>CM060926.1:52273483-52907649 GCA_030737875.1 Allium sativum
CTATATTCAGAAAATATGTCGCATTAATGTTAAAAAAAATATTTCCAAATTCTCTTTCTTAATTCCTCATTGACCAATTCATTTCATTTTCTATATGTAGAAAATATCTCTCATTTTATTGGAAAAACATTTCAAATTCTTTTAAATTAACGCGATGTTATAAACATCGTTATTATATCTTGAAACATGAACCAATCATTAACTAACCAGAATGTTAACCAATCTTCACTATCGAACCTTAACCATTTCTCCATCAATCCTGAAGTCAATCAAGTTGGGGTATAATTAACTCTCAGATCTTAATTGAACAACATTCTCAACTTTGAAATAGTCAAAGCTCAAATTTCAAACAAACCATCGCTTACGCGACTCTTGGATTCAATCTAGGAACACACTTCTTTTACTTTAAAACACTGATTATAACAGTAGTGTCATAATCGTTGTTTCCAAATACTTGATTTATAAAACATTACTTTTAACAACATCGTTACATCACTGTTTAGCTTTTATTATAATAGCAACATAAAAATAGCTGTTAAAACATTTGTGACAATAGTAGCATTATAATTGCTGTTTAGATTTACAAAAACATATATTATAACAACAGCACTATAATCGCTGTTTAGATTTACAAAAACAGATATTATAACAAAAGCGCTATAATCGCTGTTTAGATTTACAAAACATATATTATAACAACAGCGCTATAATCGATGTTTTAAATAAAGTACCGTGTGCGGCGCACACGCCTCCATTGTTCATTTATAAACTCTGTTTATTTTAAACAATTCAAGTTCTCCTTTAAATGTATTTACAAGCTATACGTTCTTTAACTTCTGAAATTAACTCAATTTGATTTCTATAAATCCCTTTTTAGATATATTATTGCAAACTATAGAATTAATTGAATATTGACTTCTTAATGTATTTAGATTAATTCGTAGGTTCATGTTAAATAAATTTAAATATTCTTCCGAGACATAAATCATTTGTAAAGTTCGACATTTTCCGAATTCCTATTTAAAGTTTCATCAGATTTATCTCAATTAATTTCATTTTCCAATCTTTGGAATATAACCCATTGTTTCTTTCGAAACCAATTTTCCCACTCAAATCTCTTTTACCACTATTGCATTAAATACCACTTCAAATATCGGGTATCAACACCAATTACCACTTTGCTTATATAAATTCAACTTGAATTTATATTTTACTTTATTCTATGATATATATTTTATTTAATATATAACATCGTTATAAACAACTTCTTGTTTTGATTCACTTAAACAAGTTTCTATTTCCATTCCATCTGAAATCTAATTTCTATTTTGGAAATAATTTCCTTTATAATCTACTAAGTTTAAATCTCATATCCAATATTTATTTAAAAACCGATTCCCACTTTCCATATAATTCAAATTTGAATTTATCTTTCAATTTATCCAATGATAAATAATTCGCTTAAGTTACAAACTCATTTAAAAACAACTTCATGTTTTATTCATTTAAACGTATTTCTACTTTCAATTTGAAAGTAAATTTCTATTTTTGGAAATAAATTTTCTTCTTAAATTCCAAACTCCTTTTCTCATATTCGAAAATATTTTATAGTATTTAAATACTAAAATTTATAGGGCCAGTGACCACAAAATCAATCATAGAATACATATCACATCATATAACGGAAATATATGAAAACAATAATATATAAATGTTGAGGAACCCAGTTGGGCCCCTCCAATCTATTTCACTGCATCCACAGATGTTAATAACATCAATATGAGATATCATAGTAAATAGAACTGATAATCAATCAACAATATATTTATATCAACTATTTCAACCAATCTTATCGAACATTTCAACCAATCAACCATCACACAGTATAAATAAATTTAAAAACTCGTTTACATAAAAATATAAATGAGGCAGAGTTGGTGAGTTTACTCACCTTGGTCCGCAGTTGTCGATTATGCTTTTGCTTCGGTTTAAAATCAAACAGGCGTTGGATTTTTCCTTGAAATTCCAATAGTTTAGCTCTTAGCCACGTTAATTCCACAACGTAGACCTCATAGCTAAGATTCCAATGTGACTTGTTTTCGCTTGATTCTGATCGCGTATATGAGAGTTACAAACATCGTAAGTGTACAATTATTAATTAAAAAAAATCAGTAACTTAATTAAAATTTAATTAGGTTAATTACTTACTTTTTATTTTATTTTGTATATATGGGTTACTGGTCGTAACTCTTCCTTGCCCAACGTTTTCTTCTCGCTTTAGACTTTCAAAACGCTGCTCTCGCCTCTTCTTACAGCCAACAACCAAGTTGCAGCTCTATTTCCCCTTACTATTTCCCTAGTAGCCTTTACAGAAGGTAGGCAACCCACTAACTCATTCACGCAATGTTTTACATCTAAAATACCATTATGTACTTTATAGCAGAATGGCCAGTAGTATGTTATTCTATTCAGCCACTTCACAAATTTCTATGTATGTGTTTAACCCCCATATCCATCTCAATGTTCCACCCTACTCCCATACTCCTGCGTTTCATGATAGCTTTAGAATTTGTACCACTTTTATCTGCCTTGCTCTTGTAGATCTCATATTCGTATGGCATTTTAATTTCGAATAATATGTAAAGTTTCAACATAACTGAAACGTTGGATCAATCCTTTACTGCAAATCCTTCCTTCTCCGATGTCTTAACTTCTGAATCCGGTCTCCAATACTCAGTTTCACCCTGCCATGCCTTAACCCATAGCTTCAAATACCACTGTCCTCCTCTATAACCAATATACTTAGTAATGCAGCCATGTTTTCCTCTTTAAACTATTGTCGTGACCTTCAAACGCCCTTGCCAACATTCCTCTCCACCGGTTCTCCTTTCATACATCCCCATCCAACACACAACCTCATATAATTATCAAAGTATATATCAACTGGCAAGTTTCAGTAAAACCGCCTATCGATCACGCTCCCTTCTTCCAGATCTCGACCTTAACCTCCCAAGTTCCCAAAGCTTCCAAACAACACAATAGGACCAAATATACCAAAATTCCTAAAGACAAACGCCATCCGCTTTTCTGGACTTTCCCTGCTCCACGTTTATCACCACGACCGAATTTCTCCTAATCCAACCTCAACCTTTACTTCACCAACCCAATTAATGAGAGAACCGCTAGCCTCCTTCTCTTGGAACCGCTAGCCTCCTTCCCTCGGAACCCTCCTCTTCTTTAATTGCGGTGCGACTCAAATCTAGGGCCGCTGCCCTACTTTCGAGCTCGGAAACATGATATGCACCATTCAAAATACGTATGAGATTGAAGACTTCGATTCAGGATTTTCAATCGCATTTGAATTTGAATTTCCCTGGAGTTTCGGATTTTTGATTGTTTTTATGAATTTCATTTTGCTTGCGTTTTAATTTGTCTGATAAGAGGATGAGTTATACCAGTATTTAAAAGCGAAATAGCTTGGCCATTACGGTATTGATGGCTTGGCAGGCACGGACATTAAACTTGGTAAGCACGAAACTAAATGGTTTGGGGAACAAGGAATTTAAATACGTGGAGAACACGCTACAGATTTGTTTTTGGACGGTGGAAAGTATTGTTCATATCCGAACTGCTACGGACAAAAATAAGAGTACGGTCGTGTCCAGCAAGGTACCACGATCTCAAAAATATAATAATGTCGGTAGTTTAACTTATATTATGAAACCCCAAAATTTTGATATAGGGTGCAAAATACTCCAAATAAAAAGTTGCATATTTAATTAATTAAAAATTATAGTAAACTTTTAAAAATTAAATTATAACTACGCCTCAAAAAAAAACCTCGTCCAAATTCGAGACCGTTATTTAAATATATTTAAATAACCGTTATGGCTTATATACGATTTCACAGCGACTATTCATAAATTTTATTTGGACATAACTTATAATTTACAAAATGAAATCTCGATTTTTCACTTCTATTAGAAAAATATAATCAAATAGATCCTAACGTTTCTTGTTTCATTGAATTCCAATTTATATTGGATTTTGTATACTCAGTTGAAGTTTAAATCGTAAATTACGAACTACTGTGACAGTTTCGAGCTCTTTTTAAATTATATTATAAATTATATGTATAAATACCATTTTATTAAATAAACTCCTATATATAATTCGAATAAAATATTTAAATGAATTTAAATATTCAGAATTCAACGGCTGAAAATCTGGGTCGTTACAGTTATACTAGTATTGGTGTAGACATACCTGTTTAGGATATAAATGTGAAGCATTACTCGATCATAGTTTATTCCTGCTATTCATGTATATCATGCTGTTTTGTTTTGTTTAGTTTACCTTATATGACACTATACCTTTTTCATCCATTCTTATTTACCTGTCTTGGCATTTCTATTTTATGCATATTTTAAAATCACTGGAACTCGCCGGACTTTATGTTTAACCGGTTTTGTTTTTGCTTCTTTCTTCCTTTCCCCCCTAAGTCCTCAGAGTGGAAGCACTCAACAGTGACTATGACTTTTTCTTATAGCTTGGACTTGGATTATCTGAGATATATCGTTTTTGACTTGCTCTTTATTCTATTATGGATTATAGCGAGGATATGATTTTATGTACTCTGATGCTTTGTTTTATGAGATAGATATGATGTAACTAGTTTTGTTGTAACCTATTTGAGATTATGTTTTATTTTTAATATTGAAGTTGAAATTTTCCACTGCTTATTTTATATCTGTCTTGTGAATTTCTGTACTGTCTACCTATTGTGCATCACGAAACTTAATGCATTCTCTTATGAGTGACATTAAAAGACGTGGGGTGTCACATTTGGTATCAGAGCTGAAGGTTACAAGATTAGAGAAAAAGTTTTTAAAATTGTTTTCAAAAGCAAAGTATTTTCAAATAAAAATTTGTTTTTGAAAAACATATCCCCTCAAGCCATATCCTATATTCTCCCGATCTCTTACTGAATCCTATTTATTTTCTTTTCAACATGTTTGGGGAACCCAATCTTCATGAGGGCATTCCGCTACCGACATGGTTCCGTAGGTATCTTGTTGCTACGACACCTGCCGAAGGTCAAGGAGATGCCCCACCCTCAGCTGTAGCCGCTGATGTTCTACCTCCACGAGTAGATATCTTTTCTAAGTTATGTAAAGACTTCTGCGCTATGAGAGGAGAATCATTCTATGGTACTGAGAGCTTTGTTGAAGAACGGAATTGGCTACGAGAGACGGAGAACGTGTTTAGACTTTTCGAGATCGATGACAGGAAGAGGATACAATTGGATGCATGACAGCTAAAGGATGAAGCTTCTTACTGGTGCGACGTAACACAGAAAGGACAACCAGTAGCTACTTAGGATGATTTCATGCAGAGATTCATGATGAAATTCTTATCTCAGGTGGAAGAAGGATTGCAAATGAAGATATTCTTGGCTTTGAAACAAAGGGGCATGTTTGTTAAGGATTATGTGAATAAGTTTAATCAACTAGCAAGATTTGGACTGGACTTGGTAAATGCGCCCCATAAGAAGGCGCTTAGATTTGTAATAGGGTTGAATAAACTTCTCCAAGGACTTGCAATATCTTATATACTGATGGGGGCGACGTTTGAAAGGCTAGTCGACATGGGTCTTATGCACGATGATGGCAAGGACGAGAAGAAAGACAGTAAGACCGAAGAAACACAGGCTAAGGGTGAGAAACAAATATGGTGGCCCAGAAAAGGAAAGAAAAAGAAAGAGAAAGGTGGAAAGCCAGACAATGCACAGATCAAGAAGGATGTCAAGTGTCATGGTTGCAGAGCTATTGGTCATTTTTTGAAGGACTGCAGAAAGACAAAGAAAGCCTGCTTTAACTGTGGACAAGCGGGACACTTCAGTAAGAAAAGTCCTAGCAAGCAATGACAAGGGGCGGGAACTTCTGGACAAGTACATGCTTTAGAGATTAGTGGACCTAATCGAGGTAGGAAAATCACGGTTGAAGGTTTGATTTCCCTTTTTGACTATCCTTTTAGAACCTTGTTTGATTCTGGCACTTCACATTCTTTTATATCCAGTTCTGTAGTAGATAGTCTGCACCTTAATACTAGTATAATTTCTGATAATACAGTAGTCTCAAACCCCATAGGAGGATCGACTCATTTATCCATAATGTGTAGGGTTTTAGAATTTCTGTCTTGGGCATCAAGTTTGAATGCGACACATATTTGTTGGGCTTTATGGGCTATAGTTTGATTCTAGGCATGGATTGGCTAGCCATGTATGGTGCCATTATTGATTGTGAAAAGCGAGTTGTTAAACTTCTTACTTGTCACGGTAAAACTCTCGAAATTTCTTCTGACCCAAGGGGTCGGTGATGCTCAGTTTTCTAGAATCACTTGATACTTCTATTGACGATTTGCGATCTGTACCCATAACCAGAGATTATCTGGACGTGTTTGACGAGGATAAGGGACTACCTCCAAAGCGTGAAATAGGTTTCCGGATTTACTTAGCAGAGAACGCGAAGCCAGTTGCTCTACTAATGCACCACACGGCTAGAGAGACGAGGGAGCTTAACAAGCAAGTAGGAGAGCTATTGGAGAATGGTTTTATTAGGCGAAGCATGTCAGAGTGGGGAGCTCCGGTCGTTTTTTCAACTAAGGTGGATGGCTCACTTCGTTTATGTGTGGATTATAGGGAGCTGAATAAGCTCACCAAGTAGAATAGGCACCACTACCGAGAATTGAAGACCTGTTTGAATAGCTAGTAGGCGCATTAGTTTTCTCGCAGATGGATTTGTTCACGGGATTTCTTCAGCTGAGAGTGACAGAGGACATCATTGTTAAGACTGCATTCAGAACTCCATATGGTTTCTTTTAATGGTTGGGTATGCCTTTTGGCTAACCAATGCACCCACCTATTTTATGAACTTGATGAGTACGGTGTTTAGGGAGTTTCTGAACAAGTTTTTGTTGATCTTTGTAGATGACATTCTGATCTTCTCAAAGAATGAGAAGGAGCATGCCAAACACTTAGGAGAGGTTCTAAGCACTCTCAGATCGCACCAGCTCAAGACAAAATTTTCTAAGTGTCACTTTTGGAGAAAGGAATTAAGGTTCCTAGGGCGTGTGGTCTCCAAGGACGGGACGATAGTGGACCCCGTTAAAGTTGTCGCAGTTCAAGATTGGGGGGCTCCAAAGAATGCGAGAGATGTGACAAGTTTTATAGGGTTGGCAGGTTATTATAAAAAGTTTATCAAGGACTTTGCAAGAGTATCGGCCCTGCTTACCCGATTGACGAAGAATAACTTGGATTTTTCATGGAGCATTGATTATAAGGATGCCTTTCAATGATTGAAAAGGGCTCTGAAAACAGCCCCAGTTCTGACTCTCTCAGATGGAAACAAGATGTTCACAGTCTACACAAATGCTTATGGCACAAGGCTTGGTGTCGTGATAATGCAAGAGGGAAGGATAGTATGATACGGTAGCAGATAATTGAGGGTTCATGAGAAAAACTACCCTACCCATGGTTTAGAGTTGGCTGCAATAGTGTTCGCATTGAAGTCTTGGCGATACTATCTACTTGGAGAGAGATTTGAGATATACCTTGTCATAAGTCGCTCAAATACTTGTTTTCACAGAAGAATCTCAACCTAAGGCAGCAACAGTGGATGGAGTTCTTAGCGTCCTACAACTTCGAGATAGCTTATACTCCAGGTAAGGGTAATTTAGTGGTGGACGCATTAAGTAGGCAGAGAATGATTTTGAGTCCTCTATTCATATAAAGGCGAAGCTTGGAGTACATCTCTACCTTTGATTTCAAGCCATCTATGGATTTCACAATGGGATTATTAGCATCTCTGGAGGTGCGACCTACTCTATTGGAGTGAGTTGGGTCTATGTAGCAGGAGGACAAGAAAATCTTATACATCTTGGATAGGCTTGGTAGATGAGAGACATCTAGTCACCTTGCAATATATGTTATGGACGAGAAAGGGTGGCTAAGACAACATGGAAGGCTATGTGTCCCTAAGATTAGGAAATTGCTAAAGGCAGTGCTTGAGGAAGCTCATCATTCTCGGATGACTATCCATCCGAGCGGCGACAAAATGTATCGAGACATGAAGAGGTTTTTTTTGGACTGGCATGAAAAAGGATGTGGCGGAATTTGTAGCTCGATGCTTGACATGTCAGCGAGTAAAGGCTAAACAAAAAAAACCAGGCGGATTGCTTTAGCCCTTGGATATCCCACAATGGAAGTGGGAGAGTGTAACGTCCCGTATTTTTGGTAGCCAAATATTTAATTTAATTTATTATTTTAAGTATTATATTTGGAGTATTAATGGATTTTAATATTTAATTCGTTATTAAAACGAAGTTTGAACGTTATATATTTGTATAATTATAAATCGAGCTCGAAATCGCGCGGCAGTTCGTAATATGGAGTTTTGAACTTCAATTGAATATACAGGACACGATATAAATCGGATATCTGTGAAACAAGAAACGTCGGAACCGTGTTGATTATAATTTTCATATGAAAGAGAAAATTCCAAATTTCGTGTTATAGATTGTTAGTTATGGCCAAATCAAATTTTGAAATAATCGCTCTGAAAATCGTTATTAAAATATAGGCCTTTAAAATAGCCATTTTGCAAACGGTCTTCGTTTTCGACGTAATCAGTTTCATTGGGACCGTAACGTTAAATTATTGTATGGTGTTGAATTGTGTGGAAAACCGATGTCGTATGTGACCACGGTAGCCGTAAACGCCCGTTCAATTTCTATAGCGCGTAATTAATTTAATAAAGGGATATTTGGTGATAACTTGAGCAGACGATCGAATTAGGCCACGAAACCAGTCCCTTGAGTTTGTATCGTCGATTAGAGTCAGGATAGGTGTATAGTTTGTTATTTTTGAAGACCGCCTAATTTGGTGTTCAGAATGGCATTGTGGTGCGCGTGAAAATAGCCTACCGGGAAAACAGTCTCAGAATGTGACGAAACTGGTGCCGTTGGGTTCGTATTGGTTAATTATTTTAGGATTGCAAAGTTTCAAGTTGATTAGATTTATCTAGTGATCGTGGAAAATTGAAACGCGTGTTTATTTCTGGTTTTATAAAGGAATTTTTTTAAACGACGTCGGATTTCGACGAAACTTGTCCCATTGGGTCCAGAATACCTTTTTACACTAAGATTAGCCTTTTTATCAGAAGACAGAAATCGTTTGTAGTGGTTTTATCAACTACTTCACGACGAAGTTTGGTTAAATTAATAAAATATTATAACCAACACTATATATAGAAAAGCCTTCGTGAATCCTAATCTAAGTACTCTCTGGTCAACTCATTTTGTGGCTGCCATCCATGAAATGAACGGCAATTATCTCATGAACTTCCTCTCTATTTTGCAAAAAGTCTGATGATCCATTCACATAAGTTTCAATTGCAATATTCTAGAGCACGATGAGATCTACCGAATCAACGGTTGCGATCAGTTTTCTGACTTCCTGGCGTTCGAAAATCAACTCGAGGTCGCTGACAGGTTTGGGAGCTTTGTTGCCGCACTGGAGCAGCTGGAGGCTCGGCACTTGGACTGGTAATGGGGGAAACTTCCGGCGCAGCGGCTGACATCACCAGATCGGAGTCCGGTGGGCTACTGGTGGCGTGACGATCTGATGAAGGGTGAGGGTTTGGAACCAGCGTGTGTTGTGCAGAACGAAGACAAGGATCGACCTTGTACTGAAACTAGTTGGCCTGTTACCCCTTTAACCAAAAGTAATTAAATTTGTTTAACTATAATACCATTAAGAAAATCATTAAATTATATTAGGGATCATTTGCTTATGTGAAAACCTGGACAGGTTTGAACGGTCAGTAAAGGAAACGTAAAGGATTGAGGAACAAAGGGAATTGACAGGTTGTTTTGGTAGGAAGAAGGGTCAACAGTATATATTAACACTTAAATTAAGTAAGTAAAAATTAGAGAATATTAGTTTTAAAACTTAATTAGCAACTTATGTTATTAATATTGGATTACCTGTTTGTTTCCAGGACGTGAACAAAACAGTCCGAACTTGGGAAGGAAACGGTCACGTGCAAAAGGAGGAAACAAAATATGAAGCAAAGTATCAGGCCATTATCCTAAAAGTAATTAAAGCTTAAACTAATTTATACTTAAAAGATTAATTAATTTAATCATATTAATTAAGGTGCAAATAGTTGCAGGCATGAGTTCGGAAATGAATACAAAGCATAAGGTAGCATGGTATTCTGAAAACCAGAAGATAACATTTTGAACGAATAAAGAGAAACCGTGATGAACGAATATCGGGCTTGGATACACCGATAATCACAAGTAATTATGGATAAATTAAATAATTAAGAATATATTTATTTATAATTAAATTTTATAAAAAGTATAATTCATGTATATGTTAGCAGAATTGGATCAGACCAGAGACGTCAGGACTGTATGGACGAACTCTATATTTTGGAACTGATGTGGTCAGAGAGACTGCTGGGAATTTATTGTTGAATTAAACACTTGTTTAATTTAACAAGAGCTGAAACTGAACCGCTTTAGCGACAACGGGAATCAAAGTGAGTTAAACTCACTCAGCTTTTTTCCCATTTATATTTTTATATAAATTGGGTTTTTATTTTGTGTGCTCTGCTTGCTAATGGTTGACTGTTTGATAATTATATATTTCTTTGTTGATTTAACCGATGAAATTAAACCATCGTTTAATTTCAGTAAAATACCAAATCGTTATTTTAACGATTGGTTCCAATAACGGTAACTTACCTTGTTGGCGACATTTATAAAATAAACATGATTAATGGTTTGATCTGTTTGAACTAATTGAGTTGTTTTGATGTTAAATTGGCGTTGTTTGCTATTAGTCAAGTAGGACTGAATGATCTGATTTGAGATAACCATTTTGTATACAGGGAATAACAGGTTGGAGGGATCCAACAGGATTCCTCAAATATATTATTTATTTGCATATTATCATATGAACTGTCATGTTTGGGTGATTGATTAGAGTAGTGATCATTGACTAGAAATTCAACCTGTATTTGGTTTTAACCAATAGGGCAATATTGGTTGAGTAATCGGCAGTAAGTGGCATAAAGGTAAATTATTTTATTTATATCGATTTACCGTCAGGTAAGTTGATAGAACTGAAGTTATAAAATTTATTTTATAACTAAAGATAGACTTTTAAATATTTATATTTTGAATAAAACTTTATTAAAAGGGAAATAAATATCTATTTTTATATTTAATGGTAAATTGATTTTATGAAGTCAATTCTGATGTTAATCAGATTTGTGAATGTGAGAATAAGGAAATTAACCAAATCTGATTTATAAATGAAATGGGTTAAAAAGTGGTGTTTTATAAAGAGTTACTTAATTATTGAATTAAGAAATAATGGATATATTAAAGAGAGAGATTTTCAGAAAGGATAAGAAGGTTTCTGAAACCATATTTTGAATAGCTCAGTTACATGAAATTTGTATGGATACTAGAATGAAATATTTGATTACAACTGCTATCTACCTTAAGATATGAACGTTGTTGATCAAGGTCTGAGAGGTAATTAAAATACCCCAACTTGAATGACATCGCGATTATCTGAGGATGATATTAGTTGTAATGGTGAAAGAGGTTAGTATAATTTATTATTTCACTAGTGAAATAATAATGCCACATTTTGGGTAAAATTTGCAATATATGTATAACGAGGATTCCAAAGTAAAAAGAGAATGGAAGGGCTGCGTGAAAATATAGCGATACTCTCGAGTTAGAACGGGAATGTAAGGTCGATTTTTATTTTATACAAATAAATATTTCTTATTGTTTCAAGTAATGAAATAAAGATATTTCGTAATGTTGTTTACGAGAGATAAATTGAATTCATTTCCCGATATTAGATAATAACGTGATTAATGTTTGAAAGTGAAATTAGAAAGTAAAATATGATATAGGATTTTCCTAAGTATTAAAATGAAATTGGTAAAATAATAATTTTATGTAAATAATAAGCAAAACTATATTTAAAATATCGAAAGATTCAAAGAGTTTGAATTTACCCTTGTTTAATTAGAAGGCCAAGTGGTGCCGAATACTGAACCAGTAGCTCATTTGATTACCATAACTGAATCACTGATTATTTTTATAGTTAAATCACCGACTATCAAATCTGTCCAATACGATTGTTGGTACGGAAAGACCGGGATCGAATTTATATTCGAAAACCATTCTGACCAGCAAATACGTGAAAGAAGATTATTGAAGATGGAGAAATTGAAGACCATTGATCTTCATGAGCGGAAGAACTATTGATTGAATTTCTCTGGTTTAGCGGCCAGAGATATTTCGACAGTAATTCTGTCGTGATTGGAATCTACGGAGTGCAAGGACTTCTCGCTACTGATCTATAGGGTGATTCCTAGGATGTAGTAGGAGGGTACCTTTGGTTCATCCTGTTCCTGAATGACTTGTATGGACGAATGTCTGACAGAGTATTTCCAAAGGGACCACGTACGTTGATTTCTTCAAATGTACCATAGTTGGCGGCAGAGGGCGACGGTTCTCTTAGCTTAACCACTAGAGTTTTTTTGTGGACGTCAATTCATGATATCTGGAGGATCTGACGATGTGGCATTCAAAGTGAATGATGACCAGATATTCAAAATTTAATCTAAACCTCAAGCCTCATGAACCGAGAAATGACAGAAATCGGGAAATCAGCATGGCTATGTGGGTCGCTCCCATTAGGGTGTATAATCACCTATCTAGAGGAATTCCATTTGCTTCTTTAATCTATTTCGATGCTGTCCCTTTTCGGGAAACGGTGGTTTGAGCCCAACCGTTGGTGATATACATTCGATACACTCAAGAGAAATGAGTGGTCGGTCATGTGACGGCCGGGTTGCAAGACGTTCTTGTTGAACCCAGTGTATTCGCCTCTAGAGATACACTATCGGCAGGTGGTTCCATACCTTGTCATATTGGGAATCCAATCTCCAATAAGCGCCCGCGGTTTTGTTTGTATACTATATATGTGGAGCGTGAGATGCAAGCATTCCACTAGATTTCTATTTACTTGTATTTAGACATTATTATAATATCAGACAAGATATTGGTTTCAAAAATGTTTTGGGATATCGTAAGGTAAAAACTGTCTGTATTTATGTGTGGATTTAGTCTTACGATTATCCTTTACTTTTGAAAAGATTTTAACTTTAAAATCAGGTTATGTGATACCCTTAATACTGTGCGAGTTTTTCTCACTCTGGTTCACCAGACTGACCCGGTGTTTTGTAAATGCTCGGGTTAGCCCGGAGTGTACAGGTTCAGTTTATCGAATGCTGTGAAGAGACGAGCTGAAGGTGTTTAGACGTATTGTACCTAGTATCTATTCCGCTGTGTGTTGTTTATGGGGCAGATCATTATAACTGTCCAAGTGTGTGCTGTACTCTGAGAATTGTAAGTATTTTTAAAAGCTCTGAATAAAGTTTTATTTCTGTATTATATTTTTTTCCGCTGCGATGTGAGACTGTGATTCTGTGTTGTGTTGGTTCTTCTTCTTCTTCTATTCTTATATTTCTTTCTTTCTTATATCACCCTCTAAATTCTTTCTAATAACGTTCCGGTGTTTGGAAGGTCGGCATGAGGTACGGGAAATGTATTTATGTTGATTTTCAGGGCTGAAAATCCTCGAGTCGTTACAAAGAGTGTCTCTATGGATTTCATTCATGGATTATCCCGATAAAGGAAGGGAAATACGAGCATTTGGGTGATAATAGATAGGCTTACGAAAAGCGTTCATTTTATTCCTGTTAAGAGTAAGAGGACGGCGACTTGGCTAGCATCAGTATATCTTTGAAAGATAGTTCGATTGCATGGGGTACCATCCAATATAGTAAGCGACCGTGACCCCATCTTTACAAGTGAGTTTTATAAGAGCTTACAAGAGGCATTAGGTACACAGCTATGTTTGAGCACGGCATACCACCCTCAGACAGATGGACAGACCGAGAGGGTGAATAGAGTTCTTGAGCATATTCTAAGACAATGTATCCTAGACTTTGGAGGGACTTGGGAGGAGCATCTCCCATTGGTGGAGTTCTCCTACAACAACAGTTACTAATCGAGCATAGATCATGGAACCCTTCGAAGCACTATATGGACGACCTTGTAGATCGCCGACTTGTTGGTGGGAGTCTACGGATAGACTTCTACCTAGACCCGAGATGATTCGAGACACTTTCGAGAAGATTGATCTTAGCCGACAAAGAATGAAAGACACTCAAGATAGATAGAAAACATATGCTGACAAAAGGAGAACTGATTTGGAATTCGAAGTGAGAGATAGGGTCTTCATTAAAGTGTCATTGCTAAGGAATGTAGTTTGCTTTGGCTCAGTAGGGAATTTGACACCTAGATTTATAGGACCATTCCCTATAGTGAAGAGGACAGGTTAGATGGTTTATAGGATCAAGCTACCAGACAGACTAGCAGGAGTACATGATGTGTTTCATGTTTCCCATTTAAGGAAATGTCTCCATGATACGGCAGAGATAATAGAGCCGAGCACGCTTGAAGGCGTAGAATTTGAGAAGGAAGCATCGGTGAGGAGAGTTCCTACTCATATCTTTGGATTAGAAATCAAGAAGCTACGTAATAAGAAGATCATATGGGTAAAAGTACAATGGAGAGAAGACTGTGAAGATGCAACGTAGGAACCAGAAGATAGGATTCACACTTCTTATCCTTTTCTTTTTGAAAGTACGTTCTTGACTTCTTTTCCAAGCTTTTACTTTGCATTCGCTTATATCATTCAAGTATATTTATCCTATTGTTCGAACCTTTCGATCCTTAGGTAGAATCCAATGGTTAGGAACATGTGTTTGAAACATGTTATAATTTATGGTTGCAAGTGTTTACTCGTGGATGCATGTACACACACTAGGCACTAGATCAGCTTAAGCACTTACATATTACATATGAATGTGTGTGCATTTTAAATATTATATGGATGGAAATGGGTGAATCATCATATGGATGTTGCAATTTGATGAATGATTATGCACACATATAGAATTTATATGATATACGAGGATTATTTGCATATATTTTGGATTCATGGCATAAACATATTGCATTAAGGAGGTCAACTTGATCAGTTGACCACATGATTTTTGCATTAGTGTAAGGACATATACACACAACACCTTTGCATATGTTCATATAAGACTAGAAATTTTTAAGGATAATGAATTCCTGTGGATGATGGATGAGTCAATGGTTGTAGGCGGTTGTTGGGATAGTAACATTCTTCTTAACTTGGAGATTTCGGGGATGAAATCCTTTAAGTAGGAGAGAATGTACCACTCCAAAAAATCAATACACTATATCCATACATTAAGATAATAAATTAAGAATAAATTAATTAAAATATTTAGAATTAAGTGAGACTGGCATTGCCATTGCGTTCGTCTCGGAATTCTGGTTCAGATAGACCTAAAGTTTGCGTAAAACGGGTAAGGTACAAAAAAGTTATAGGCATTGGAAGTTTGTATACATATAAGGAACTTATATGTGAATATAATATAGAAAAAATTCAAAAACATTCAAACGAGATAAGTAGGAAAACAGCCGCAAAACCAGACCGATATGGGAAGACCCACAATCGGCATGGGTCGACTCAATCTCAACGTCGGTTGAGTCAACCCTAGTGTCGACCCCATGGGTCGGTGGGTCGACCCATTGGCGTTCTTGGCAGGTGCTTTTTGTGAATCTGGACTATTTTCTAACCAGGATCATTGCTGATTCAATGCTAAATGTACGGTTAAAAATAAAACCCTAGAATCCAAAAGCTTGAGGTTGACTTTGTGAATCTATAAATAGGTGGCTTCACCCATTCTAATACACACCATTTCTTCATATCTTCTGGCTCTATGAAATTATTCTAAAAATGTCGGGAGAGCTTTCAACTTTCTATGGGGAACACTTCTATTATATTTGAAATAGAAAAAAAGAAAACAATGCAAGACGAAGCTGATTCCCATCAATAATTTTATCCCATTGAACACAGGATTTCTGGTTATCCCCGACCCCCTTCCTATAGTGTGCAACATTCCAATCTCCCCCCGAGTCAAGCGCTACAACTTAGCATTAATAGTGGGTCGGGTTTGGCTCCTTCGCCCCTGCCCTCCAAATAGTATGATAGCCTTTTAGCTCGTACTGCTCACACTCCTAGATCTTCACGGTAGCACCGAAGACCACCATAGTGTGAGCTGCTCCCAACTCCCAAAATCTCGGCCTACTCAAAAATGAGCTTGAAATTCAACGTCAACAACACGAAAAAGTATGGGGGGATGTTGCTTAAGCCTAGATCTATGGAGACAACATTCAAGACTTGCATACATACAACAACTAAAAGGAATGGATTGGACTTTTCTATGGCATATAGTTATATATAAGAGATTTAATCTCTTCTTTACCAAGACCCACTGTGAGTTCCCTGTCATTTTCAAATCTGATTTTTTAGACTGTACCATGACAATTAAATAAATTTAGGTTAGGACTTATAGTGTTTATAAGGTAAATTGCTATACACAGTTTTTCATGATTAATCACCTATGCCGTTATGATAAGTAAAACATATGCCTTTGCTGTTGGATAATTAATTAGTTATATGCATCATTCTTCCTTTTCCTTGTTTCTATGTTTTATGTTTATTTCCAGTCTTGCTTATATTCCTATGTGATTTGATTCTATTCTTCTTCCTCTGTTTTCCCGTTTTATTTATGCTAAGCCTAGGCCATTTGAAGCATAAGCTATATCCGATTAAAGTGGGCGTACAATTATGGTTATAATGAATGACATAAAAAAATTAATTTAGGCATGCTGATAAATTGAGGACTGTTTAACTATAATTTGTGAAAGGAATAATATGCACATGTTTAAACTTGTTGTAAATTGATAAAAAGGAATAATGTGTATATAATTGCTATAAATTGATAAAAATGGATAATATGCATAAACCTGTACACGCTATGATTTGGGGACATAATTGGATAAGTTATATGCATATGTATTAAGCATGTTAGATTTGACTCAATACAGACATTAAGTAAATGACATGTCAGAATATTGTAAGCACCAGATGTATATTAATAAATTGAAACGTTGTAGAAATTGTATACATCTGGGCAGGTGTTTTGGGGAAGGGTTGTAAACACATAATGACATGTAATATTACAACCATGCTTATTAGAAAACCTAAACCTGTTAGGTTAAACATGATTATTAATTAGCTAAGAGGTCCCTCATTCTGTTGTTGTATCGGTTTTTGGGGACACTTAAATCCTAGTTTTAGGGGCACAAGCTTAGGGGGTTTGGCTTGTGTCAATCTGCTACTTGGAGCCCATATTAGTCAGTATCACTGTTGGTATTTTGTTATAGGGCCTCGCACTAGGTAAGGGCTTGGGAAAGTTTTACTGAACTAGATAGTAAGAGGTTCACATAGGGAAGGTGGGTCCGAGCGCGTTCCAGTGGAGTCATAAGCGTGCATGAGTTCGACCAGGGAAGATAAACCATTGTAACACCAGTAAATAGGTCTGTGTTATATAGTTGTTGGGTTAGGGAGTGATACACCCTACTGTCGGGGCTAACACATGGTATTTACATAGTGGGGAGCCGATCGCATGGGTAGTAATTAGGGTACACCTAATCCTGCAGTTATGTAATTAGGGTAACACCTAATCCTGTTATGTAATTAGGATACGCCTAATTCTTCTGTTAATCCTGCTGTTAATTCTGGTGTTAATTCTGCTATTGTGTAATTAAGTCAAACATCTAATCCTGTTAACCATGTTATACTAGTATTGGTGCAGACATACCTGTTCAGGATATATATGTGATGCATTACTCGATCATAGTTTATTCATGTTATTCCTGTCTATCCTGCTATTTTATTTAGTTATTTTATCTTATATGACACTGTACCTTTCTCATCTAGTTTTATTTATCTATCTCGACATTTCTGTTTTATGCATATTTTGAAATCACTGAACTCGCTAGACTTTACGTCTTACTCTCTTTGTTTTCGCTTCTTTCTTCCTTTCCCCCTAGCTCCTCAGAGTGGAAGCACTCAATAGTGACTTGGACTTTCTCTTATAGCTTGGACTTGGATTATCTGAGATGTACCATTTTCGACTTGCTCTCAATTCTATTATGTCCTGTGGCGAAGGATATGATTTTATGTACTCCGATGCTTTGTTTTATGAGATATATTTAATGTAAACGGTTTAGTTATAACCTGTTTGAGACTATGTTTTATTTTTAATAATGGAGTTGAAATTTTCCGCTGCTTATTTTATATCTGTCTTATGAATTTCTTTAGTGTCTACCTATTGCACTTCACGAAATTTAATGCATTCTCTTATGGGTGACATTAACGGACGTGCAGTGTCACGACTGTCCTTTTTCCATTAGGTTGAGTTTCTTTTTCATTTAGGTTGAGTTTCTTTTACATTTAGGTTTAGATTATTAATTAGCAGTGTTTGTGGGTAGCGGGCTTGTTTATAAGTTTTTCCTTTTATGGAATTCTGTTTAAGTTAAGTAGCTTTTTTTTTGGCTTTGTATTTGTTTGAATTTTTTATTGAGTTAAGTTTTTGCTAGATTCTATTTTGTTTAAAAAAAATTAATATAAGAAAAGATATCTTGTTCACCACCTTCTCAGGTTGCAAAGCAGAAAAGATAAGGAGCCACTTGCTAATGAGACGACCCGAACTTCCCCGTAAAGGAAAGCACGGATAGAATTGAGGACAAGACAAAATAGAACGCATACAGGAGAACATTTCATTGTTATTACAACAATTCCATCAGATACAAGAATATACAGAGTATAAATGAATAAATTACATACGACAAATATCAGAGATTGCGATAAATTACATAGCAGCGGAAAAATATACAAAACACAACTGAAAGTGATACACGGATACAGAGCTTCCCGAGCATCGTTCCAGCTGTAAATCAGGACCCTGTGGATATAAATCTGCAAAACCAAAACTACTAGCTGCCCGTGCGGAAAATAGGGGCACCCAGAGTTTAGGTTAAAACAATAAACTCCAGGTCAGTCATGTGACTGGTGTGAGAACTAAAACAGTTATTAATATTGGTTTTAAAGTTAGGTAAATCAAGGGACCACGCTGTATAACACGGAACGGGTTTCCTCCCAAGAATACCAGTGCATAGAACAAACAGCGCAATGCTAAATAAAGAAAAATGAAGCTGTTATAAGACCCAGGTCCCATCACACAATGCAACGCAAGCCGGAGGATAGGGTTTTCCCTTATAACAGCCAAAGCATGCTTGATACGTTTAAAACACATTATTTGATACTATAATAAGTGTATAGTGTCAAAACAATTCAATCATAAATATCAATCATAGACGGCATGGATACCATATATCATGTCGCCATACTAGTTCTACAATTAAAACCGCAATACACGTATTGGAAATTGGATTTTCGTCATGAGTCGAGGCAAGGGGCAAGCTCCTCTCCGCGTTCGAGACACTCTAGCAATGCCTCAGGACCCCACTCTGATCCTTTGGAACCTCCAAGGCCGGTCCTCTCTTACTTTTGAGGATTAGTTATTCCTGAACACACGTTTCCCGGTCCTTACAGACCTATATCTGAGGCGCCTCGTATCCAACAACCACACAGGTGAAAAGTATATAAATGTCAGGGCTGGTAGGTCACTGACACCACCCTAGCTAGAAAGAAACGTCGTGCACTCCTTGGGTCCGTATCCCGTTTTTAACTCATACCGAGGTGTGAGGCTCGCGAATTCACGCTATACACAAAGCTACGCCACACAGGCCGTGCTTTGATCATCAACCACAAGACTTTGCTTTTCAACAGAAGCCTTGATCAATTGCCACTTACGCGTGCCACATTGGCAATTCACTCCATGCGACTGATGTCCATCGATATACAACCTCTGAGCTCGTACGTCTCAGAGAAGGGCGTTAAGCAAGAGAATAAATTCTCCGCCGCCAAACAGATGTATATTAAATAGAGATCAACCAACACAGAATAAAATCCAATGTCAGACACACAATCCATTTACAAGTTCGTTCTGGGTCTGAACGAAACCGGAGGCACTTTCCTCACATATCCATCCATCTCCAAGTACGTCTGGACGATCACCAACTGATTCCCTCATACTGGGTGTACAGCCCAATCAAGATCATCAGTAATCACCCAAACGATGTGAAGACTTCCGGTCTTCAACCACCGTCTTCATCTTCGACATCTCGTCGAATCGATTATTCAGAATGGGTATAAACCCCGCCTTTCTGAATAATCCACGTATATAATAAACGAATGTTACACAAACACAACAAACGCTTCATTCCAATTCAGAATATTCTTTTATTCACAAAAACACATTCTTAGGGAAATGTTCCCATTAATTTTATCCAAGATAAATTCTTCTAAATTTATTCTATAATCTTCCTTTGGATATCATTTCAAACTAGTCGGGATTAGCGAACCACGCCGAAGTAATTATTTATTTTATTTCCCAATCCCAACATATATATCCCATGGAGAAAACTGGCAACACTCCATATCTAACACCACGGTGTTATCGGTAAAATTAATTACCATTTCACGTTCAAATCTAATTAAAGATTTAACTATCGCTTTGGAGCAAAACTGGTGGTACTCCATTCTCGATCACCTTTCAGATTTGATAATTTAAATTATCAATTCACATTTTTAATCTAATTAAAGATTCATTAAAACTCCACTTAGTTTTAATCTTTTCAAAAATCAACATCTTTCTTTTAACTGGGTTAAAGAACCAATGTCATCTAAAACACGATTCACGATAAACCCAAATCACATTTGATATTAAATACAAGGCTCTGAATAGAAAATATACCGGCTTATATTCAATATCAAATTCTGAAACCAACAAATATCGTATTGGAAATAACGATATAAAATATATCTTTCAAATTCCCATAACAATATCTGTGTAGTCACGAAATCCAACATCGAAATATTCCGAAGATAATTTCGATTCAACTCCAGTCCAATTCACGTATTGGGAATACTGATTATTTTTAAAATCACTTTCAAATTCAATTTATTTATTTCAAAAATAAATTGATTTTAATTCTAGTTCACAACTGGTTCATTTCGACAAAAATCTATTTTCATCATTTCAAATGTGGAATTCTTCATCCCAGTTCTTTCCGATTCACATATTATGATTTTACACAAATTATCAATATTTTTAATAATTTTATCAAGGCTCGTACAGTCGATTTCCATCAACGGCTATCGAACTGCACTTACAACGACCTTTTTCAAATTTGATTTGGACATAATTCCAAATCCAACCGTTAGATTTCAAATTTCTAATATTCATTGGAAAGCTCTTTTCGATACGAACCCAACGGTTCCGGTTTTAGGAGAATCCGACGGTCGGATCTCCCGCAACCTCAATTCGAAGTCAATGGTCGAAATTCACGAACTGCCGCGGAGCGGCGCGTTCTATTCAGGCCATTATATATATATATATATATAATATATATATATATTATATATATTTCGTCAATTTCCTTTTAAAACGTATTTTATAAATCGTTTTAACTTCGTTTTAAAGCCATTTCAACACTATTTCAATTTCTAATCAAAACTGAATATTTCATATCATTACCATATAAATGATAATATTTTCAAAATGTTATATTTTGAAATCACTTCTTTTCTATATTCATTATAAAAACGAATATAATCGATATAAATATCGTTCACGTCAAAATAGCGCAACTCTAATCAACACGGCTTTATATATTTCAATAAATCCGTTATTCTATTCAACAAATGAATATTTATTCCATTCGTCACATGAATCTATATTTCTTCCAACACCTGACTAATCTCAACACATGAGTACTGTCAACACATCAGTATTTTTGTTATGTAAAATATTTTATAAAACTATGGTATCTATCGTTTGATTTTTTTAATTAGACTTCTACTGGGAAGTAGTTCTAATTTTAAATATGATAAAGATGTAAATTTCATTGTATAAAATATTTCACTCAACACATGAACATCGTCAACACATGACTATTTTTATATTCAACACATGAATTTTCTTTTATAATATTCATTGTTGTCCCGATTGGAATGAGGCCCAATCAATCATCATATAACGTTAATTATATGGATTCCATACAACACATGTATATAATAGCATTGATAAACAATCAACCATCATCCAAAGTGCACCACACAACTGCATAAGCATCAAATATAAATAATCGACGCTTACACAGTCTGTCGACCAATCGATCGACAATAATTAAATAATTGGGATTATTGTACGTCAAATATCATCCCAACACCCGTGTGGGGTTTCAAATCAACAAACACTGAACATTATTTGTGCAGTTGGGTGATGTGTAAAATTTATCATCCCAATCAATATCAGTCAAATCAGTGTATATAAACAAATCGTCTGATTTGTAAATGAATATTTATTTCTTTTCAGAAGAGTTTTATGCCGTTTCTTAACACGTCAAAAATTATTTTTTTAACGTCAAAAATATTTATTTCAACACTTTACTATTTTTAACTAACACTTTTTATTTTAGAAAATTTCGGCGGCATAACGGCACGATACTAGAAACGGGACGAGGCCTAGCCTTATCCCCGGTCTAGTGAAGGCCCACGCCATTCACACATCAATCAAATCCATTCCATTTCACCAAACAATTCAATTCAAACCAAATAATCTAACCAACTACACAACCAATCAAACAAGTCCATGGTCTGTGGACGATTGTGTCGGGTGCTACTAAGCACCGTCTGCATCCTAGTGTATATATATATATAACTAGAAAAAGAGATTTTGAGTGAGAAGTTCTCACCAATAGCTATCCCAATTCCACGACTTCATTAATAGGAATCTTCATCGTTCTCGCCTTTTTGTCATCTTCGTTGCCCGTAGCCACTACATGTATAAAAATCACATTTTTATTATCTACATTATTTAAAAATCTTATCTTTATACCTTCTATAAGTTAAAAATCGGATTTTTATCCTCTCTATAATATAAAGATCATATTTTAATTTATTTCATATGTCAAAAACTGTAGAAACTTTAAAATGGAGAAAACTCACTTTTTTTCTAACGCCCGGATTCACTGTTCGGGTTCCAGAATTTGCAAACGAGCTTCAATCTTCACACCAACTTTTTTTCTAGTACAAGCACGCCATTCCGAACAACTTTTACCTAGTGGTCTTCTTGCCGACAATGTGCCATTTCGCCGGAAATCGCGAAAAGACAGCATTTTGACAGTGTTTGAACAGCAGACTTCGGACGCGTTTTCCCGACAACTCCGCAATGCAAAATAGGACTTATCATATACCAAATCGAAGAGAAAATCGTGCTCTTCGACTTTGGTCTTGAGGAACTTTGGCTAGAAACGCACGGTTTGGGAGTTATTCGCGAAATGGTGACAGAGTGTTATTTGCAAAACGGGATTTTTGGTGAAAATGGATTTTTGGGTGTAGCGGGGCCCACAGCCGGGGTTGGGTGGCCAGCGGGCGGTGGCGGGCCTGATGGACGTGGGGGAGGGCGCTAAGGGCGGTGGTGGTGGTGGAGGGGCCCACGGTGGTGGTGGTTGGTGGTTGGGGCCTAGGGTTGCAAATTGGAGAGAGAAGAGAGAGGAGGAGGAGCGGGCGGCGCCGGTGGGGAGGAGGAGCGGCGGCGGTGGGTGGTGGCAGCGGAGGAGGGGCGGCAGCGGCGGCGGTGGGTGGTGGCCATTTTTGAGTTTTTTGAAGAGAAAGAGAGAAGTGAAATTATGAAGAGAGAAATGAAGTAAAAGTGATTATATGCTAGTTTCTCGCGTATCGCCTGAACGCTAGCGATCTCCGATGGCCGCGGATTTCGGTCACGAGATAGTAGACGTGAAGACGAGTCCAACGAAACAAGTTTCGTCGAATTCCGAGTTCGTTTGACCATTCAAAAAAAATCACAAAAATGCTCAGATAAGCTCTAAAAATGTGATTTTGGCGCACCTTTTCTTCTCGCATGCTCACATGCTAACTCAAAAAATCAAGCCCTCTTGGATTTAACCATTATTAGATGATACGAATCTAGAAAAAAAAGTAGAATTGAATTCCGAGGTCGTATCAATAATGTTCCTTTGTAAAATGACTACCCGCTTACCCTGAACTGTTTCAGCTCGCACGGCCACATACTAACTCCGTTCGACGCGCCATTTGGAACTCAACAATGATTTGTCATTATGAATCCATAAAAATTTATCTCGTCGAATTCTGAGCTCGTATGCAAAATTTCACTTTTTAAGGGCTATGTATTGTTAACCGAACAACTCCAGTCCATAGCCACTATTCCGGATATCGGAATATATCGAAGCTTATACTTTTCGGAGTTCTAAACGGCATTTTGAACTCAATGGAAGTGGTTTCGAGTCCAAATTCATCCGTATGCAAAATTTGACTTTTTGAGCCATGCATAATTTACATAGCGACTATTCTGAATTTTCAACTGGGCATAACTTTTGATTCCCGCTATGAAATTTCGATTTTTCGGATTCGTTGGAAAGATATTCACGAATAGATTCTAATATTTTTGGTTTCACTAAAATCCGGATTGTTTGGCACCCGGTACATTCAATTGAAGTTTGAAATCGAATTATCGAACTACCGCGTCATTTTCAATTCTATTTATAATTATATATAAATATTTATATTCTAACGACGACGTATATAGATATATACGTTCGAATTATATTCAAAATAAATTCCTCATTGTTATTATTTAAAATAATCTATTTTAAATATTCAAAATTCACTAAAATTGCCAAAATAAAAATTTTAAACTGGCACAGAATTTCCGGGTTATTACAATCTCCCCCACTTAAAACTTTTCGTCCCCGAAAAGGAACAAAGTCGAAAGTGGTTTGATTAATCAATTCTACTTTCGATCTGGCTTCCGTTCTCCAACTTTTCAGTTTCTGAGAATTTTCAAATTCTTCAAAAATTTGGCTAACACCCTAAATTTTTGAAAAATTTCGCCATAACCTCCCCTGCACCGGGAGCCACGGGAAAATCTCGAAATTGCCATATAGGCCTTCTGATCTCAAAAAGAAAAAGAAAAAGCCAATAGGCTCATAAAATCATCATCACCCAAACAAAACAGTAAATTGTAGTAAACATGTACCTATTTGTCGGGCAAACAAATTTTATTCTTCGGCTCTAGCCTCCTTGCTATGACCTGTTCAATGGATATACATGTATATGCAAGCAAATGCGACCAATTTTCAATACAATTCAATATTTGGTACAATTAGGCATAATGGTTCAAAATTATCAAACAAATAAACAAGCAACTCAAACATCAATCAATTAGTGAATTAGAGTTTCAAATTCATAATTTTGATATATATACAAAAAATCTTGTTTTTGATGTCAATTCACAACAATGTGTTCTAGCTATATAAGTTTTGGTTCTCACACCAGTCCAATGGAAATATATAGAAATCACACCTTTGAAACACGAACATGAATACTGATGATGATGCACCATCATCAGAATCATCCCCGGATATCTAGAATGTGATTCTATATCTATCCAGTATATTAAAACTTCGAATATACGTTCATGACGCGTATATGCAAAATCTTTATACACTAGATAGTCCATATTCAAAATAAATAAATTATTCAAATACGTATAAAACGATTTAAATTTTCAAAACAAAATTGTTTTCATTTGAAAAATATACTCTTCACACTCGTTCTAGGATACTTGTGATCCTATCTCTAACGAGTCATTCTAATTGGATATTACTAATCCAATATCTGATGAATTCTTTCGTATGGTTCTAATGTGTCTTGTTCTCGAGCTCTGTAAACCAAAGCTCTGATAACAAACTGAGACGACCCGAACTTCCCCGTAAAGGAAAGCACGGATAGAATTGAGGACAAGCCAAAATAGAACGCATACAGGAGAACATTTCATTGTTATTACAACAATTCCATCAGATACAAGAATATACAGAGTATAAATGAATAAATTACATACGACAAATATCAGAGATTACAATAAATTACATAGCAGCGGAAAAATATAAAAAACACAACTGAAAGTGATACACGGATACAGAGCTTCCCGAGCATCGTTCCAGCTGTAAATCAGGACCCTGTGGATATAAATCTGCAAAACCAAAACTACTAGCTGCCCGTGCGGAAAATAGGGGCACCCAGAGTTTAGGTTAAAACAATAAACTCCAGGTCAGTCATGTGACTGGTGTGAGAACTAAAACCGTTATTAATATTGGTTTTAAAGTTAGGTAAATCAAGGGACCACGCTGTATAACACGGAACGGGTTTCCTCCCAAGAATACCAGTGCATAGAACAAACAGCGCAATGCTAAATAAAGAAAAATGAAGCTGTTATAAGACCCAGGTCCCATCACACAATGCAACGCAAGCCGGAGGATAGGGTTTTCCCTTATAACAGCCAAAGCATGCTTGATACGTTTAAAACACATTATTTGATACTATAATAAGTGTATAGTGTCAAAACAATTCAATCATAAATATCAATCATAGACGGCATGGGTACCATATATCATGTCGCCATACTAGTTCTACAATTAAAACCGCAATACACGTATTGGAAATTGGATTTCCGTCATGAGTCGAGGCAAGGGGCAAGTTCCTCTCCGCGTTTGAGACACTCTAGCAATGCCTCAGGACCCCACTCTGATCCTTTGGAACCTCCAAGGTCGGTCCTCTCTTACTTTTGAGGATTAGTTATTCCTGAACACACGTTTCCCGGTCCTTACAGACCTATATCCGAGGCGCCTCGTATCCAACAACCACACAGGTGAAAAGTATATAAATGTCAGGGATGGTAGGTCACTGACACCACCCTAGCTAGAAAGAAACGTCGTGCACTCCTCGGGTCCGTATCCCGTTTTTAACTCATACCGAGTTGTGAGGCTCGCGAATTCACGCTATACACAAAGCTACGCCACACAGGTCGTGCTTTGATCATCAACCACAAGACTTTGCTTTTCAACAGAAGCCTTGATCAATTGCCACTTACGCGTGCCACATTGGCAATTCACTCCATGCGACTGATGTCCATCGATATACAACCTCTGAGCTCATACGTCTCAGAGAAGGGCGTTAAGCAAGAGAATAAATTCTCCGCCGCCAAACAGATGTATATTTAATAGAGATCAACCAACACAGAATAAAATCCAATGTCAGACACACAATCCATTTACAATTTCGTTCTGGGTCTGAACGAAACCGGAGGCACTTTCCTCGCATATCCATCCATCTCCAAGTACGTCTGGACGATCACCAACTGATTCCCTCATCCTGGGTGTACAGCCCAATCAAGATCATCAGTAATCACCCAAACGATGTGAAGACTTCCGATCTTCAAACACCGTCTTCATCTTCGACATCTCGTCGAATCGATTATTCAGAATGGGTATAAACCCGGCCTTTCTGAATAACCCACGTATATAATAAACGAATGTTACACAAACACAACAAACGCCTCATTCCAATTCAGAATATTCTTTTATTCACAAAAACACATTCTTAGGGAAATGTTCCCATTAATTTTATCCAAGATAAATTCTTCTAAATTTATTCTATAATCTTCCTTTGGATATCATTTCAAACTAGTCGGGATTAGCGAACCACGCCGAAGTAATTATTTATTTTATTTCCCAATCCCAACCTATATATCCCATGGAGAAAACTGGCAACACTCCATATCTAACACCACGGTGTTATCGGTAAAATTAATTACCATTTCACGTTCAAATCTAATTAAAGATTTAACTATCGCTTTGGAGCAAAACTGGTGGTACTCCATTCTCGATCACCTTTCATATTTGATAATTTAAATTATCAATTCACATTTTTAATCTAATTAAAGATTCATTAAAACTCCACTTAGTTTTAATCTTTTCAAAAATCAACATCTTGCTTTTAACTGGGTTAAAGAACCAATGTCATCTAAAACACGATTCACGATAAACCCAAATCACATTTGATATTAAATACAAGGCTCTGAATAGAAAATATACCGGCTTATATTCAATCTCAAATTCTGAAACCAACAAATATCGTATTGGAAATAACGATATAAAATATATCTTTCAAATTCCCATAACAATATCTGTGTAGTCACGAAATCCAACATCGAAATATTCCGAAGATAATTTCGATTCAACTCCAGTCCAATTCACGTATTGGGAATACTGATTATTTTTAAAATCACTTTCAAATTCAATTTATTTATTTCAAAAATAAATTGATTTTAATTCTAGTTCACAACTGGTTCATTTCGATAAAAATCTATTTTTATCATTTCAAATGTGGAATTCTTCATGCCAGTTCTTTCCGATTCACATATTATGATTTTACACAAATTATCAATATTTTTAATAATTTTATCAAGGCCCGTACAGTCGATTTCCATCAAAGGCTATCGAACTGCTCTTACAGCGACCTTTTTCAAATTTGATTTGGACATAATTCCAAATCCAACCGTTAGATTTCAAATTTCTAATATTCATTGGAAAGCTCTTTTCGATACGAACCCAGCGGTTCCGGTTTTAGGAGAATCCGACGGTCGGATCTCCCGCAACGTCAATTCGAAGTCAATGGTCGAAATTCACGAACTGCCGCGGAGCGGCGCGTTCTATTCAGGCCATTATATATAATATATATATATATATTATATATATTTCGTCAATTTCCTTTTAAAACGTATTTTATAAATCGTTTTAACTTCGTTTTAAAACCATTTCAACACTATTTCAATTTCTAATCAAAACTGAATATTTCATATCATTACTATATAAATGATAATATTTTCAAAATGTTATATTTTGAAATCACTTCTTTTCTATATTCATTATAAAAATGAATATAATCGATATAAATATCATTCACGTCAAAATAGCGCAACTCTAATCAACACGGCTTTATATATTTCAATAAATCCGTTATTCTATTCAACAAATGAATATTTATTCCATTCGTCACATGAATCTATATTTCTTCCAACACCTGACTAATCTCAACACATGAGTACTGTCAACACATCACTATTTTTGTTATGTAAAATATTTTATAAAACTATGGTATCTATCATTTGATTTTTTTAATTAGACTTCTACTGGGAAGTAGTTCTAATTTTAAATATGATAAAGATGTAAATTTCATTGTATAAAATATTTCATTCAACACATGAACATCGTCAACACATGACTATTTTTATATTCAACACATGAATTTTCTTTTATAATATTCATTGTTGTCCCGATTGGAATGAGGCCCAATCAATCATCATATAAGTTAATTATATGGATTCCATACAACACATGTATATAATAGCATTGATAAACAATCAACCATCATCCAAAGTGCACCACACAACTGCATAAGCATCAAATATAAATAATCGACGCTTACACAGTCTGTCGACCAATCGATCGACAATAATTAAATAATTGGGATTAGTGTACGTCAAATATCATCCCAACACCCGTGTGGGGTTTCAAATCAACAAACACTGAACATTATTTGTGCAGTTGGGTGATGTGTAAAATTTATCATCCCAATCAATATCAGTCAAATCAGTGTATATAAACAAATCGTCTGATTTGTAAATGAATATTTATTTCTTTTCAGAAGAGTTTTATGCCGTTTCTTAACACGTTAAAAATTATATTTTTAACGTCAAAAATATTTATTTCAACACTTTACTATTTCTAACTAACACTTTTTATTTTAGAAAATTTCGGCGGCATAACGACACGATACTAGAAACGGGACGAGGCCTAGCCTTATCCCCGGTCTAGTGAAGGCCCACGCCATTCACACATCAATCAAATCCATTCCATTTCACCAAACAATTCAATTCAAACCAAATAATCTAACCAACTACACAACCAATCAAACAAGTCCATGGTCTGTGGACGATTGTGTCGGGTGCTACTAAGCACCGTCTGCATTCTAGTATATATATATAACTAGGAAAAGAGATTTTGAGTGAGAAGTTCTCACCAATAGCTATCCCAATTCCACGACTTCATTAATAGAAATCTTCATCGTTCTCGCCTTTTTGTCATCTTCGTTGCCCGTAGCCACTACATGTATAAAAATCACATTTTTATTATCTACATTATTTAAAAATCTTATCTTTATACCTTCTATAAGTTAAAAATCGGATTTTTATCCTCTCTATAATATAAAGATCATATTTTTATTTATTTCATATGTCAAAACTGTAGAAGCTTTAAAATGGAGAAAACACACTTTTTTCTAACGCCCGGATTCACAGTTCGGGTTCCAGAATTTGCAAACGAGCTTCAACCTTCACACCATCTTTTTTTCTAGCACAAGCACGCCATTCCGAACAACTTTTGCCTAGTGGTCTTCTTGCCGAAAATGTGCCATTTCGCCGGAAATCGCGAAAAGACAGCATTTTGACAGTGTTTTAACAGCAGACTTCGGACGCGTTTTCCCGACAACTCCGCAATGCAAAATAGGACTTATCATATACCAAATCGAAGAGAAAATCGTGCTCTTCGACTTTGGTCCTGAGGAACTTTGGCTAGAAACGCACGGTTTGGGAGTTATTCGCGAAATGGTGACAGGGTGTTATTTGCAAAACGGGATTTTTGGTGAAAATGGATTTTTGGGTGTAGCGGGGCCCACGGCCGGAGTTGGGTGGCCAGCGGGCGGTGGCGGGCCCGATGGATGTGGGGGAGGGCGCTAAGGGCGGTGGTGGTGGTGGAGGGGCCCACGGTGGTGGTGATTGGTTGTTGGGGCCTAGGGTTGCAAATTGGAGAGAGAAGAGAGAGGTGGAGGAGGGGGTGGCGCCGGTGGGGAGGAGGAGCGGCGGCGGTGGGTGGTAGCAGCAGAGGAGGGGCGGCAGCGGTGGGTGGTGGCCATTTTTGAGTTTTTCGAATAGAAAGAGAGAAGTGAAATTATGAAGAGAGAAATGGAGTAAAAGTGATTATATGCTAGTTTCTCGCGTATCGCCTGAACGCTAGCGATCTCCGATGGCCGCGGATTTCGGCCACGAGATAGTAGACGTGAAGACGAGTCCAACGAAACAAGTTTCGTCGAATTCCGAGTTCGTTTGACCATTCAAAAAAAATCACAAAAATGCTTAGATAAGCTCTAAAAATGCGATTTTGGCGCACCTTTTCTTCTCGCACGCTCACATGCTAACTCAAAAAATCAAGTCCTCTTGGATTTAACCATTATTAGATGATACGAATCTAGAAAAAAAGTAGAATTGAATTCCGATGTCGTATCAATAATGTTCCTTTGTAAAATGACTACCCGCTTTACCCTAAAACTGTTTCAGCTCGCACGGCCACATACTAACTCCGTTCGACGCGCCATTTGGAACTCAACAATGATTTGTCATTATGAATCCATAAAAATTTATCTCGTCGAATTCTGAGCTCGTATGCAAAATTTCACTTTTTAAGGGCTATGTATTGTTAACCGAACAACTCCAGCCCATAGCCACTATTCCGGATATCGGAATATATCGAAGCTTATACTTTTCGGAGTTCTAAACGGCATTTTGAACTCAATGGAAGTGGTTTCGAGTCCAAATTCATCCGTATGCAAAATTTGACTTTTTGGGCCATGTATAATTTACATAGCGACTATTCTGAATTTTCAACTGGGCATAACTTTTGATTCCCGCTATGAAATTTCGATTTTTCGGATTCGTTGGAAAGATATTCACGAATAGATTCTAATATTTTTGGTTTCACTAAAATCCGGATTGTTTGGCACCCGGTACATTTAATTGAAGTTTGAAATCGAATTATCGAACTACCGCGTCATTTTCAATTCTATTTATAATTATATATAAATATTTATATTCTAACGACGACGTATATAGATATATACGTTCGAATTATATTCAAAATAAATTCCTCGTTGTTATTATTTAAAATAATCTATTTTAAATATTCAAAATTCACTAAAATTGCCAAAATAAAAATTTTAAACTAGCTCAGAATTTCCGGGTTATTACAGCTAAACTGCTTGCTAAAGATTGCTTTGCTTCGCGCCGCTTCGCTTTCTTAAAAAATTGCCGCTTTAAAAAAATTGCTAATAAATTCTTCACGCTTTGATATAGTGTTCTGACTCTTATTTTTATTTTCCCAGCTTTTTTAATTGCTTGCATTTGCATATAAAAAAACAAAAGATAAAACCAAAAACAAATAAAAATTCATTCATAGTTGCATCGTTAATTCACGTTTAATCTTACATTCATCTCATTTTGTTTTATTTTCTAAGGACATAATAATATTTTGACAAATTGTTTTGTTTCCAACGAATTATTTCTCGCTATCTAGACTTTTGCAGAGAAATAAATGTTTATAAATATTTCGGTGTTTTGTTAATATTATAGCAGTTGTTCCTTTGAAGACACTTAAACCTTCGGATGCATTGCTAGGGTGATTCCTGGTGCATCGATAAGTCTTGTCTGTTAACTGACTGAGAAATCTTCTGTTGAAATTAATCTGGACATCATTATATAGTTTTAGATAATTTGTAAATAAGTAATTTACATTCATATATTTGCAGAGAAATAAATTACATCATTATATATTTGCACGCACGTAAATGTGTACATTTATATTCACACATTTATTTTTGTTTTAGTTAAATGAATAACATAATTGGGCTATTTATAACGACCCGAACTTCCCCGTAAAGGAAAGCCCGGATTGAGTTGAGAACACGACAAATCAGAACAAAAACAAAAGAATATTTCATTGCTTATTACAACAATTTACATCAGAATACAAGAATATACAGAGTATGAATAAATATTATACATCAGAAAAATATCAGAGATTTTAAATTACAATGCAGATACATAACACAACTGAAACAATTACGCGGATACAGAGCTTTTCGAATATATCTCCAGTTGTAAACTAGGATCCTGTAAGAATAAATCTGCAAACCCAAAACTACTAGCAGCCCATGTGGAAAATAAGGGCACCCAGAGTTTAGGTTAAAAAAATAAACTCCAAGTCAGTCATGTGACTGGTGTGAGAACTAAAGCACTTATTAAATCTTTACTTTAAAATAAAGTAAATCAAGGGACCATTCCGTATAACACGGAATGGTCTTCCTCCCAAGAATACCAGTGCATATAACAAAACAACGCAATGCTTTTTGGAAAAATGAAGCTATTATAAGACTTAGGTCCCATCGCACAATGCAACGCAAGACATAGGATAGGGTTTTCCCGTATAATAGCCAAACATGATTGGTACGCTTAAAACAAATCATTTGGTACTATTATAAGTGCATAGTGTATAAAACAACTTCAAATATAAATGTATCAATCTATAACGACCCGGATTTCGAGCGACTTTGGTTATCGACATAAGCACGATGTTGATAACCAAAACATCGAAAAATCCCAGTAATTAATGAAAGAAGATAGAGGGTGAGGAAAGATAAGATAGAACTAATAGAATAGAAGAAGAAGAAGAACATCATCATCAGAGTAAACACGAATCTCACAGCGGAACGAATAAAATATAACATAACTTTTGAAATACAAACAGTTATATATACAATAACACTTATCAGAGTACAACACTTACAACAACAGCGGAAATAATAATAGCTATAGAATCTAGAAGCCTCCTGCTCCAGCACTTCAAGTATATCTGTAAATCCCGACTACTTGACTGCCCGTACAAATTTAGGCACCCAAGAGTTTAGGGAAATGTAATGGCGCGTTTTGTTAGCTGTCGAATAATTAATTTATTTAATTATTTATATATCGATTTGGGGATATCGATAACTTAAAGTACAACGTTCGAACTTATAATTTATAATTATAATTAAAACGAACCTGAAACGTCGCGGCAGTTCGCAATTTGGCGATTTGAACTTCAACTGAATGTACATGATTCATTTTAAGCCGGATTTCTGTAAAACAAGAAACGTGTGGAGCTGGTGGAGTATATCTTTCTAGTGGAAGAGAAAAATCAGGATTTCGTCGTGTAGATTTTGAGTTATGTCCAAATCAAATTTCAGAATAGTCGTTATAGAATCGTTTATCGGCCATAACGGTTATTTCAAAATAACTATTTATCGGATGTGAATTCAGACAAGGTTCTTTTGGGAAATAACGATAATTTAATTTTTAGAATTTTACTGTAATTTTTAATTAATTAAATACGCGACTTTTTATTTGGAGTATTTTGCACCCTGAATCAACATTTTGAAGTTTCAAAATATGAGTCCATCTACCGGTATTATTATATCTTTGGGATCGTGGTACGTTGGTCGTCACAACGGTATGTTCAACTCTATCTATAGCAGTCTGTACAATCGTATAAATCTTGTGTAACGAAGTCGGTGCACTGAGGTACGTTAAAAACTTTATAACCTAAACAACGTTCTCTCAGCCACAAATAAAGGAAAGCATGGCACCCTCTACATCACAAAACAAGTGGAAACGTGGCCTAAGTTTTCACCTAGGAACTATTTCGTGGTCAAAACTAAAACAAGTCAAGACTTAAAATGAATGGACACAAATCCATCCAACTCTTTATAAAAGGGAAGCTGTAAACCTAATTCTCGAGAAAACTGATATTTCGCTTCCATTTCATTTCGACGGTCTGAAATCTCCATCCCTTTCATTTGATAAAATCCGCTAATCCACGAAATTAAATGAAGAGTACGGGATTGAGGAGTGGGGCTCGAAACTGTGGAGAGATGAAGTGGCGACGGGGTGGAGGTGTTTGCATGGAATGGACTGTAGCAGGAAGTAGGGTAAGGAGCAATATTATGTTGGGTATGAATGCTTTTATATATATATAAGAAGAGTGAAAACATGGAGCATATATCGGTACTGGGACGGAGGGGTATGTGCCAGTTTTGAAGAGCTGTGCATGGGAATGTTATGATGGAAGGAAGCTAACGTGATGGCAGCTTTGTTTATATTTGAAGTGGTGAAGGTGTGTTATTGGTTGCATGAAGAAGATGGAGTAAAGGTGAGGGGCGGGGGCTATGAGATGAGGTAGCAGGCGGTGATTTACTGTTGGAGTTAGTGGAGTAATTGCTTATGTTCTGGGGTGGTTGTTGGTTGAGTATAAATGAAGTGAGGAGGAGTTAAAGTAGCAGGAATGGCCGGAAATAAGGAGCGTTGACCTCTGAAGTTTTGTGGAGGAAGAAGGGCCTCACGTTGGGTTTTCAAATGGTAATTGGGTCGGAAAAAAAAAAGGAGAAAGGCCCATTTTCTTTTGTGATGGAATTAAATGAAGGGGTATGAGCTTATATGGTTTGATGGGATGGATAATTTCAAATGGACTGAAAAGAAAAGGACCAGCATAATTTTGGGTCAAGGATTAATATATAAGGGGTATTGGGCCATGTAAAAGTGATTGACGAACCGTAAGTTGCGTTGGGACCGTATGGACGAGAGCTTCACAATGAAGCTGACTGGAAGTGGATTGGGGCTCGTATGAATTTATGGCGAAATAAATTGTTTGATTCAAATCAAACAAACATTTTATCGTTCTTTAACGATGAACTGCCAAGGTGAGTAAATCTCACTAACTCTGAACAGTTTATAATTTCATGTTGCATTGTTAGAACTGTTAAAATTGTCTGTTTGACTGTGTGTTGATTGGTTGATTGAACTGCTAGTCAGTTAGTTAAATTTCTATATTGATTCTGTTTAACAGAATATATCATATGGAACTGAAAGTGATGTTATCTATATTGTCTAACATCTGTGATGCAGGGAAACAGGTTGGAGGAATCCGACTGGATTCCTCAACAGTTATTTTATTGTTTTTCATATATTGTTATATGATGTGATATAAAATCTGTGGGTGATTATATGTGCTTGGACGATATTGAACATCGTGATTTGATATGATTGAATACCATAACATACCGAAATGTTGATAAGGGGATTTTCAATGTTTATATTGAAAATAAATCTTATTTATAAAATCGATAGGATTTTATAAAAGGAAAACATTTATTTAATTAGAAAATAAATAAATGAAAAAGGAAACATTTATTTAGAAAATAAATGAAATAAAATAGAAACATTTATTTAGAAAATAAATGAATTAGAATATAAAGGAATATTTATTTAGGAAATAAATAAAGGAACATTTATTTAGATTATAAATAAATGGAATAAAGGAATATTTATTTAGGGAATAAATAAAGGAACACTTGTTCGGAAAATAAATAGAATTATACAAGGATAGATTTAAACACGTGCTTCGCACACAAGTATAACACGATATGGATTTTAAGGAGATATTAAATAGGAAATCTATTTTTAACAGATAAAGTAAGAAGATTTAATTTATAAATAATGTTTTATAAATTAAATAAAATATTTATTGTTTGATAAATGGGATATATAAGTTTGAACTTATATAGAGAAGTAGAAATTGTTTTTAACACCGATAAAGTAAATAAACGCTGTTAAAGGGAAATCCTTAGAAGGGGAGAAACGTTATTAAAAGGACATTTATAAAGTGAAGAACCGTTACTAAAAGTAAATCTTTATAAATGGATAAACGCTGTAAAAAGTAAATCTTTATAAATGGATAAACGTTGTAAAAAGGAAATCTTTTGAAATGAATAAACGTTATAAAAAGGAGTTAATCGAATTTAGTTATTCGAAATGAGTTATTCGAATTAGATATTTGAATAGAGTTAAACACATTAGAGTTATTCGAATAGAGTTAAACACGTAAGAGTTAATTGAATATTAGTTATTCAATTTGAGTTAATCGAATTTAGTTATTCGAGAAGAGTTAAATCGAATTAGTTATTCGAAGGAGTTAATCAATTAAGTTATTCGAATTAGTTATTCGAATAAAGTTAAACAAGCTAGAGTTATTCAAATTAGTTATTTGAATAGAGTTAAATTAATAAGAGTTATTCGAATATTAGTTATTCGAGAAGGAATAAATCAAATCAAGTTAATTGAATATCAGTTATTTAATTTGAGTTAATCAAATTTAGTTATTCGAATAGAGTTAAACACATATAAGCTATTCGAATTAGTTATTCGAATATAGTTAAACACATATAAGCTATTCGAATTAGTTATTCGAATATAGTTAAACACATATAAGTTATTCGAATTAGTTATTCGAATAGAGTTAAACACATATAAGTTATTCGAATTAGTTATTCGAATAGAGTTAAACACATATAAGTTATTCGAATTAGTTATTCGAATAGAGTTAAACAAGCTAGAGTTATTCAAATTAGTTATTTGAATAGAGTTAAATTAATAAGAGTTATTCGAATATTAGTTATTCGAGAAGGAATAAATCAAATCAAGTTAATTGAATATCAGTTATTCAATTTGAGTTAATCAAATTTAGTTATTCGATAAGAGTTAATCCATTTAAGTAAATCGAATATTAGTTATTCGATAGGAGTTAATCGAAATAGAGTTTATCGAATATAAGTTATTAACAAGGGAGTTAATCGAATAGAGATTACTCGAAAGAGAGTAATACGTCGAATTCAATTATATCGAATTCGGGAAAGTACTATTTACTTTCCAGGGTTTAAATCAAGATTTAGTTATTGATTTAGAAATTAGGTGTCTGTTAAATTATTCGAGTTAGGAAATAAATTTATAATTTAGGTTAGATATTTTAGGGGTAGGAATTATAACGTTATAGTTATAATCAAACGTTGTCATATAATAAGTGGATTCGTAACCTGAATCCGAGAATTTGCGTAAACAGATGATTGTAAAAAGTGAGTGATGAGCTTCATCTATTTCACAGTAAAGGACGTTGTTCAATTAAGGTCTGCGAGGTAATTATACCCCAACTTGATTGACTTCAGAATTGACAAAGGAATAGTTGTGTTCGATCTAAAAGGTTGATTAGGAATAAAGTTAAGGAATAAGCGAATAAATGGATTAAGCGAAACGATGTTTTATACAACGTTCCTTGGAAATCCGTAAATGAGTTTTGGAAACATTGTCCAAATATAGTCAGATATGTTTTCTAAACATAGAAAATGAAATGTTTTCATGATAAAAATTTAAGAAATAGAGTTAAGCAAATTCAGAAACTGGCTGGAGAGGGTAAGTTGAACGGTTTTCTAAGTGACGATCTGATGTTGGTTTCGACCTTCCGGATTAATACTTAGAGAATTGTTCTCATACTAGTTATAGTTAGGGACTAATAGTTGCGAAATAATAGTGATGTGAAAATAAGCTATGGAAATGTTTTCCAATGATTAATAACAGATATTTTCTAAATATATGAAATAAGGAAATATGAACATATGATGATTGATCGATTGAATTTCCATTTGGAAATAAGATCGTTGTTTGTACACCGACATGTTTTCATTTGATAGTTGAATCACAGACTATCAAAGTTTTGACCATATTTACGTTGTAAATATGGAGAGACCGGTTGGATTATTATCCGAAGAACCACTCCGTATTAGCATAAGCGTTGCGAAGCAAGTACGCTGAAGATAATTGAAGACGGAGTGAAGTGCAAGGGATATTGTGAAAAGCCTAGGTAGGATGGATTCACTGAATAGTGCCTTCGGTTTATTCAGTCCCAGAACAACGTATATGGACGAGTGTCTGACAAAGTATTCTTAACGAATCATATATGTTGATCTCTTTAAACGTATTACGTTGGTGGCGGAGAAATTCGTTTCTCTTAGCTTTTATACCCGTGATGGCTTGAGAAATAGATAATGATTTGGCGGGTATGATGATGTGGCATTCAAAGTAATTGAAGAAATAATCTGTCAAAGTGATAAACGTGACCTCAAAACCTCACAACCGGGAAATAACAGAAGTTGGGCTAGGCAGCATGGCTAGTTGGGCCATACCCAAGCAGGGTGTATTATCACCATCTAGAGAATATTCAATTGTACTTCTTTATAATCTATTTCAATGTTGTCCCTTATCGGGAAGGATGGTTGCTGATCCCAACCATCGGTGATAATATATTCGTTACACTCGAGCTAAATGAGTGGACGGTCATGTGTGGCCGGGTTGCAAGACGTTCTTGTTGAACCCTAGTGTATCTCCTCTAGAGTACACTGATCGGAAGGTGCTCCCATACCTTGTCTGTTGGAATCCAATCTCCAATAAGCGCTCACGGTTTTATTTGTATACTATGTATGTGGAACGTGAGATGCAAGAGTTCTGCTAGATTGATATCTATTTGTATTTAGACATTATTATAATATCAGAAAGATATCCTTTATTTAACTAAGTATTGGAGTTTTATTCACACCAGTCCCTTGACTGACCCGGAGTTTATTTTGTTTGTTTTCCCTAAACTCTTGGGTGCCTAAATTTGTATGGGCAGTCAAGTAGTCGGGATTTTACAGATACACTTGGAGAGCTTGGAGCAGGAGGCTTCAGGATTATAGCTATTATTATTCCGCTGTGTTGTTAAGTGCTGTACTTTGAAATGGTATGTATATACGAGTACTGATTTGTATTTCAAAGTTATGTTATATTTTATTCGTTCCGCTGTGAGATTCGTGTTTACTCTGATGATGTAAGTTCTTCTTCTATTCTATTAGTTCTATCTTTTCTTCCTCACCCTCTACTTTCTTTCACTAACGTCGCGGAATTTTCGACTCTCGAGGAGTCGAAAATTTCCAGCCGTTACAGGAAAACAACAAAGTAAACTCCGGGTCAGTCATAGGACTGGTGTGAGTAAAACAGTTTAAACAGGTATATGAACAAGTAAACGATATCTCATAAGACCACGCCGCAGAACGGAACGGGTTTTTCCCTTATGAGAATCCAAAATATCTTTATATCAAAAACCTTGTGATATTATAATAATGTCTATGTACAAATAGATATCAACTAGCAGAAACGCTTTCATCTCACGTTCTACATATATAGTATACAATCAAAATCGCAAGAACGTATTGGATAATGGATTTCCAACTATGACAAGGTATGGAACCACCTTCTGATCAGTGTACTCTAGGAACGATACACTGGAGTTCAACAAGAACGTCTTGCAACTCAGCCACACATGACTGACCACTCATTTCGCTTGAGTGTATCGAATGTACATCACCAACGGTTGGGATCAGCAACCGTTCCCGTATATATATGGGACAGCATTGATAGATTTAAGAAACAAATGAATATTCTCTAGATAGGTGATTATACACCCTACTTCGGTGCGACCGACTTAGCCATGCTGCCTGCCCGATTTCTGTCATTTACCGGTTGATGAGGCTAGAAGCTAAGCTTTATCATCCCATCAGATTCACTTCGAATGCCACATTGTCAGATCCATCGAAAATCACTAATTGACGTCTACAACCATACATTACGTGTCAGCTAAAAGAAGTTTCCTTCTCCGCTTCCACTCTTGGTACGGTTGAAGAAATCGATGTACGTGACCTCTCTGGAAATACTCTATCAGACATTCATCAACACAAGTCATCCTCATTCACTTAGAATGTCACATCGTCATACCCGCCAAATCACAAATTGATTTATCCAAAAATAACATGGGTATACAGCTTAGAGAAACGAATTCCTCTGCCACCAAACGTGAATACGTTTGAACAGATCAACTTACGCGATCCATTGGATATACTCTGTCAGACCTTCGTCCATACAAGTTGTCCTGGGACTGGACAAACCGAAGGCACTATTCAGTATATCCATCTTAGTCACTGTTATCTAAGACTTATACAACAGCCCTTGCATTTTACTCTGTCTTCAATTGTCTTTGGCATATATGATTCGCAACGCTTATGCCAATACAGAGTGGTTCTTCGGATAATAATCCAACCGGTCTCTCCATATTAACAACGTAAAATGGTCAAAACATTGATAGTCTGTGATTTAACCATCAAAGAAAAACTCGTGTGCAGACAACGATATTATTTCCAGATGGAATTTATATCGATCAATCATCATTTAATATATATCTCTTTAGTTCATTAGTTACTTATCTCCTGTTTCCATATATGCAACATTTCTTATTTTCTAATTTTAGAAAATATACTTTACTAACAATGGAAAACATTTCCATTTCCTGTTTCCTATATTAGAAAACATTTCTGATTTCTTATTTGGAAAACATTTCCAAAGTTCCTTCATTGGATTTAAACAGATGTTTAAATAAAACATCGCTATGCCAACTCAAACCATTTACTGAATTCACTTAACCATCATTCACTATCAAACCTTACCATTCCTTAGTTAAGAAGGAAGTCAATCAAGTTGGGGTATAATTACCTCTCAGACCTTAACTGAACAACGTTATAACTTCAAAATAGTAACAGTTTATCTTTTGAACCTTTAACAACTTCTTTACGTAACTCTCGGATTTCAATTTACGAATCCACTTCTTTATTGAAAACATTGATTATAACGATAACGTTATAATCCCTACCTTCGCAATACCTAACTTCAATTATTACCTTTATTCTTTAATTCAAATAATTAAACCTAACCCTAAATTATTAGTGTATACTCTTGATTTAAAAACCGGAAAGTAAATATTACTTTCCCGAATTCAATATAATTGAATTCGACGTATAATTCTCTTTCGAGTAATCTCTATTTGATTAACTCTTCTTTGAATAACCTATATTCGATTATCTCTCTTCGAATAACTTATATTCGAAATCTCTCTCTTTCGAATACACTATATTCGATCTCTTTCTTTCGAATACGATATATTCGATAATCTCCTTTCGATTAAACTAATCGATAGCTCCTTTCGATTAAACTATAATCGATAACTCCTTTAACTCTATTCGAATAAATTATATTCGTCTAACTCTATTTAACTCCGTTTAACTCTATTCGAATAAACTATATTCTACTAACTCTATTTAACTCCGTTTAACTCTATTCGAATAAACTATATTCGACTAACTCTATTTAACTCCGTTTAACTCTATTCGAATAAACTATATTCTACTAACTCTATTTAACTCCGTTTAACTCTATTCGAATAAACTATATTCTACTAACTCTATTTAACTCCGTTTTAACTCTATTCAACTCCATTCGAATAACTAATATTCGATAACTCTATTTACTCCATTCGAATAACTAATATTCGATAACTCTATTTAACTCCATTCGAATAACTAATATTCGATAACTCTATTTAACTCCATTTAACTTTATTCGAATAAACTATATTCGACTAACTCTATTTAACTCCATTCGCTTGACTCTAGATCGCAGCGATCACAATGATTACGCCTGATTCCCTTAGGAAACATCCGACCGCCTTAGGCTATCTATAGCCCTGCGAATTTCGCTAGCAGTCATACTAAATGGCATCTCATTTGGATTAACTCCAATTGATTAACTCCAACTGATTAACTGATTAACTCTAACTGGTTAACTCTAACTGATTAACTCTAACTGGATAACTCTAACTGATTAACTCTAACTGATTAACTCTAACTCGATTAACTCGACTTGATTTACTCGACTTACTTAACCCAACTGGTAAACTCGACTTACTTAACCCAACTGGTAAACTCGACTTACTTAACCCAACTGGTTAACTTGATTTGATTAACTCATTTGATTAATTTGGTTTAACTAATCAACTTGGTTTGATTAACTCATTTGATTAATCTGGTTTAACTAATCAACTTAGTTTGATTAACTCATTTGATTAATCTGGTTTAACTAATCAACTTAGTTTGATTAACTCATTTGATTAATCTAAATCGATTTACTCCTTTCAATTCTATTTGTAAATGGTTTACAAATATTTCCTTTCAAATTTATTCTTAAAAATATTCTAACTCCTTAAATTTCCGGAAAAATTCGCCATAACCTCCTTTGTACCGGGAGCATCAGGAAAATCCCCAAACCCGCCACACAGGCCTTTCCATTCATAAAGAAAATGTTTTGAAATTATTTTCTTTTCTAAATATCTCCTATTTAAAAATATTCCAATTTATAAATATTTCTTATTTATAAATATTCCAGTTTATAAATATTCTGTTTTCAATATCACTTTGAAAATCTCCTTTTCCCATTCCGATATTTTATGGTACTTAACACATCAAATCACGATGACCAATCTCACTCAAACACATATAATCAACCACAGATTATAACTACATCATATATCACAATATATGAAAGACAATAAAAATAACTGTTGAGGAATCCAGTCGGATTCCTCCAACCTGTTTTCCTGCATCCACAGATGTTATACAATATGATTATCATCACTTTCAGTTCAATATAAATTATTCTGATAGAAAAATCAATATTTAAATATTTAACGGTTTATATATATATATAATTACATATATATATATATATATAATTTTCACTAACTGACTAGCAGTTCAATCAATCAACCAACACACAACAATCAACATATGATTAACAGTTCTAAAAATACATTATAAAAATATAACTGTTCAGAGTTGGTGAGTTTTACTCACATTGGTTCACGGTTGACGATTTTTCGTCTGTTTTATTTAAAATGGAACAGACGTATAATTCCCTACAAAATTCCAGTAGCCAAATTTTCAGTCGCATCGGTTCCCAACAGTGTTCTCCTCGTTACGGTTCAAACTATTGTAGTCGCGTCTGATTCTTTTTCTTCCCGGCCCATTAGCACCCTTAAGGCCCAACACCCAAACCTCTTTGACCTGCTATCTTTTTTCCCTGTCAACACAATCATCCGCAGTCCAAAAGTCCCTCAATGGCCATCACCGAACTTCTGGCATTCATACTCATACTCTTCACCGTTCACCTCTTTCTGACCCAACAACATCCAACTCCAGTAACATAAACAAACTGCTCCAGAAAACTTCCATCACCCATAACCATCTTCCCACAATCCGAAAACTTAAGTGATGACTTCCAGCACCGTTCGAAACATTGAACGTGCATACTCCCTCCAGATAATTTCCTCTCCTCGTTCTTTTGCATGCTCCAAACCGCGAGCTTCCAACAACACACGAACCTTCTGCTCAACCCTCCTGTACACTGAAACATCCCTCTGTCCTCCTCAAACAAACAAAATGCTCCATTCCCAAAAATCGATCTCCATTGTCTCCTCCCTCACTTCACCGAAAATCACGAAATCATTTCCAGAATTCACCAATCATCTCCACTCCAAAATCTACACCTCCATCACCCTTTTCACCCATCTCGCATTTGCTACAGACTTCACCGCATGACCTACGACATCCCAACAGAACATAGAACTAAATTTTGTTCGAATACCCCAAACAAAAGTATACAGACGTTAAATCCTCTCAGAAACCCAAATACAAATGCTAAAAGTCGAATCAATGCTTGTGATTCGAGAATAGGCTAACCCTAGCTTCACGTTCGAATAAGACAGTGATGGCAAAGTAGCAGATTGAAGTGGAGCAAACTTAGCGGTGTTGAAAGTCTAGAGTTTTAAATCATTTTCATTTTCTTTGATTTTCTCTGAAGCAGATTTTCCGTTTTTAGTTTTCCTGGAGGCGGAAAGCAATTGATCTGAAGAAATTAGGTTTAGTGAAGTTAAGGGGTACTTATATATAAGGGAACATTTGGCCACTAAAGCTACACGGTTTGATTTCAGTTTTGCTCGAGAGAAAATCTACGGCTAAAAAGGAGAGAGACGTGGCCTCCTTTTAATCCATACGCTGAGAAAGAGAAAGTTGTGTTTGGTTATCAAATTTTTAAAGTTTGTGCGCTACCGGTTACGTTGAATTCCGTTTATTTACAACTGCTATGGACAAAAATAAGAATACGATCATGTTAAATGATGTGCCATGATCCCAAAAATATAAAAATATCAGTAGGTGAACTCATATTGTGAAACCCCACAATATTGATTAAGGGTGCAAAATACTCCAAATAAAAAGTTGCGTATTTAATTAATTAAATATTACAGAAAAATTCTAAAAATTAAATTATCTTTATGTCTCAAAAGAACCTTGTTCAAATTCGAAACCGATATGCAGTTATATCAAATAAACCGTTACGGTCGATGGACGATTCTATAGCGACTATTTGAAAATTTGATTTGGATATAAATCAAAATCTACACGACGAAATTCCGATTTTTCTCTTCCACTAGAAAGATAAAATCCACCAGATCCACACGTTTCTCGTTTCACAGAAATCCGGCTTAAAACGAATCCTGTACATTCAGTTGAAGTTCAAATCGCCAAATCGCGAACTGCAGGGCCATTTCAAGCTCGATTTTAATTATTATATAATTATACGTTCAAACTGTCGTTTATATAATATATTCGTTATTCAAATTCAATTCCAAACTGAATTAAATCTTCGGGATGACCCAGTTCACACCATATCGCCATTTCAGCCAATTCTGATTATTTCAAAATTAAATATATTATTTAATTTATTATTTTAATTAAATATTAACCATTATTTAATTCAACGACCATTATATCCTTTTAATCACCTTGTAAATAATTAAATAAATTAATTATTATGCCGCTGAAAATGCGGGTCATTACACAATCCTAGACGGCATGGGTACCATATATCATGTCGCCTTTACTAGGCTCTATAATCAAAACCGAAATGTCACATATTGGAAGTTGGATTTCCGTCTATGAACCAAGGCAAGGGATCGTCCTTACCGCTTCGAGACAATCTAGCCTACCATGTCTCAGGAACAACCGCAACTGCACCTTGGATTGTCAGGGCCGGTCCACACGAAGTGGATTAAAATGCCTGAACCATGCGTTTCCCTGCCCTATGGGGCATAAACTGGTCAGTATGTCGATCAAACCATCCATCGTTCCCATAGTGACCGATATAACCGAGGCACCTCGCTTTCCATCATCCACATAAGTAAAACGTCCGGGCTTGCAAAACCCTGACACCACTCCTAGCTAGAAAGAAACGCATGTCCTCCCTGATGTCCTCTCCTGTTTCTAGTTCACACCGGGGTGTGAGGCTCGCGAATTAACGCTATACAAAAAGCTATGTTATATTAAAGCCGTTCTTTGATCATCAACCACAAAACTATTCTTTTCAACGGAAGCCTTGATCATTTGCATCTCAGCATGCCACACAGACAATTCACGTTATGCAACCATTGTCTATCAATCACACAGAATGAAATCCAATGTCAGACACACATCCATTTACAAGTTCGTTTTGGGTCTGAACGAAATCGTAGGCACCTTATTCCTCGTTCCATATGTCCAATACAGGAGAGAGGTCCTCGCATATACGGTCGATCTCCAAGTACGTCTGGACGATCACCACTTATTACCTTGTCTTGGGTATACATCCCAATCAAGACATTAGTAATCATCCAAACGATGTGAAGACCTCTGGTCTTCAACCACTGTCTTCATCGTTGACTTATCGTCGAATTAGTTATTCTGAATGGGTATAAACCCAACCTTTCCGAATAACTCGTGTATAAATAAACAAGTGCCATAAAAACACAACATACGTCTCATTCCAATTCTAAATATTCTTTTATTCAAATATTCATATCATTTGGGAAAGGTTCCCATTAATTTTATCAAAGATAAATTCTTTAAATTTATTCTTTAATCATCCTTTGGATATCAATTCAAACCAAGTTAAGGTTTATCCAAACTAGTCAGGATTAGCGGACCTTACCGAAGTAATTATTTATTATATTTCCCAATCCCAACCTATTCATCCTATGAAGCAAAACTGGTAATACTTCATATCTAACACCATGGTGTTATCGATAAAATTAATTACCATTTCTCGTTCAAATCTAATTAAATATTTAACTATTGCTTGGAGTAAAACTAGTGATACTCCATTCTCGATCATTTCTTGAATTTGATAATTTTAGTTATCAGGTTCACCTTTTTCAATCTAATTAAAGATTCATTAAAACTCTAATTCAAATTAATCTCCAAAAATCATTACTTAATGATTATTCAAAGTTAAGAAATTAATCTTATCTTTAACTGGGTTAAAGAACTAATGTCATTTAAAACACAACTCACGATAAACCCAAAATTACATTCCATTAACAATAGAATCTTCACGGAAAACAGATCAATATATATAATAAATATAAACTTCCATATCCAACCGATAATATAAATGGAATAACGGCAAAGCCTCTTAAATTCCATATATATTAACAGTCTTCCTCCACAGAAGTTCACTTCGATTACTACCAAATCGAATTCCATTCCAATTTATTTTATTGAATTGGAAAACTCTTCTTTGGAAAATTCCCCTAAATCTTAATTAAAAGATTTATAAATTCCAAATAACATTTCACTGTTAATCGGGTTAAAGAACGAATGTCATTAAAAACACAGTTCACAATAAACGCAATTCACATTCCATTTTTATTCCAGTTACTAAATATAATTGGAAACTCCAATAATCTTAATTAAAAGATTTATTCTTTTCATACGGGGTTTAAAAACAGTGTTAATGAAGACACCATTCACGAAAAACTCCAAAATCCAATTTGTTATTAAATACAAGGCTCTGAATAGAAAATATATAGGCTTCTATTCAATATCAAATTCTAAAACCAACAAATATCGTATTGGAAATAACGATATAAATATATCTTCCAAATTTCCATAACAATATCCGTATAATCACCAAATCCAATATCGAAATATTTCGAAGATGATTTCCACTCAAATCCATTCCAATTACATATATTGGAAATTCTGGTTATTCTTAAAACCATTTCAAATACAATTTATTTATTTAAAAATATTGGATTATAATTCTAATTCATAACTAGTTCATTTCGATAAAAATATATTTTATTCTTTTCAAATACGGAATTTTTCATCCCAATTCTTTCCAAATCATTTATTATGATTTCACATAAATTATTAATATTATTAATAATTTTATTAAGACCCTTTCAGTCGATTTCCATAAACGGTCATCGAACTGCACTTACAGCACCTTTTCCAAATTTTATTTGGACATAAACCCAAATCCAACCGTTAGATTTCAAATCTCTTATATTCTTTGGAAATCTCTTTTCGATACGAACCCAACGGTTTTTGTTCTAGGAGAATCCGACGGTCGGATCTTCCGTAAAGTTAATTCGAAGTCAATGGTCGAAATTAGCGAACTGAAGCGCCGCGGCACATTCTATTCTGGACATTTAATATATATAATATATATTATATGTATTTCATCGATTTCCATTTAAAACGTATTTTATAAATCGTTTTAAATTAGTTTTAAAAACATTTTCAACTTTATGTTTCAATTTGAAATCAAAATTGAATATTCCAAATCATTAACATATAAATGATGATATTTTCAAAACATTAGATTTTGAAATCACTTCCCTTTCGATATTCATTATAAAAATGAATAAAATTGATATAAACATTGTTCGTGTCAAAATGGCGCATATCTAATCAATACGGCTATATATATTTCAATATTTTCGTGTCCATCCAAAATCGGACATCAAATTCACATTTTGATCATTTACCGAATATTATTTTAAAATATTCATTATTTTATATTATTCAACACATGAATATTTTTAAGGGTTTAAACATTCAATGAAAATGATATTTTTATTATTTAAATATTTTATTCAACACATGAATATTTTTAATCCTCTTTCTGAATATTATTTTAAAATATTCATTGTTTTCCAAATTGGAATGAGACCCAATCAATTACCATATAATGTTATTTATATGGATTCCATACAACACATGTGTATAATAACATGATAAACAATCAACCATCATCCAAAGTGCATCACATAACTGCATAAGCATTAAATATAAATAATTAATGCTTACAACAGCCTTTCAACCAATCGATCGACATAAAACTAAATAATTGGGATTAGTGTACGTCAAATATCATTCCAATACCTGTGTGGGGTTTCAAACAACAAACACTGAATATTATTTGTGCAGTTGGGAGATATGAAAAATATATCGTCCCAATCAATATCAGTAAAATAGGTGTACATAAACAAATCGTCTGATTTGTAAATGAATATTTATTTTATTCATATACACATTAAAAATTATATTTTTAACTATAGAATATTTATTTCAACTCATGAATATTTTATTTTCCATTTCACATCACAATCACAATCAATCTCCACAATACAATACAATCAAATAAGTCGTCCATGGTCTGTGGACGACGGTGTCAGGAGCAACTAAGCCCCGTCTGCATCCTAGTATATATTTAACTAGAAAATAATTAGAGTGAGAAGTTCTCACCTTTGGGATCCACTCCGTCATTCTTTATTTATGAACGGTTCGGATTTGGATTTTATTCCAGTTTGTTCCATCGCAATCTGTTTCACATGATTTTATGTTAAAAATCACATTTTTATTTCAACGCTATAAAATCACATTTTTATTTCAACGTTACATATATAAAAATCATATTTTTATAACGATGTTTATAGTATAAAAATTATATTTTTATGCCGCTATTACATATATGATAATCATATTTTTATTTTGCTTTTCATATAAAAATCTCTTTTTTAATCTTATGTGATTCATACATAAAAAATCTCTTTTCTAATCACACACATACACACACACACACACACACACACACACACACACACATATATATATATATATATATATATATATATATATATATATATATGAAAATACAATCTTTTTCATGTTAATATATATATATATGTATAAATCCAATCTTTTCATGTTAATATATATATATATATAATCCAATCTTTTTCATGTTATATATATATATATATATATATATATATATAATCCAATCATTTTCATGTTAATATATATATATATATCCAATCTTTTTCACTTGCTATTCATGTGTATTTGAAACTGAAAATACATTCAAATTGGAGTGCTTACTTTGAATCGAACATAGGGGCATCGTGGTTGGGCGGTGGAGCTGTTGCAGGTGGTGGGGTTCCGACCAGAGGCAGCGCGCGGTCTAGTGGTGGGTCCAGGCGGTGGAGGCAGCGCGTGTTTGGGCGTGGCGGTTTGGGTATCGAATGAGGGCTGGAGGAGGAGGGATCGGAGAGAGGGGTGAAAGGGGGTGGTGCGGCGGGTTCACTGGTGGCACGGGGACGTCGGAGATGGCGGGCGAGGTGGAGCGGCGGCCACGCGACGGGTTTCAGAATGTTTGGGGGCACGATTTTATTTGATTTAGGTTTAGAGAGATGAGGGTGAGGTGTATTTATATATAATAATAATATTATTATTATTATTATTTCCAAAAATGTTGAGTTTCCATTTGAGCATCAATCGAGATCCAACGACTATCGCCCCTAGCTAATCACCCCCATTCCGAACACAATGGGATATGTTTCGTAAGCCAATTCAGTTGTTTCGATCAGTTTTCACTAAATTTAAAATATAAATCAATGTATATTTAATTCGAACGCACATTTTAATTTACCGGGGCCACATACTGACTCCAGAAATTCCAGAAAAATAAATTTGGCTATGTTTTGACGATACGGTCCAAAAAAAACTAATTTCATTGAATTTGGAGACCGTTTGAAAAATGGTCATATTCCAGTCGATTAAATTCAAATTGAAATTACCAAACGCGTTTAAATTCGCCACCCTCACATATTAACTCCAAAAATTATGAAAATTGGAATCTAGCAATAATTTTACATTCCGGATCCAAAAAAAGTGGTCTCCTTGAAAATAGAGGTCATTTGCAAAATCGCTATTTTTAAGGGCTATATTTATATTAAATTCCATAGCGACTATCCTGAATTTTCAATTGGACATAACGTTTTATTCCCATTATGAAATCTTGATTTTTCACATTCGTTGAAAAGATATTTTCAAACAGATTTAAATATTTTTGGTTTCACTGAAATCCGGTATATTTTGAATCATGTACATTCATTTGAAATTTGAAATCGAATTTTCAAACTACTACGCCATTTCCAATTCCTTTTATATTGAAATAAATATTTAAATTCTAACTTCGATTGAAATAAATTTATACGTTCTAATTCTATTCAAAATAAATTTCTAATTGTAATTATTTAAAATAAATCATTTTAAATATTCAAAATTCATTAAAATTGCCAAAATAAAAGTTTTAAATTGGTTCTGATTTTCCAGGTTGTTACAATCTCCCCCACTTAAAATATTTTCGCCCTCGAAAAGGAACGGAGCTGAAAGTTGTTTAACTAACCAACTCAACTTTCAGTTTGGCTTTCATTCTTCAACTTTTCAGTTTCTAAGAATTTTCCAATTCTTCAAAATTTTGGCTAACACCCTAAATTTTTGAAAAATTTCGCCATAACATCCTTTGTACAGGGAGACATTTAAGACCTCAACTAGCCACGCAGGGCCCTCGTCATCCAAAAAGAAAAAGAAAAAGCCAAGCGACTAGCCAATCAGCTCATAAAATCACCAAAACCCAATAAATCTGTAAACATGTACCTATTTGTCGGGCATACAATTTTATTCCTCTTCTCTAGCCTCCTTGCCATGACCTGTTCACACATATATATGTACGTGCATGCAATTTTTTCCAAAAAATTAGCAATTCAGTTCAAATTTGACTAAATTTACCTTGTACTATCATATAGGTTTGAATAATTTAATTAATGAACTAATTATCAAATAACACAGCCAGCAATCAATTTGTTGATTATCGTTTCAAACAAAACTTTTATATATATGTGAAGGCACGCCCTGCACCAACCGATATTTTCTCCAAAGGTGTGTTGTACACATGTCCAGTTAGCACGGAACGGTCATCAAAAGAAAAGAAAGAAGAGAATGGGCTAATCAAGGAACCTGTAGAATGTCTCACAGCGCATAGGATAAAATATAATAACAACATACTTGACCTAAAACAGGTGAGACAGTGCATAAGCTGAAAATAAACTAACATAACAGCGGAAAATCCAAGTACAGCTTATGATCCAAAGCCAATATTATTACAACTTTTCAAACTATCTCAACAAAACAAAAGCAAGATAAAGGAGGTACACTACTAATGCCCAAGTAGCGACCACCAGCGACACAGGGAGAATATCTATATATCATACGTGGAAGCCTCCTGCTCGTCTCCAGATCAGCTACTCGCGCACCACCAGCTAACCTGTCTCTAGTCTGCTCGTGTGAGCACCCAGAGTAATAAGAGGAGACATAAAACTCTGGGTCAGACATAAAGCCTAGTATGAGCGATAAACATCTAAACAGAATAATAACAGGTATAATCCAATCATACCTGAACCTGGACCTGCAACCAAAGAGTTTGCACTACATACTGTACAACACTCTAAGGTGCCCTTTCAAATGGTGTAAAGATAACGGGGGTGGGGGTGTGCATGTCATAGTGATGTCAAACAATCAAGCATAGCAATCATCCTCACATCCCTCACTCAGTGTGTAAAGCATACGATATCCACTACTTTGGTCACCTAATACTTTGGGCCATGATGGAATCCAATCCCGTGTAACTATCACTACAAGCCAACTATCCATCTCTCAGTGGTGAACCAAAGTTATGAATACTGACAACCCCTTTGCACATGTGCTGCAGCAAAGCCCAATCACGAAGTGAACTCATTGGTTCCCATCTGGATCCTGAGCTCTAACTTCCATTTGGACTACCTTTGCATCTCGGGTTTTAGTCACCATCTTCATCCGGGTCGGTCTTCACTTCACCTTGCTTCGGATCGTGGTCATCACCCTCGCTCGGGTCGGATCGTGGTCTACACTTCAAATCCAAGCATCTCGGATCGGGTTGGTCGTTCTCCCTCCATCGGATCGAGTCGTTCCATACGGATCGAGTCGAGTTCCTCAAGTCCCTCCATGATGCACCGGATCGGGTCGGGTCGAGGCACTCCCACTGGTTTGGGTCGTGCTCCATAGCTCGTGGCGCTTCCCTTCGGTCGTGATGCTCCTCCCCCTTCAGATCGTGGATGCACACAGGTTCGGATCGTGAGCTTCTGAAGTGGATCGGGTCGGATCGGAGATGGCATGCGATCGGGTGCTCTAGCGCGTGACGCGGTTCGAATTCGAGCTCATCCCACCATCGGATCGTGGTCTCCGGTCCGGGTCGTGGCACATAGGGGCGATCCGCGATCCGGTCCCTGCACAGCTTCCCTGCGACTTGTTTCACGCCATTCGACGGCATTTTCGACCAATCTAACACTTCTAAACAATCACAAAGCATACCATACAGTCATAACAACATGTAGTATCGACCCCAAACACCAAAACATAAATCATAGCATGTAAAATGGATCAAACATACCCAAAACCCCTTAATTTCCCTTAAGCATGTTTAGGTAAAACTCACCATAGGATTAACAAAACTTAACCAAATTAACCCAAATTCATATCAGAGGTCTAAAACAATATTTCAGAATTTATGAACATTTTTTCAGATTTTTAACATGCACAAATTCGCTAATCTTCGCTAATTACCATAATTAGCCTTAATTAGTGAAAAACAATGCAAATCACTCACCTTAGCCACAAACAAACTTTAGATCTGAAATAATCTCTGATTTGGATCCAATCCCTACGTGTTCCAGTAGCTCTCTCTCTAATTTGGTGCTACCCTCCCTTGATTTGATGTAGTTTTGCTTAATGTTCGATTAGAAAGTGATTAGAGACGATTTGGGATGAAATTAGAAGGTGGAGGCCATTGCTAGAGCTTGAAGGAGGTAAGTGGCGGCTGGAAAAATGAGTCTAAAACCGAAATCCTAACCCTAGCAGCCCTTAAATACCCCAAATCCCGAAATCCCCCATTGGGCCTAGTTGCTAATCACCCGGTTAAGCCCAATTAGCTGTTTTTCACCTTCTAAACCTTGTTTCAGCCATATCTCACAAACGGTAAGTTCGTTTGGCTACTGTGACCACTCTACGGAAAGAGAAACCATCATTCGAATCCAATGGAAGTGGTTTCAGGTCAAAACTCCTTTCCAATCAAAAGTTATGGCCAAAACAAGATCAGCTAGGGGCAAACGGTCATTTAAAAATCGACAAAAATCGTGAACATGGGAAATGACCCCAGTAATCGTCTCCCAAAGTTACATGACCATACGACTTCGTATGTGAAAGAAATAAATATTCCATGATTCTATGATGTGTAGAATACGGGTTGTTACATTCTCCCCCCCCCCCCCCCCCTTAAGAAATTTCGCCCCCGAAATTCCCTAACCAAAACACACAAAGGGTTCTGCATGCCTATCAACCATAAAACAACAATCAACATGCAAAACAAGTCTATCCTAGCATGCGGTTTACTAACAAGGGAAGGAACTATCACTACCAAAACCTTACTAGGCAAAGAGTTCTGGATACTTCTTCCTTATATCCTCCTCTATTTCCCAAGTACAGTCTTTTTCATTCTCACCCCACTGGACTTTGACTAGTTTCACTGCCTTACTACGAAGCTGCTTCGTATCATTCCCAACAATACGCATAGATTTGCGGTTCTCAACCGCCTCGGGTTCAACCTCGCTATCGTCCAACTGATCTAGTGAAATAGCCACATTAGGGTCCTGCACAAACTTCCTTAACTGGGAAACATGAAATACGTTGTGAACTCCCGCCATCCTGTCAGGTAGCTCTACTTCATACGCCAACTTCCCAACTTGCTCGAGGACTGAGAATGGACCAACAAATCTTGGTGCTAACTTACCTCTCCAACCAATCCGAATCACATTCTCTATGGAGAGATCCCGACGAACACCAAGTCGTTAACGAAGAATTCCAAATCTCTTCGTTTCTTACCGAGATAAGCCTTCTGCCTATCTTTATCCCTTCCCAGTAGTAGATCTGCTCTATGTCTCAATACATCTTGTTACCACTGGGATGTATAGTCAATTTCGGGTGATGATATTCTCTAAGCACTCCACCTCACAGTTCATCTACGTTGGGTACAACTAGTCCCTTATTCTTTCGAAGCCACCCTTCTCGATCAAATCCTTATTTGTTCATTCTCTTTCCATCGATACCCATCTCTACCCTAGAGATGGTTTCCAATAGATTAGGATTGTCCTTCTAACTGGAACTAATCCACTCAATCAAAATCGATCTAATCGTCAAGCTTACTAGTGTTTCTGAATCCAATTCACTCTTGGGCCTGAAATCATATCATGTGATATACTTTAGTTGCTTCCAACCTAGAAACAAAACCCCTAAACTGGCATGTCTCCTACTCAATGCAACTATTACCGCACCCAAATCCTTTACTATGATCACTTTGCACCATGGAGTCATGGCGACTCCACTGCACTGATCCATAGTCACTAGTCCTTTGCTATGTACACTCTGCCCCATGAAGTCATAACAACTCCACTGCACTGGCTCATAGCCTTACTAATCCTTTACTACGTCCACTTTGCCCCTCGAGTCATGACGACTCTACTGCACTGGCTCATAGTCCTACTACAATCACTTTGTTCCCCATCGCTGGAACCCTACAGGTGATAGTCTACTCAAGGGAGGAAAAATAGGAACAACATAGCAACCATAACATCCATCAAACAAGTCCTACCTATCACCTGCTAAATTCATAAACACATCGACACCTACATGATTGGTCTAACCAATCCCAATATGTCGACTCTAGTATGTCTGGTCTAACCAACATCAATAACTAATGGAAGCCCAACCTCCATACATACACGGATGCCTACTTGACTGGTCCAACCAATCCCAGGCCAATGGAAGCCCCACCTCCCTTCGGACTGCCGTACGTCCAACGTACGTTTATCCTCCAAGGATAATTAAACTAATGGAAGCTCAGCCTCCAATCGGACTACCGTACGTCCAACGTAAGTTTATCCTCCAAGGATAACTAAACTAATGGAAGCCCATCCTCCAACCGGACTACCATACGTCCAACGTACGTTTATCCTCCCAGGATAACTAGATCACGTCCAACGGATCCAAGGTAACAGGCGTCCCCAGATACCCCTGCTTTTAGTCCTCCTAAAATACTTGAGTCCAACCCAAGTCTATCCATTATCTTGCTGCCCTCTCGAGTCCAACTCGAGCTGAATCCAATTCCTTGCAGCCTTCTCGAGTCCAACTCGAGTCAATCTATAACTTAGACCCAGTCTTGAGTGCCGACAAACTCTAGTCCAACGTGAGTCGTCTCCCTATCCGTTGCATCTCCAAGATCAATGAACACCTATTTTCTTTTACGAGTTCAAGTCCAACTTGAATCGCTCTAATCTTCGTTGTATCTTCCATGATCAACGAACATATCCTATTCCTTCAAGTTCTACTATCCAATAGAGAACATCAACATAGGGTCCTAAACAATCCATTACTTTGCATCTTTCTCGAGTCCCACTCGAGCAATCTCATAACCCTATCGAGTCTAACTCTGGGCAGTCTATACCATTGAACAGTATTATCATGTTCCGTCTGCCCATCACTCCTCGAGTAAACCAAGATATCATCCAATGAAAAATCACAACAACTATTTAACCCTCACGCAACCCATCCTAGTCGAAATCGACATTCCCCAAGCACAAGCCCCAAAGGCCTAAACCAATATAAGACAAGCACCCAAGGAACATCTCCTCCGAGTTCGGACAATCCACATGAGGTGATACTAGCAAAACAATCTAGCACTGGAGTACTCATTTGCCTCCCAGAGACAACTAGAACTTATTACAACGATAACTTTTCAGCTTCCTTAACTCCAGTTACTATCGCCATCACTAGGTAGGTACCTAATACCACCCTATTCCTTTGGAGTAGATCGACTCCCCACAATAATGCTAAACCCAGTAAAGCCAAAAACGAAGCAATCACAAGGAAACATACATCCATGACTCGATAAGACCACATTAACAAATCATGCCAAAACTAGTCGAACCACCAATCGGGTTCGTCACTACTAAAGGCCTATCGACTAACTCAGGTTTGTCAAACAAAACCCAATCAAAACATCTTAAATAAAACCATACCTCGAATAACGACAACTTTTTCCTTCTGCGCCGCAGTTGGGGCATTTGACGAAGAAGGAACAGCGTTGATAGCATACGCTTTCACAATCTGCTTCTCCCTAGGAGGTTGTGGGCAATCATCCTTGTGATGTCCCGCCTGGCCGCAGTTAAAGCACTTCTTTTCCCCAGGCTTTTCTCGATAATCTCTGGCGTAGTGGCCCTTCTTGCCACAACTAAAGCATTCACCATCTTTCTTATTTATCTTATTCTGACCATCCTTGGTCGGGTTTTGCTTCCTCTTGTTCTGAGAATTCTCCTTGCCTTCACCGCCTGCTTGCGGCTTTGGCTCCTCTGCAGATGTCGTAGCAACTTCAGTCTTCGACTTAGGGAAAAGGCTCTCTGACCTTAATGCCTTTCCTACAATAGACTCGAACGTCTCATCGATATGATTTATAAGCCTTTCCCCCAAGTACCCGTCCAAGCCAGTTATGAACTTCTCGTTCTTCTTTTCGACTGTATCGATAAGGGACCATCCATATTTCGATAAAGTGTCAAATTCAGCGATATACTCCGAGACTGCTCTACCGTTCTGCTTAAGCTCCAAGAACTTCCTGAACAGTTCTGATTTATAAGCAGCTGGAATAAACTTATCATAAAAGCGAGTCATAAACTGATTCCAAGTAACTTGATCTTCTGGGGTAGCTGTTCTAATGGCTTTCCACCAATTCATCGCTCGCCCTTGCAGCTGACGAGACGCTAGCCTTCTCTTCATCGCATCCTCAAGACCCAAGTCGTCGAAGATACGATCACAGCTATCCAACCAATCCTAAACATCTGTGGCCGACTCCGTTCCGTGGAACGGCTTCCCACCAAGGTTAGTGTAATCCTTGCACAACTTGGCGAAATCGACCCTAGGCGCCTGCACTACTGGACCACCACCATTTCCCGGATTGGGAACTGCTCCCTGAACATCCCTAAGCATCTCCCTCATGAAGTTAGTGAACATTGTCCTCATGTCAGGATCATTCCCATAGTTGGTCCCTCTACCAGCACCCCTGGTGTCTCTACTCATCGTCAATCTGAAAAAGGGAAACGATTAATGACCCCATAGTGGTGCTAGTGCAGTACGACTTCATCCTTATACTACTAATAGTATATATATAGCTTTTGAAAACCAAAGTAATCACAAATACGCGCTCTCGTATACGTACTATCTCTCCCTAGTGTCTTTCCCTAGGTTAACTACGTAACCTAGAGCTCTGATACCAAGTGTGAAGGCCCGCCCCGCACCAACCGACATTTTCTCCAAAGGTGCGATGTACACATGTCCAGTTAGCACGAAACGGTCATCAAAAGAAAAGAAAGAAGAGAATGGGCTAATCAAGGAACCTGTAGAATGTCTCACAGCGCATAGGATAAAATACAATAACAACATACTTGACCTAAAACAGGTGAGACAGTGCATAAGCTGAAAATAAACTAACATAACAGCGAAAAATCCAAGTACAGCTTATGATCCAAATCCAACATTATTACAACTTTTCAAACTGTCTCAATAAAACAAAAGCAAGATAAAGGAGGTACACTACTAATGCCCAAGTAGCGACCACCAGCGACACAGGGAGAATATCTATATATCATACGTGGAAGCCTCTTGCTCGTCTCCAGATCAGCTACTCGCGCACCACCAGCTAACCTGTCTCTAGTCTGCTCGTGTGAGCACCCAGAGTAATAAGAGGAGACATAAAACTCTGGGTCAGATATAAAGCCTGGTATGAGCGATAAGCATCTAAACAGAATAATAACAGGTATAATCAAATCATACCTGAACCTGGACCTACAACCAAAGAGTTAGCACTACATACTGTACAACACTCTAAGGTGCACTTCCAAATGGTGTAAAGGTAACGGGGGTGGGGGTGTGCATGTCATAGTGATGTCAAACAATCAAGCATAGCAATCATCCTCACATCCCTCACTCAGTGCGTAAAGCATACGATATCCACTACTTTATTCACCTAATACTTTGGGCCATGACGAAATCCAATCCCTTGTAACTATCATTACAAGCCCACTATCCATCTCTCAGTGGTGAACCAAAGTTATGAATACCGACAACCCCTTTGCACACGTGCCGCAACAAAGCCCAATCACGAAGTGAACTCATTGGTTCCCATCTGGATCCTGAGCTCTAACTTCCATTTGGACTACCTTTGCATCTCGGGTTTTAGTAACCATCTTCATCCGGGTCGGTCTTCACTTCACCTTGCTTCGGATCGTGGTCATCACCCTCGCTCGGGTCGGATCGTGGTCTTCACTTCAAATCCAAGCATCTCGGATCGGGTCGGTCGTGCTCCCTCCATCGGATCGAGTCATTCCATACGGATCAGGTCGAGTTCCTCAAGTCCCTCCATGATGCACCGGATCGGGTCGGGTCGAGGCACTCCCACTGGTTCGGGTCGTACTCCATAGCTCGGGGCGCTTCCCTTCGGTCGTGATGCTCCTTCCCCTTCAGATCGTGGATGCACACAGGTTCGGATCGTGAGCTTCTAAAGTGGATCGGGTCGGATCGGAGATGGCATGCGATCGGGTGCTCTAGCGCGTGACGCGGTTCGAATTCGAGCTCATCCCACCATCGGATCGTGGTCTCCGGTCCGAGTCGTGGCACATAGGGGCGATCCGCGATCCGGTCCCTGCACAGCTACCCTGCGACTTGTTTCACGCCATTCGACAGCGTTTTCGACCAATCTAACACTTCTAAACAATCACAAAGCATACCATACAGTCATAGCAACATGTAGTATCGACCCCAAACACCAAAACATAAATCATAGCATGTAAAATGGATCAAACATACCCAAAACCCCTTAATTTCCCTTAAGCATGTTTAGGTAAAACTCACCATAGGATTAACAAAACTTAACCAAATTAACCTAAATTCATATCAGAGGTCTAAAACAATATTTCAGAATTTATGAACATTTTTCCAGATTTTTAACATGCACAAATTCGCTAATCTTCGCTAATTAGCATAATTAGCTTAATTAGTGAAAAACAATGCAAATCACTCACCTTAGCCAAAAACAAACTTTAGATCTGAAATAATCTCTGATTTGGATCCAATCCCTACGTGTTCCAGTAGCTCTCTCTCTTATTTGGTGCTACCCTCCCTTGATTTGATGTAGTTTTGCTTAATCTTCGATTAGAAAGTGATTAGAGACGATTTGGGATGAAATTAGAAGGTGGAGGCCATTGCTAGAGCTTGAAGGAGGTAAGTGGCGGCTGGAAAAATGAGTCTAAAACCGAAATCCTAACCCTAGCAGCCCTTAAATACCCCAAATCCCGAAATCCCCCATCGGGCCTAGTTGCTAATCACCCGGTTAAGCCCAATTAGCTTTTTTCACCTTCTAAACCTTGTTTCAGCCATATCTCCCAAACGGTAAGTCCGTTTGGCTATTGTAACCACTCTACGGAAAGAGAAACCATCATTCAAATCCAATGGTAGTCGTTTCAGGTCAAAACTCCTTTCCAATCAAAAGTTATGGCCAAAACAAGATCAGCTAGGGGCAAAATGGTCATTTAAAAATCGACAAAAATCATGAACATGGGAAATGACCCCAATAATCGTCTCCCAAAGTTACATGACTATACGACTTCGTATGTGAAAGAAATAAATATTCCACGATCCTATGATGCGTAGAATACGGGTTGTTACATATATATATATATATATATATATATATATATATATATATATATATATATATATCCGTTTTTGATGCCAAGTCACAACAATAGACACTATCTAGTTTTGGTTCTCACACCAGTCAATTGGAAATATATAAAGATCCCACTTTTGAAACTCGAACATAAACACTGATGATGCAGCTGTTATCATCAGTGTCATCTTCGGGCGAATAAAATGTTATTCTATATCTATCCAGTATATTAAAACTTCGAATATACCTTTGCAAGGCGTATATGCAAAATCTTTATACACTCGATTGTCCAAATTTAATATAAAATATTATAATCAAATACATATAATTAGATTGAATTTTTCAAAAAAAAAATTGTTTTCATTTTTATTTTTAAAACAAAACACTACTCTTCACACTCGTTCTAGGATACTACTGATCCTATCTCTAACGAGTCATTCTCATTGGATATTATTAATCCAATCTCTGATGAATTCTTTCGTTTGGTTCTAATGTGTCTTATTCTCGAGCTCTGTAAAACCAAAGCTTTGATACCAAATATAACGACCCGAACTTCCCCGTAAAGGAAAGCCCGGATTAAGTTGAGAACAGACAAATCAGAACACAAACAGAAGAACATTTCATTGCTTATTACAACAATTTACATCAGAGTGCAAGAATATACAGAGTATGAATAAATATTATACATCACAAAAATATCAGAGATTTTAAATTACAATGCAGCGGAAAAATAATACATAACACAACTGAAACAAATACACGGATACAGAGCTTTCCGAATATATCTCCAGTTGTAAATCAGGATCCTGTAAGAATAAATCTGCAAACCCAAAACTACTAGCTGCCTGTATGGAAAATATGAGCACCTAGAGTTTAGGTTAAAACAATAAAATCCAGGTCAGTCATGTGACTGGTGTGAGAACTAAAATAGTTATTAAATCTTTACTTTAAAATAAAGTGAATCAAGGGACCATGCCCTATAACACGGAACGAGTTTCCTCCCAAGAATACTAGTGCATATGACAAAACAGCGCAATGCTTTTTGGAAAAATAAAGCTATTATAAGACCCAGGTCCCATCACACAATGCAATGCAAACAAGAGGATAGTGTTTTTCCTTATAATAGCCAAACATGCTTGGTACACTTAAAAAAAATCATTTGATACTATTATAAGTGTATAGTGTATAAAACAACTTCAAATATAAATGTATCAATCCTAGACGGCATGGGTACCATCTATCATGTCGCCAATACTATGCTCTACAATCAAAACCGAAATGTCACGTATTGGAAGTTGGATTTACGGTTGTGAACCAAGGCAAGGGATCGTCCTTACCGCTTCGAGACAATCTAAACTACCATGTCTCAGGAACAGCCGCAACTGCACCTTGGATCGTCAGGGCCGGTCTACACGAAGTGGATTAAAATGCCTTAACCATGTGTTTCCCCGCCCTATGGGGCGTTAAATGGTCAGTATGTCGACCAAACCATCCATCGACCCCGTAGTGACCGATATAACCAAGGCGCCTCGCTTTCCATCATCCACATAAGTAAAACGTTCGGGCTTGAAAGACCCTGACACCACTCCTATCTAGAAAGAAACGCATTCCCCCCCTGATGTCATCTCCAGTTTCTGGTTCACACAGGGGTGTGAGGCTCGCGAGTTAACGCTATACACAAAGCTATGCTATATTAAAGTTGTGCTTTGATCATCAACCACAAGACTCTGCTTTTCAATAGAAGCCTTGATCATTTGCATCTCAGCATGCCACACAGGCAATTCACGCTATGCAAACGATGTCTAACAATCACACAGAATGAAATTCGATGTCAGACACACATCCATTTACAAGTTCGTTCCGAGTCTGAACGAAACCGAAGGCACCTTATTCCTCGTCCCATATGCCGATTACAAGAGGGAGGTCCTCGCATATCTGGTCGATCTCCAAGTACGTCTGGACGATCACCACTTATTACCTTGTCTTGGGTGTACAGCCCAATCAAGACATCAGTAATCATCCAAACGATGTTAAAACCTCCGATCTTCAACCACCGTCTTCATCGTCGACTTATCGTCGAATCAGTTATTCAGAACGGGTATAAACCCAGCCTTTCCGAATAACTCACGTATATAATAAACAAGTGCTATAAAAACACAACATACGCCTCATTCCAATTCTGAATATTCTTTTATTCAAATATTCATATCATTTGTGAATGGTTCCCATTAATTTTATCAAAGGTAAATTCTTTAAATTTATTCTTTAATCTTCCAAACCAAGTTAAGGTTTATCCAAACTAGTCGGGATTAGCGAACCTTACCGAAGTAATTATTTATTATATTTCCCAATCCCAACCTATTCATCCCATGAAGCAAAACTGGTAAAACTTTATATCTAACACCACGGTGTTATCAGTAAAATTAATTACCATTTCTCCTTCAAACCTAAATAAAGATTTAACTATCGCTTGGAGCAAAACTGGTGATACTCCATTCTCGATCATTTCTTGAATTTGATCATTTTAGTTATCAAATTCACCTTTTTCAATATAATTAAAGATTCATTAAATCTCTAATTCAGTTTAATCTCAAAAAATCATTACTTAACGATTATTCAAAGTTAAGAAATTAATCTAATCTTTAACTATTTAAAGAACTAATGTCGTTTAAAACACAACTCACGATAAACCCAAAATTACATTCCATTAACAATGGAATCTTCACGGAAAACAGATCAATATATATAATCAATATAAACTTCCATATCCAACCGATAATACAAATGGAATAACGGCAAAGCCTCTTAAATTCCATATATAGTTACAGTCTTCCTCCATAGAAGTTCAATTCAATTATTACCAAATCCAATTCCATTCCATTCCAATTTATTTTATTAAATTGGAAAACTCTTCTTTGGAAAATTCCCCTAAATCTTAATTAGAAGATTTATAAATTCCAAATCATATTTCACTGTTAATCGGGTTAATGAACGAATGTCATTAAAAACACAGTTCACAATAAATCCAATTCACATTCCATTTTTATTCTAGTTACTAAATATAACTGGAAACTCCAATAATCTTAATTAAAAGATTTATTCTTTTCACACGGGGTTTAAGAACAGTGTTAATGTAGACACCATTCATGACAAACCCCAAAATCCAATTTGATATTAAATACAAGGCCCTGAATAGAAAATATAATGGCTTATATTCAATATCAAATTCTGAAACCAACAAACATCGCATTGGAAATAACGATATAAATATATCTTCCAAATTTCCATAACAATATCCATATAATCACGAAATCCAATGTCGAAATATTTCGAAGATGATTTCCATTCAAATGCATTCCAATTCATATATTGGAAATTCTGGTTATTCTTAAAACCATTTCAAATCCTATTTATATATTTAAAAATATTGGATTATAATTCTAGTTCATAACTAGTTCATTTCGATAAAAATATATTTTTATATTTTCAAATATGGAATTTTTCATCCCAATTCTTTCCAAATCATTTATTATGATTTTACACAAATTATTAATATTTTTAATAGTTTTATTAAGGCTCTTTCAGTCGATTTCCATAAACGGTCATCGAACTGCACGTACAACGACCTTTACCAAATTTGATTGGACATAATTCCAAATCCCACCATTAGATTTCAAATCTCTTTTATTCGTTGGAAAGTTCTTTTCAATACGAACCCAACGGTTCCGGTTTTAGGAGAATCCAACGGTTGGATCTCCCGTAATGTTAATTCGAAGTCAATGCTCAAAATTTGCGAACTGCCGCGGCGCGGCGCGTTCTATTCTGGCCATTTAATATATATATTATATATATTTCGTCGATTTCCATTTAAAACGTATTTTATAAATCGTTTTAAATTAGTTTTAAAAACGATTTCAACTTCATTTTTCAATTTTTAATCAAAATTGAATATTCAATATCATTAACATATAAATCATGATATTTTCAAAACATTAGATTTTGAAATCACTTCCCTTTCGATATTCATGATAAAAATGAATAAAATCGATATAAATATCGTTTTCTTCAAAATGGCGCATATCTAATCAGCACGGCTATATATATTTCTATATTTTCGTGTCCATCCAAAATCGGACATCAAATTCACATTTTGATCTTTTACCGAATATTATTTTATAATATTCGTTATTTTATATTATTCAACACATGGATATTTTTAAGGGTTTAAACATTCAATGAAAATGATATTTTTATAGTTTAAATATTCTATTCAACACATGAATATCTTTTCAACACATGAATATTTTTAATCCTCTTTCTGAATATTATTTTAAAATATTCATTATTTTCCAAATTGGAATGAGACCCAATAAATTACCATATAATGTTATTTATACGGATTCCATATAACAAATGTATATAATAACATGATAAATAGTCAACCATCATCCAAAGTGCATCACACAACTGCATAAGCATTAAATATAAATAATTAACGCTTACAACAGTCTGTCAACCAATCGATCGACATACAACTAAATAATTGGGATTAGTGTACGTCAAATATCATCCCAATACACATGTGGGGTTTCAATCAACAAACACTAAATATTATTTGTGCAGTTGGGCGATGTGAAAAATATATCGTTACAATCCATATCAGTAAAATGGGTGTACATAAACAAATCGCCTGATTTGTAAATGAATATTTATTTTATTCGTATACACGTTAAAAATTATTCTTTTAACTATAGAATATTTATTTCAACTCATGAATATTTTATTTTCCGTTTCACATCACAATCACAATCAATTTCCATAATACAATACAATCAAACAAGTCGTCCATGGTCTGTGGACGATGGTGTCAGGAGCTAATAAGCCCCATCTGCATCATAATATATATTTAACTAGAAAATAATTAGTGTGAGAAGTTCTCACCTTTGGGATCCACTCTATCGTTCTTTATTTCTGAACGGTTCGGATTTGGATTTTATTCCAGTCGGTTCCATTGCAATCTGTTTCACATGATTTTTATATTAAAAACCACATTTTTATTTCATCGCTATAAAAATCACATTTTTATTTCAATTCTATAAAAATCACAATTTTATTTCAATGCTATAAAAAACACATTTTTATTTCATCGTTACATATATAAAAATCATATTTTTATAACGCTGTTTATAGTACAAAAATTATATTTTTATGTTGCTATTACATATATGGTAATCATATTTTTATTTTGCTTTTCATATAAAAATCTCTTTTTTAATCTTATGTGAATCATACATAAAAAATCTCTTTTCTAATCACACACACATATATATATATATATATATATATATATATATATGAAAATCCAATCTTTTTCATGTTAATATATGTATATATATATATACAATCTTTTTCATGTTAATATATGTATAAAAATCCAATCTTTTTCATGTTAATATATATATATATATATATATATATATATATATAATCCAATCTTTTTCATGTTAATATATATAAAAACCCAATCTTTTTCATGCTAATATATATACATAAAAATATCCAATCTTTTTCACTTGCTATTCATGTGTATTTGAAACTGAAAATACATTCAAATTGGAGTGCTTACTTTGAATCGAACAAGGGGGCGTCGGGGTGGGGCGGTGGAGCTGCTGCAGGCGGTGAGGGTCTGGCCAGAGGCGGCACACGGTCTGGTGGTGCGTCTAGGCAGTAGAGGCGGCGCAGGTTTGGGCGTGGGGATTTGGGTTTCGAATGGGAGTTGGAGGAGGAGGGATCAGAGAGAGGGGGAAAGGGGGTGATGCGGCCGGGTCGTTGGTGGCGCGGGGACGTTGGAGATGGTAGGCGAGGTGGAGCGGCGGACAAGGTGACGGGTTTCTGAATGTTTGGGAGGGCGCGATTTTATCTGATTTAGTTTTAGAGAGATGCGGGTGAGGTGTATTTATATACAATATTATTTATTATTATTATTATTATTATTATTATTATTTTCTCCAAAAATGTTGACTTTCCATTTGAACACCAATCGAGATCCAACGACTGTCGCCCCTAGCTAATTACCCCCATTCCGAACATAATGGGATATGTTTCATAAGCTACTTTAGCCGTTTCGATCAGTTTTCACTAAATTTAATATATAAATAAATGTATATTTAATTTGAACGCACATTTTAATTTACTGGGGCCACATACTGACTCCAAAAATTCCAGAAAAATAAATCTGGCTATTTTTTAACGATACGATCCTAGAAAAACTAATTTTATTGAATTTGGAGACCTTTTGAAAAACAATCATTTTCCAGTCGATTAAATTCAAACTGAAATTACTAAACGCGTTCAAATTCGCCACGCTCACATATTAATTCCAAAAATTATGAAAATTGGAATTTAGCATTAATTTGACATTCTGGATCCAACAAACGTGGTTCCCTCGAAAACGGAGGTCGTTTGCAAAATCACTATTTTTAAGGGCTATATTTATATTAAATTCCATATAGACTATCCTGGATTTTCAACTGGACATAACTTTTTATTCCCGTTATGAAATCTGGATTTTTCACATTCTTTGGAAAGATATTTTCAAACAGATTAAAATATTTTTGGTTTCATTGAAATCCGGTTTATTTTGGATCCTGTACATTCATTTGAAATTTGAAATCGAATTTTCAAACTACCGCGCCATTTCAAATTCATTTTATAATTGAAATAAATATTTTTATTCTAACTTCGATTTAAATAAATTTATACGTTCTAATTCTATTCAGAATAAATTTCTAGTCGTAATTATTTAAAATAAATCATTATAAATATTCAAAATTCATTAAAATTGCCAAAATAAAAATTTTAAATCGGTTCTGATTTTCCGGGTTGTTAAACTATTTTTACATGTTTTAAACAATAACCCGAAATTCTCAAATTATCATGCATACATCTACATATTGGGACAAAATGGTCATTTGTGCATGTATTTATTTTTGATAAAATTTGCTAGTTCATTTTCATGTGTCTTGTAGGAAATTAGGAGCAAATATGAAGTATGCACATGAAGATATGAAGATAAGCATTCATATACACAAGAAGATGGAGATGGAATTAATTCACACACCACTTAGCGGAGGACCCCACCTACCCATTATCCATCTTTCTTTAATGGTACAATTAAAGGCTAATTTATTGGATAATGGAGACAATATAGGCTTCATGCACTTTTAATGATTCATTAGTGGATTGAGACAAAATGAAAACTCCATGAAGAGGGCACTGTTGGTAGTTCCCAACAATTATAGATTCGGGTTAGGGTTTTAAAGAAAGTATAAACACCCAACATATGTTCATGTAAATATCCTCTCTTTTAGTTATTTTAGTTTAGAGGATCAAAATAAATTTCTTTTTCTTTCATGGCTTCGTAGCAATTTCTCTCTTATGTAATTATTTTTTTATGCAATTCTATTTAGTGCTCTTTTATTTCATGTTTATTTCTTTATGCTAGTAGTGTGGATTTACATTTCATGCAAGCATATTAGATTTATTTTATGCTTGTTAATTAGTTGTTCACTTTACTTTTTTTTTCCTTTTGTTTCCCGATCAAAACAAAACGTAGGAGACCGTTGACCGTTGGTGGTAAAACCACAAATTCAGGTTGTGATCCTGAATTTGGTCGGCCAAGATGACGTATTGGCCCATTGATACAACACAGTCCACTCTATCCCAACCCAATTATGTTGAAAGCTACAATTGGTAATATTATAGCAAGTACTAGAATCTATGCCCCTTCAACTTAAGGCTAATGAAGCTCTCTAATCATGTAGCTTCGACATATTATGATCATTTATGTTCTCTTTTTTATGCTTAATGGAAATAGAAGAAGTGGTTTAACTAGTTGTTTAGCTTCGAATTTGATAGTCTATATTGTTGACACAAATAGATTATGTGTAAACAAACAAAACACAAATTGCCTCTTCATCTAAATATGATTATGGCAAAGAAATGATTATTTAAATTGAAATTTGATGGCCTATATTTCTAACTAATAGTTAGTAGGCCATGCTTAAAATGGATTTGATTTTCATCTTTTTGTCATTTTCATGAGAGTTAAACAAGTGGGTTGGTGGTTGTGTTAAAATTTGATGGCTTATGTTGGGCTAATTAATAGCACAAATATGTCATGCTTATGATAAACACATCAACTAATCACACTTATGACCAAACTAAAGAGATCATGGTGTCATTTTATGTTGATTCATGTGATCTAGAGAGTGGATTTATTCCTAAGTTATCATTTAGTCTCATAGTTTCATTCAACTCTTTTAGTAATTAGTTTGTTAGATTTTGCAATTTTTAGTTAGTTAGAATTTCACTTGATTTTGGTATACTTTGATTGAATAGAATTAGAATTATTTATTTCTCTGTGGATCGACCCGTATTCTCCACATACTACAATTGTACGTCATGCGCTTGCGGTTTAATACATTTCGTGACGAATTTCTAACTGATAGAATATCTGTTGTCGAACACTTGGTCACTGAAGATCAATAGATAAATACTTATTTAAGGGTGGATCCCATCACTTAAGACCATATGATGGACCCTAGTCACTTAAGACCTCGTTTTATAATCATCAACGTTATTAAATATTCTTTCTCTTGTAATGCTAGAAATAGTAAGTAACCACTTAGTACCGATTTAGGTAGACACTCAGTGTCATTTAAGACCCTCCAGCGAACGCCTCCTTTACCATTTAACAGATATTATGGGTGATCTCCTAGCCACTTAACGATTCCCATAGAAAGGCAGCCCTTTAGAAAGCTTTCAATTCCTCTTCGTTAAATTTATACAGCCTATCCTTCTAGGCACACCCTCACGTACCTCATAGAGAAAAAGCAGACAACATTCGGAGAACTACCCCCCTGAATTTATATCGTTATTTAAGACCGTTTAATACCTTTTTAAGAGAAAGGAGGACCTTGCAACAATTTAAGACCTTTGCAAGGGCGAGTCCCATTACTTGGGTCCGAAACCAAAGAGCGAACCTTGGGAATAGACCTAGTACGAACTACTTAATATCCAAATTAGGTAGGTCAGCCACTTAATACCTTCTCTAGGAAAGCCTTTTTCACATATATGTATATATATATATATATATATATATATATATATATATATATATATATATATAGACACACACAAGACATCTCACATTAAACCCAATGGTTCTGGGCAGGCTTCTACTACAAGTTGGGCTTAACTTCGTGCCTTTGTGTAATTATTATAATGACCCATGGAACCTAGATCTCTCATATTAACCTGACTAACTTGTAGATACTGGATATGCATGTCTGTTTTGGGCAGGCTTCTACTACAAGTAAGGATTAACCTCTTGTCTATGTGTCGTTAATACTAATAAAAGCCATTGAAACTTATACACATACAAATTTCATATGGGGACATTTATAATTCTAATTTCCAATTTTTAATGCATTTAGTACGCTATTTAATACAAATTTAATATGCATTAATAGTATGTTAATTACACCAATAAATAATATTAAATAGACAGAAATTAAGCGCACATGAGTAAACGACTTAGTTCGTTTGAAATGTCAATCATTACATCAAAATAAGGTTTATAAGTTTATTTCCCTAACTTTCTCAATATGTCATGAACATGTGTATCATAATATATAACAAGGATATAAAAACATAACATAAAACTTGTAACCAAGGTTTAAATGATTATTTCAATAACAAAATAAAGATAAGATGCAATATTCCAAATATATATGAAAAATGTCCTTTTTGGTACTTCTCTACTTTTCATAGGAATTAACGTATATATATATATATATATATATATATATATATAAACTTAAGACTTTAGTGATTTGTATACAATATGTTCAAACTATCTATTTTAGAAATAAATACTTAAACCAATTAGATTTACAATACTCAAGTCTCATGCCTTTGCATATATATATATATATATATATATATATATATATATATATATATATATAAACTAACAATCTTTAAATGGAAAATTAATCAGACATTATCAGAAATTGTACAACACCTTAAAGCTTATCTTTTATAACTTCAATAACCAAATCCCAGTAGACACAACCAATTTACCATTTCCGCAAATATAAGAGATTTGGAGGATTTGTTAATGTTTTTTCGTAAAATCCAAATCTCTTTAGGCATAACAATCCAAATCTATGCTAACATCATATAGAAAATAGAAAACTAATGTAGTTTCCCCTCACAGAGGTAAGAAGAGAAGAATAGCAATTGAGTCTAGAATCTAATGATTTGAATTGAACCTTTGAACCAGCGTACCGCAAATTCTCCTAATATATATATATATATATATATATATATATATATATATAAGAATTGGATTTGGAATCTTATACATATATTATACTTAATTCCAGAATCTATATAAGAATTCAGAGTAGAAGGGAAAGAATATAGGTTAGAATAAGAAAAGAAACTTAACATGTTTCTGGAACTAAAAAATGGCGGAGAAATAGTATGGAGGAAGAGGAAGATGAAGGTAGGGTTTTGGAGAGAGGCAAGGGGGATTTTTATATTTGTTAGTGTGTACGTGGACTGTATATATATTTATATTCAAGATTTATCTTTATTTAGTTTGAAATTCAAATATTGTGTATATATAATTATCTTATAACTTGTTTTATTAATAAATTCTTCATACAAACTTCGTTTTACATAAATAAAATATGAAAATAGATCAGAATCTCGCCACAATACAATAGTAATATTTTTATGGCTAAATTTTCAATAGTCAAAATTCTTATTTTCAGCCCATTGATATTTTATTAAATTATTATATTTTACACTTAATTTAATTATCTATGTCTATTTAGGATATATTTTACGTGGTGTTATAATCTTCGCCCTTAAAAGAGATTTCGTCCAGCAATTTCTGAAGGGGTGAAAAACACAATTTGCTCTAACAAACATGTTATACATCCATGTTATTTATAAAGCATCCATTTCCTGATGTGATTATTGTTAACGATATTTTTCGTCAACACCCGGAATAAGTCATATAGAGCGTATATTTAGGGAAATTAGTGCAGCAACGATCTAAGATTACTGAAGAACAATCTTGGATCAATGCTCCTTAGCTAAATCTACTGTTTCTTAAGTACCAAGATCTCCATTTTGAAGATTAGTTATTCTCCCCTCAAAGGGAGAATATCACACTTACAGGACTACGGAGTTCAGAAGAACCTTGAAGAAAGGTTTATTTAGTTTGGCACAACTGAAGTCTTGTGCAATCATTTACCTTTTTGATCACAAGCAAAATGACATACATTGTGACAGGAAGAAAATAGGCCAATGCTTCCCAATATTTGGATGATAGGGGTACTACAATACTTATTAACTCAAGTGATCCTTCCACATCGAGCCAACCCGAAGGGCCTTGGTTGCGTCAGTGATCAAGTCATAAGCCTGTAGTCAACCTCTTTTCCGAAGTTGAGTAGCACTAGGCTCATTACGAGAGGGCTGATTCACATTACCAACCCTCAGGATAAAGGGGGAGGGATTCGTGTTTAAACGAAGTCCTTCCTCTTTATAGAGGTATAATGAAAAGTTCTTTCATACGAAAGGTTAGTGTTAACTCCCTATTTTATCATAAATGATACAACATGGTTATCAAATCACAAGATGTATAAGTCTCGGACTTCTCCGTTCATAAATTGTAGATATATTACAAGAGTTGAAGAAATCCCCAATCCGATATGGAAATTTGAGTTTGCTCCTCAGAGAGGAAGAAACAAGATTGAGAAAATGAAGAATTCGTCCCCCAAAATGTGACCCCTGGGATTTATTATATAGAATTAGGGGCCCCTTCTACTATTGGGCTATTGGGCTTGCAGAAGCCCCTATCGGCCACTTTTCTCCCTGGTCTCGAATGTTTAGCTTTTGGCCGCCTTTATGGTGCTGATTATAGCTTTCGGAGTGAGGGTCCCTATCAATTGAGGCTTCTTCGAGATGGCTATGAGCTTGTCGATGTAAATGGCTTTCAAAAGACATTTGTGCCCCCGGTTGTGGCTTCCGGGTGTAGGTTTCCATTTTCTCATGAATACTTTGAGGAGTTCGCCCTCGTGATGTATGTAGATAGCTGCTGGTTCGGAACTCCTATCGGTGTTGGCACTAGGTAGATTATTGTGGATAGCCTATATCCCCTCTAGGGATTCGGTTTGCCTTTTGGTGGTGCTTCCAGATGAAATCTAGCCTTCCGAAGGGTAGCTCCCGGTGTTTTACTTCCTCTTTAATAGAATGACTTCCCAGTGCTTGAATATTTTGGGGGATAGTTCGGACAACCCTTTGGTGCTTTAGGCTTGGTATCTTTAATGCCTTCATCTCCTGATGTATCAGTGTTAAGTAGGTTAATACCGACAACTCTTCCGTCATTCCTGGTTTTAATTAGCGAAGCTCTTGCTTCCCTCCATTTTAGCTTTTGACTTAGATGGCCTTTCGTTATATGACCACCCTGCCAGATACATTCTGTCGGTATTATATATATTTTGAGCTCTTTTCTCACAAGAAGGTGTCGGTTTATGCGGCTCTCAGATTATTCCTTCATGCTTTCAGTCCTTTCTATTATTTGGATTTTTCTTTCGGAGACATTTCTTGTGTTAACGACAATCCACTACCCCTTCACCGTCAGTATGTTCCGGAGTTAGTTTTGGTAGTAACATGTGGCCCCCCCTATTGAAGGGGTGTTTACGACTTTCCAAGTCAAACTTCTCTTTCTAGACTCTTTCTCGTTCTATTTATGAATTGTCTTTAGTAGTGGATTGCATAACGAAACTTCCAAGGTACTCTTTCTGTGTCAGTCTTACTTGACCATTGAAGATTGAAAGCTGATAACTGATTTCCTATCTTGATAGTAGTTTTAAACCAATCCTTACTTGGGTAATTTGACGATTGAAGACCAAAAACACACTTCTGGTATTAATAGAAGTCCTGAACCAACCCTTGCTCGGGTAAATAAAGATTAAAGACCAGAAATACACTTCTGGTATTAACAGAAGTCTCGAACCAACCCTTGTTCGGGTAATCTAAATATTGAAGACATAAATCTCTTCTAGTACTTTTAGAAGTCTCGAACCAACCCATGTTCTGGTAATTTAAAGATTGAAGAACAGAAATCCTATTATGGTATTAATAGAGGTCCCGAACCAACCCTTATTCGGGTAATTTAAAGATTGAAGACCAGAAATCCGCTTCTGATATTAACGTTTCAATATCCCCCATGGATTTTATTTGTGAAGCAGAGGTTGTGCGCGCTTCTTGAGCCACTCTCTGGGCTTTTGATGTCAAACCAGAGGATGTACGTGCTTTGTTGGCCACTCTCTGGGCATGTGCGTCTGGTGCGCTTGGCTAGCTTATCCACAAGCAGTACCCAAGGACATACCCGACCTCCCTCTAGGAGGCGCCTTATCATGACCATCATAAGCAATGATAAGGTCTTAGAAACTTAAATCGGGCCATCTTAGACATGGAATTAAGGTTTACTCTTTTGATGCTCTATACTGACCATCGTAGGTACTGATAGAGGCTTACATACCACCCCCTCTAAGGGACACCCTATCCTGACCATCATAGGCAATGATAGGGGTTTGTGTTCCCGTTTGTGGGTAACGCGGAACATAAGCATAGTTAGGAGGTGCTCTTTTGCGAGCATAGGTAGGACGTGCTTTGTTCGTTGCAGAGGCAGGGCATGCTCTTTTGTGAGCGGAGGCAGGTCGTTCTAGTTTTAGATGCTCCGCCACGACCATTTCTGGTGTGAAACGAAGGATTACTCTTTTGATGCTTTAACTTATCCCCCTCGGATTCGAGTATGGAGAAAGACTAACACACTATCCCCTTCCGAGGTATGGTGATGACAAGGGATTTGATCCATTCGTGGTTTAACCCGTTTTGGGTTTCTTTATGCTTTGAAAGGATTTATGTGCCCTTAGTTATGTGATCATCCTTAGAGGAAAACTTCTTTCACTCATTTATCATTGAGAATACGGTCTTAAATGTTCTGAGTTCCATGTTCTCGAAACGAGGTCACCATTAGGTCTGCATAGTCGGTATGTTCCAGGCATAACATATTGATGGACGACTAAGGGTCCATCCCAATTTGGGCCAAGCGGGTCGTCCGCTCGGTTCTTTATGTTAGCCATTAATCTTTGTAAAACTAATTCTCCTTTTGCGAAGGTTCTAGTCTTGACCTTTGTGTTGTAGTATTTCGTGATTCTCATTTGACATTCAACTGTTCTGATTGCATCCTCATCTCTTAATCCTTGTATTAAGTCTAGGGATTCCTTTCTTAACTCCTAATTGGGATTAAACGCATAAGCTATCCTTCTATGCGATGGGATTTCAACCTCAACCGGAAGCATGGCTTCGCATCCATATGTCAAGGAAAAGGGAGTACGTCTCGTTGTTGTTTTGGCAGAAGTTCTATATGACCAAAGCACTATGGGTAACTCTTTGGCCCAATTTCCTTTGGCTTGGTATAAGCGCTTTTTAAGAATTGTTTTTATGGTTTTGTTGGAAGCTTCGACAACTCCATTTTATTTTGGGTGGGCTACCGAGGAAAAGCTTTTAATGATTCCGTTTTTCTCACTAAACTGAGTGAATTCTTCACTTTCGAATTGTGTTCCATTATCTAATATGATCTTGTAAGGGATCCCAAAGTGGGTAACAATATTTTTTATTACGAATCCTAACACCTTTTTAGATGTGATGGTTGTAAGGGGTTATGCTTCCACCCATTTGTTGAAATAATCAATGGCTACTACCACATACTTGGCTCCACCTTTGGAGATTGGTAAGGGCCCGATTAGATCTATCCCCCACACATTAAATGGCCAGGGGATTGAGATAGTGGTTAGTTCGCTAGGAGGAAGCCAAGGTATATTAAAGTACCTTTGACATTTTCCATATTTTTTGACATATTCAACTACTTGATTAACCATCTGTGGCCAATAATAGCCTTGTCGCATGACCCTTTTGGCTAGCTTAATTCCATTGGAATGGTCTCCACACAATCCTTCATGAGCCTCTTTTAATAGGTTAAGTCCATTTTCGAAGCTTACGCATCTTAAGTAAGGAAGTGAATGTCCTTTTTTATAGAGTATGTTATCCATAATCACAAATGTAAGAGCTTGGTGTTTTATCTTTCTTGCATCTTGCTTATTAGGGGGTAAATTCCGCTTAGGAGGTAATCTACCATGGGAGTCATCCAGGTATCTTTATGATGGCAATTCGTCTCCGTTAAAGGAGGTTCCATATCAGAGTTTTCCTCTTTGTCCATTTTGTCTCCCCTTTTCAAGGCTTGGGATCTAGTTAAAACTAATAATTCTTTTCCTGTTTCCGATTCTTCATGCTTGATACTAGGTCTTTCTATATATCCCACGGGAATTACTTGAGTTTCAGGTGCCCCTCAGGAACTGGCTAATTTGGCAAGTGAATCTGCTTGGGTAATCTCTCCTCGGGTATTTGATGAATTGAAAAATCGTCAAATTAGGAAAGCATCTTCAATATCCTTTTCACATATAGGGTTAGTCGTGCATCCTTGGTTTGATATGTTAGCTTTATTTGGTTTACCATTAGTTGCGAATCACAAAGATTTCTAATCGAGGTATTTTCAAATGTAGTGCCAGATTCAACCCGGCCATCATCGACTTATACTCGGCTACATTGTTAGTTACTAGGAATCTTGGCTTCATGGAATAGTGCAAGCGATGTCCATCAGGGGAAATTATAATATAAACTGCCCCTGCTCTCTGTTCGTTTGAGGTTTCATCTACAAAAAGTTTCCACTTGGCCTTTAAGTCATTTTCTTTAGCCGGTTGTTCTGTAATGAAGCTTGCGCACTCGTTCACAAAGTCTGCGAGAGTTTTTCCCTTAATTGCTGCTCGAGGATGAAACTCAATCTCGTATTGGCTAAGTTCAATTCCCCATTTGAATAACCTTCCTGAGGTTTCTGGCTTACCGAACACCTGCTTAAGCGGGAAGCTAGTTAAGACCTTAACGGGGTGTGCTTGGAAGTATCCTTTAAGTTTCCGTGCGGTAAGTAACAGGAAATATGCTAGTTTTTCCATTAAAGGATATCGAGTTTCTACGTTTTTTTAGCCTTCTGCTAGCGTAGTAAATTGGGTGTTGTGCTCCATTACTCTCTTATAAGGACCGAGCTTACTGCGTATTCTGAAACAACCATAGATATAGGTCTTCTCCTTTCTCGGGACTGGATAGAATTAGGAGCGTTCCCATATAAACTTTCAATTCTTGGAAGGCCTTTCTACATTCTTCATTCCATTTGAAGTTCTTCTTTTTCTTTAAAAAAGCGAAGAAATGAACACATTTATCAATGGCTTTAGAAACGAACCTACTAAGGGCTGCTACTTTTCCATTCAATCTCTAACTTCTTTGCTTGTTCTAGGTTCTTGCATGTCTTTTATGGCCCGGATTTGGTCAGGGCTAGCTTCAATCCCTTTCTCACTTACCACATATCCTAGGAATTTTCCAGATTGGACTCCAAAAGAACACTTTTGTGGGTTTAACTTCATTTGGTAATTTCTTAAGACATTGAACATTTCTTCCAAGTCCTTTAAATGGCTTTCTGCTTTGATGGACTTTACTAGCATGTCATCCACATATACTTCCATGTTGCGCCCTATCTGTTCTTAGAACATTCTATTTACTAGCTTTTGGTATGTTGCTCCTGCATTTTTCAACCCAAAGGGCATTACTTTATAGCAAAATGTCCCCCAACCAGTGATAAAGCTTGTATGCTCTTCGTCGGTTTTATGCATCAGAATTTGGTTATACCTCGAGTAAGCATCCATACGGGATAGTATCTTGTGACCACTTGTTGCATCAACCAACTGGTCTATTCGCGGAAGGGGATAGAAATCTTTTGGGCAAGGCTTGTTTAAGTCTGTGTAGTTAAAACATGTTCTCCACTTCCATCGGACTTCTTTACTTGAATAGGATTGGCTAACCATTTCAGGTAAAGAACTTCTCGGATAAACCCGTTTGTTTCTCTCCTTTTGACTTCCTCCTTTAATGCTTCTAACCGGTCTCTATTGTATTGTCTCTTCTTTTGTTGAACCATGATTACATAAGGATCAATGTTTAATGCATGACTCACAATAGAAGGATTGATCCCGACCATGTCCGAATGTGCCCAAGCAAAAACATATTTATTGAGTTGCAGGAACCGAATTAGGTCGCTCTTTAGGGGATCTATTAGCCTTTTCCCTATGTCGACAACTTTTGCCTTATCCTTTGGATCAACATTTACGTCTTCCAGATCTTCTGTTGGTTTCATTCTTTCAGCATCTCCTCTGGAATCCAAATCTGTGATAATTTCTCCTTCCTCAGTCAAGATTACATCATCGACTTTCTCTTTTTTCTTTTCAAAGAATTGTACCTACCATTTGCACGTTTGTTAGCTTTACTATATTTTACTTTAGCTTCGAATGTGGGGTGTAAGAATCCCCTATCCAAAGGTATAAAAACAGTAGAAAAGTCAAAGTAAGAAGAACACTCCCTTTTGTATTTATCAACCATTGCGAAATACAACTCGTGAGAACTAAATTGTTCCCCTCTGATGGTACCTCATCCTTGCTTGGTCAAGAATTTAGCATAAGATACTTGGAAGAAACAAACACATCCATCTCCTCTAAAGCAGGTCTCCCAAAGAAGGCGTTATAATACCAACAAAGAGAGTTTCGAAGGTCCTATGGAGTGGAGAAAATCCAACTTGAAGTAGGAGGTTGATTTGTCCCACCGGAGTTGATCCTTTGTTATTGAAGCTGAAGATCGATTCGTTTCTTAGTTCCAACTCCTTCTCAGAAATTCCCATTTGATCGAAAGCGTGCTTGAAGACGACGTTGACGAAACTCCCAGTGTCCACAAGGATCTTGAAAACGACATAGAGTCCAATTTGAGCTGTTATCATAAGGGAGTCGTTATGTTGGTGTCGGAACCCTTTCTTCTTCTCCTCTGGAGAGATTACCAGTTTGTGCATTTTGAGAGCGTAACATGCATTCTTCAACGATGGTTCTTCTCGAATGGAGAATATTCCTTCCCTAGCTTCCTTCAGATCTTGACTCCTGGCCCTTGGACAACTTCCAGCAGGGTGTGGTCCATCATGGATCAAATTGATTTGATTTATGGGCAGACCTAAGTCTAGGTTTCCCTCTTCCATAGTATCCTCTATTGCATTTGCTAAAACCTTTTGTTGTCCATTTGTATGCTGAGAAGATATTGTCTTGTTCAAAACAAACTCTTTTAGATTCCCCTCACGGATTAGCTTCTGAATAATCCCATCCAATACCATGCACTCATCGGTCTTATGCCCGTTGGTTTTGTGATATTCACAATACTTACCACTGGAATAAGGTTCAAGGCAATTCATGGCTTTGAACGAGATGGAGAAGTTATTAACCCATTATTTGCCACAACATGCACAAAGGAGATGGGCTTACTTAGAGCAACCGAGTGGGTATTAGAATCTTCCCACTCTCTTTTGACTTCCCTCATGGGGCTTTCGTCCAAAATTCGACCTTCCTCCTTTCCCTCGAGGTCTGAACTTTCTCTTTGTGAAGTACAATTCGTTCATACGAATAAGCGTCTCAGCTTGGAAGTGAAAGTCTTGTAAGTCTTTACAGTCGTGAATGTATAATCCTTTCTAGAAGGGCGTATTTTCAATTAGCCCTAAATGCATGGCTATCAAATTGTCGCAATCATTCATATCATTGACCTTTAATGCCTCGATGTTGAACCTTTTCAGGTAATCTCCAAGACACTCCCTTTGTCGCTGCTTGATGTTAGCAATGACAATGCAGTCAACTGTCAAATATTTGCAAATGCAAAATTGCGCGGAAAACTCATAGGAGAACTGTTTCCATGAGTAAATGGTGTTTTCTCTATATTGATGATACCACTTAGTGGCCGCTCCCTGAAGGGTCACTGGGAAAATACGAAATCTGACGGCTCCTGAAGCATTGTAGAGATCCATCTGGCTGTCGAAAGCCATTAGATGATCATCAGGGTCAGTTGTTCCAAGGTATTTTATAGTTGGAACCTTCACCTTAGATGGTATTATGGAGTACATAATCTCATCAACGAAAGGGGCTACTCTTTCATTATCATTAACCTTATCATCCTGGATTCTCTTCCCCTTACTTCCCAGCAAGTCTTTGACAGTCTTCTAAGCAATATCTTTAAGATAAGATTCTATGTTGTCGTAATCTTCCCTTTTAGGATCATAACCTTTTGAAGTGGAACTCCCGGATTGTTCTTATTCGCATTGATTTCCTTGATGGTCTACCCCTATCAAAAGGGTTTTTTTTTCTTCTTAGAGAAAGTCGCTTTGAGCTTTTGCTTTACTTCAGAGTGTTGAATGGGAACCTTTCTTTTCATAGATTCATTCATCTCTCTTTGACTGGAATTGGTGAGTCTTGAAGACTTTTACGCTTGAGCAACATTCATTTGAGCTTGCATCTCCTGGATTTGCTTTTCTAAGGCCATAAATCTAGCGATATTATCCTCCACGACATTTGGATTTAGTGGTTGTATCGGGCTAGAAGTTGATCCTTCTTCGTTGTTGTTCAGACTGATTTCCGGCTCCATGTTTTCTTTAGGAGTGGCTTAGGAGCTGGTTCTTTTCCCAATTTATTTGGTTTCATCCTTTCCTACCATGGATTAATATGTTTACCAAGTTATTTCTGATGGATTAACCGCAAGGGCGGAGGTTCGAGCCCTCCTTCTAGCGCCAAAATGTTAACGATATTTTTCGTCAACACGAGGAACAAGTCATATAGAGCGTATATTTAGGGAAATTGGAGCTGCAACGATATAAGATTACTGAAGAACAATCCGGGATCAATGCTCCTTAGCTAAATCTACTATTTCTTAAGTACCAAGATCTTTGTTCTGAAGACTAGTTATTCTCCCCTCAGTGGTTGAATATCACGCTCACAAGACTATGGAGTTCAGAAGTACCTTGAAGAAAGGTTTATTTAGTTTGGCACAGCTGAAGCCTTGTGCAATCAGTTACCTTTTTTATCACAAGTAAAATGAAATACATTGTGATAGGAGGAAAAGCGTCTAATGCTTCCCAATATTTGGATGATAGGGGTACTACAATACTTACTAACTCAAGTGATTCTTCTGCATCGAGCCAGCCCGAAGGTCCTTGGTTGCATCAGTGATCAAGTCATAAGCCTGTAGTCAACCTCTTTTCTGAAGTTGAGTGGCATTAGGCTCATTACGAGAGGGTTGATTCACATTACCAACAACCCTTAAGATAAAGAGGGAGGGCTTTGGGTTTACATGAAGTCCTTCCTCTTTATGGAGGTATCATGAACAGCTCTTTCGTATGAAAGGTTAGTTCTAACTCCATGTTTTATTATAATGATACAACATGGTTATCAATTCACAAGATATATAAGTCTCGGACTTCTCCATTCATAAATTATAGATATATTACAAGAGTTGTAGAAAACCCCAATCCGATTTGTAAATTAGGGTTTGCTCCTCAGAGAGGAAGAAACAAGATTGAGAAAATGAAGAATTCATCCCCTAAAATGTGACCCCTGGGGTCTTATTTGTAGAGAATTCGGGTCCCCTTCTGCTGTTGGGCTATTGGGCTTGTTGAATCCTCTGTGGGCCGCTTTTTTCCATGGTCTCAGATGTTTAGTTTTCGGCCGCCTTTATAGTGCTGATTATAGCTTGTGGAGTGAGGATCCCGGTCAATTGAGGCTTCTTCGATATGGATACAAGCTTGTCGATGTAAATGGCTTTCGGAAGACATTTGTGCCCCCTGGTTGTGGTTTCCGGGTGTAGGCTTCCGGTTTTCTCATGAATACTTTGAGGAGTTTGCCCTCGTGATGTATGTAGATAGCTACTGGTTCGGAACCCATTAGTGTCGGTACTAGGTAGATTAGTATGGATAGCCTGTATCCCCTCTAGTGTTTCGGTATGCCTTCCGGTGGATCTTCCGGATGTAGTCTAGCCTTCCGGAGGGTAGCTCCCGGTGTTTTACTTCCTCTTTAATAGAATGACTTCCCGGTGCTTGAATATTTTTGGGGCTAGTTTCGGATAGCCCCTGGGTGCTTTAGGCTTGGTATCTTTAATGCCTTTATCTCCAGATGTATCGGTGTAAGCAGGTTAATACCGACAACCCTTCTATCTTTCTGATTTTTAATTAGCGAAGCACTTGCTTCCCTCTTTCTTAGCTTCTGACTTAGATGAACTAACTTTATAGGACCACCCCGCTGGATACATCCTGCTAGTGTTCTATAGATTTTGAGCTCTTTTCTCCCAAGAAGGTGTCGGTTTATGCGGCTCTTGGATTATTCCTTCACGCTTTTGTTCCTTTCTAGTGTTTGGCTTTTTCTTTCAAAGACATTTCTTATGTTGACAACAATCCACTGCTCCTCCACCATCAGTCTGTTCCGGAGTTAGTTTTGGTAGTAACAATTATGCACTGCTGACTTGCTAAAGTGAGCTCAATTAAAACATGAAAGTGTAATACGTGATGCAGAATGTATGAAAAGAAACCCTTATATGCATCTAATTTCTACATGAGTGCTCGATGCATTTGTTTTACAACCATCTCCTATCATCCAATCTGGTAGCCACAATGCAACCATAAAGGAAAATTTCCAAGGAAATATTTACCTATGAAAATCTCTATATGTGTTTGCCTCATCTTTACTTCTGTTTTCCACATGCTTTCCGTTGGGTTGTCTCCCCATTGTACTCGGACTAGGCAGATGATTTATTGCAGAGTCTTTTGATTCCGAGCCCCACAATTCTTGCGATGGCACGAGGAATCCTATTCTCCAACTCAAAGCTCCCTAAGTCCTCAATTTGATCAAGCTCAAGTCTAATGGAGGAATCATGAAGGCATTTCCTAAGGTGAGAAATATGTAAAATGTTTTGGATTCCCGATAAGTGTTCGGGAAGATCCACATTATAAGCTAGTTTTCCTCTCCTATCAATGTCTTGAGGGCCCAATAAATCTGAAAGCTAATTTCCTAGCCTTTCCAAACCAGACAACTTTCCTAAGAGGAGAAACTTTTCTAGCACTAAATCACCAATATCAAATTCGAGTTCCTTCCTCCTTCTATCAGCATAAGATTTCTGTCGGTCTTGGGCTGCCTTCATTATTTACCGTATCAGAAGAATGTTCTTTGTGGAATCACGGATAAGGTTGGGTCTAAGTAACATCTTGTTAGTAGTTTGCCACCAATAAGTAGATGATTTACATGTCGTTCGTACAATATTTCGTAAGGGGACATACCAACGTCGCTTGAAAACTATTGTTGTACGAAAACTCTACTAACACTAAATGCTAGTCCCAAGCTCCTCCGAAGTCGATAATGTAGGCTATAAGTAGATCTTCAAGAGCTTTGTTGACTGTATCTGTCTGTCCCTTGATCTGCGGTAGTATTATGTCTCAAGATAAGCATCGTCCATAAGGCTGCTTGTATTCTTCTCTAAAATTTTCTCGTAAACAGAGGGTCTCTATCACAAACTATGCTCGTCGGGATTCCATGCAGTCAAACTATCTCCTTGACATATAATTAGGCTAATGAAGCTGCAGTTCTACTCTTCTTAACTAGAACAAAATGGTCACTCTTTATCAAATGATCCACAATGACCAAAATGGCTTCAATCCATTTCTGACTCCTTGGAAGCCCATCTATGAAATCCATCGAAATATGTTCCTATTTTCAAGTGTGAACCTCTAAGGGCAACGACAACCCTTCGGTCCTACCTTGCTCCGCCTTAACCTTTTGACAAGTTAAACATCTAGCTACAAACTCTGCAACGTCCTTCTTCATGCTTTCCCAATAAAACTTCTTCTCACATCTCTAAACATCTTCTCTCCTCTGGGGTATATGGTCACCCTCGACCGATGACACTCCTCTAGGAGCTCCTCACTAAGATTTCCTTTCTTAGGGACACAAAGTCGATAGTCCCTTCTCAAACTGCCACTACTATTAATGGAATGCCTATCAGAATGAGGAAATCTCTCTCATTTAGAAATCCTTTTCCTCAATATCATCAACTTATCATCGAGACCGTATTCGTGCTTGACCCTATCCAGTAGGGCTAGTCTTACTTCCAAAGTTCCAAGAAATCCTTAATTTGCTTCAAATGGCGGCTGAAGATTAAAGATAGAAAGAAACTCCAATTGCTTTCGCTCGACAATCGCACTTAGGATAGCATGCCTTCTACTTAAAGCATCGACAATGACATTACCATTCCTAGGGTATACTGAATAGCCAAGACGAACGATGCTATGTAATCCATTCACCGCTGCTGCATGTGATTCAATTCACATTGAGAGAACAAATACTTAAGAGACTTATGGTCAATAAAGAGCTCAAACTTCTCTCCTAAAAGACAGCGTCTCCACATCTTCGAGGAAAACACCATAGCTGCAAGTTCCAAGTCATGCATAGGGTACCTCTTCTCATGGCCCTTAAGTTGTCTACTTGCGTAGGCAAGTACCCCACCCTTTTACATAAGTACCACTCCTTACCCTGTCTCATAAGCGTGGATGCAGACGGTGAACATTTTCGTACTATCAGAAATAAAAGGACATGTGCACTCGTAAGATATTCCTATAATCCACACACTACCTTGGCGATCCATAATATTTGGTGGAAAATACTATGGGTGCTCCCCACTCTGGGGTACTCCGTCAGATGAATCCCTTTTTTGATAACTTAGAAATTAGTTTGCCTAATTCATTCCTATCTTTTGGAGCCATGCGCCTTAATGACAATGCTACTGGCCTTGCGTCCTTCTCTAGGTCTATCTTAAACGAGATTTCTCAGTGGGGGCAGAAGTCCCATGACTTCCTCAAAGACGTTTGGAAACTCGCACACAACAAGAACTGAAGACGGTTCTTCTTATTCAGAAGATAAACAAATTAATAAGGCCGAATGCCTATTTCCAACTATACAAGGGATCTCTAAGCTATGGCCTCCACGACTTCTCAAGCAATCACCTTTCTAATACAATTATGGATGGCCTTATAATATGATAGCCAATCCGTCCCTAATATAAGACCATACCCCTCGAAATCTAATACATACGCATTATACAAGAAATTGACACCATCGATATCCAGGACTAGATTTTTACAAATTAGCGGAAGTTTCTAAGCTCCTCCGATAAGGTTGGACACCTCTATTGGACTACTAGCAAAGGATACATGAAGAATTAATAAATCAACGATACTCCTAGCAATGAAGGAATGGGTTACGCCTAAATCAAACAAGGTATATATAGAAGTTTCTTAAATAGAGGTTATACCTTCTAAAATGGTTGTCCTTGGTCTCTTGGTAGGTGACTCTGAAGTGGGGTTATCCCTAAAGCATAATTATGACCAGTTTGTCCTCCATTCTGCATGGGGAAGTTCCTTGCCAAGTGTTTTTCCTCATGACAATTGAAGCATTTTCCTTTAAACTCAAACTTCCCTTGGCTCACCCTACAATCCTTGGCCTCATGGCTCTTCTTGTGGCATCTCGAGCATACTTTAGCCTCTTCTTAAAGTTCCCATTCTTCTTTTTCTTTAGCCACAAATTCCTCTTTTTGTCCTTTCCATGTCCAAAAGCACTTTTACCTTCCTCATCTTTATTCTCCTTCTTCTCCTCGGCGGTGCATAGGATAACGGTCTCTACCAATGACTCAAAAGTTGCTCCAAATGTCACTTGAGCTAACAACCTCTCTCTTAATGGGGAATTAAACCTTTTATATATCTTAACGCCTTATTCATTGGCGTATCTACAAAACTTAGATAACTCAATAATTTCACAACATACTCCCTCAAACTGAACTTTTCTTGCTTAAGCTAAATAAACCTCTCCATCTGTAGGCTCATCTACGCATTGGGTAAGAACTTCATTTAGAATTGGGTCTTTAACGCATCACATGAAAACACTCTACCCATGATTTCTTCAGAAGCCATGTTCCACCACTCTATTGCTTCTCCCTTAAGATGCCAAGCAACTATCCTACGTTTTAAAGGGTCCCCCCATCCTGTAGCTTCGAAGATACGGTCGCACTTAGATATCCATGCCATAGCTTCTAGAAAGCCTTCTGTTCCAACAAAGGGCTCCTAAGTTTATAAAATCTTTACAGAGACAAGGGAAATTCGGACCCGCTTCAGCAGATTGAGCTACTAATTTCGCTGGGGCTGGAGGTGCGACCGTAATTTGGTCATAGTCCTAAGGTGCTTCTGGAGCCACTCGGGAAAGTAACGAGGACTAACCCGATTCCCTTGTTCGGGCTGATTTTAGATCATTTCTACTATCTAAAAAAGGAAAAAATCCTCAGTGGAAATTCCTAAGATAGTTTTTAAGCCAAAAGCAAAAAAGAAAGAAATTGCCTAATATAGCTACATATGTTTCTGGGGTATATTATATATATATATATATAATTTGAAAAAATTTCAAATAACAAGTACGTCTCTCATATGAATATTTCCCTTTAATCGAGTAACCCATGCTCTGATACCAAATATAACAACCTACCCGGAATAAGCCTAAATTCTAACCTAGAAAAGGCCCATCAGAACTTAGAGCCCTTCTAAATGGACCGTTAATTCCTATACTGATTACATTCACTGAGCAAAATTAATAATGACATCAGAATCTCACAATGAAAGAGATAAAATATAATAATAGAAAGTATATGTACCATTAATAAAAATCCATAAATGTTGATCACATAAAAGTCACAGCTGTTAGGAAGGTACATTGATGGTAATGGTAATATCCCAAACAAAAACAATCATGATAATAATAATTAAGAATCCTTTTACGTCAAGCTCCAACGTCCATGATTTCATCAACCGAGCATTCACACCTTTTAACCTATTTATTTGTTAAGAGAAGGGAAGTCAAACAAAAGATTCTTGTGAATGAAAATCATTTAAGTTTAAGAAATGACAGTTTCCTATATATGGCAGTATACATTTATCAAATTATGCATGTGCAAGCTTAACACACAAATTCCTATAAATTGGGCAGACTAGTCTAAAGTCACTTAAGGCTAACTGCACATTTATAAGGACAGATTCTATTATTTATTAATACCATATGAGAAAGGCTACCACTTGGTCACTTAAGGCCATTAGATAAATACTTATTTTAGGGGTGGATCTCATCGTTTAAGAACCTATGGCGGACAGTAATCACTTAATACCACATTTTATAATCGTCAACATTATTAAATATTCTTTCTCTTGTAATATGAGAAATAATAAGCAACCACTTAGTACTAGTTTATTCAGACACTCATTGTCATTTAGGACCCTTCGACAGACCCCTCCGCTACTATTTAACTAGTATTATGAGCAAACTCCTAGCCACTTAATACTTCCTGTAGACAGGTTGTCCTTTAGAATGTTTTCAATTCCTCGTCATTAAATTTATACTGCCTATCCCTCTAGGTACGCCCTCATACAGCCCCTAAATAGGAAGTAGACAACTTCTGAAGAAATAAACCACTAAACATATATCGGTATTTAAGACATTTTAATACCTTTTTTAAGAGAAACGCGGACCTTGTGATAATTTAAGACCTTTGCAAGGGAGAGTTCCATAGCTTGTGTCCTAAACCAAGGAGTGAACATCAGGAATGAACCTAGTCCTAACTACTTAATACCCAAATTTTGTAGGTCAACCACTTAATAATTTCTCTAGGCAGGCCTTCTTCACACAAATATGTGTGTGTGTATATAAGACATCTTACATTAAATCGGCCACTTGTAGATGTTGGATTTGTCGAACGCTTTCGGGCATGATTCTACTAAAAGTTAGGCTTAATCTTGCGCTTTTGTGTAATTATTTATAATGGTCCATAGCACCTAAACTCTCACATTAACCCGACTAACCTGTAGATGTTGGATATGTCATTCGGTTCCAGACAGACTTCTACTACAAGTACGGATTAACCTCATGTCTATGTGTTATTAATACTATTAAAAGTCATTAAAACTCACACACATACAAATTTCCTGTAGGGACATCTGTAATTCTTTTTAGCGCATCAAGTATGCTACTTAATATGAAGTAAATACGCATTAATAGTACATTAATTACGCTAATAAATAATAGTAAATAATCATAAGTGCATGTGAATAAACATTCTAATTCGTTTAAAATGTCAATCTTAACATCAAAATAAGGTTTACAAGGTTATTTCCCTAACTTTCTCAATATGACATGAACATGTATATCATAATCAATAACAAGGAAATAACAACATAAACATAAAGCTTGTAATAAAGGTTCAATGATTTTTCAATAACAAAAGAAAAAAAGGCGCATTATTCATAATATTTATGCAAAATCTCATTTTTTTGGTATTGCTTCCCTTTTTGTAGGAATTAACATACATATAAAAAAAATTAAGACTTTAGTGATTTGTATATAATACGTTCAAACTATCTATTTTAGAAATAGATGCTTAAACTTATCGGATTTACAATACTCAAACCTCATGCCCTTGCACACACACACACACACACACACACACACACACACAAATATATATATATATATATAACAATATTTACAATGAAAAATGAATCAGACCATTTTTAGACATTGTACAACACCTAAAAATCCTATCCTTTGTTACCTCAATAATCAAAACCTAGTAAACACAATCGATTGACCATTTTCGCAATTATAAAAGATTTAGAGGATTTTTTAATATTTTATTTTTGTAAAAATCCAGATCTCTTTAGGCATAACAATTCAAATCTACACTACCATTATATAGAAAATTGAAAAATAATGTAACTTCCACTCATAGAGGTAGTAAAAGAAGAATAACAACTGAGTGTAGTATCTAATGATTTGGATTGAACCTTCGAATCAGGATACTCCGAACTCTCCTAAAAATATATATAAGAATCGGAATTAGAACCTTACACATACATTATACTTAATTCCAGAATCCATGTAAGAATTCAGAGTAGAAGAGATAAAATATAGGTTTAAATAAGAGAAGAAACCGAACCTTTTTCTGAAATTGAGAAATGGCAGGAAAACGGAATGGAAACATAGAGGGAGATGAAGGTAGGCTTTTGAGAAGAGGCAAGAGGGGTCTTTTAATAGCAGTAGTGTGTATATGGGACACAAAATTAGTTAGATTTAATATGGGAAGTCTAATGAACCAAAACTATAATAAAAACCCTTAAGAACACAGTCTCTTTCCCACCCTTGCCGGGATGGCGGCCGATCCCCTACATAGGAGGGCGGCCGACCCCTTTTAGGGTCGAAGTTGGGAATTTTCTTTGTTTGAATGTTTCTTATTATATTGATTACAATTAATTCATATGTTTATTAGGCATTACAGCCCACGTTGCTTGAAGTACATAACTCACCCAATACCCATTTGGTTCAGCCGACATATTAAATTGGAAACATGTAGTACAACTGACATAAACTAAAAACATTCCCCAAATAGCTCTTTACCAAATCCCTAGCTTGATTTTATGGCGATCGAAAACAATTGGACCTATCTGGGATTCCAGCTCTTATCTCCTTTTGGTCCGCGACTATCTCGTCATCTTCATTGTGTTCCAGGGGTGATGTAAGTCTGTTCCTCAATTTGAGTCTCTTCATATTGTTAATGTCAATTAATATGAATCAGCCAATACTCTCGACTGTTTTGCTCCCTCTTTGATAAACTCTAATATTGCGTTCCTTCCCAATCCACCATATGACAGTTGTGAAGGCGATGCAATTTACCTTAGTCATTACATCTTTGCTCTTCCAGATGCTGAGTAGTTGAGCCATGATTTCCTCTAAATTTTGTCTTGTATTCTGTTCGTTGTATATATTTTGAATAATCTGTTTGGAGTAAGTACACTAAAAAAATTAATGTGCATGATTTTCTCCAAACTGTTGCACAACACAGAGACTGGATCATCATTGATACCCCATTCACATAATCTGTCTTTAGTAGGTAGACATTGCAGAACAGCTTTATAAGTTATGCATGCCATTTTGGGTTCATTGACTCTATTTCATACTAGTTTTGACTAATTAGCAATAGGATTTTGAATTCTGATATTATCATGGGGCCTTACTCAAGATGAAATTCTCAATTTAATTCCATGTCCAGATATCATTGCTTAGAATATCAAAGATAGGAGTTTGAATTATGTCATTTTGAATTTCAGTAGTAATAGGAAGATGATTAAGTTGCTAAGAACCATTGCTTATAATTTCATTAACTGATTTTACTAGGAAACATTACGCTGAGTAAGTATCCCATCCCATGCGTTCAATAAGTTATTTGCCATGAAACCCAGGGTCACACCATATATCAATATCATTCCCATTAGCTATCTCCTTCATGCAGTTGGAAGCTAGTGTGTCACAAGACTTCAACAGTGCTTTCCAAGTGGCAGACGAGTTGTTATCAGCCCCCATAGTCCAGAAATTATTTTTAATATATCTCTTTTTCTTCCATCTGGCCCATAAACATTGTGAATTTATGATTTTTCATCCTAATTTAACAGCAGATGTGTCTCTCGTGAGTCTTAGATTTATTAATCCAACTCCTCCTACTTTCTTTGGCTTGCATAAATTAGTGTATTCAATCTTATGTAGACCCCCTTTCCATATAAAACCAGCACACACCGTTTTCAATCTTATTTATTATGGCATCAGGTAGTTGAAATGTTTGTAACCAAAAATATATATTAGCTTGAATCGCCGAATGTACTAGTTCAACTCTACTAGCAAAAGAGAGCAATTTGGAGCTCCAACCTTGGAGTTTATCTCTGATAGCATAAGTGTAGCACATTCTCTGTCCGTAATTTTGTTAGATGATAAAGGTACCCCCAAGTATTTAACTGGTAAAGCACCTTCAGAGACATTAAGAATTCTCAAAATTTTCATCTCTTCTAGAATTAAATGAGTTGAAATAACATTTGGTTTTTTGTTCGTTAACTTTCAAACCAACATGACTATCCAAATTAGTAAAAATGTTTTGCACAACTTTAGCTGCTTCATAATTTGATTTTTTTTCAACTGATATGATCATCAATGTATAACAAATGACTGATTATAGGATGGAATTTGTGGATGGTCTGAATTCTGTTGTTCTGTGTGGCTATTTCCATTCAAAGTGAAAATTACTCCATTGCAACGGCAAACAAGTAAGGGGATAAGGGATCCCCTTGTCAGATACCTCGATTACTAGAAATAAATCCCTTTGGGACTCCATTGATCAATATGGAGAAGGTAGGCGTGGTAATGCATTCTTTAATTAAGTCAATGGTTTTCCCTGGAAATTCCATGCATTTAAGCATATGAATAATGAATGTTCTACTAATTTTATCATAAGCTTTCTGAAGGTCCACTTTCAAGAAAAATTTGTCTACACCCTTCTTATTAAAGTTTCTTATCAATTCTGAATGTTCTGACCTTTAATGAAAGCGTTTTGACACTCGGCAATCAAGTCTGGTAGCACTTTTACATTCTGTTGCTAACAAATATATTTATATTTCATATTTGTATTTATTTAATTTTAAATTCAAATCTAGTGTGTATGTAATTATCATATAACTTGTTTTTATTAATAACTTCTTCATAGGACTCTGTTTTCGATAAATAAAATATGAAAATGGGTCAGAAACTCGCCATTGATACAATAGTAATATTTTCTTGGATAAAGTCCCAATTGTTCAAAATTCTTATTTTTAACCCATTAATATTTTATTAATTTATTATTATTTACACTTAATTTAATTATCTATATCTATTTATGGTATATTTTACGGGGTGCTACAGCTTCTATAAACTCCACCATGATCTGAATCGTCTCTAGTTTAACGACCATCACCATCATCACTAGAGTGTGGACATTCACGTGATGATCTATTCTATCTTCTTTTGTAACTCTGACTCTATTACTAGAATGATATGTAGAAAAAAATTCCTTTCCTTAGGCCTTTTAGCTTTTGAATTTGCTAAGTCAGATGGATTATCCTTTGGCCAGCTTGAACATAGCGAACTCATCAAATATGGCATGTCTAAAATCCACTACTTTCCTATCAATGGGGTTCCATATACTAGCCTGCAAACATCTATATGAGTAGTCGTCGATAAAAGAAATAAAATATTTAGATCCTCTAATAGAAGTTATAGCTACTAGCCCACAAACATCTGTATGAGCATACTCTAGTACTCCATCGGACTTATGTCTATCGAAACTGAGAGAAATCTTCCTCTACTTTCCCAATACACATTTTTGGCATAATTATAAATGGTTGAAGATTTCACCCTTGATCATCTACCTTCTACAAAGCAACTCTAAGCTCTTCGAAACATGACCTAATCTTAGACGCCAAAGTATGGTGGTTTCCAAAGCTCATGAACTATCAACTCTGATGCACGGCTCTCTAAGAACTATAGATTTTTTTAGCAAATAAAGATTCTGAACCATTTCTCATTTCATTAACAAAAGAGCATAACATGTCATTGTCAAGCTATCTAATTCTATCGTAGTCATACAACCTAAGGATGATAACTAACCCAAAGAGAGAAGAAATTTCCTTAAACCTAAAACATATTGAATTACAGTGTCTGTGTGCACCACATCATCATGCATGCAAATATGTGTTGATCCTTATCCTAATGACTTACAAGTGGCATTTTTCCCTATTAATATATCACATCCCTCTTACCTGCATAAGAATAGAAATACTCAATCCAAGGCATCACGTGGAAATCTTCCATTCAATGTTTTAGTATAGCAAAAACAGAAGCAGTCAACACATCATCAAAAACAAGCTTCTCAAGTGCAACAGATAAAGAACCATTCGCTCCAGTCCTCTTCTTCATATTTGTACAAAATTTCTTCCACTAGTTATGCTTCTTATAATGATGACATCTCTTGTTTCTAGACTTGCCAATCCAACCACCTACGGGCTTTCTTTCCTTAGAACGCCTTTTGAAATTGTTCTCCTTCTTCTCCTTTCTTCCTTTCTCTATAAATTCCCTTTGACCACTACTAGCATATCCATTTTCACTCATAATATTTATTTGACCTCTCATGTCTACACTTAGAAGTCCTATCTTCACATATTCAATTACCATTGTGCTTCTGTCATAGACTAAGCTATTAGCGAATGCTACTATCACTCTAGAAGAGAGCACAATACCACTATTGTCTTTTGCTCCCCGTCCATATTTAAATCAACAGTTCAACCTTCATCATCATGTCATCAAAGAATTAAGATGTGCTTTCAATGAAAGAACCTTCTCGCATCTTGTAAGTAAAGAAAGTTTTCAACAAAATCAACCTATTCGTGAGCGACTTCTTCATGTAGAGGTTCTCTAATTTCTTCCATAAACCTCTAGCGGCAATTTTTGGAACGATATTCTCACCCATAGGGCCAATAAAGCCCCATTATTCTATCTCCTTCCTTTCTAATTTTGAGATATCCGCTAGTAATGATACTGCATAAAAAACAACCGGATGAACATGATTTCTTCTCAATACCACCTTCATCTTCCATTACCACTTGTTCAAGTCGTTATCTCTATTTATCTTCTCTATAACCAACTGCAAATCAGATGTTGCATATAAACTCTAGTGTGTGATGCATATTGTCTAGCCTCACTTTCATCTCCATATCCTAGCATTTTATCGATAACCCTCAAGCGCTAGGATTCAACGACAACCTTCAAACCTCTAATACCAAACTGTTGGGGGTAAATATCACACAAATGAGTGAAAATCAACCCGAATAAATGTAGAAGTAATAAGATTATGATGTAATGATGATATACACGTAAATGTGTATATTTTATCCGCTTATTTATCTAGTTTTCTATTTAAAATAATTAATATTGTGTATTTATAGCTGTGTTTTCAGATTGTTGATAAAAAGCTTGGTTTAGAGCATTTGATGGATAAAGCATGAAGAATTTGCTTAAAAAGAGTGAAGTTGAAATTACTAAAGCTTGAAGAGTTTAAAGCTTGAAGAATGGTTGCAAATAGAGTTCAGTTGGATAGATTTGGCTCACTAAAGACTCATGTTGCGTTCACATTGGCTCATTTGCAGACCATCTCACTCATGTTGCGTTCACATTAGCTCATTTGCAAAGCCTCTCACTCTACAGCTGCGTTCACACTAGCTTATTTGTTAGTTGGGCTAATTCTTTAATCCCACATTATGGAATTTGCCAAGTAGCCTTTGTCATATCAGCTATAAATACACTTTATCTCATTCATTGTAAAACACACTTAGTTTTATTCTGTAATCTTTCTCTTGGAATAAAACTCTTCTTCCTCTGTTCTATTTAGTTTTAGTTTTATTTATGTTCATGTTATTTAATTTCTGTTTTTCCTCTTCTTTAGCTATGTCTAGCTAATCCCCTTTGATTAGGGGGTGATGACGCTAATAGATATGATTCAACATGAATCACATAGCCAATAGATGAGGACTTTATATATGTAGATCTAGATCTGAATCAAGGGTTAGATCTAAACCTTCATATTCTGTGTCGTTTAAGAGCTATGCTCCTTCACAGAGTATATTCGTGTTCGATCTAACAATTATCAGATTTAGATCTAATTTTAGGTTTTTAGAAATTAATTTGTGAATCTGTCCTGATAGTCTATGGTTGTTTAAGAGCTCAGCTCCTGCATAGGCTATGCTTGTCGTTGTTTACTTATTTGTTTCTAAAAATCTATTTATTGTTGATTCGTGTTTGTGACAGAATCATGAATTAGATCTATATTTATTTGTTGGCTATTGATGATTGTGAATCTAGTCTATGTCATTATCCCCTAATTTCTTTCTCTTATTAGACAAATCTCTCTTTTTTATTTGATTGCTGTTATTTTCTGCGTTTTCAGTCATTCAAAATTCTGGAATAACTTGATTGGATTTATTAACTAAAATATTTTTGGTCCCAGAGTTCGACACCCTCTACAACAATCCTTGTTGTTTAGGAAAACCGAACGGATTTTACAGTTGTTTACAATTGTATAATTTGTTCGTAAACAAATTTTGGCGCCGTTGCCGGGGACCAAAATAATTTTTGTTTTTAAATCCTTCGGGCTATAATTTTCTTTTTCTTCTTATAAAAAAAACACAAAAAAATATTTTTATTTTGTTTTGTTCCCTTTTGTTTTCTAGCATAGATAAAAAAAAAACTTGTTGGTTGATTTGGTATTTGATTTGTGATATCGTATATCTACCAAATAAGAGAAAAAAAATTCTTGCCTTTTGTTTTGTTTCCTTTCTTTGTTGCTTTCCTTCTTTCTTGACATCTCTCCATAATTTTTTTTCCTTTTTACAATTTTTATAAATTAAAAAAAAACAAATCTTTTTGTGATTTTCTTTCCTTCTCTTCTATTTCTCTTCCTCCTTGCAATTGTTTCACAAATTGATTTCTTTCCAAGTTTCTAAAAAATAAAATTTTGCCAATTTTTCTAATTAATGTCCATTCAATTTCTTTCCATCTATTTCTATCCTAATCTTTCATTTACTTCTTTCCAATTTTTCTTCTATACAATCTCTTCCCTCTCTTCTATTTTGACAACAATAAAAAAAATAATTGCATTTTTTTTATTTATTTCTTTCCACTTTTATTTGCATCTTGCTTCCTCCTTTCAACATTTCATATAAAAAAATTCAACTTTTCTAACAATTCCTTTCTTTTAATTCTTTTCTTTTTCTTTCAAATTTCTTTCCACCTTTCCACACCTCTACTTTTACAACAATTTTAATTAAACAAAAAAAAAACTTGCAAATTTAGTTTGATCTCTTTCCTTTTCTACTTTCTTTTCTATTCATTACCATTTTTTCTTCATTTATTTCTTTCCCTTTCTTTCATTAATTTCGTTCCAACTTTTTCCAATTTCTTTTCCATTATTTCTTCAATCTCTTTCTATTTTTCAGCAATTCTCTAAAAAAGAAAAAAAATTGCTTTTAATAAAATTCCTTTCCTTTCTTTTCTTTAATTTCTTTCCAAACTTCTCTACTTTCCAATATTCCTTGTATAAATACATTCCTTTTCCCAAAAAAAATATCCTTTTTCAATTCTTTCCAATTTTCTTTCTTCTGTTCTACATATACCCATCCTCTCCAACCTCTTCATCACAAATAATAGTCACCACAACCACTTCTCAAACCAATACCCCATCCTCTTCCTTTGTTTTTTCTTCTTCTCATAGTTTATAGTTCTCCCTGTTTCCTTTAAAAAAAATCCTTTTCTCTTCTTTGAATTTTGTAAGTTGGTTTTAGCTTTCTTTTCCCAAATCCTTTTTTTTTTTTTTTAAATGTTTTCTTTGTTTGTTATATATTTTCTTGTGTTTCTTAAAAAAAAAGGAAGAAAGAGATTTCATCTCTTTGTTTAATTTTTTTATTAGCCTTAGTTTTCCTTTGTTTTTTTTTAGTGCCATTTCAGTTTTCCTTCCAAAAAAAAGTCAAATGAGAGAGAGAGAACTCAAACAAAGGCCAAAGCAGAAAGAATTCAAGGCTAAAGCAAACAAATCAAGGAATCAAAGTCAAGCAAAGAAATCAATTCAAAGGCCAACGAGAAGTGAAGAGTTCAGCCAAGTGATTTGCAAACAGATTAGATTGGAGCGGTTGCACACCAAGTGGGGTGTGAACGCGCTAGCGCGACTCAACTGCACTGGACGGACTGCCGATCAAGGTGAGTATTTTCTAGCTCTACAGGGATTGCTACTGCAAAGAAAAGTATATAGAAATCGCTTGTTAAAATCTTCTGCAGGAGATTGGCTTGCTTGAAAAAAAATTATTTCTGCAATTTCCTATTCTGTGACTGTTCTGAGACTGTTCATTCTATGACTGAATAATTTGCTTGTTGATGCGTGGTTTAAAATTTTAAAACAAATGTGGGATTAATTGAAAATTTTATTTTTGAAATCGAATCGAGAATTCCCCAAAGCTCATAGGACAAAATATTTGTTAAATTGACAATTAGGATTGATACTCTCTGAGGTGTCTAAGGAACGGTAGAGTCTAGAACTCAAACAGGTTCTTAAACCTTCAGTCGTGTTTCTACGGTGATTCGTGGCACACTGATAACCCCTGTCCGAACCTGGCCTAGACTTGTATTCATATAATCCGAAGTTGTTAATTTTAACATATTTTTTTAGGAGCTTAGAGCCACAACTTTGCAACTGATTTTTCGACGAAAAACTCTCTACTTCTAGTACATGCGCGCTTGCCCCATGTACAACCAAAATTGCAATTCTTTTCAAACTTTAAATGATTTTGGTTTCAATTCAAATCAGACTAAATTTCAAGCTGAAATTTTTTCGAATAATTTCCACCAATCTCATCAAACGGTTGTACCCCAATATGAAAACTGTCATTCTATGATTAATGAGAATTTATCTAAGGCGAGACGACTGCTAGCGCAAATGGCTAAGCAAAGTGTTGAAAATCAAAACAATTGCAACATGGGTTTTGATGAAATTTTTGAAAACCAAAATGATTTTCATAATACGAGTGGATGCCAAATGTTGGTTATCGAATATGAAAAATGTGTTGCGAACAAGCTAAATTTTTGGCGATGTTGGTTTTGGAAAATAAATAATGAACGATTTCTAAGAGATGAGGTGGATGAATTTTTAAGGTCAACCAGTGAGGAACACATTGAAACGACGAATCTAAAAAACAACATTTTGAAGTCAGGTGTGTCTACCAATTTGATAGAAGAGAGCGTGAGTGAAATTGATCAATTAATGCATGATATTTGGAATTGTCGCGAGGAAATCAAGGAATGGGCGCGAACTTTTGATGAAAAACAAGCTTCTGAAAATAAAGATAGCGAAAAAATGCGTATCATTGAACAACTGTCTCAACACACCATTGAATTTTGGCAAAATCTAGAAAATCGATTACTTGAGGGAATTAATGATGTTGATGACTTTGAGGATTCCATGAAACTTGGCTTGACTTACATCGAAGAACTGGCTCAAAGAATGGACAATAGCGAACAAGTTTCTTATCGGATTGTTTATCAAATTTCTCTCCTTCAAACTGAAGTTACAAACTTGTTCAACAACTATAAATCTCAATCTAGCAACAAACAAGTTTCTGCCAATGTTTCTTTTAAACCAAATAGTCAGCCATTAACTTCATCACAACATTACATAATGATTATTGATGATTCTGACGATATGACTGTTGATGAAAATGAAAATTTTGAAAAATCTCTGGAGCAAAACTCTGATTTCTGCGAAACTGAAATTCAAACTCAAACTGATGCTTCTGCTGAAAATTCAACTCTTACTGAAATCGAAAATTTTCAACTAACAACTTTTGAAATTGATGAAAATATTAATGAAGTTGTTGAAATCTCGGTAATCGATTTGAACTTAAATTCACTTGAAAACAAAGACGTCAATCTTCAATTTGATCTTCCTCTCTCAAATTCTGAAAATTTTGAAAATATAGCAACTTTAGATTGTCAATCTAAAAGAAATGATGAAGTTGGTAATAACTGTTTGAGAGAGGATGACTTTGATGAACGAAAACTTCTTGAACTAAATGACGATAACGTTGTTGGGTCTGAAATTGAAAACGAAACATTTGAAAATCTTGAAATTCTTGAGGTTGACAACAATGAAACTACTGAACGTGATTTTAATCACAATGACGATTTTTCTAAAAAAATTGAAACTCCTTGCGACTTGATCGATTCAACTGAACCTCACTGTGATCACCTGTTTTTCAATGATAAATTTCTACAGCATATGAACTCTTTCTGGAATAACACTGTTTTTGAGAAAACACGATTTCGAAATTTACTGAAAATTCATTTGTTCGGTTTTGACTTTGGATTTATGAATGAACCTTTAGTCCACAACATTTCAAATAACAAAACAAAACTGAACAATATTTCTCAAAACAAGTGTGGGGGTGAGAGTGATGCACACGTCTCTCAATTTATACATCATCTGAACAAATCAAATTTTGTTTTTGAAAATTTTACTGAACCCCAGCTCGATGACCTCTCTTTAGCTGCTACAGAAATTCAATTTGATTTTAGGATCAATTGTAAGCTCAAAATTTTAAAATTAGCAACTCAAACTTCTGAAAAAACAAGATTTTTTTTCCAAATCAGACACGTAATATAAAATCCTTTATGATTTGGTTTTCTGTGCTTCAGCTGTGTCTCATAATCTTGATGAGGCTGATCCATTGGTCCATTGTGGACCGGTTCATCTATTCGATGACTGCGTATTTTCTACACGTGTACCCGATAAGACCCACTAACCCTCTTTTGTACATATGTAAATATTCTCTTAATTATTTTTTCCTTTCACTAAGATATGTCTGATTAACGACTGTGAGGACACAGTCACACTCAAGTGTGGGGGGGGGGGGGGGAATTTACATTACATCAGCAATCAACTTTTATGAACTAGGTCATTCATTGAACAAGGATTAACTTAAACTCATAAATAACACCTTGGTTCTTGTTTGATAAGTTGAATTTTTGGGTGATGGGAATGAACATTATTTATTCATTGAACTGTAATGTGTCTTTTTAAGATGCTAGATTGAGACTGTGCAGACGTTAGTCGTGTTCTGGAGTAAGCATGTCAACCTTTGTTATACGTGTTAGAATGTGCAAGTAAAAATAATCAAAAAAAATCAAGAAATAAAAATGATTTTGCACCTAAATTTGTTGGATTGTTTGAGTTCGTTTTCATGCATAATATTTTCTTTTCCATTCAAATTTTCAAAATCGTAAGTTCTAAAATCCACTTGGCCCAATTAAGGAGAAATGACTCATTGTAGCGTTCTTCTTCGATACCCCGCATTATTCAAACCCAAGTTTTAGTCGAATTACATCCATGTTTCGACATGTTTTTCTTATATTGGTATACTTAAGAACCTTGTACTGATTTATTTTCAAAGGTTCAGAAACGTCACTTTTTATACCAATATTACACTACCCACTCCGTACTTGTTTTAAGGTAGGATAACCATATACCACATCTTATTTTATATGGGTTATCTATCTTACGAAACTTTGTTTATCATTCCTTTCAGCTTTTTATATAACATCAATCCAGACTTGTGTGTTGAATTAGGGTTACAGAAATAGAGTAACTAGGGCACAAAACTATCCTTTCATGAAGTATTGGTTTAGTAGAGGAGGAATCAAATGAAATAATGTATGGCATCATTCCATCTCCATTCATCATTCATCATGCAAAAAAAAAAAGAAGAAAAAAAAAGAAGAAAGAAAGAAAAAAAAAAAGAGAAAAAGAAAAAAAAATGACATAAAGAGAGAGTCTCTCTGAATAAAATAGTCTTCATCATTCTTGACTATGAAGCATCCATTTCCATTCCATCCACATCCATTATACTGTACTTGGAAGTGAGGATTGTAGTAGAAGAGATGAAAGGAAACAAAAATGTTTATATGTGATTTAGTATTACTTTATCTTTTGTAGCCTGAAGTTCAACTAATACACTTGCCCTCTTATCTAGAATATTTTTAGAACTTACAAAATTTTCCTTCATCTATGCATAACTCATATCCAATACATTACAGTTACATTTGTGCAAAATTATTCAAAAAAAAAAAAGAATAAAGAAATGATTGGGTGCACATTGTCGATGTGTAGAACTTTGGTTGACACCACGCTCTTAACCTTCAAGACAATTACAGTGTTATCAAGGAATTACGATTCAGCTTGAAAATTTGTATTCATTTTTGCACTAATTATGGGATGGACAATTTGGGGCTAAACCGTTATTATTGAAGTTAGGTGAAATCCTTGGAATATGAAAGACCTTAAATATATTGTTTGATTAATCCGCGTACACAAGACGCTTTGGATTTTGTAGGTAGTATCCGTTGAAAACCCTCACGAGACAACACTCGTCCTACTAGGGACACCTAGGGGTTTAACGGTTTGTTGCATACGCTAAATGCAATCGTGTTTCCTACGAAAGTGTGACATATCTTAGTTTAGTTTATTCGAGGACGAATAAAAAGATAAGTGTGGGGGTATTTGATATACACGTAAATGTGTATATTTTATCCGCTTATTTATCTAGTTTTCTATTTAAAATAATTAATATTGTGTATTTATAGCTATGTTTTCAGATTGTTGATAAAAAGCTTGGTTTAGAGCATTTGATGGATAAAGCATGAAGAATTTGCTTAAAAAGAGTGAAGTTGAAATTACTAAAGCTTGAAGAGTTTAAAGCTTGAAGAATGGTTGCAAATAGAGTTCAGTTGGATAGATTTGGCTCACTAAAGACTCATGTTGCGTTCACATTGGCTCATTTGCAAATGATCTCACTCATGTTGCGTTCACATTAGCTCATTTGCAAGGCCTCTCACTCTACAGCTGCGTTCACACTAGCTTATGTGTTAGTTGGGCTAATTCTTTAATCCCACATTATGGAATTTGCCAAGTAGCCTTTGTCATATCAGCTATAAATACACTTTATCTCATTCATTGTAAAACACACTTAGTTTTATTCTGTAATCTTTCTCTTGGAATAAAACTCTTCTTCCTCTGTTCTATTTAGTTTTAGTTTTATTTATGTTCATGTTATTTAATTTCCGTTTTTCCTCTTCTTTAGCTATGTCTAGCTAATCCCCTTTGATTAGGGGGTTATGACGCTAATAGATATGATTCAACATGAATTACATAGCCAATAGATGAGGACTTTATATATGTAGATCTAGATCTGAATCAAGGGTTAGATCTAAACCTTCATATTCTGTGTCGTTTAAGAGCTATGCTCCTTCACAGAGTATATTCGTGTTCGATCTTAAAAATTATCAGATTTAGATCTAATTTTAGGTTTTTAGAAATTAATTTGTGAATCTGTCCTGATAGTCTATGGTTGTTTAAGAGCTCAGCTCCTGCATAGGCTATGCTTGTCGTTGTTTACTTATTTGTTTCTAAAAATCTATTTATCGTTGATTCGTGTTTGTGACAGAAACATGAATTAGATCTATATTTATTTGTTGGCTATTGATGATTGTGAATCTAGTCTATGTCATTATCCCCTAATTGCTTTCTCTTATTAGACAAATCTCTCTTTTTTATTTGATTGCTGTTACTTTCTGTGTTTTCAGTCATTCAAAATTCTGGAATAACTTGATTGAATTTATTAACTAAAATATTTTTGGTCCCAGAGTTCGACACCCTCTACAACAATCCTTGTTGTTTAGGAAAACCGAACGGATTTTACAGTTGTTTACAATTGTATAATTTGTTCGTAAACAAATGAGATAAAAAAAGAACAAGAATATTACAACACAAAGTAAATACAGAGTTGACATACAAATTATAATGTTTTCACTATCACGAGATAGTATACGGCCACTTCAGGGAGAGTAGATTTTATTATTTTCAAGAAAAAAGAATTTTACAAAATTGATAATGGAGATTAAAAAAATAAGAAGATACAGCTGACAGATGATGATTCCCCTCATGCTAATCTCTGCTTTTATATAGAGGTTATTACTTAGGTTACTTTAACTAATTTGTGCTCTACAAATAGATGCCTCGTTAATTCTTCAATTCATAAGTGAAACACGTATTCATTTGATTTTCAAGTTTTCCAAAATTTACATGTGTTTGATGATATTCCATCTTTAATTGGCTAGTTAATATATTTTCCTCTCTTTAACGCTATAAAAGAGGCAGACATCTTTTAAATCTACTGCAGCTGAAAATATAACAGCACTGAGATCTACATTATCTTCCCAATCTTCTACATCTAAAATAAAATAACACTTAAACCTACAATATCTTCCAAATCCTATTTTATATGAAAATGTTGTATCACCAAATCCTACATTAAATCAGTATTGTTCTGATGTCTTATGGGCCTAGCGTCGACAAATAAGGATGATATTTCCATATTTGCCTCAAGGTTTATGCATTGTGTGACTGTAACCAAGGGTACATTGGTAGTGTGATGTGGCTCTTTATGTTCCATAGTTCTATCTGTGTTTATTAATGTAAGTTTGTTTCAATCTCCTACGATAATTCTTCTTTTCATATAAATGATATATTATCCACCTTTTAACGCTGCAAAATTGGCGGATATGTTTTAAATTTGGTGCAACTAAAAATATAACAATATTAGAATCTACAATATCTTTCAAATCTTTTGTATCTAGAAATAATTACCAGAAAAAGATGATTTTGTGATGACAAAATACATCACAAATCTGTCACTAAACCCATATTTGTGATGGATTTGTGACCAAATTTTCTGCCTCAATAAACGTGTGTTAGATTCGTCACTAAAAAATAGTGACGGAATTTGTGATGGAATTGTGACAAAATTGTGATGGAATTTATTATGTTTTTAACATTTTACTTTGTGATGGAATTGCGATGGAAAAATATATATGATGCATTACATATTTGGTTTGGAATTCTAATGCAAATCCGCCACTATCTTGATTATTTCTAAAATGTATTTTAAACCTATCCTTTATAAAAATATTAAAAGATCAACACAAATCCATTGCAAACACATCAACTCAAAAACATTAAAATCCAACACAAAACCATTGCAAAAACATAAAATCATCGACGTAAATCCAATACAAAATCAATAATATTGCTTTACTTGATCCAATCATCGTATGATTCAATAATATGCATATATATTAATTTATCTGTAATGTCCCGTATTTTTATGGTCGAATAATTAATTTATTTAAAATATGGTTTGGTAATTTAAATGGTTTAAATTAAAATAACCATTGAATATTTAATTAATATAATAATTAAATAATATATTAAATTCTGAAATAATCAGAATTAGTTGAAATGGCAATACGGTGTGAATTGGGCAATTCAAAATATATAATTTAGTTTAGAATTTGAATTAGAATAACGAATATATTATTTGAACGATAGTTTGAACGTATAACTATATTATAATTAAAATCGAGCACCAAATGGCGCGACAGTTCGATGTTTGGCGATTCGAACTTCAACTGAATATAAAGGGTCCGTTTTAAATTGGATTTCCGTGAAACAAGAAACGTTCGGAGCCGGTGAAGTATATTTTTCTAGTGGAAGAGAAAAATTGGGATTTCATTGTGTAGACTTTGATTTATGTCCAAAACAAATTTTAGAAAAGTTGCTATGGAATTCCTTTATAATTTATAACGATTTATTTATATTATAAAAGGATTTTAATATAAATGGAATACTGATTTAATCTGGATTTGTAATATCGAGTTATAAATCCAGATAGGTATATTTTGAAACCGTATGATAGTGTATGTGAATATATATGATAATATTAACTTATTAATATTAAATTTAAATGTTTTTAAATATATTTATATATTTAAAAGGGTTATTTAGAGCTTTAAAAATAGCCAGTTTTGCAAACGACCTTCGTTTTCGATGAAACTAATTTTGTTGGATCCGCAATAGTAAATTATTGCTAGATTTCAATTGCCGTGATTTCTAAAGTCAGTTTGTGGTCGTACGGATTTTTAATGTGGAAAACATCCAGTATTTTGACGGTTAAAAATACGTTATGTGAGCAAACGGAGTCGGAATTCGACGAAACCAGTTTCGTTGGGACCGTAATGTCGAACTGTAGCTACGTGTCCATTTTCATGATTTTTGGGTATCATATATGATCATACAAAATTTTAGAAGACGAATATGAATAGCGATAGCTTAAATTCTAATAAAATAATCAATAGAAAAATATTATATTTTACCTATATAATATCCTAACTTTTTCTAAACCTAATTTACTTCCATCTGATAGTCAAACAAAATTACGCCGCAACTCTTCTTTCTTTTTTTAGCAAATGCAAGTTTTGAAAAATCAAAAAAAGGGGAATAAAATCTATAAATCCCATGACTAGTGTATTCGAGTTCCTCTTGAGTTTCTCTTCCATCCTATATGGTTATTTATGAGTTCGACTTTCGTTCTGGGGTATCGACGTCTGAAGCGTGATGTTAGGGTTCACTAATTTGGGGTATATAGATAGGTAAGTTTAGATTTGAGTTCGGAACTGAGTTTGTGGTATTCGGTAGCACCTGTGTTCAAAGTATTGAGGCATTCAGTGATAAAAAATTCGCTGGAATACTGTACGGAGCGGGAGAATGGTCGAGGTCGGATGCGTCGCGGTAGTTGCGAGCGGAACTTAAATGGTATGACGGTGAAGAGTAGGGAAAGAGGAAAATGATGGTATTTTTATTTTTATTTAAAGTGAAGACTGGAAGTGGTGTTGAATCCTTGAAGATGCAGAAATGGTTGAGATGGAATACTGGAGTCGCCGTTTACATTTGGGAGGAAGAAGAGAAAACGAAGTGGACTGGGTATTTAAACTGAAGTTGGGCTAAGGATTTAAAAGCGAATCAAGATCCGTTGGGATCGTATGGACGGTGGCTACACCATAGAACTGACCGGGAGTGAATTGCAGCTCGTTCGGATTTATGGTGAAATTAAACGCTTGAATAAAATCAATGACCAATAATAGTTATTTAACGATGAACCGTCCAATGTGAGTAAAACTCACTAACTCTTCTCAGTTATATTTTTATAATATATTTTTACAACTGATAAATAATGGTTATTTGTTGTGTGTTGGCTGTTTGATTGAACTGCTAGTCAGTTGATTGAAAATATAGATAACGTTATAGATATAAATCGTTAATCAAATATTGATTCTATTTAGCAGAATATTTCATAATGAAATGAAATTGATGTTAATTTTATTGTTTAAAATCTGTGGATGCAGGGAAACAGGTCGGAGGGACCAACTGGGTTCCTCAACATTTATTTTACTGTTTTTCATATATTGTGTTATATGATGTTATATGAAATCTGTTGTTGATTTTATATGTTGGAATGATACCGATCATTGTTATATGGTACGTTAAATACCATAAGGAATACTAGAATGTTAAAAAGAAAATTTTCAATGTTACATTGAAAAATAAATATTTGTAAATTCAAAGGGTTTTATAAAAAAAATTAGTTATTTAGAAAATAAATAGAGTTGAAAGGAAATATTTGTAAAACAAATAAATAAAATTGAAAAGGGAAATATTTGTAAAACATTTACAAATAGAAAGATAAAAGGAACATTTGTTTAGAAAATAAATAAGATATCATAAAAGGAAATACTTGAAAAGTGAATAGAATAGTATAAAAGAGAAATTTATATTTGAAAGGTTTAGACCTGTGCTTCGCACATGGGCATAACATGATATGGATTTAAAGCAAAGATTTTAAATAGAATCTATTCTAACTGATAGATTGAGAAGATAAATTTATAAATAATATTTTATAAATTAAATAAAATGTTTATCATTGTATTAATAGAATATATATATATAAGTCAGGACTTATATAGAGAAGCAAGAATCGATTTCAACATCGATAATTGAAACTGAAAATCGATGTAGAGTTAATCAAAGGAGTTAATCAAAATGTGTAAATCAAAATGTGTTAATCAAATTGTAAGAGAGTTAATCGAATATTAGTTATTCAGATAGAGTAAATTGATAGGAGTTAATTAGATAGAGTTAACCAGTAAGAGTTAATCGATTAGAGTTAATCGAATTACAGAAATCAGTTAGAGTTAACCAGTTAGAGTTAATTAGATAGAGTTAACCAGTAAGAGTTAACCAGATAGAGTAAAATGAACATAGTTAATCGAATTAGGATTTAACTGAATATTAGTTATTCAATTAGAGTTGATCGAATATAGTTATTTGAGATAGAGTCAGTCAAACATAGTTATTCAGGATGAGTTGCCATTTCGTACGACTGCTAGCGTAATTCGCAGGGCTGCAGATAGCCTACGGTGGTCGGATGTTTCCTGAGGGAATCAGGCGTAACCATTGTGATCGCTGCGATCTAGAGTCAAGCGGATGGAGTTAAATCGAATATTAGCCATTCAAAATAAAGTTAAACAGACATAGTTATTCGAATATAAGTTAATCGAATATTGGTTATTCAATAGGAGTTAAATAAATTGAGTTAATCAAGTAAGTTAATCAAGTTGAGTTAATCGAGTTGAGTTAGACAAGATGAGTTAATCAAACCGAGTTAATCCAAATGACTTAATCCAAAGGAGTTATTCGAAATAGTTTATTCGAATAGAATTAAAGGAGTTATTCGAAATAGTTTATTCGAAAGGAGATTAATCGAATGTAAATCATTCGTAGAAAGTTAATAGAATGTAAATCATTCGAAGAGAGATTATCGAATATAGTTATTCGAAGAAAGAGTTATCGAATATAGTTTATTCGGAAAGGAGTTATCAAATAGAGATTTTTCGAAAAAGAGAATTATACATTAAATTCGATTATATCGAATTCGAGAAAGTAATATTTACTTTCTGTTTTTAATCAAGATTTACTTATTTATTAATAGATTAGTTGCTTAGTTATTTAGTTAAATTAAGGAATAAAAGTTATATTTTGAAGTTGGATATTTAAGACGAAGGGATTATAACGCTATAGTTATAATCAATGTTTTAAAATAAAGAAGTGGATTCATAAATAGGATCCGAGTTACGTAAGGAAGTTGGTTAAGAGATTTAAAAGGGTGAACTTTGTCTATTTCGAGGTTAGAAATGTTGTTCAGTTAAGGTCTGAGAGGTAATTATACCCCAACTTGATTGACTTCGATTTAACCAAGGGTTGGGTAAGGTTCGATAGTGAGGGTTGGTTAAGTGAATTTAGTTAATGAGTGGATTGGCTTAGTGATGTTTTATTTAAACATCTGTTTAAAACAAATGAAAGAATTTTGGAAATGTTTTCCAAATAAGAATCAGAAATGTTTTCTAATATAGAAAATAAGGAATGGAGCAAATATGGAAATGTTTTACAACGATTAATAAAGTATATTTTCTAAATTTAGAATATAGGAATTTACAAATATATAGAAATGGGAATTGAATAAATTAATGATAAATTAAATTAAAGGATATTAATGTTGATTGATGATTGATCGATCGAATTTCTATCTGGAAATAAGATCGTTGGTTGTACACCTATTTTCCTTTGATAGTTAAATCACCGACTATCGAAGTTTTTGACCATTTTTCCGTCGTCAATACGGAGAGACCGGGATCAGATTCATTATTTTAAAACCACTCTGTATGGACGTTAGCGTTGCGATCAATTATGATGAAGATAATTGAAGACGGAGTTATGCAAGGTCTATACTGTTTACAGAATAGTGCCTTCGGTATGTCCTGTCCCAGGACAACGTGAATGGACGAATGTCTGACAGAGTATATCTAACGAATCGCGTAAGTTGATCTCTTCAAACGTACTTACGTTTGGTGGCGGAGGAATTCGTTTCTCTTAGCTTTATACTCGTGGTATTTTTAGGGAAATCAATTTGTGATTTGGCGGGTATGACAATGTGGCATTCAAAGTGAATAATGGTCAGGTGTTCCAAAAGATACGTTATGACCTCAAGCCTCATCAATCGGGAAATGACAGAAATCGGGTAGGCAGCATGGCTAGGTGGGTCGCTCCCATTAGGGTGAATATACCTATCTAGAGAAAATTCATTTCATTCTTTTATCTATTATTGATGTTGTCCCTTTTCAGGAAATGGTGGGTAGCTCCCAACCGTTGGTGATATACATTCGATACACTCAAGCGAAATGAGTGGTCGGTCATGTGTGGGTCGGGTTGCAATACGTTCTTGTTGAACCCAGTGCATTCGCCTCTAGAGATACACTATCGGCAGGTGGTCCCATACCTTGTCATAGTCGGAATCCAATCTCCAATAAACGCCCGTGGTTTTGCTTGTATACTATATATGTGGAACGTGAGATGCAAGTGTTCTGCTAGAATGTTATTTACTTGTGATTAGACATTAATATAATATCATAAAAGTATTGATTTCCAAAAATGTTTTGGATTATCGTAAGGTGAAAACCATCCGTGTTTATGTGCGGATCGGTCTTACGGTTATCTTTTCTTTTGAAAAGGATTTTCAAAAGTTAAATCAAATGATTTGAGTTTACTCACACCAGTCCCATGACTGACCCAGAGTTTATTTTGTTTATTTTCCCTAAACTCTTTGGTGCCCAAATTTGTACGGGCAGTCAAGTAGTTCAGGTCTTTACAGATATACTTGGAGGAGCATGAAGCAGGAGGCTTCAGGATTATATAGCTATTGTTATTTCTGCTGTGTGTAAGTGTTGTACTCTGATAATGTCATTGCATATATATCCTATTTTATTTCAAAGTTAGGTTATATAATATATTTTGTTCGCTCCGCTGTGAGATTCATGTTACTCTGATGTGTTGTGTGTTCTTCTTCTTCTATTCTAATTTTCTATCTTATCTATTCTCACCCTCTAACTTCTTTTTATTAATGATCAGGTATTTACGATGTCTGAATAGTCAACATGGTAGTTTTGTGTTGATTTTCGGAGTCGAAAATCCCAGTTCGTTACATTATCCAAATAAGAAAATACATGACACAATCAAAGATAATCATAAGTGTAACACCCCGTGTACCCTATAACAGTAAAAATCACAAATTAAAATATAATTAATTTCAAATCAAAGAATTAAGGGAAACGGGATACGCCATTGCGTTCGTCTCGGAATTCTGCTTGAAATAGAGTCCGAGTTTGCGTAAAACGGACTCCGTATGAAGAAGTTATGGCCTCCGGAAGTTTCAGAATTCAGTTTAAAATTCAAACAGACCAAAACAGCTCAGAAAAACTAATTCAAAATTCAAAATCGGGCCGGAATGGCCAGGGCGGGAGAATTCCCGCCCAAAGCACCCAGGTCGACTTGGCAGTGGACCTGGGGCTAACCAGGTCGACTGGGCAGTCGACCTGGGTAACCCGTGTCGACTACCAAGTCGACATGGTGTCGACTGGGGTGTCGACCTGGCCCCTGAGCCAGGTCGAACCCAGCCCACCCTGGCTGGCCTGGTCTGTGTTTGGTCGATTTTCTGAGCCTTGCTTTGTCACTAGGGCTTGGTGTCAGCTCCTGGTTGGTCTCTCCTTTGAACGAACGACTATTATTAAACCAAGCTCCATCGACGGTCTAAATCAACTCACAAACTCTATAAAAAGGACCTAAGACTCACCCTAATTCACACAAACAAAAATGGAGATAAGACCGTCATGCTGCTGAGGAGAGACTAAGAATAGCCGTCAGAAATAGAGAGACAATTAGGAGATAATTTGAAAGCTTAAAGCAACGTCAATCAAATCAAAACAACGCCTACAACAAAGGATAGCATCTCCAATTTCAGAATTCAGATTCCTGAATTGAAGATTCGTCATACGTTGTAAGTAGAGTGTTATTCCGATGTGAATAACTAATTGCGTTTGATTTGTCTGAAATGTGAAATGGAATTGTGGCGATAATAATCTATATTTGTATGTTATTTTGATTCTAAACGATTTGGGAATGTTGTGTTATACGATTGGATATTTGCAAGTATGTGATTTATGTTGGAAGTTAACAACCATATGTTATGGTATTTTATTTGGGATTCATACAAGTATATGATTTATGTTGGCAACCATATGTTGTGGAATTTTAATTGGGATTCATGCAAGTATATGATTCACTATTATGCCAATATGATGTACATACTTTTATGATCACTTTTAGTGTGTAATTGGATACGACTAAGTACTATAGTTTATATGAATCTATGTTGGAATTAGCAAATCATACTTTTTATTAGAAACAAAAGTAAGCATCTTTATGAACATGACTAAACTATGTTTGGTATTATGCCTAGTTGAAACAAGTTTTAGGCCTAAGTTGTTATCAAAACCATATGGTGATATATGTGACAAAATTAAGTTAGATTTACATTTCAATTGCAAGTTTACATGAATAGAATGATTCATGTTTAAGTATTTATGCCATGATTATGTGAATAGAATGATTCATGTTTAAGTATTGTTTATGCCATAATTATATGAATAGAATGATTCATGTTTAAGTATTGTTTATGCCATGATTATATGAATATCATGATTCATGTTTAAGTATTGTTTATGCCATGATTATATGCTATTACAATTGCAAGTTCACATGTGCCTAATTTATGTTAATTGAATCGTTATGTTGCAAGTTCATGCGTTCACACTCCCCTTTTTATGTCACTTAGAATATATAAACACCATGTTATAAGCCTCCCCTTTTCATATGGCTAAGTTGGGTTTAAATGTTAAACCCAACATATCTTATATAGTGGCGAACGTGTAAAACGGGGGTAATGACGTTTGGGTTAAAATATTGCACATATGTGTTGGCATGTTTGACGCGTGCCAACAACCTTGAAAAACAATTAAGTGGCATAAATAAATTTTAACCAATAAAGATGAATTTGAATAATGGGCCGCAAATATTTACATATAAAAAGAAAAGAGACAACATATGTAAATGTAGAAAATACGATGTGTTTAACCCGAGGTTGGATTGAGTTGTGATGTAAACCTGCCCGGAACCGCCCGGCTGTCCAGTAGTCACAACAATACCTATCCAATGTGGGTGGTTAAATACGGAGCCCAATAAGGACCCGAGGTTAGACTGAGTTGTGGCGTAAGACTGCCCGGACCCAACCGGCAACAGGCAGCCACAACAATACCTGTCTAATGTGAGAGGTCGAGGCTTTAATAAGACAATTAAGGCTAAGTCAGGATTGATAGGATTAAGTAAATTATATTAATACTTAATCAAAATGGAACATGCTAAACTAAACAGACTGATTGGGGGTTAGGTTTATAAAACACTTAACCAACTTAGCATGTTGGCTAGAAATAGAAAACCTAGTAGCGGGGGACCCTTTTCAGCAGTAACCCTACAAGGTGTATCAGGATACCCTGAACTAGGCAGGGCGGGGCACGATTACTGGGCTGACTGTAAGTGGTCAAATCAACGGCGGTGGTGCAGCAGTGTAGGTTCTAACGGGGTGCGGGCGTGCACACACTCCGACGTAGAAAAATAAGGCACTGTGCACCAGGTGCATACCTGTGCATTCTAGAATTGTGTCGGGCCGCCACCATGGGACTTGATACACCCCATGGTGGGACCAGCATAGGTAACTACAACAACGAGGGCCGTAAGACACATGTAACTATGCGAGTAGGAGCCGATCATCAGAAATGGATCACTTCACCCTGATTGTGGGGTGCCTGTTGGGAACTAGTTTATATGGGTACATAGATTAATATGGGGCACGATAGTATTCGACCCTAGACAACTTAACTTAGTTTATGGTGCTTTCTCATTTCCAGTTTATGCTTATCATACCCAGTTCTTTATTCATAGACTGAATAGTCCTAGACTTACTCAGACTTTATGTCTGACTCTACTTTTCTTTCTCCTTCTTTTCTTTCGTCCCCCCCCCCCCCCCCGCCCAAGGTCCACAAGGAGGGAATACCGCAGCTTGACCAGTTTTCACATCCAGCTTGAAGAGAAAGAATGTATTGCTTGGATCTTTTCCGTTTTGGACTATGGCTTTTGTAACACCCCGCCTCCGCTAGGGTCACTCGCAAAGGAATGCACTAGCTTTAGAGGCGCATTATTGGTAAACAAGCACAGAAATATCACAAGACAGAACATATAAAATAGCGGAAGTAAAATTGAACTTTCATAAACATTAATAATTAAGGTCTAAAGCCTTTTACATCAGAGTACATCAAAACCTGTCTTGCAATAGTAAAGAAGCATAAAAACTTTTTCATAAATTATTCCCCAAGTAAAACAATAAAGTAGCCAAGAAGTGTCCAAGCCATACACGATGACCTTCAAGCAGAAGAAGTCCGAACTAAACAACAGTATTTCCTCCCTGTAACCTGGGGGGGAAACGGAAGAAAAGAAGCGAAACAAAACGGGTCAGTCAAAAAGACTGAGTAAGCCCTATCTACTATCAGCATAAAAACTAGTAAAGTTAACTGTCATGAGAAACTGATATGAACATAAGCATGATGACAAGATAGATAAGCTAAATCAAAATAACAAGATGAACTACTGAACTTAGATAAACTAAGGTGTCATGATAAATTACGATGTCAAGATAAAACAAGGTATCCCATCGTCAAGTTCCTGTCAAGTATAATATCCCCAAGATATCTATCACGTATAACATCCCATGGTATCTGTCCTGTCTTTTAGCTCTGCACCTACCGTACTAGTATCCCCACCGTATCATGTGTTAACCATGAATGACCCTTACTCAAAAGTCATGTAATGGTCTGTGTCAACCTAATATATCGCATATATAGGTTACTCAACTCGTATGTTTTATTCCATGTAAATGTTCAGTCTCTTGCCGTAGACCGTACGGGCTTTCCCATGAGATTCTATACTACTTTAACATAGTTCCATGATCCTTAAGATCGTTTTGGATTGTCACCCTATATCTAACTAGGGTCTTTCAACATGAATCATTGTTTGTACAACTAGGACTTATGCTACCTAGGACTACTAGGGATTATGCTTACCTATTGCACGTTTTCGTATCTCGGTTTTGGTTCAACCACCCAGGGCCACTAGGATTTATGCTAACCGTCAACCGCGCCCTTTTTCCCACGCATTCATCGTGAATCGTTTTTCCATGACTGTATGCACATGTATCACATCGTGCCATCCGAGTCCTGTCACAGGGCAGACCAGGAAATACAGGACTCGGTCGGGAGCTTTCGATTTATCTGCCGATGCAGATGCTTAGGTCTGTTTTTTTCTATACGTGGCTATGGTCCCACGAGACCACTCCCTCAACTAGTGAAAGACAAGACAGGATAAATCCTGTATGAGAACACACTACTGGCCAACCCACAATCCTAGCCTTACCGCCACCATAATTAGATAGCAATTATGGTCTTTTGGGTGTTCTCTGCCTTTCCGTACGTACACGCTTGACCAAAGATGGTAGGTAGCCTGAAGAAATGCTATCTAGGGCACGACCGTGTATCGTCGACTATCCCCTATCTATCCCCGTCTTTAGGTCGCTCGTATAGCAACCAAGGCATAATCTTGGTTCTTCTAACGCAGACCTTAACCTCTCATGAGCCTAGTATGATCACCTGGCAGCTCACAGAGGGATACCAAGAATATCCTCACGTTCCCCGAAGCCGCTGCTTCGTTACCCAGTTCGCTGGAGCCTTTATCTAAATCAGATAACTTGCTCCTACTCGTGTGCTTAAACGATGACCTACCGTATCAGGTTACTCATCTATCTATGAACTGGTCCAAATCTCCTTGACTAAGGATTATTACTTAGCTATTCTTCAACTAAGGTTTACCACTTAGCCTTATTCCCGTTATTCTTGTTAATTATGGTTATCCACCGAATTCTCCGAATTAGGGTTTATATAATGGATTAAGTGTCACTTAAGTTCATGACTTAATCCCGTCTACAAATCATGTCAAAATTGGCTAAGTATCCAAGTCCAAGACTTAACCCTACAAACCATGTTCAAGTTGGTTAAGTATGTATTAACTTAACCTTATCAAATAACTGAGTTGGAGTGTTTAAGTATAGGTTACTTAATCACTTCAAAATTACTGAGTTAGATTGGTTAAGTGTTGGTTAACTTAACCACTTCAAAATCACCGAATTGGGTGGGTTAAATCTAGATTAACTTAACCACATCCCCTAACTGTATTATACGGTTAAGTGTAATTAGGAAAGCTTAATTAACCGTATCAAATTCACATGTTGGTTTGGTTAAGTGTTGGTTAACTTAACCCCGTCCACTAGTCGTATAAAAATGGTTAAGTGTCACTAGGAAAATCAAGTTACTTAACCTACCCAACCTTGTCATGTTTTGTTAAGTATCATTAGCCTAATCAATTTACTTAACCCATTTGTCCATGTCATATTTGGTTAAGAGTCGTTAATCAAATTAACTTAACCATATCATGTGGCATTAATTACTTAATGCACCTCAACCTCTCACATTAGACTTTGTTGTGGTTACTAGTTAAGCCGGTCGGTTCCGGGTAGCTTTACACCACAACTTGGTCTAACCTCCGGTCCAATCACAACATGACCAACTTCTCACATTGGGTCTTATTGTTTGCAACTACTAGTTAGGCCTGTCGGTTCCGGGTAGCTTTATGTTGCAAACTCAACCCAACCTCGAGTTGGTCACACTTATATTTTCTAAGTGTCATGTCCATCGTGTTTCCAGAACACATTACAAGTTTTCAAGCAATTGGGTAGACCTAACTTAATAGGTAAATTCCCAATGGGTAGACCTAACTTAATAGGTAAATTCTCAAGCTTATGTTTTTATGTCATTAGAAATTTCCCATAACATAACCCAACGCTTTTAAACTCGCATATACGTTCGCAACAACGTAATGGATTAAAAGAATAGACTTGGCAAAGGCATGGATATAATGGATATTAAGCCACAAGTTAATCATGGTGGCAAATGAGGCACAAATGTGTTCATTAACTTGCATGTTACATTCTTAAGCCTCAAAAACATGCATAAACCCAAACTTGGCACATAAACGAATCATGGTGACAAAAGACATGGAATGATGACTAGTAACTCGCATATATCATCATATAAGGGTTATGACTTCATATGCAAGTTGACGTAAAGGTTATGAAGGTTCTCATGTTGCATAATGCAACATTTCAACATAAAGGTTGTAGCTTTTAGCTCACAAGATCAAGATAATGACTTCATAAACTTGCATGACATGATAGCATGTATCATTCTCAATGATCAAACCCAAACTTGCAACATGAACATTTAACTTCATAGTTAATATCTAAGAGTAGGGAAAGGGCTTACATTGCTATGAAGGCACAAATCGAAATGCAAAACAAAGATTGTGATGAAGCCTATGCATGCCATCACCCAAAAACCCAAAGATGAACGCTCCAATTCAATAAAATCCCCATCTTTATGAACAAAGATCAAAGCTTTTTCCTTGAAATCAACTTGAGAAGCTCTCATACTAACATAGAGACTCTCTAACACTCACATGATCATGAAACCTCTCATAGGAATTTACTTAGGAATTTTAGAATGAAAGTGGAGGCCATGAGAGTAATAATTTTGCCATAGTTTAGTTGCATGAATGAATAATGAGGATTTAGGGGTAGGTTAGGGGCTTATTTATAGAGATTAGGAGTGATTAGGACCTTAGGATTAACCCTAGGACCAATCTGAACCTTCAAAACCCGTCTCAGGCCACCAGACTAGACTAAAACAGATGACCAGGTGCACCAGGCCGTAACACACAGAAGTGTGTTTTTGGGCCCAGTCGACGCCCAAGTCGACAGCCCTGTCGACTTGGGTCCTGGGATGTCGACAGCCCTGTCGACTCCCCAGTCGACATGGGCTTTGGCGGGAAAATTCCCGCCTACCCCGCCTGGACCAAACTTCTGAGTTTCGAGTTGTTTCGTACTTGAAATTTCCTGAAAATCGATATGGGCCTTAACTGGGTCATACGGGCTCCGATTCTCGAAAATTCGGACTCTATTTCGCGTATTTTTCCGAGGCGAACGCAATGGTACATTCCGTTTAACTTAATTCTAAAAGTATAAACAGAATATCTTTTATTTTCATAGTTCATTAGTTTATACGCCTGCGTATCATCACATACGTTCGTAAATTTCTTATTTTTAAAGTGTAAAAATACGGGGTGTCACATTCTCCCACCCTTAAGGAATTTCGTCCCCGAAATTCAATAATAGTAGGATTTATGTCTCCACATTATCATCCATAAGTGTTCAGCCAATTGTTGCAACCATGTGCACATGTGCAAAAAGTGAATCACAATATAGAAAAATATGTATGCCTAACTTGTGGTACCACCTATATGAATGCTATTTCTTGAAAATTTCTTTTCTGAAAACATGATGCTCTCATCCTAAAATATACTTGCAGTTCTAAATGAATGCAAAAATTTGAGAAAGCAATTTCATCCAAATTTTCCCACACTCTTACAAGATAAGAGTGAAGTTCATCCAATTGGCGCAACCAAGACCTTACCATCCATTTTTAATTTAGAAAAAATCTAATTTTCTAAACTTTATATAACGGAAAGATTTCCCGTTTTATTACTTTCTTGCTTTGCTTTGTTTATAAGGCATTATCGTGCAACATTTCATAATTACATTAAGCACAACAGATTTCATAAACAAACAACGTGCAAATATTAAGATAGCTTTCAGTACATCGTTACTACCAGATAACAAAGAAAACAGTACTGAAAAAAATACTATCCTACGGATACACTGATAGAAGTCAACCCTGATGGAAGTAGCCACGAATGAGCTCCTCTAAGCTATCTAACCTCTCTTCATGTCGTCGGTTCCCCTGCCTAACTTCTAATTGTATGTCCTGTATCCCCGCTCCTAACTGATCATAGGAGCTACCCATATCTTGAAGCATCTGCTGCTGAGTCTGAGCTAAGCCTACCTGTGCGTGCAGCATCTCCTGCTGTGACTCCATTATGTCCCGGTGGCTCCTCATTATGCGAGCCTGCTGCTCTGAAACATACCTCAGCTCAGTCCTCCAATCTGGATCCCTAGCAACCCATGGATCCCAGGCACCTGTATCTGAAGCCCCCTGCGCCGGGGCCTGATTAGCCCAGGCTCCTTCCCAAGCATGCCCTGTCTGTGCCTGCTCGTCCTCATGCCGTGGTGCCTGATAGGGTTCCCCAAATTGTCCGAACCGACCATCATGTGGTTCTTCCTCCTCGTCACCTTCACTCTCTCCCTCATCTAATCCCTCATGATCCATAGGATGTGGCTCATCTTGCAGATCTTGCATATTTATACCCATCCTTCCTAGTGCAGCCTCAGTGATGATAACAGAGGGATGGTTAGAAAGTGTCAGATAATCCTCATCATGCAAATCAACCCCATATCGGTGAAAAACCGTGGTCCATAAGTTTCCAAAACAAATATTGGCGTGCCTTGCTTCCCTATAAATTTGGTATTGCTGTAAGATGGTCCTTGCCCAGTTCATTTGTATGCCCCCAAAAATAGCATAAGTGGCGGCCTTAACAACGACTGGGACTCTATCAAACCCAGCATTTTGCCCCGCAAGATTATATTGCAATATTCTGACCACAAACCTAGCTAGCGGGCGCAAATGTGTACTATCCCAATGTCTCATCAGTCCATTAAAAAAGATCCTACCCCACACATTCAAATCATTCATCTCAAGATCGTTCGTATCTAGTCCCGTACCACGGATATTCAACATGTCCCCAAACTGGATCTCATTCATAAATATATGGGTACCCTTAACCCTTGAACTATAGGTTATTAGCCCATCATTATCCACACCAATTTTCAAATGAGCATCAAAAAGTCTTACCATACGTTTGTAGCCTCTCCTCTCGGCCGTGCGCGTATCCAGAATATGAATCAAACCCGCATTAGCAAACAAATTTTCCACGGCGGTTCCCGTAAAATCCGCAAACCTCACCGGTTGGCCTAAAAGCAAATTCCTATTGGCGATCCGCGCGTAGTGCTCGATTATCTCTTGTTGCTCGTCACACCACTCGACCTCTTGCGCGGTTAATTGAGGGTAAAGCTCGTAGAGATTGGGTGGATTAGCCATGGTGATTCGGGCATGAATCGGAAGAGGTAAACTATAGATCCGGGTAGAGAGGGTCTTTAGCTTCGATTTAAGACCAAATTTATGAAGAATAGTGGAGGAACGAGGTGATGGAAGGTGGGGGAAGTGGTGAATTTTCGGGTTTTGGTGGCTGGAAGGGAAGAGGCAAGAGAAATGGGGGTTTGGGGAAGAAAGCCGTCGGCTGCGGCTTTATATATTTTTTTCTCTACAGGCGCCTTGTGTCGACAGCCCTGTCGACAAGGGGGATAAGTCGACAGGCCTGTCGACTTGCCCCCTTTTTTTTCTCCTTTGCCCAGCTATCCTTCCATTACCATCCTTTCTCCTAACTCAGTTCTATTTCTCTCGAGAACTATCTCCATCGTATAGAAAACACTTTCCTAACTCGGAAACTAATCGTAACCAAAACCATCGTGACTACCGATGGAAGAGAGAAAGGAAAAGGTGATTCAACCGATAAAACAAGGACAGTACTAATGGCCTTTGGGGAATAGCCTTTAAAAACAAAGTTTTTCTTGTAAAATGCTTCTTTGTAAACGGTTTTCAAGTAGTTTTCAGAAGGTCTTTAAAACTTTTGCCCAACCCGGTAACCTTCTGCTCTGATACCAAATGTAACATCCCGCCTCCGCTAGGGTCACTCGTAAAGGAATGCACTAGCTTTAGAGGGGCATTATTGGTAAACATGCACAGATATATCACAAGATAGAACATATAAAATAGCGGAAGTAAAATTGAACTTTCATAAACATTAATAATTAAGGTCTAAAGCCTTTTACATCAGAGTACATCAAAACCTGTCTTGCAATAGTAAAGAAGCATAAAAACTTTTTCATAAATTATTCCCTAAGTAAAACAATAAAGTAGCCATAGCCAAGAAGTGTCCAAGCCATACACGATGACCTTCAAGCAGAAGAAGTCCGAACTAAACAACAGTATTTCCTCCCTGTAACCTGGGGGGAAACGGAAGAAAAGAAGCGAAACAAAACGGGTCAGTCAAAAAGACTGAGTAAGCCCTATCTACTATCAGCATAAAAACTAGTAAAGTTAACTGTCATGAGAAACTGAGATGAACATAAGCATGATGACAAGATAGATATGCTAAATCAAAATAACAGGATGAACTACTGAACTTAGATAAACTAAGGTGTCATGATAAATTACGATGTCAAGATAAAACAAGGTATCCCATCGTCAAGTTCCTGTCAAGTATAATATCCCCAAGATATCTATCACGTATAACATCCCATGGTATCTGTCCTGTCTTTTAGCACTGCACCTACCGTACTAGTATCCCCACCGTATCATGTGTTAACCATGAATGACCCTTACTCAAAAGTCATGTAATGGTCTGTGTCAACCTAATATATCGCATATATAGGTTACTCAACTCGTATGTTTTATTCCATGTAAATGTTCAGTCTCTTGCCGTAGACCATACGGGCTTTCCCATGAGATTCTATACTACTTTAACATAGTTCCATGATCCTTAAGATCGTTTTGGATTGTCACCCTATATCTAACTAGGGTCTTTCAACATGAATCATTGTTTGTACAACTAGGACTTATGCTACCTAGGACTACTAGGGATTATGCTTACCTATTGCACGTTTTCGTATCTCGGTTTTGGTTCAACCACCCAGGGCCACTAGGATTTACGCTAACCGTCAACCGCGCCCTTTTTCCCATGCATTCATCGTGAATCGTTTTTCCATGACTGTATGCACATGTATCACATCGTGCCATCCGAGTCCTGTCACAGGGCAGACCAGGAAATACAGGACTCGGTCGGTAGCTTTCGATTTATCTGCCGATGCAGATGCTAAGGTCTATTTTTTTCTATACGTGGCTATGGTCCCACGAGACCACTCCCTCAACTAGTGAAAGACAAGACAGGATAAATCCTGTATGAGAACACACTACTGGCCAACCCACAATCCTAGCCTTACCGCAACTATAATTAGATAGCAATTATGGTCTTTTGGGTGTTCTCTGCCTTTCCGTACGTACACGCTTGACCAAAGATGGTAGGTAGCCTGACGAAATGCTATCTAGGGCACGACCGTGTATCGTCAACTATCCCCTATCCATCCCCGTCTTTAGGTCGCTCGTATAGCAACCAAGGCATACTCTTGGTTCTTCTAACGCATACCTTAACCTCTCATGAGCCTTGTATGATCACCTGGCAGCTCACAGAGGAATACCAAGAATATCCTCACGTTCCCCGAAGCCGCTGCTTCGTTACCCAGTTCGCTGGAGCCTTTATCTAAATCAGATAACTTGCTCCTACTCATGTGCTTAAACGATGACCTACCGTATCAGGTTACTCATCTATCTATGAACTGGTCCAAATCTCCTTGACTAAGAATTATTACTTAGCTATTCTTCAACTAAGGTTTACCACTTAGCCTTATTCCCGTTATTCTTGTTAATTACGGTTATCCACCTGATTCTCCGAATTAGGGTTTATATAATGGATTAAGTGTCACTTAAGTTCATGACTTAATCCCGTCTACAAATCATGTCAAAATTGGCTAAGTATCCAAGTCCAAGACTTAACCCTACAAACCATGTTCAAGTTGGTTAAGTATGTATTAACTTAACCTTATCAAATAACCGAGTTGGAGTGTTTAAGTATAGGTTACTTAATCACTTCAAAATTACTGAGTTAGATTGGTTAAGTGTTGGTTAACTTAACCACTTCAAAATCACCGAATTGGGTGGGTTAAATCTAGATTAACTTAACCACATCCCCTAACTGTATTATACGGTTAAGTGTAATTAGGAAAGCTTAATTAACCGTATCAAATTCACATGTTGGTTTGGTTAAGTGTTGGTTAACTTAACCCCGTCCACTAGTCGTATAAAAATGGTTAAGTGTCATTAGGCAAATCAAGTTACTTAACCTACCCAACCTTGTCATGTTTTGTTAAGTATCATTAGCCTAATCAATTTACTTAACCCATTTGTCCATGTCATATTTGGTTAAGAGTCATTAATCAAATTAACTTTACCCTATCATGTGGCATTAATTACTTAATGCACCTCAACCTCTCACATTAGACTTTGTTGTGGTTACTAGTTAAGCCGGTCGGTTCCGGGTAGCTTTACACCATAACTTGGTCTAACCTCGGGTCCAAGCACAACATGACCAACTTCTCACATTGGGTCTTATTGCTTGCAACTACTAGTTAGGCCGGTCGGTTCCGGGTAGCTTTATGTTGCAAACTCAACCCAACCTCGAGTTGGTCACACTTATATTTTCTAAGTGTCATGTCCATCGTGTTTCCAAAACACATTACAAGTTTTCAAGCAATTGGGTAGACCTAACTTAATAGGTAAATTCCCAATGGGTAGACCTAACTTAATAGGTAAATTCTCAAGCTTATGTTTTTATGTCATTAGAAATTTCCCATAACATAACCCAACGCTTTTAAACTCGCATATACGTTCGCAACAACGTAATGGATTAAAAGAATAGACTTGGCAAAGGCATGGCAATAATGGATATTAAGCCACAAGTTAATCATGGTGGCAAATGAGGCACAAATGTGTTCATTAACTTGCATGTTACATTCTTAAGCCTCAAAAACATGCATAAACCCAAACTTGGCACATAAACGAATCATGGTGACAAAAGACATGGAATGATGACTAGTAACTCGCATATATCATCATATAAGGGTTATGACTTCATATGCAAGTTGACGTAAAGGTTATGAAGGTTCTCATGTTGCATAATGCAACATTTCAACATAAAGGTTGTAGCTTTTAGCTCACAAGATCAAGATAATGACTTCATAAACTTGCATGACATGATAGCATGTATCATTCTCAATGATCAAACCCAAACTTGCAACATGAACATTTAACTTCATAGTTAATATCTAAGAGTAGGGAAAGGGCTTACATTGCTATGAAGGCACAAATCGAAATGCAAAACAAAGATTGTGATGAAGCCTATGCATGCCATCACCCAAAAACCCAAAGATGAACGCTCCAAATCAATAAAAACCCCATCTTTATGAACAAAGATCAAAGCTTTTGCCTTGAAATCAACTTGAGAAGCTCTCATACTAACATAAAGACTCTCTAACACTCACATGATCATGAAACCTCTCATAGGAATTTACTTAGGAATTTTAGAATGAAAGTGGAGGCCATGAGAGTAATAATTTTGCCATAGTTTAGTTGCATGAATGAATAATGAGGATTTAGGGGTAGGTTAGGGGCTTATTTATAGAGATTAGGAGTGATTAGGACCTTAGGATTAACCCTAGGACCAATCTGAACCTTTAAAACCCGTCTCAGGCCACCAGACTAGACCAAAACAGATGACCAGGTGCACCAGGCCGTAACACACAGAAGTGTGTTTTTGGGCCCAGTCGACGCCCAAGTCGACAGCCCTGTCGACTTGGGTCCTGGGGTGTCGACAGCCCTGTCGACTCCCCAGTCGACATGGGCTTTGGCGGGAAAATTCCCGCCTACCCCGCCTGGACCAAACTTCTGAGTTTTCGAGTTGTTTCATACTTGAAATTTCCTGAAAATCGATATGGGCCTTAACTGGGTCATACGGGCTCCGATTCTCGAAAACTCAAACTCTATTTCGTGTTATTTTCCGAGGCGAACGCAATCGTAAATTCCGTTTAACTTAATTCTAAAAGTATAAACAGAATATCTTTTATTTTCATAGTTCATTAGTTTATACTCTTGCGTATCATCACATACGTTCGTAAATTTCTTATTTTTAAAGCGTAAAAATACGGGGTGTCACAGATTTGGACAGCAATTATGGGACTTTTTAAGTTTATTTATGTTTTCTTTATGCTTCTTTAAATAATGTAATCAAGACAGTTATGAAGATGTTATGTTTTTGGAAGTATTGTAAGGCAATTTGGCATGGTTTGTGTAACACGTATTTTAATGAAATAAAAGTTGTTGTTGTTTTCCGCTGTTCAAAAATATGTGTTCTTATATCTGTCTTGTATATCTGTGACTTATACTTATAAACTTCCACCAAAATTAGGGCATTCCCTTTGAGAGTGACCCTAACGGAGGTGGGGTGTTTCACTTGGTATCAGAGCATAGGTTTACCAGATAAGATAAAAAGTTTTGAAAATTTATTTTTCAAAAAGAAGATTTAAAGAAGCATTTTTAAAAGATAAAATATTATTTTATTTTAAAAAGGCAAAGTCCCCCAAAGCCATAGGTGTTATCTCTAATCCTTCGTTTTGAATCTATCCTTTTTGTTTCAGCATGTCCGAAGAACTTAACTTGCCAGAGGGTGTACCAATACCTGGTTGGTTTAGACGATTCTTAGAAGCAAGGGCCACTCAGCCTGGCCCTACCGTTCCTCCTCCCCCAGCTGCAGGGAATCATCCGGCTGCAGCAGCACCTCTTCCTCCACCTCCTCCGCGGGGAAACACTTTTGCTAAGATATGTAAAGATTTTAAAGCTATGGGAGGAAAGGACTTTCATGGAACTGAGTCCTTCATGGCAGCTAGGAATTGGCTAAAGGAAACCGAGGACTTATTCGTCATTTTTGAGGTAGAAGATAGGCAGAAGGTACAACTGGCAGTGTGGCTACTAAAAGGTGAGGCTTCCTACTGGTGGGAAGTCACTAATGCAGAAAGACCAGTGGAAATATGGGAGGACTTTAGGGCAAGGTTTGAGGCTAAATTTCTCTCAAACGCGGAAAGGAGTTTGCAGTTGGAAAAATTCTTATTTCTTAAGCAAGGAAACAAGACAGTCAAAGAGTATGTTAATCAGTTCGATGAGCTGGCTAGGTTCGGACTGGACCTAGTCAACACCCCGCATAAGAAGGCTCTCTGTTTTGTCAAAGGGTTGAATGAGCCATTACACAGTTTGGCCATGACCCATATACCCATGTGAGCTACATATGAAAGGTTGGTACATATGGCATTGCTGAACGAGGAGGATAAGGACAAGAAGGAGACAAAGGCAGAAAGCTCTCAAGGGAAGAAAGAGGGTTTACAGCCTAAGAAGACGGACTTTAACAAGGGAAGGAAAGACAACAAAGAGAAGAGGAAGTGTAATTTCTGTGGCAAAGTAGGGCACTTAGTGAAAGACTGCCGGAAAAAGAAGGCCAAGATGAATGGTGGGTGCTTTTCTAGCGGTGAGACAGGCCACATGGCTAAGGACTGCCCAAAGAAACGAGGACAGGGGCAGAGGATTGGATCCACCTCGGGGGCGCAGGTTCATGTGCTAGAGGCGCCACCTCTGCAACAGCGAGGTATAAATACTTCTGTAGAAAGTGTAGTTTATCTTTATGATCACCCCGTTCGCACTTTATTTGATTCCGGCGCATCACACTCCTTTATCTCGTCTGCTTTAGTAGAATCTCTGCACCTAAAAACTAGTATGGTAGAGGACCCCTTAATTGTTTCAAACCCAATTGGGGGCCCGGCTCATTTGTCTATGATCTGTGTGGGATTGAAAATTTTTATTCTAAGCGTAGAATTTAAATGTAGTGCCATTGTTTTGGGCTTTTCGGGATATGGTTTGATTTTGGGCATGGATTGGCTATCCAGTAATGAGGCCATCCTTGATTGTGAGAAAAGGGTTGTTAGGCTCCTGACCCAGCTCGGTAACACTTTGGAAATTACTTGTAATCCCTCGTATGCGGTTATGCTTAGTTATCTTGAATCGCTAGATGCCTCTGTCGACAATTTGCAATCGGTTAGAGTGGTCCGGGAATATCTGGATGTCTTCGAAGAGGTGAAGGGCTTGCCTCCGAAGCGGGAGATAGACTTTCGCATATATCTTGTAGGTAATGCAAAGCCCGTTGCATTGCCCGTTAGACACATGGCTCCACGGGAAAGGAAAGAGCTCAGTAAACAGATTAAAGAGCTTCTAGAGAAGGGGTTCATTAGAAGAAGCATTTCAGAATGGGGCGCTCCAGTGGTGTTCGCTACAAAGGCGGATGGTTCACTCCGTCTATATGTTGACTATAGGGAGCTCAACAAGCTAACGAAAAAGAATAGGCACCCTCTCCCCAGAATTGATGATATGTTTGATCAGCTTGTAGGAGCATCTGTTTTCTCCCAACTCGATTTAGCGACAGGTTTTCATCAGCTAAGGGTGGCTGAAGATAGCATCGATAAAACGGCATTCAGAACCCCAGACGGCTTCTTTGAATGGCTTGTCATGCCTTTCGGCTTGACAAACGCACCTTCTTACTTCGTGGACCTAATGAGTAGGTTATTCAGAGATTTCGTCAATAAGTTCGTAGTGGTCTTCGTAGACGATATCCTTGTCTTCTCAAAGAGTAAAGAGGAACATGCTCAGCACTTAAGGGCAATCATGGAAACTCTGCGAGTCCATCAGCTAAAAGCCAAATTCTCCAAATGCCACTTTTGGAGAGAGGAAGTAAGATTTCTTGGGCACATAGTATCCAAGGAAGGGTTAGCTGTAGACCCGGCTAAGGTAGTAGCGGTGCAGGATTGGAAGACACCAAAGAACGCAACAGAAGTCCGAAGCTTTCTCGGGCTAGCAGGCTTCTATCGAAAATTCATTAGAGACTTTGCAAAGATATCAGCTCTGAGTTGACCAAGAAGAATCTAGTGTTCAATTGGGACTTGGATTGCGAGTTTGCTTTCCAACGACTGAAAAGGGCTCTTACAACAGCCCCAGTTTTAACATTGCCAGATGGAAGCAAGATGTTCACAGTTTATACAGATGCATGTGGGACAGGGCTAGGCGCCGTCTTAATGCAAGAAGGAAGGGTAGTAGCTTATGGCGGGAGACAATTGAAAGTGCACGAAAAGTACTACCCGACCCACGATCTTGAGTTAGCTGCCATCGTCTTTGCACTCAAGTCTTGGCGACACTATCTCCTAGGTGAGAAGTTCGAACTTTACACTGACCATAAATCGTTGAAATACCTTTTCTCGCAGAAGGACCTTAACTTGAGGCAACAGAGGTGGATGGAGTTTCTTGCCTCGTATGATTTTGAGATCTCCTATACTCCGGGCAAAGGTAACGTAGTGGCAGACGCGTTGAGCCGAAAGAAACTGACCCTAAGCCCGTTGTTTGTTGAAAGACAAAGCCTAGAGTTTATAACCAGTTTTGACATTAGGCCCTCCTCCGATTTTGTACCAGGCTTGCTAGCATCTCTCGAAGTACGCCCGACTTTAGTTGACTCAATAGGGACAGCACAACGCGAAGACCCTCAGCATGTGGAGACGATTGATAGGCTAATTAGGGGTGAGACTTCAAATTACCTCAACAGATACTCCATCGAAGATAAGGGTTGGCTAAGGCGAGACGGAAGACTATGCATCCCACAGACAAGGGATTTAGTAAAGAAGGTTCTCGAGGAAGCACACCACTCCAAGATGACGATACACCCAGGCGGAGATAAAATGTACAAGGACATAAAGAGAACTTTCTTTTGGAACGGCATGAAGAAGGACGTGGCAGATTTCGTTTCTAAGTGTATGGTGTGCCAACAGGTTAAGGCGGAACAGAAAAAGCCTGGCGGTCTGCTCCATCCTCTAGAGGTCCCGCAGTGGAAGTGGGATAACATCTCAATGGACTTCATTGATGGGCTGCCTAGGTCTAGGAGAGGCAACACTAGCATTTGGGTAATAGTGGATAGGCTTACTAAAAGCGCCCACTTTTTACCTGTCAAAAGTAAAAGAACTGCCTCATCCCTAGCATCTCTTTACCTCAAGGAAATCATTCGACTCCATGGAATACCATCCAACATTGTTAGTGACCGAGACCCTATCTTCACAAGTGAGTTTTGGCGGAGTCTGCAAGAAGCGATAGGCACACAGTTATGCTTGAGCACATCCTATCATCCCCAAACCGGCGGCCAAACAGAGAAAGCGAACAGAGTTTTGGAGGACCTTTTAAGACTGTGCGTCCTTGACTTCGGAGGGACATGGGAAGACCATCTTCCTTTGGTGGAATTTGCCTACAACAACAGCTATCAAGCAACCATCGGAATGGCGCCCTTCGAAGCTTTATATGGAAGACCGTGCCGATCACCCACTTGTTGGTGGGAGTCTACTGATAAGCTCATACTTGGACCAGATATGATCCGAGAGACTTCAGAGAAAGTAGACTTAATACGAAGAAGGATGAAGACGGCCCAAGACAGACAAAAGTCCTACCCCGACAATAGGAGGACCGACCTTGAATTTGAGGTTGGGGATAGAGTTTTTCTTAAGGTATCTCCGCTAAAGAATGTTGTTCGTTTTGGAACCACAGGAAAGCTAGCACCAAGGTTCGTAGGGCCATTCCATATCATCGAGAAAATTGGGAAAATGGCCTATAGATTAGAGCTACCTGAAAAATTGGCCAGAGTTCACAACGTCTTTCACGTTTCACATCTCCGAAAATGTCTACATGATTCTGCTGAAGTGGTAGAGCCAAATATCCTAGAAGAAGCTGAAGTGGAACGCGAAGCAACCGTAAGGAAAGTTCCAACCCGCATATTAGGAACGGAAATGAAGAAGCTACGCAACCGCGAAGTCAAGCTCGTCAAAGTTCAGTGGAGCGATGCCGAAGAAGATGCAACTTGGGAAACTGAAGCTAGAATACGCGCAGCCTACCCTTTTCTTTTCGAGGGTACATCTTTGATCTTTCTTTTTCCTTAAGTTGCGCTTTTATCTATCTTTTTAGGTATATCTCCTCGACCTTATCTTTTAGGAAGAAACTCTTTGGATGAAAATATGTAATTGAAACATGTTATGGATGATGGTTGCAAGTGGTTGCAAGTGATTGCTAGTGGTTGCTCGTGGTTGCATATACACACACAATCTAGGTTTTAGATCGGCTCAGTCACTTCACATTGCATATGCATATATGTTTGCATTCGTATATGGTTGAACTTTAATGTGTTGTCATATGGATGTTGCATTTGTATGAATGATTGTGCACTCATGTAGAATCATGAATAGGAGAATTTGTATACATAATGGATTCATGGCACTTACATAATTCGCATTAAGGAGGTCAACTGAATCAGTAGACCGCCTGATTTTGCATTAGATAAGTACATGTACACACACACTTCGCATATGATCATGAAGCATTAGAAGTCTTTTAAGGACAATGGATGCTCGTGTTTGATGGATGAGTAGATGAATGTTTGGATGTTAGGATATACATTCTTCCTGAACTTGAAGATTTCGGGGACGAAATCCTTTTAAGTGGGGGAGAATGTAACACCCCGTGTACTCTATAATAGTAAAAATCACAAATTAAAGTATAATTAATTTCAAATCAAAGAATTAAGGGAAACGGGATACGCCATTGCGTTCGTCTCGGAATTCTGCTTGAAATAGAGTCCGAGTTTGCATAAAATGGACTCCGTATGAAGAAGTTATGGCCTCCGGAAGTTTCAAAATTCAGTTTAAAATTCAAACAGACCAAAACAGCTCAGAAAAACTAATTCAAAATTCAAAATCGGGCCGGAATGGCCAGGGCGGGAAAATTCCCGCCCAAAGCACCCAGGTCGACTTGGCAGTCGACCTGGGGCTAACCAGGTCGACTGGGCAGTCGACCTGGGTAATCCCTGTCGACTGCCAAGTCGACACGGTGTCGACTGGGGTGTCGACCTGGCCCTTGAGCCAGGTCGAACCCAACCCACCCTGGCTGGCCTGGTCTGTGTTTGGTCGATTTTCTGAGCCTTGCCTTGTCACTGGGGCTAGGTGTCAGCTCCTGGTTGGTCTCTCCTTTGAACGAACGGCTATTATTAAACCAAGCTCCATCGACGGTCTAAATCAACTCACAAACTCTATAAAAAGGACCTAAGACTCACCCTAATTCACACAAACAAAAATGGAGATAAGAGCGTCATGCTGCTGAGGAGAGACTAAGAATAGCCGTCAGAAATAGAGAGACAATTAGGAGATAATTTGAAAGCTTAAAGCAACGTCAATCAAATCAAAACAACGCCTACAACAAAGGATAGCATCTCCAATTTCAGAATTCAGATTCCTGAATTGAAGATTCGTCATACGTTGTAAGTAGAGTGCTATTCCGATGTGAATAATTAATTGCGTTTGATTTGTGTAAAATGAGAAATAGAATTGTGGCGATAATAATCTATATTTGTATGTTATTTTGATTCTAAACGATTTGGGAATGTTGTGTTATACGATTGGATATTTGCAAGTATGTGATTTATGTTGGAAGTTAACAACCATATGTTGTGGTATTTTATTTGGGATTCATACAAGTATATGATTTATGTTGGCAACCATATGTTGTGGAATTTTAATTGGGATTCATGCAAGTATATGATTCAATATTATGCCAATATGATGTACATACTTTTATGATCACTTTTAGTGTGTAATTGGATACGACTAAGTACTATAGTTTATATGAATCTATGTTGGAATTAGCAAATCATACTTTTTATTAAAAACAAAAGTAAGCATCTTTATGAACATGACTAAACTATGTTTGGTATTATGCCTAATTGAAACATGTTTTAGGCCTAAGTTGTTATCAAAACCATATGGTGATATATGTGACACAATTAAGTTAGATTTACATTCCAATTGCAAGTTTACATGAATATAATGATTCATGTTTAAGTATTTATGCCATGATTATATGAATAGAATGATTCATGTTTAAGTATTGTTTATGCCATAATTATATGAATAGAATGATTCATGTTTAAGTATTGTTTATGCCATGATTATATGAATAGAATGATTCATGTTTAAGTATTGTTTATGCCATGATTATATGCTATTACAATTGCAAGTTCACATGTGCCTAATTTATGTTAATTGAATCGTTATGTTGCAAGTTCATGCGTTCACACTCCCCTTTTTATGTCACTTAGAATATATAAACACCATGTTATAAGCCTCCCCTTTTCATATGGCTAAGTTGGGTTTAAATGTTAAACCCAACATATCTTATATTGTGGCGAATGTGTAAAACGGGGGTAATGACGTTTGGGTTAAAATATAGCACATATGTGTTGGCCTGTTTGACGCGTGCCAACAACCTTGAAAAACAATTAAGTGGCATAAATAAATTTTAACCAATAAAGATGAATTTGAATAATGGGCCGCAAATATTTACATATAAAAAGAAAAGAGACAAAATATGTAAATGTAGAATATACGATGTGTTTAACCCGAGGTTGGATTGAGTTGTGATGTAAACCTGCCCGGAACCGCCCGGCTCTCCAGTAGTCACAACAATACCTATCCAATGTGGGTGGTTAAACACGGAGCCCAATAAGGACCCGAGGTTAGACTGAGTTGTGGCGTAAGTTTGCCCGGACCCAACCGGCAACAGGCAGCCACAACAATACCTGTCTAATGTGAGAGGTCGAGGCAGCTTGACCAGTTTTCACATCCAGCTTGAAGAGAAAGAATGTATTGCTTGGATCTTTTCCGTTTTGGACTATGGCTTTGGACAGCAATTATGGGACTTTTGCAGTTTATTTATGTTTTCTTTATGCTTCTTTAAATAATGTAATCAAGACAGTTATGAAGATGTTATGTTTTTGGAAGTATTGTAAGACAATTATGGCATGGTTTGTGTAACACGTATTTTAATGAAATAAAAGCTGTTGTTGTTTTCCGCTGTTCAAAAATATGTGTTCTTATATCTGTCTTGTATATCTGTGACTTATACTTATAAACCTCCACCAAAATTAGGGCATTCCCTTTGAGAGTGACCCTAACGGAGGTGGGGTGTTTCAATAAGACCACCAGAATACAATATTGTATACTATTACGCAACCAAAAATTAATGTAATACATAAATACATGAAGTAGTCAATAAACATATAGTTGTAAAACTAAGTTTCTCTGATTCTTTTTAGTTTCTCTTTTCTTCAATTCTCAGTCCAATCTCCATTGAATCAAGCGAGAGAGAAAAAGAAAATGAACAACGCAGATGTAACTCGTCAGATCGAACAGATGGTTAGATTCATCAGACAAGAAGCAAAAGAGAAGGCTTATGAGATCTCCATTTCCGCAAAGAGGAATTTAACGTCGAAAGCCACAACTCGTTGAAGCTGAAAAGTGAAAAATCAAACAAGAATATGAAAAAAAGGAGATGTAGGTTGACATCCGCAGGAAAATTGAATATTCAATGCAATGGAATGCACCTCGTATAAAAGTTCTTCAAGCTCAAGATGATTTAGTCAATGCTATGAAGGAGAGTGCTGCCAAGGAAATTCTCAAAGTCTCTCATCATCATCTATTCCACAACCATGCATACAGGTAACTTTTGAGAGATTTGATTGTGCAGAGCTTGCTGTAGTTTAATGAACCAGAGTTTCTATTAGGCTGTCGTACGGACGATCATCACTTTGTGAAATTTGTTCTGGACTCAGCAAAAGTAGAATATGCAGAAAAAGTAAATGTTCATGCTCTTAAAATCATTGTAGATGGGCATGTCTATTTGCCTCCAGCACCTAATCATCACAACGATAATGGGCTCCACCGCCTCTTCAAATCTTAGACGCTCAGCCTCCTCAGTCTCCTGCTCTGGTGGAAGCACAACTGTCTCTTCTTCCATTCTGGTTTTAACAGCAGTCAGTCGCTCATCATATGCAGCTTTTATTTGACCTACGAATGCAAAAATTATCGTATTAATTTACATCAAAAATAAACAACTCAAACATGTGTGTGTATATATATACATATATATGATGAACGTTCAATAGTGAGCACCCCATTTGCCCCCTTCTCTCATCCTCTCATTTAATATAAATTAAGCTAGTGGAAGGAGAGAGAAGTAGTAGAGGGAGAGAGAAAAGGGATGTGTGGTGGAAATCAAGGGGCATTTAGCGGTGCTGCACTGTTTGGGGTGCCATTGAACGCTCGCTTGTGTGTGTATATATGTATATATATATATATGTATATATATACATATACACATATATATAAATATACATATACATATATATATATATACATATACATATATATATATATATATATATATATATATATATATGAAAATGCAGTGTTTGAACTTGTATTAGTTGCAAACCATACAGTCATTCATTTGAACACAGTTATTACTGATCAAACTTCTAAATGTGACAACTTAGTGAGTTCTTAGCCTTAGATCTTAATAGTGCACAAAGGGCAATTATGCATTGATCGATGGACGAGCCAAGAGAGATTCCCGAGTAGGCACACTGTCTATGAGCCAGCTGATTACAACACTACAAGAAAACACTGATAGTAGATCCAAATGCCTGTTCTATACAATTACTTCTCTGTCTATGCGACCGTACACCATTCTATACAATTACTTCTCTGTCTAACTATTTGTTATTTCCTTCCATTAATGATAGTCAACGCGAATTTAGTAACTGAGCGATAGTATATCCAAATGTCCATTGTCAATTACCAGGAGGTTCTACATTGAACACTAATATGTCATTCAATATCAATTCAAAAACATTCAATTTGTTGGTTTCTTGGGAATTTTATTCCGCTTTCTTTGAATATCCAACTGCCTTTCAATGGTTGGAACGTATATATTTTTATGACTGTTAAAAGGACCTCATTCCATGTTTTCAACTTCAGATTATTTTAGTTGAAGTTCAAGTGTTTTAAATGACTTCATTGCTCTATATCTTCTAACTACATGTAATTTGATAAGGCTTCATTGCTCTATATCTGCTAATTTGACTACAAAACGGAGGTGGGGGGATAGGTTAGTGTAAGCTAGATGATGCAGTTGTGTTGTTACTAGTTATTGGAAAAGCTCTAAAACACTTTTCTGTCATGCATTCTCATGTTTATGAAAAATCACTTGCTAATAAAAAATGCATTTCCATAATAAGAAAAATACTTACCAGAAACCGAGTCCTTTTTGATATATGCGTAGTAGGCCATGTTACTGTCAAACCAACTAATTCTGCTGTGTTGTTACTAGTTATTGGAAAAGCTCTTAAACACTTTTCTGTCATGCATTCTCATGTTTATGAAAAATCACTTGCTAATAAAAAATGCATTTCCATAATAAGAAAAATACTTACCAGAAACCGAGTCCTTTTTGATATATGCGTAGTAGGCCATGTTACTGTCAAACCAACTAATTCTGCTGTGTTGTTACTAGTTATTGGAAAAGCTCTAAAACACTTTTCTGTCATGCATTCTCATGTTTATGAAAAATCACTTGCTAATAAAAAATGCATTTCCATAATAAGAAAAATACTTACCAGAAACCGAGTCCTTTTTGATATATGCGTAGTAGGCCATGTTACTGTCAAACCAACTAATTCTGCACTTCCTTCTAAATCATACAAGGTGCATTTTGTTTTGAGCTATAGGATTTACTCTATCAAAAGAATTTAAAAGAATATGTTAACCAATTGTGTCCCCATGTTTTCTATCAATTTTAAGCAACATATACATAAAATAGGAAACAAAAATCATTTCTGTGATACGAACCAAAGCAGAGGCAGATCCCCATAAAAAAAAGCATTTGACTTTATTTGATAAACTACTTCAACTTTATGGCATTGGAACTTAAGAGAACTTCGTTCAAAATCACATTTCGATCACTGGACAGAATTCTTCCATTGGCAACTACCTCATCGTTCTCATCCCACTGTAACAAATCGCTTATTAGTCAAGCTGAACTACATTAACGCTAAAGATAATATTTTTGTACAACGTTGGGATAATAATATAGTATATTTTTACCATTTGAGATAAGCTCTCTTCAATCATGCTTTGTTTACCCTACCGATCAAAAATATTGCAAAAGCCATACAAAACACTAATGTACATGGACTTGTTGCCAATTTTACACGTCTTTTGTATTTGTAAGAAAGGGAAAGCATAATATCTCATTTGGAATTAAATGAGAACATTGTTTGAAAAGTGGCAGCAAACCATGTGTTTCAACCACACACGCAATTTATATTTGCATTTTAATGTAAAAGCCTAAAAATAAAGTATCTACACGTAAACTTGTTGCTGAATTGTATTACAAGAAGGTTTCTTAAACTGGATACTATTTCAAAAAGGGTAGATTTAATATCAAAGCATAAGAAAAAGAAAATTGCTTCCAGTGCTAAAAATAAACTTTTAAAGAAGACAAGATAATAAAGTTGGAATTCTTTCCATAACTAAGAAAAAGGTTTTAAGATTATAGAAAGAAATGATAAATCAGTTGACATGTGCATTTATGCTTAATTATTATGATAAGAATGTCTAAGAAAAATGGAATCCACCAAATGTACCAAAATAATTAATGTCAATATGTGTTCAGGCTCTTTGTATTACACCAAACAAAGAGCGGCATGCATGAATTGCATTAAAGCCAGTGTAAAAGGTAACATATACAGATTATATTTATTAGTGATCTCTTTTTGAGTTACCAAGACAACTGTATTATATACATGAGTTAATCAAGCAATAAAAGCACAGGACAGATTCAGATTAAAATATAAATTTTGAGTCATAAATCCAAAACCATTCTTTGGGAAAGGAATGTAAAACGCATAAGGTAGTTGCATAAAGGTAATGGCAGTAATGTCTAATGAAGACAATAGAGCCGTTAGTGTGTGAACATATTTTATCATATTTAGTATGTTTTGTAATTATCTATTAGCCGTTAGCGTGTGAACACGTTTTATCAAATTTAGCATGTTTTGTAATTATCTATTAGCTGTTACCATGCATCTTTATGTAAGTATACCATTGTTACATTACTCCTTGTACAAGAAATAATATTTATCAATAAAATCTTCTGTTTCCTCGATATTCTTCTTATTTTCTTCAATCTTACTCTTCAATTTGGTATCAGAGCAAATTTCCGAAAGGATTTCTATCAACCAAGAGTTGTTTTATTTTATTCTTTCTCCTCAGTTTTATTTTTTCTCATCATCGAAGATTTTACCGAAGAGACATCCAATTCTTGATTGTTTTGGATCATCGGTTTGTAAACTAGCCACGCCTAGATCAACTGGTTGCTAGTTTATTCTACCTCTCCTAAATCATAGGTATTTTTCGTAGCGGATACAAATATCATTCTTGATTTGCCAAGCACAAAGGCAGCTACAAGATCTGATATTGCATGTCAGGCATACAATATATACCTTATTATTGTTCTTCGATTTCTTTCTATCTAAGATTACATTGGTTGCATTTTCTTGCTTTTGCCTCACCAAATATTTTTTTTGATCGATTATGGCGAACAATAATGAAGCCACGTCTACATCAACGGTCAACACTAGCACTGATCCACCACCAAACAGCCCTAACCTGATAAAACTCAAAAGTCAAATTATTACCACATCAGTTATGAACACAATTATATATATTATGGAAATATCAAGTGGAAGTTTCCTTAAAATGTTATGGACTGCTGGAATACATCAATGGAACCATAACTATACCACCATTCATGACTTTGAGTATGGTAGCACTGTTTCAAATCCAGCTTATGTTAGATGTCAAAAGCAGGATAATCTATTATCATCATGGCTTATGTTTTCTATAAGTTCAAATTTGTTATCACAAATAGTAGGATGTAACAATTTTCATGAAATTTGGTCATCTATTGAGCAAATTTTAGTTCTCACTCTGCAGCTAAGATAATGCAGTATAGAAGGGATTTACAAAATTCCAAAAAAGAAGGCATGAGTATGAAAGAATATTTAGGCAAAATAAAAAATACTTGTGATAGATTAAATGTTGTTGGGCATAAGATATGTGATATTGAACAAATATTGTTTATCACTGGTGGACTTGATGAAGAATATGATTCATTAATAACTGTTATTGCTACTCAGCAAACATTACCTAACTTGCAGTTTGTTCGATCCGCTCTACTTGCTCATGAAGGAAGGATTGAACAAAGAAAAACCATACAAGGTGATTTTTATGTCAACTATGCAACAGAAACAAGTAATCAACAAAGAAAGAACTACAACAATGATTCAGACAAACAAGAAAGTCAGTATTCTAGAGATTTTCAACATAAAGAGGAGGTTTTCAAGGAGGTTTCCAATCACAAAGAGGAGGTTTTCAGTCTCAGAGAGGTCGCGGAAGAGGCCGATGAAATAATAAAAATCATGTGAAATGTCAAATTTGTAAAAAAAATTGGTCATATGGCAAACAAATGTTACTTCAGGTACAATCCAAATAATAGTTCTCAAAAGAGTCAAGGCAAGTTTTCTCAGAAAGGAGCACAGGAAAATTTTGCTATAATAAACTCAAGCATATGCAACAATGACAGTCAAAGCAGTAATAATGCTGATAAGGGTGATGAAGGTAGCTTTGAGGAATGGTATTGTAATGGCCCGCAAATCCGTACTATCTGAGTTGACTAATAACACCACACGTCCAACCCAAATTGCACAGAAATACGAATCATTATTAGAAAGAAGTTAGAGGATGAGAAATAGAAAGAAAGAAATGTTAGAATAGAAGAAAACAAAGAAGACAAATATCATAGCGGAACGAATAAAATATATTATATAACATAACTTTTTGAAATACAAATCAGTACTTTATATACATACCATCATCAGAGCACAACAGTTATTCTTGGAACAGTTATAAATACCTGTTTCCAGATACCACATGGTACACAGCGGTAATATGATAGTCTATAGCTAATAGATGAAGCCTCCTGCTTCAAGCTCCTCCAAGTGAATATGTAAAATCCCGACTACTGGACTGCCCGTACAAATATGGGCACCCAAGAGTTTAGGGAAAACAAAACAAATTAAACTATGGGTCAGTCATGGGACTGGTGTGAGTAAACTCCAACCAATTGATTAACTTTCAAAATCCTTTCAAAAGAAATGATGATCGTAAGACCGATCCACACATAAACACGGATGGTTTTTACCTTATGATAACCAAAAATATTTTTGATATCAAATCCAGTGATATTATAATAGTGTCTAAATCAAATAAATAACAATCTAGCGGAACACTTGCATCTCACGCTCCATATATAATATAAAATCAAAGACCACAGGGCGCTTATTGGAGATTGGATTCTGACTATGACAAGGTATGGAACCACCTTCCGATAGTGTATCTCTAGGGAGGTGTAACACCCCACGTCCATTAATGTCACTCACAAAGGGAATGCATTAACTTCTATGGAGCGTTTTAAGCGAGTATAGAACAGAAACTTAACAACAAGGCAGATATAAACAGTACTTAAAAATTTAAAACTTTATTCATTGCAGCGGTAAACACATAAGTTTGATTACATCATCAAAAACCAGAGTCAAAGTACATAATATCCATCTTGACTAAATCAGAGTACATAAATTGAAAGACATAACCCCAGTACAAAATAGCCATAAATAAGATAGGCTGAACTTTTACTTCAGCGATCCAAGCAACTTCTACAAGCAAGAGACATAGTTGTCCAAAATCAAGCTCCACTGGTGCTAGTTCCACCCTGAGCACCTGGTGGGAAAGGAAGAAAAAAGGTGGAAACAAAGGGGGTCAGACATGAAGTCTGGCGAGTGCTATAACTTTAACAATATAATTACCAAAATAACTAGGCTAAGGCATAAGTTGGAAAATAAGGAAATGACTGTGAACAATTGAGTATGACAGAGTAAACAAGGAAATAAGATGAACAAAGATAACGTTAAAACGCACCTAAACCACTATAAGATAATTACTATACTACATTACCACTAGTCACTCTAAAGGTTGATCCCGCCTACAAAACTTAATAATGATAATGGTAGTTTCGTGCACCCCTAGTTGCCTTCATAGGTGTCGCCTGCCCCTATCTCCACTAGGTGTACCCACTACCCCCATGCGATCGGCTCCCTAACTCGTAGATACCCGTGCTGGCCCCACAGTGGGGTGTATCACTCCCCAAAGTGGCAACCCGATACCACCAACAATGCACGGCTTATACCTACACGATGCAACGTCTTACCTACCAGCCCGGGTCCACACACGCATATGAACCCGTTGGACTTGCGTTGCCACCGCTAACCGGTTTTGGCCACTTATAGTCAAGCCCAGTATGCGTGTCCCGTCCTCGACTTGGGTCGAGCCCACAAAGATACGTATGGGTTACTAGTTGAAACGAGCCCCCATTACTTGACACAAGCTATCCACCTAAGCTTGGTCCCCTCTAGTACATCCCACTTAACCCTCTTCTTATTCATGTTCACTTACATGTTTCAATTTTGGTTAAGTGTTTCTAATCATATTTCAAATGCCACCCAAGGCACCCACTAGATTCCATATGCCACCCAAGGCACACACTTAACCCCCTCATGTCCCACTACATGTTTATCTGATTAAGTGTTTCTTAATTCATTAAGACTGTAACCTTATAAAGACCTCACACATTAGACTGACATTTGTACGTTTGTTCGTTTAACGTAAAATATATGTTAGACTCGAATAGTCTAACTCATGGAATAAAGAGAAAATATCACAACATACATATAATTAAAACTGGATCTAAACATAAGGGGTGAACTTGCATGTGTGAATGATGTTTTACATCTAAAACTTGCATAGGTCAAAGTCACAACTTGCATAAAACTACATATGTCATAGATCCAAATCTAAAGGTGTAAACTTGTTTAGATAATGGTCACAAACTTGCATAAATCATGTATGTCATAAATCTACATCTAAAAGTGTAAACTTGCATATGCAATAACCACAAACTTACATAACATGATTCATATTCCAAACTCATATATTTATATAAACTTGCATATGTGATTTATGCAACATAACAATGGTGTAAACTTACATCTAAACATGTAAGCTAGCATGTAGAATTTAGCATATAACTCACACATGTCATAGCCTAACTTTATATTTAAAATAGATGTCATGAAACATGTAAGGTTATGCATAAAATTCTCACTAACTTGCATATGATCTACGCATCAATTTACATCCTAACTTGCATACATACATATGATTTGTCATATGGATTAGTTCCAACAACATAACCAAACTAGCATATGAAACAACATGATGAATACATAATCATAGAATTACAACATAGATGATAACATCGCATCTTTACAACATAGATGATAACATCATAGAATTTACAACATAAATGATAACATTACAATTTTACAACGTAGATGATAACATCACAACATAACATCATAGAATTTACAACATAGATGATAACATGCGGTCAATAATTCACAACATAACCATATAATCCGCATCGTAACTTAATCCAATTAAATTGCTAATTATTTTATTAAAGAAATCGAACTCACAACTCAAAGAAGGTCTTGAGTTCTGAAATCTGAGTTCTGAATTTGAATTAGCTTTCCTTTGAAGAAGATTCGTTGTTAGAGTTGAATAGAATTGAATTTGATTAGCTTTCTTCCTCTCTAATTGGTGGCGGCTATTCTAAATTGCTAGGTGACGGTATGGAGGCCATGAATCTAATTTTTAATTTGATTTTAGGGTTTGAGTCTTCATGTCTTTTTGTAGAGTTTAGGATTAGTTTAGGCCATCCGATCAACCCAGAATTAATCCCAGCCTATTAGAGCAGATCAGAAACCCTAATGAGTCAGCATACAATCATAAACAGGTCATCAATCAAATCTGCCCGGGGGGCAGGTTGACCCCCAGGTCGACCTGGCCCTGGCGGGAAATTTCCCGCCTAGCCTATCTGACTTTGAAATTTTGAATTTTGAAATCTGTTTTGAATTTTCTGAAACTTCCGATGGCATAACTCCTTCATACAAAGTCCATTTCACGCAAACTCGGACTCTATCTCAACCAGAATTCTGAGATGAACGCAATGGCGCAACCCGTTTCCCTTAATTTTCACATCTGAGATTAGTTATTCTTTAATTTGTGAACATTAATATTGAAAATTACGGGGTGTTACATTCTCCCCTCCTTAAAGGATTTCGCCCCCGAAATCTCCAAGTTAAGGAGAATGCATATCCTAACATCCAAACAACCATCTACTCAACCATCAAACATAGGCATCCATTGTCCTTATAAAATTCCTAATGTTGTATGAACATATGCAAGAAGTGTGTGTATATGTTCTTTATCTAATACAAAATCAGGCGGTCTATTGATTTAGTTGACCTCCTTAATGCAAACCACCATGCGTCCATTATGTATGTGAAAGAATCCTATTGATATATATTATTTCTACATGTGTGCACGACCATTCACCAAAATGCAACATCCATATGATAGTACAACCATTAACTTAAATATGTACACATATTTATATGCAATATGCAATATGAAGTGACTGAGCCGATCTAGTGCCTAAAGTATGTGTATATGCATCCACGAGCAACCACTAGCAAACACTTGCATCCACATGCATCCATCATACATAGCATGTCTCAAACACATGTTTCAACCATAGGACTACCCTATCTAAAGGTCAAAGATACTAGCGAGTGGACATACTAAAGATAAGATAAGTACAAGCTAAGCGATAAAGGAGAAATTAAAAGACATACCCTCGAAAAGAAAAGGATACAAAGAACGCATCTTCTCTTCCGTCTCCCAAGTAGCGTTGCTCTCGTCATCTCACCATTGCACTTTGACTAGCTTGACCTCTCGATTCCTCAACTTCTTTATCTCCGACCCAATAATGCACGTAGGAGCTCGTCGAATCGTCGCATCACGCTCTATCTCCACCTCTCTAAGCAAGCTCGGCTCTACCACCTCCGTGGTCTCATGCAAGCACTTCCTCAAATGTGATACATGGAATACATCGTGTACACCACTAAGTCTTTCGGGCAACTCCATTCTATACGCCATCTGCCCAATCCTTTCCTTAATAGGAAACAACCCTACGAACCTTGGTGCTAACTTTCCAACGGACCCAAAACGAACAACATTCCATAATGAAGACACCTTAACAAAGACCATGTCCCCAATATCAAACTCAAGATCTTTCCTCCTCTTGTCCGCATAAGATTTCTGCCTATCTTGCGCCGTCTTCATCCTCCTTCGAATCAAATCGATCTTTTCTGAAGTCTCTCTAATCATATCGGGCCCAAGTAAGATCTTATCTGTAGATTCCCACCAACATGTAGGCGAACGACACGGCCGTCCATAAAGAGCCTCGAACAGTGCCATGCCAATGCTAGACTGAAAGCTATTATTATATGTGAACTCCACCAACGGAAGATGTTCCTCCTATGTACCTCCGAAGTCTAAGACACAAAACCTCAATAGGTCCTCTAGAATACGATTCACCCTCTCGGTCTGGCCGTCCGTCTGAGGATGATATGCGGTGCTCAAACATAATTGAGTCCCTACCGCCTCTTGCAAGCTCTTCCAAAATCCGCTAGTAAAGATAGGATCGCGGTCGCTCACTATGCTAGAAGGAACACCGTGCAAATGAACTATCTCTCGAATGTATAGGGAGGCTAACCATGGAGCAGTCCTCTTACTCTTCACGGGAATGAAATGGGCTCTCTTAGTAAGTCTATCTACCACGACCCAAATTCCTGTATTACCCTTCCTCGATCTCGGTAACGCATCAACAAAGTCCATCGAGACACTTTCCCACTTCCATTGTGGGACCTTCAATGGGTGAAGCAACCCACCGGGCTTCTTTCGCTCTGCCTTTACCTGTTGACACACCAAGCATCTAGCGACAAACTCGGTCACATCCCTCTTCATACCTTCCCAAAAGTAAACCCGTCTCATATCCATGTACATCTTGTCCCCGTCGGGATGAATGGTCATCTTCGAACGATGTGCATCATCAAGAATGGTCCTCCACAAATTCTCGTCCCATGGTACACAAAGTCTACCGTCCCTACGTAACCAACCCTTATCACCTAGGGTATACCTACGGAGATGGCTCGATGACTCCCCCCTTTTGAGCTTCTCTACTAACTCAACCAACTGTGGGTCATCTCGCTGTGCCTCACCAATCCGTCCCAAAAGCGTAGGTCTGACCTCTAAGAATGCTAGCAAACCGGGTATGAAGTCAATGGAAGGTCTAAAGTCAAACGTAGAGATGAACTCTAAGCTTCGCCGCTCAACAAACAACGGACTTAAGGACAACCTTTTCCTACTTAAGGCATCTGCCACCACGTTACCCTTGCCAGGGATGTAGGCTATCTCGAAATCGTAGGACGCAAAGAATTCCATCCACCTTTGCTGCCTTAAGTTCAAGTCCTTCTGAGAGAACAAGTATTTTAGCGATTTGTGGTCAGTGAACAATTCGAATTTCTCGCTAGGAAGATAATGGCGCCAAGACTTAAGCGCGAAAACAATAGCGGCAAACTCTAGGTCATGCGTAGGGTAATTTCTCTCATGCACTCTCAGCTGCCCTCCACCATAAGCTTTTACCCTTCCCTCTTGCATTAAGACTACGCCTAGTCCTGTCCCACAAGCATCGGTATAAACGGTAAATGGCTTACTCCCATCTAGCAACACCAAGACTGGGGTTGTGGTCAAAGCTCTCTTTAAATGTTGCAACGCATCATCACAATCTACCCATGTGAAAACTAGGTTCTTCTTTATCTAGCATGTTAATGAGGCTGATATTTTTGTGAAGTCTTTGATAAACTTCCAATAGTAGCTAGCCAACCCTAAGAAACTCCTCACCTCGATAGCATTTTTAGGGACCTTTCAATCTTGGATGGCCACTACCTTCGCGGGATCCACAGCTATCCCTTCTTTGGAAACCACGGGCCCTAAGAATCGCACTTCCTTCCTCCAAAAATGACATTTAGAAAATTTAGCTTTAAGGCTATGCACTCGAAAGGTCTCCAACATCTCCCTAAGATGTAGGGCATGCTCTTCCTCGCTCTTAGAAAAGATGAAGATGTCGTCCACAAAGACTACCATGAATTTATTAAGGTACTCCCTAAACACCCTACTCATCAAGTCAACAAAGTATGCAGGGGCGTTTGTCAAACCGAAGGGCATCACAAGCCACTCGAAGAAGCCGTCTGGAGTCCTAAAGGCAGTCTTGTCTATGCAATCCTCAGCCACTCTCAACTGATGGAAACCCGTGGCTAAGTCCAACTGCGAAAACGCTGAGGCGCCAACTAACTGATCGAAGAGATCGTCAATCCTCGGCAGTGGGTGTCTATTCTTCTTAGTAAGCTTATTAAGTTCTCCATAGTCCACACAAAGTCTAAGGGACCCATCTGCCTTCATGGCAAATACTACTGGAGCACCCCACTCTGATATACTACTTCTGATGAACCCCTTCTCAAGCAATTCTTTCACTTGCTTACTGAGTTCTCTTCTCTCTCTTGGAGCCATGTGGCGCACTGGCAATGCAACTGGCTTTGCACTATCTACTAGATATATTTGAAAGTCTATCTCACGTTTTGGGGGTAAACCCCTTACCTCATCGAAGACATCAACATATTCATGGACTATACAAACAGAATATAAATCATCATCGGATGCATCAAGGGATTCTAGGTAGCTAAGCATTACTGGACCTCTAGGGTCACAAGAAATATCAAGGGTCTTTCCACAACGAGTCAACAGTCTAACTACTCTTCTTTCACAATCTAGGATGGCCCTATATCTAGTTAGCCCTCCATACCTAGAATCAAGCTGTAGCCCATGAAACCAAGAACAAAGGCGTTGCATTCATACCAAACGCTCAAGATAAACACTCTCAAATCCCGACAAATCCTAGAAAGATGAGCCGAACCACCAATAGGATTTGAGACTACTAAGGGATCTGTAACTAGACTAGTATCTAGGTGCAGTGTTTCAACTAATGATATAGAGATAAACGAATGTGATGCGCCAGAATCGAATAAAGTACGAACATGATGATCAAACAGAAAAACTAAACTTTCAACGGAAATTGCTCTACCTCGTTCTTGCAGCGGTGGGACCACGAGAGCTTGAACTTGTCCCCTTGCCTGCCTTGGTGCCATAAGAGCCTGCACCTGTCCTCCCGAGGTAGACCCTGCCCTCTGCCCTTTCTTTAGGCAGTCCTTAATCAGATGTCCCGCTTCGCCACAGTGGAAACAGCCAGTCTTCTTTTTCATCCTACAATCTTTTCTTAGATGGCCTGGTGTCCCACAGTTAAAACATATTTTCTTTCCCTTGCAATTGTTGCCTTTTCCCCCTTTCTTGTTCTGTTGTTGCTGTTGCGGCTTCTTTTGATCCTCTTTCTTCTTGGGTGCCTTATTAGCATTGGCGCCCTTCTCCTCTTCATGCATAAGCGTCACGTCAACTAGTCTCTCAAAGGTAGCCCCATAGGGATGTGGGTCATAACTAATCCATGTAGTGGTTCGTTCAAACCCTTAACAAATCTCAGGGCCTTCTTTTCTGGTGTATTCACCAAGTCCAAGCCAAATCTCGCCAACTGATTGAACTTGTTGACGTATTCTTTCACTGATAGATTCCCTTGCTTTAATGCCAAAAACCTTTCCATGTGTAAATTCTCTTCAGCCCGTGAGAGAAACTTTGCTTCAAACCTCCACTTGAAATCTAGCCATGTATCAACTAGACGCTCTCCATTAGTGACCTTCCACCAAAACGAGGCCTCATCCTTCATTAGCCAGGCAGCTAACTGAACCTTTCTTCCATCTTCCACTTCAAAGATCCCAAACAATTCTTCCACCTCCTTTAGCAAATTTCGAGTTTCAACAAATGTTTCCGTCCCGTGAAATGGTTTTCCACCCATTGCCCGAAGTCCTTACATATCTTTGCAAAAGTATTGACACGAGGAGGAGGAGGAGAGGGAGGAGGAGGAGGATTTGTTGGACCTGCGATGGTGGCCCTAGTCTCCAAATACCTCCTAAACCATCCTGGTATTGGTATCCCCTCAGGTATTTTGGAATTCCAGACATGCTGAAACGAAAAGTAAAGATTTAATACAAAAGGACCGAAGGAAAGATATATGGATCTTGGGGTTATGCTTTCTAAAATAAGCTTTTCTCTTGAAAATACTTTCCTCAAAACATACTTTTAAAGGTACTTCTTTATAAAAGTGGTTTTGAAAAACAACTTTTTCAAAATTCATATCTGTTCTGGTAACCTTCAGCTCTGATACCACGTGTAACACCCCACGTCCATTAATGTCACTCACTAAGGGAATGCATTAACTTCTACGTAGCGTTTTAAGTGAGTATAGAACAGAAACTTAATAACAAGACATATATAAACAGTACTTAAAAATTTAAAACTTTATTCATTGCAGCGGTAAACACATAAGTTTGATTACATCATCAAAAACCAGAGTCAAAGTACATAATATCCATCTTGACTAAATCAGAGTACATAAATTGAAAGACATAACCCCAGTACAAAATAGCCATAAATAAGATAGGCTGAACTTTTACTTTAGCAATCCAAGCAACTTCTACAAGCAAGAGATATAGCTGTCCAAAATCAAGCTCCACTGGTGCTAGTTCCACCCTGAGCACCTGGGGGGAGGAAGAAAAGAGGTGGAAACAAAGGGGGTCAGATATAAAGTCTGGTGAGTGCGATAACTTTAACAATATAATTACCAAAATAACTAGGCTAAGGCATAAGTTGGAAAATAAGGAAATGACTGTGAACAATTGAGTATGACAGAGTAAACAAGGAAATAAGATGAACAAAGATAATGTTAAAGCGCACCTAAACCACTATAAGATAATTTCTATACTGCACCACCACTAATCACTCTAAAGGTTGATCCCGCCTACAAAACTTAATAATGATAATGGTAGTTTCGTGCACCCCTAGTTGCATTCATAGGTACCGCCTGCCCCTATCTCCACTAGGTGCACCCACTACCCCCATGCGATCGGCTCCCTAACTCGTAGATACCCGTGCTGGCCCCACAGTGGGGTGTATCACTCCCCAAAGTGGCAACCCGATACCACCAACAATGCACGACTTATACCTACACGATGCAACAACGTCTTACCTACAAGCCCGGGTCCACACACGCATATGAACCCGTTGGACTTGCGTTGCTACCGCTAACCCTTTTGGCCTCTTACAGTCAAGCCCAGTATGCGTGTCCCGTCCTCGACTTGGGTCGAGCCCACAAAGATACGTATGGGTTACTGGTTGAAACGGGCCCCCATTACTTGACACAAGCTATCCACCTAAGCTTGGTCCCCTCTAGTACATCCCACTTAACCCTCTTCTTATTCATGTTCACTTACATGTTTCAATTTTGGTTAAGAGTTTCTAATCGTATTTCAAATGCCACCCAAGGCACCCAATAGATTCCACATGCCACCCAAGGCATCCACTTAACCCCCTCATGTCCCACTACATGTTTATCTGGTTAAGTGTTTCTTAATTCATTAAGATCGTGTCTTTACACCACAAACGAGCTCATATCTTTACAACTGTTACACATTTAATTTATGCCTAAGACCTCCCACATTAGACTGGCATTTGTGGCAGCTGGATTTGCCGGGCGGGTCCGGGCAGTCTTACACCACAAAAGAGCCTAACCTCGTGTCTTAGACGATTAATTACACCTAATTAATTGTTCCTCAATTTGAATTAATTTACCTATTCAAATTATCAATCAATTCCAAATTTAACTATGGCCATAATTGACTCAATTATGTCCATCTATTTATGATATGTAAAATCATACCAATTTTCATCACAAATTTATTTTATGCCATTTAAGGCATTTATGCCAATTCTCAATATTAAATCTTTTAATATTATCCCCTTATTGTTCGTTTAATGTAAAATATACGTTAGACTCGAATAATCTAACTCATGGAATAAAGAGAAAATATCACAACATACATATAATTAAAACTGGATCTAAACATAAGGGGTGAACTTGCATGTGTGAATGATGTTCTACATCTAAAACTTGCATAGGTCAAAGTCACAACTTGCATAAAACTACATATGTCATAGATCCAAATCTAAAGGTGTAAACTTGTTTAGATAATGGTCACAAACTTGCATAAATCATGTATGTCTTAAATCTACATCTAAAAGTGTAAACTTGCATATGCAATAACCACAAACTTACATAACATGATTCATATTCCAAACTCATATATTTATATAAACTAGCATATGTGATTTATATAACATAACAATAATGTAAACTTACTTCTAAACATGTAAACTAGCATGTAGAATTTAGCATATAACTCACACATGTCATAGCCTAACTTTAGATCTAAAATAGATGTCATGAAACATGTAAGGTTATACATAAAATTCTCACTAACTTTCATATGATCTACGCATCAATTTACATCCTAACTTGCATACATACATATGATTTGTCATATGGATTAGTTCCAACAACATAACCAAACTAGCATATGAAACAACATGATGAATACATAATCATAGAATTACAACATAGATGATAACATCACATCTTTACTACATAGATGATAACATCATAGAATTTACAACATAAATGATAACATCACAATTTTACAACATAGATGATAACATCACAACATAACATCATAGAATTTACAACAAGATGATAACATGCGGTCAATAATTCACAACATAACCATATAATCCGCATCATAACTTAATCCAATTAAATTGCTAATTATTTTATTAAAGAAATCGAACTCACAACTCAAAGAAGGTCTTGAGTTCTGAAATATGAGTTCTGAAGTTGAATTAGCTTTCCTATGAAGAAGATACGTTGTTAGAGTTGAATAGAATTGAATTTGATTAGCTTTCTTCCTCTCTAATTGGTGGTGGCTATTCTGGGATGCTAGGTGACGGCATGGAGGCCAGGAATCTAATTTTTAATTTGATTTTAGGGTTTGAGTCTTCATGTCTTTTTATAGAGTTTAGGATTAGGTTAGAATGTCCGATTAACCCAGAATTAATCCCAGCCAGTCAGAGTAGATCAGAAACCCTAATGAGTCAGCATACAGTCATAAACAGGTCATCAATCAAATCTGCCCGGGGGGGGCAGGTCGACCCTATGGTCGACCTGGTCAGGGTAGGTCGACCCCCATGTCGACCATATGGTCGACCTGGCCCTGGCAGGAAATTTTCCGTCTAGCCCATTTGACTCTGAAATTTTGAATTTTGAAATCTGTTTTGAATTTTCTGAAACTTCCGATGGCCATACCTCCTTCGTACGAAGTACTTTTCACGCAAACTCAGACTCTATCTCAACCAGAATTCCGAGACGAACGCAATGGCGCAACCTGTTTCCCTTAATTCTCACATCTGAGATTAGTTATTCTTTAATTTGTGAACATTAATATTGAAAATTACGGGGTGTTACAAGAGGAATACACTAGGTTCAACAAGAACATCTTGCAACACAGCCCACACATGACCGACCACTCATTTAGCTTAAGTGTATCGAATGTATATCACCAACGGTTGGGATCAGCAAACGTTTCTTGCAACCCAGCTCACACATGACCGACCACTCATTTCGCTTGAGTGTATCGAATGTATATCACCAACGGTTGGGATCAGCAACCGTTTCCCGAAAAGGAACAGCGTTGATAGATTAAAGGAGTAAAAGGAATTTTGCAACCTAGCCCACACATGACTGACCACTCATTTCGCTTGAGTGTATCGAATGTATATCACCAACGGTTGGGATCAGCAACCGTTTCCCGAAAAGGGACAGCATCGATAGATTAAAGAAGTAAAAGGAATTTCTCTAGATAGGTGATTATACACCCTAATGGGAGGGACCCACATAGCCATGTTGCCTGCCCGATTTTTGTCATTTCCCGGTTATTGAGGCCAGAGGCTACGATTACTTATCATTCATTGATAGCACAATCACTTTGATTGCTACATTGTCAGATCCGTTAATCACTAATTGATTTGCAAAAATATATTCTGGATATTATGCTAAGAGAATAAATTCTCCGCCACCATATATATTCGTACAGAACAATTTTATGCGATCAATGGAAATACTCTATCAGACATTCGTCCATACACGTTCATTCTGGGATTGAACGAAACCGAAGGCACAATTTCCATTGATAGAAAAAATCCTTGCACTTTACTCCATCTTCGATTATCTTCATATAATATGATTCGCAACACTACTGCCAATACGGAGTGGTTCACGGATAATAATCCAACCGGTCTCTCCATACTGACAACGATATTGGCAAACACTTCGATAGTCGGTTATTTAACTATCGAAGAAAAATAAACAAACATTCCAACCATCAAAAAAATCACTAGGCCTCTTAATTAATATTTCATTAATTAAATCACTTCTTCATTTCCTTACCAATATTCGTTAACCAAATATTCTCAACAATCATCATGGTCTCTTATGCTGTTTGGAAAACATTTCCATATTTCTCCATCTTTATTTTCTATACTTAGAAAATATCTTCTATTAATAACTGTAAAATATTCCAATTACTTATCTCTTTCACGCCCGTTCATTTCTACACTCAGGAAATATTTATTAATTATAATCCTAAATTTCCACTTTCTTGGGTTAAAACGAATATTGTGTAAAATATCGTTACAACAACCCAAAACACTTCATTCAACTAACTCTTATTCAAACATTTCTCTTCGAGACTGGATCTTGCTATTTATCAGTTAGTAATGAAATCAATCAAGTTGGGGTATAATTACCTCTCAGATCTTGACTGAATAACATCTTTAACTTCAAAACAGACAAGACCACTTATCTCAAATCATCAACACCATAAAAACCACTTATTCATTTTTTTTAAACGTATATATATATATATATAATTTCTCTTTCTATTACCAGATTTTTGATTTCCTTTTTGTTTATAATATTCTATTTTTAAGTTCGTTTCCTTACAGGATTCTATATATATTGATATATAGATTTCTAATTATCAGATTATCTTAAAAATATTCTAACTCCTTAAATTTCCGGAAAATTTTTCCATAACCTCCTTTGTATTGGTCGATAGTTCAAACCTCAACTCGCCTCTCTAGGCCCTTTCCATTCAAAAAGAAAATCAAAAAGCCAAGTGGCTTGCCGATTCAGCGCATAAAACCTCATATGGAATTTAAACATGTTCCTTATTGTCAGGCACTAAATTTATAAACTTCATTCTCTTCATTCCATACCTGTTCAACACATGTTTACCTGTTTTCAATTCAACTCAACTCAGTTCAATCGTTTTAATTCAGTTTCGCCCATTTATACTTTAATTAGCTTCTTAGACTATTTCACTTGTTCTTTGAACGTATCATGTTCGTATGTATTTTAGTTTGCCTATAAATCAATTGAATCCCATTTTCATTTCAGGTTTCATATTCGATTTCGAATATGAAATTCACAAGCCTCATTTACTTATCAAAAGAAATATCTCGAACTAAAATTCGATTAACAAATTATTCTTCCACTTAGTTAATTCTATTCAAAAATAAATAACTGATTTTGTTTCAAAGATCAATCCATTTACTCCACTCGAGTTCATATTTATTTTATAACTCAAGTCTAGATTTTTCAAATGGAAATTCGGATTTTATATGCTTAAAAATCCTTATATTTATTTATATAAACCATTACGGTTTTTAAACAATTTTGGAGCTGCTTTTCTAAAAATTTGATTTTGACATAACTCAAAATCTATAAAAGAATTCTGACTTAATTTGAGATCTATATACTCAATTGAAGTTCGAAACGCCAATTTACGAACTGTCGCGCTGCGGCGAGTTCGTTTTAATTATATTTATATATAAAAACTTTTAAACTTCGTTTAAAATAAATTCAACTCCATTCTAATATATATTTTTATATATATCAAACCAATTTTCCCAATTCAACTCAATAATTCTGATTAGCCAAAATTGTTGATTTTCCTTACTCAGTTATACATTTATTTATGCTCGATTTGTTATTTTAAATCCTAATTCCTTTTATAAATATATTATAAAATTCGGTATAATCGAATTTCGATTATAACTCCTTTGGATTTTCTCAATTCAGTTTATATTCTAAATCCCGGAATAAAATCAATTATTCTATTTTCAACACGTTTTCCAATTTCACTTTTTAAATTCTTTCTTGAATTTAAACTTCTAAATTATCCAATGATAATTTATTTCCCTATTTTTATAAATATTGTTTATAAATTAATTTTCTTGTTTAAAAATTAAAACAAGCTTTCCTTTCAAATACATATTTGAAACCCAACCCCTTTTATATCCGAATTTTGGAATAAAAACTATCATTTCCTGTTTTCGAAATGATTTCAATTTATACTTTTAAATTCATATTTGAATTTAATATTTCAAATTATCTCTTGATAATTGATTCATCATATTTATGAACATCGTTTGTAAATTTCCTTGTCTTATATATTTAAACAAGTTCTATTTAGAAATCTATTTACACCCAAAACCTTATTTTGGAAATTTCTATTTATAATAACTTATATATAACACCCAATTTATTTTCATATTCAATTTAACTTCTATTTAAATAAATTCGAATTAATCGAATTTAAATCAAAAATCCTTACGGCTTTATTTTAGTTTAATTTATATTATGAACATCAGAATAAATTCCATCGTTTATTTCTTTAAAACGATTTCCTTATTTCTATTTTTAAATTCACATTTGAATTTAAATATTCAAACTATCCAATGATAATTTTTCCACGTTATTTATAAACACTGTTTATAAATTCATTTCAAATCTCATATTATTAATTTATAAACAACGTTTATAAATTCACTACTTGTTTTATGTATTCAAACAAGTTAATTTATTTATAGTCTAATTTAAATTCAAATTCTATTTTAGATAAATAGAATTTTCCCTCTAATTTTCAACAATACCAATTATCAACTACGGATTTTCTAACACATCATATATGATAATACATATGAGAACAAACAAATAATAATATTTTTGAGGAATCCAGTTGGATTCCTTCAACCTGTTTTCCTGCATCCACAGCCGTTAGCCAACATAAATAATACCCATCCTGCCTCGAGGCTGGATATCGCGGCATGAAGGTCATCCACTATCATAGCGTGGGGCGTATAGGGTCATCCGCTAATGATACTACGGGCATCCGCTTATGGTACTGCGGGAACTATCCAATCACTAATATATATTTATATATATATATATATATATATATATATATATAATAGCCACAAACATCAATCCTATATAACTAATATATGTATAATAGCCACAGTAATATTTAAATGCAACCAAACAACCAACAAATTATTTTTAACGATAAAAATAATTAAATTAAAATCTTGGGTGAGAATTTAACCTCCGTGATTTTTAATTTGATCCATTCGGATTCCAATTTTGATTCCCTTCTTGTTAACCTCCAAGCTATTATTCCAACTCGACTCGTCTTACATAATTTGACCCTAATACAATTGAAATTTCCCTTTATTATATTTCATTTTTCATGATCCATATTCGTAATTAACTTTGTAACTACTAATTTGAATTTGAAGTAATCGATTTTCGTTTGATTTTGATACCACATGAATAAAATTTCAAACTGATTAAAGAGTATTCATTAATTCGCTATTTATTTAATTAACAAAAGAATTACCTTATGATCTTTTTAACAGCTAAAACTGGCCCTGCAGTCTTGTTAACATTCCACCACTACCGTGACCAAATCCCCGTCGTTCTCCACGAACACAAAAACTATCCAGTAAAATAAACCCACTATGGCAACCAACTCTACACTGCACCTTCTTCCTAGATCGACATACGACAACTGAACTCCACTTCAACCCCATCGTTCTGCCAGGCTTCGCGGCTCTAGGAAAACCCTCACTACTTTGCATCGCACCATGATAAATCCATACATCATTGTCCTAATTACTACCCAGTTCAAACCCACAGTACTGAGAAAATCCACTGCCTTCCCAAAAATTGAAAATCCGAACACCCCTAATAGACGTTAGTCCCTTAGTTCGAAATCCACAAATCCTCTACTGCTGGATCCTATACTCTCAGTAAAAATCACGACACTCCAATTTCCACAGGTCGAACTCATCCCTCATCTTTCCCCACCTTCGACGGTCTGATCACCCAACTCTTTAACATCAACCATACTCTCATTAACTAATCTTAACCGCTCTACCATTACTGACTGTAACGAAACCATCGATCATCTATGAAAATACAGTAACCATCATTAACAAACCGCAAACTGTCGAATAGGAACTCCCCTTCTTCCTTCCTGTTTCTTTCCACTGTTCATTCCCTTGCTATTCGAACACCACTCCATAATCCAAACATCATTTCGTTGAACTCGCACCAACCCTGTATCGCGATCTCAAATGTTGAACCAATACTCATCGCCAGGTGCCCCTCGCCACCTCAAGCTCGCCTAGGCACCCAGGTCAACCTCTGACGTTGTCGACCCGTCTGAACCCCCACTCAACCCCCAATGCATTAACCGAAACCCCATTAAATTGCGCATGCCCAAAAACCGTCGAACGCTAAAAATCCCAAATCGTGAGATTCATATGATGTCGAGCTTCCGAAATTCGAACTCTTCAATTCACACATGACTTACTCGGCCTCGCGTTAACTTCCAGATCATGATTTGATTAGGTTTAATTTTTTTTTTTTTCTCTCTAGGATGATTTCGATTTAATGTCGGGATTTGTTTTCAATTTTTATTTGAGGATGAAATAAGGAAAGGAGCCTGTTATTGTTTATTTTATACAGAAGAAGTAAAAGGAGGTAGGTTCAATATTGTTTTGAATGAAGAAAAGAAGGGAACAGTCATTTGAAGCTTTGATCAATTTATTTTCAACAAAGCAGAAAAATGAAAAGGAATGAGGTCATCACGTTTATTAATAGTGGAGAATAATTGGGTATCAAGGAAGTAGGTTTGCATAAGGTACACTATATTAAATTGTGATTTGATTTAACATTAATACCATTTGATTTAGATTTAACTGCAATTTGATTTAAAGAGATTTTGTTTCTTTTTAAATAGATACTGATTTGATTTCGAACCTATCCACAATCAAATATCTCGGGGTTCAAAGTTAAAAATCGTGAACCGCTATTTTAGCGTACCGACCGTCGTTCCAATGTAATAACGTTATTCTGAATTGAACATTATATATTCTGAAATTAATTTTGAACGTACATACTGTATTAAATTAATATAATATAATTAAAATTCAGAACTAACCACTTTCTCGATAATAAATTATTATTATTATCGATTATATTCACATAGAATTTATATTTATTAGCTGAATTATTTTGACTCAGTTTAAATCTCGAATTGAATTATTTTTTGTATTATGATAATTTAATATATTCGATATTAAATCGAATTTGATTATTAAATCGATAACTCAATATAAAAATCCATTTATATTATCAACTCAATATTTAAAACCATATTAAATATTTAAAATAAACTATTCAAAAATCCAGGTCGTTACATTCTTCCCCCCTTAAAAGAATTCTGTCCCCGAAATTACTAAGGTAGGAAAAATGGTACAAACTCGTTACTTTTCAAAATCTCACTTATGTTGAAACTCAACATTTCACGTTTCCACAAATTTAGTTCTACCAAAACTTTTGGTTTTTATTCATCTAATCCGAGTGATCAATATATATTCACATCCATATATTCACATCTCATTCATATTCCATTTGCACACATTTAAATTCATTCAAATCGATTTTAATAAAATTATTCACATCGATCCATTTAACTAGCTTAAGTTAAATTTTAATTCCTGGGTTTTCATTTCAAATTCTTTTGAAATCACAAAAATATATACATATATTTATCATCCTTTCAAATTCAAAACATTTGAATTTTCCAAATCACTTTTCTAAGGTAGCAATTTATCACTTAGAAACTCGAAAATGAACACTGATGATGCTGCAGTCATTATCAGAATTATTTTCCAACCACTAAAGTGAGTTCAGTGCTTTAACACTTTCAGAATCCATTCAAAATGATTTTTATTCAAAAATCCTTTCAAAACAAAGCTATATTATTTTAATATACATTAGAAAATATTTTTCCAAACACCCAGGATTTAAATTCTAGTTTGAATTCAATTTTAATTCATCTCATTTGTATGTATTTCATTCTTATATAAATTCTGTTTGGTTATAATTAACCATTTAAATTTTATAATCTCATCTGATTATAATAATAACATCCAACACATCCATGTATTATAATTTTAAAGAATTATTCCTTTTTATATAAAAATAGAATTTTGGGTAAAATTATTCCATTTACCCACATTAAAACAATACCATGTCGAAATTTTCTGTTCAAGTATTTAGAAATTCCTATCGACTTTGTGGCGTCCCACGATTCGATCAGAATTCATAAACCACTCAACAGACTAACAAACACAATATAAAACAACTTTTATATCAATTTACAAATACGCTCTCTCGTATATATACACTCAACTCATTCTAGGGAACTACTGACCCTATCTCTAATGAGCACATCTCAACAAGCCTAGGTATTCGCTCAACCTAAGTTCTGATACCGCTATAACAATCCGCAAATCCGTACTATCTGAGTTGACTAATAACACCACATGTCCAACCCAAATTGCACAGAAATACGAATCATTATTAGAAAGAAGTTAGAGGATGAAAATTGAAAGAAACAAATGTCAAAATAGAAGAAAACAAAGAAGACAAATCTCACAGCGGAACAAATAAAATATATTACATAACATAACTTTTTGAAATACAAATCAGTACTTTATATACATACCATCATCAGAGCACAACAGTTATTCCTGGAACAGTTATAAATACATGTTTTCAGATACCACATAGTACACAGCGGAAATATGATAGTCTATAGCTAACAGATGAAGCCTCCTGCTTCAAGCTCCTCTAAGTGAATCCTTGTAAAATCCTGACTACTTGACTGCCCGTACAAATATGGGCACCCAAGAGTTTAGGGAAAACAAAACAAATTAAACTCTGGGTCGGTCATGGGACTGGTGTGAGTAAACTCCAACCAATTGATTAACTTTCAAAATGCTTTCAAAAGAAATGATGATCGTAAGACCGATCCACACTTAAACACGGATGGTTTTTACCTTACGATAACCAAAAATATTTTTGATATCAAATCCAGTGATATTATAATAGTGTCTAAGTCAAATAAATAACAATCTAGCGAAATGCTTGCATCTCACACTCCATATATAATATAAAATCAAAAACCGCAGGGAGCTTATTGGAGATTGGGTTCCGACTATGACAAGGTATAGAACCACCTTCCGATAGTGTATCTCTAGAGAGGAATACACTGGGTTCAACAAGAACATCTTGCAACGCGGCCCATACATGACCGACCACTCATTTCGCTTGAGTGTATCGAATGTATATCACCAACGGTTGGGATCAGCAACCGTTTCCCGAAAAGGGACAGCATTGATAGATTAAAGAAGTAAAAGGAATTTCTCTAGATAGGTGATTATACACCCTAATAGGAGGGACCCACATAGCCATTCTGCCTGGCCGATTTTTGTTATTTCCCGGTTGTTGAGGCCTGAGGCTACGATTACTTATCATTCATTAATAACACAATCACTTTGAATGCCACATTGTCAGATCTTTTAATCACTAATTGATTTGCACAAATATATTCTGGATATTATGCTAAGAGAATAAATTCTCCGCCACCATATATATTTGTACAGAACAATTTTATGCGATCATTGGAAATACTCTGTCAGACATTCGTCCATATACATTCGTTCTGGGATTGAACGAAACCGAAGACACAATTTCCGTTGATAGAAAAAGTCCTTGCACTTTACTCCATCTTTGATTATCTTCATATAATCTGATTCGCAACGCTACTGCTAGTACGGAGTGGTTCACGGATAATAATCCAACCGGTCTATCCATATTGACAACGATATTGGCAAACACCTCGATAGTCGGTTGTTTAACTATCGAAGAAAAATAAACAAACATTCCAACCAACAAACATATCACTAGGCCTCTTAATTAATATTTCATTAATTAAATCGCTTCTTCATTTCCTTACCAATATTCGTTAACCAAATATTTTCAATAATCATCATGGTCTCTTACGCTGTTTGGAAAACATTTCAATATTTCGCCATCTTTTATTTTCTATACTTAGAAAATATCTTCTATTAATAACTGGAAAATATTCCAATTACTTATCTCTTTCACGCCCATTCATTTCTACACTCAGGAAATATTTATTTATTATAGTTCTAAATTTCCACTTTCTTGGATTAAAACGAATGTTGTGTAAAACATCGTTACAACAACCCAAAACACTGCATTCAACTAACTCTTATTCAAACATTTCTCTTCGAGACTGGATCTTGCTATTTATCAGTTAGTAATGAAATCAATCAAGTTGGGGTATAATTACCTCTCAGACCATGATTGAATAACATCTTTAACTTCAAAACAGACAAGACCACTTATCTCAAATCATCAACACCATAAAAACCACTTATTCATTTTTAAAAACGTATATATATACATAAATATATATATTTCTCTTTCTATTACCAGATTTTCGATTTCCTTTTTGTTTATAATATTCTATTTTTAAGTTCGTTTCCTTACCGGATTCTATATATATTGATATATAGATTTCAAATTATCAAATTATCTTAAAAATATTCTAACTGCTTAAAATTCCGGAAAATTTCGTCATAACCTCCTTTGTACCGGTCGATAGTTCTGTAATAACCCGGAAATCCGGGCAAATTTGAAAATTTTATTTTGGAAATTTTAGCGAATTCTGATTATTTAAAATGAATTATTTTAAATAATAACGACGAGAATTTTATTTTGAATAGAATTAGAACATATATATTTATATAGATTGTCGTTAGAATATAAATAATTGTTTATAATTATAAAAGAAATTGAAAATGTCGCGGTAGTTCGATAATTCGATTTCAAATTTCAAATGAATGTACCGGGTGCAAAATAAACCGGATTTTAGTGAAACCAAAAATATTTGAATCTATTTGTGAATATCTTTCCAACGAATCCAAAATATTGAAATTTCATAGCGGGGATAAAAAGTTATGCCCAGCTGAAAATTCAGAATAGTCGCTATGTAATTCTGGCCTTTAAAAATGGAAATTTTGCAAATGACCTCGGTTATGTTTCAAAATTCGTAATTTTCTGATTCAATATGTGAGCGTGGCAAAGGAAAACGTGTTTGACCAGTTTCAGTTGATTTTAATCGACTGGAAAATGGCCATTTTTCAAACGATCTCAGAATTTGATGAAATTAGTTTTGTTAGGACCGTATCGTCAATACGAAGCTAGAAATAAATTTTTTGCAATTTTTAGAGTCAGTATGTGGCCCCGGTAAATTGAAATGTGCGTTCAAATTCAATATATGGAGTTATATTTTGAATTTGACGAAAACTGATCGAAACGATCGAATCAGCTTACGATACATATCCCATTGTGTTCAGAATGGGGGTAATTAGCTATGGACGACAGTCGGTGGGTTTGATTTCGAGTTCAAAATAAAAAGATACTTTTTGAAATTATAAATAATAAAATAATTTTATATTAACCCCCTCCTCCCTCACTTATCACTCCACATTCAGAAAAAAAGAAAAAGAAAAATGAAACAAAACCCGATCCCCAATACCCCGTTGCCCCCTTGCCAATAGCGTCGCCGCCCGCCGCTCCATCTCCCCAGAGCTCGTTCGCGCCTCCCTCTCTTTCCCCTAGCCTCGTTCGATCACCCCAATCCCCAAAATCGATCGCCCTAACCCAAATCGACCCCCCCCCCCTTAATCCGCCGCCACCCTCCGATGAAGCACGGCGCCCCCCTAAATCCGCCGCCACCTGTCCTGACCACCCACCTGAAGCTCCTGCGACACCCTCGCGCGCCATTACCTCTGCCAACAGTAAAACAGTAAGTTTTTATTCATTTTTGTTTACTTAGGTTATAAAAAAGGGGTATTTTCATATGAATAACAATGAAAAAGTTTATCATTTTTATTATGAAAAGTTTATATATTTTAATTAAGAAAAGTTTATATTTTTAATTAAGAAAAGTTTATATTTTTAATTAAGAAAAGTTTATATTTTTAATAAAGGAAAGGTGGGATTTTTAATCGTATGAAGTAGTGAAGAAAAATATAATTTTTCCATATATGTAGCAAAGTAAAAATATGATTTTTATATGATAGGAAGATTAAAAATATGATTTTTATATTATAGAAATATTAAAAATTCGATCTTTATTACGTAGGAGCAAAGATGATATTTTTATATGAGTGGCGATATAAAAATATAATCTTTATTATATGAACACCGTTATAAAAATATAATTTTTATCTATATAGTAGCAGTGTAAAAATATTATATTTATATACATAGCAACAATATAAAAATGTGATTTTTATATATGTAATGGCTACGGACAATGAAACTGACAAAAGGCGAGCACGACGAAGATTTCCACATAAGAAGAATCGTGGCGTTTGGTTTAGCTAATCGGTGAGAACTCCTCACTTTTATTTTAATTTCTAGTCGAAATACATACTAGATGCAGACGGTGCTTAGCAACACCCGTCGTCCACAGACCATGGATGACTTGTTTGTTTAATTGGTGTGTTGTGAAATTTGATTGTGTGATGTGGAATGAAATAAATTATTTTATAGTGGAAAATATTTTATAGTTAAAAATATAATTTTTAACGTGTATATAAAATAAATATTTATAAACAAATCGGACGATTTGTTTATATACACTGATTTGACTGATATTGATTGGGACGATAAATTTTACACATCGCCCAACTGCACAAATAAAATGTGTATTTGTTGATTTGAAACCCCACACGGGTATTGGGATGAGATTTGACGTGCGCTAATCCCGATTGTTTAGTTGTATGTCAATCACTGGATTGACAGACTGTGTAAGCATTAATTATTTATATTTAATGCTTATACAGTTGTGTGGTGCACTCTGGATGATGGTTGATTATTTGTCGTTGCTATTTTATACATGTGTTGTAGAAAAATCCATATTGTTAACATTATATGGTAATTGATTGGGCCTCATTCCAATTTAGAAAATATATATTCAGGTGTTGAATAGAAAAATAAATATTCATGTGTTGAATAGAAATATATTCATCTGTTGAATAGAAGTATAAATTCATGTGTTGAATAGAAGTATAAATTCATGTGTTGAATAGAAAAATAAATATTCATGTGTTGAATAGAATAAATATTCATGTGTTGAATAGAAATATATATTCATGTGTTGAATAAAAAAATATATTCATGTGTTGAAGAAAATATTCATTTGTTGAATAGAATAACGAAATTATTGAAATATATAAAGCCGTGTTGATTAGATTGACGCCATTTTGACGTGAACGATATTTATACCGATTTTATTTGTTTTTATAATGAATATAGAAAAGAAAGTGATTTCAAAATATAAAGTTTGAAAATATAATCATTTGTATATCAATGATGTGGAATATTCAATTTCGATACGAAATTGAATATGAAGTTGAAATCGTTTCAAAAACGAATTTAAAACGATTTATAAAATACGTTTTAAAAGGAAATCAATGAAATTTATATAATATATATATATATATATATATAATAGCCTGAATAGAACGCGCTGCGCTGCGGCAGTTCGCGAATTTCGGCCATTGACTTCGAATTGACGTTGCGGGAGATCCGACCATCGGATTCTCCTAAAACCGGAACCGTTGGGTTCGTATCGAAAAGAGATTTCTAACGAATATTAGAGATTTGAAATCTAACAGTTGGATTTGGAATTATGTCCAAATCAAATTTAGAAAAGGTCGCTGTAAGTGCAGTTCGATGGCCGTTGATGGAAATCGACTGTACGGGCCTTGATAAAATTATTAAAAATAGTGATAATTTGTGTAAAATCATAAGAAATGATTTATGAAGAGTTGGGATGAAAAACTCCATATTTGAAAAGATAAAAATAGATTTTTATCGAAATGAACTAGTTTTGAACTAGAATTATAATTCATTTATTTTTGAAATAAATAAAGTGGATTTGAAATGGTTTTGAAATATACCCAGAATTTCCAATATATAAAGTGGAAATGGATTTGAATCGAAATTGTCTTTGGAATATTTCGATGTTGGATTTCGTGATTATACAGATATTGTTATGGAAATTTGAAAGATATATTTATATCGTCATTTCCAATACGATATTTGTTGGTCGTAGAATTTGATATTGAATATAAGCGATATATTTTCTATTCAGAGCCTTGTATTTAATATCAAATGTGATTTGGGTTTGTCGTGAATGGTGTCTTCATTAACACTATTCTTAAACCCAGTTGAGAGAAAGATTAAATCCTTTTATTTAGATTTAATGAAGTGTACCAATTAAATGGTATTTAATTGGAATTAAATTGATTTTCGGGTTTATCGTGAACGTTGTTTTTAATAACACTGGTTCTTTAACATGATAATTAATGGAATGTGATTTTGGGTTTATCGTGAACCGTGTTTTAAATGACATAGGTTCGTTAACCCAGTTAAAGACAGGATGGGATTTACCAAGTTAAATAATCATTAATATTGATTTTTGGGAAGATTAAAACCAAGTAGAGTTTAAATGAATCTTTAATTAGATTGAAGTGATTGAGAATGGAGTATCACCAGTTTTGCTCCAGGCGATAGTCAAATCTTTAATTAGATTTGAACGTGAAATGGTAATTGAATTTACCGATAACACCATGGTGTTAGATATGAAGTATGACCAGTTTTACTTCATGGGATGAATATGTTGGGATTGGGAAATAAATGATTACTTCGGTGTGGTTCGCTAATCCCGACTAGTTTGAATTGATATTCAAAGAAGATTAAAGAATAAATTTAAAGAATTTATCTTTGATAAAATTAATGGGAACCTTTCCTAAAGTATAAGAATATTTGAATAAACGAATATTCTGAATTGGAATGAGGCGTATGTTGTGTTTGTGTAAAACTTGTTCATTATATACGCGAGTTATTCAGAAAGACCGGGTTTATCCCATTCTGAATAACTGATTCGACGGGGTGTCGAGGATGAAGACGGTGGTCGAAGACCGGAGGTCTTCACGTCGTTTGGGTGATTACTGATGATCTTGATTGGGCCGTACACCCAAGAGGAGGGAATCAGTTAGTGATCGTCCAGACATACTTGGAGATCGATGGATATGCGGGCACTTGGTGCCTCCGGTTTCGTTCAGACCCCGAACGAACTTGTAAATGGACTGTGTGTCTGACATTGAATTTTATTTTGTGTGATTGATTTCTATTAAATATATATTTGTTTGGCGGCGGAGAATTTATTCTCTTGCTTAACGCCCTTCTCTGAGACGTACGAGCTCAGGGGTTATATATTGATGGATATCAAACACATGGAGTGAATTGCCTGTGTGGCATGGCTAAGTGGCAAATGATCAAGGCTTCTGTTGAAAAGCAAAGTCTTGTGGGTGATGATCAAAGCACGGCCTGTGTGGCATAGCTTTGTGTAGCGTTGATTCGCGAGCCTCACACCCCAGTTGTGAACCAGAAACGGGAGAGGACCTCAGGGAGGGCATGCGTTTCCTTCTAGCTAGAAGTGGCGTCAGTGGTTTTACACGCCCGGACGAGTTTGACTTATGAGGTTGTTGCTGTTGCGAGGCGCCTCGGATATATCGGTCGATCCGGGACCGATGGAGTCATTGGACTCATTGACACCCCAAAGGGTGGGGAAACGCAGTGTTCAAGCATTTTAATCCACATCAGTGGACCGGCCCTGTCGCTCCAAGGGTCACTCGAGCTCTGATCCTAAGACACGGGGTAGAGCGTCTCGAATCGGTACATGACTATCTTTTGCCTCAGTTCACAGACGTAAATCCAATTTCCAAATACGTGACAGTGCAGTTTTGATTGTAGAGCCTAGTATAGCGACATGATATATGGTACCCATTGTAACAACCCGTATTTTGAATAACATGTTATAACATAAATCAAGGCAGAATTAAATGATAAATTCTGAATCAAGGGAAACGGGCTTTGCCATTGCGTTCATCTCGGAAAAATACGCGAAATAGAGTTCGAGTTTTCGAAAATCGGAGTCCGTATGACCAAGTTATGGCCCGTCAAAGTTTTCAGAAAATTTCAAGTTCAAAAACAGTTCAAATTTGAATTCAGAATTCAAATTCAGCCAAGCAGGACAGGTGGAAAAAATTCCCGCCATCCCCAAGTCGACTGGGGAGTCGACTTGGGAGTCGACACACCCCAGGTGGTGTCGACTGCCCAGTCGACACCCCTGTCGACTTGGGTGGTCGGCCAGTTTGGCCTGGGTGCACCTGACTTGTTCCTCAAGACATGCTTTAGGGCTGGTGACGGATTTTAATGGCTCAGATCTGAACTAGGGTTAATCCTATGGCCTAAACTAATCTAATATTCTATAAAAGGACCCTAATACCTAGCCTAAACCGTCATAAATCAATCCTACAACTAGGTTATGCCAAAATGCTCCTTGATCATGGCCTCCATCTTCATATCATGGCCCCCATCCTCTTCATGAAAGTTTGAGTGTTCTAAGCTAGTAAAAGAGCCACCTTTCTTCATCAAAATAAGGATCTTTCTTCATACAAATCAAAGGAGCTTCTTGTTTCTCAAGACAACTTGGAGCTTGTATTCATTTGAGGGTTTTTAGTGTTGCAAGTGTGGCTTCGTCTCAATCTTGTTTTATTTTATAGTCTTCATAGCATTGTAAGCCCTATTCTACTCTTAGATTCTAACTATGAAGTTAAATATGACATGTTGCAAGTTTGAGTTTGGGCTTAAGTATGATTTGTGCTTTGATCCTATCATGTTATGCATAGATTAATCCTATGCATGTTTGTAAAGCTATCACCTTGACTTTGTGCATAGAAAGTTATGAACTTTGATTTGAAATGTTGCATAAAGCAACATAGAAACTCTCATGACCTTTATGTTAACTTGCATATGATGTTATATGCGAATCACTAGTTATCATCCTATGCCATCTATGACCATGTATCACCTATTTGCTAAGTTTAATGCCATACATGTGTAGATTTGAATTGGACCTAAGTGCAATATTTGCCTTGAACCTATCATTGTATGCATAGATCTATTCATGCCTCTCTTGATTCATGATTGTGGACCTATCATGAACCTAGTACCGTTCATGTTGACCTTTGGAAAAAAATGCTATGAAATGGATTATGGTTTATGCATGTTAACAAACCTTAACCCCTCATGTTCCTTAACATGCATATGATAATATTGAACCTATTTGCTATGCACAAGTTAGGATTGTCACCCTATGTCAACTATTACCATGCTACCACCATATATGCTATTATGCATGCTTGTGGCCAAATCACCCTTATGCTATTATGCATGCTTGTGGCCAAATCACCCTTATGCTATTATGCATGCTTGTGGCCAAATCACCCTTATGCTATTTGATATGGTTGAGGCCAAGTCACCTTTTATGCTATCATACATGTTGAGGCCATATGCTAGTATGTTGAATCCCCTTTGGCCTCAAATATCAACATGTTTAACTTGTGATAGACTTTGCCATCTTATGCCCACCTTGTCATATTCTTATGTTCCTGCTTTTTGACCTATTTGTGTTGATGCGAACTTACGTGCGATGGGGTTACGTTATAGGTAAAATAAAATGACATGAAACATGACTTGGAAAATATGACATGTGATGATGCTTGAAAACATGAACGTGGACATGACATGTAGAAAACATGAAAGTGGCCAACACGAGGTTGGGTTGAGTTTGTAGCATAAATCTACCCAGAACCGACCGGCTTAACTAGTGGCTACGAACAATAGGACTCAATGTGAGTAGTTGGTCACATCGCACTTAAAACCCGAGGTTAGACTAGGTTGTGGTGTAAAGCTACCCGGACCCGCCCGGCTTAACTAGTAACCACAACAAAGTCTAATGTGAGAGGTTGGGGTGCATTAAGTTAATTAATGCCACATGGTAGGGTTAAGTCATGGACTACTTGAATACTTAACCAATTAAACACGATGGATTGGTAGGGTTAAATCATGGACTACTTGAATATACTTAACCAGTTGAACACGATGTATTGATAGGGTTAAGTCATGAACTGCTTGGATACACTTGACCAACTCAATACATGGTTAGGATAGGGTTAACCACACTTAACCCATTTAAAATCCTAGTTACGTAGTCCTTTTCAGCAGTAACCTACTTGGGAGTATCTGGATACCCTGGACTAGGCTAGGGTGGGGCACGATTACTGACTGATTGTAAGAGACCGAAAGAGACGGCTGAATAGTGCACCAGTTAAGTTCAGGCGGACCATGGTCGTGCACATTAAGTCCGAAGTTGGACATCGGGACTGGTAGGTTTAGACTGTGCGTGCTTGAATTGTGTCTGGGGTTTACACCTTAGGGCTGGATACACCCTAGGGTGGACCTTGCACAGTTAACTACATTCCATGATTAGGCCGTATGACAATGATACACGACGAGTTAGGCTTATAGGGAGCCGATCGACTAGACCGAGTAGTTGGACCTTGATTTAGGCATCTCATGAGTTTGGGCCAACATTGGGCTAAGGGATCATTTCTTGTTTAACTTGACATGGATTAGAATACTAGTACACTTGGTGCAACTTAACCTTGTATATGCGATGCCACACTTGATCTATCTTGTTAACTTTTCACCATGCCAGTTATCATCCTATGTTTCATCTCTGTTTTACATGTCCAGTTAACTTGATTAGTTTTTATACTAATAGTAGGTAGGACTTACCAGTCTTTTTGACTGACCCATTTTCTTTCACCTCTTTTCTTCCGTCCCCCCCCCCCCCAGGTTCTCAGGGTGGGAACACTAGCACCTAGCTTGGATCTTTAACTTGCTTTCTGGATAGCTCATGTACGGTTTGGACTTGAGCTCGCTATGGCTTTACCATGTCTACTTTGGGGATAGTTTACTTTATGTTATTTCCAGTTTTCAGTTTATGTTTTTCTAGACTTTGTAGTAGTTGGAAAATAATGACTCGGTACTTTGATGTAACTTGACTATGGTTTTGAAATAGTAGTTTTATCCGTTGCTTTACTTACTCTGTTTTACTTATATGTTCTGTCTTGTGATATCTTCATGCATGTTTACCTTGACCAACACCCCTCCAAAGCCAGTGTACTTGCAAGAGTGACATTGGCGGAGGTGGGGTGTTACATTTGGTATCAGAGCATAAGGTTTACGAGATTGAACAAAAGGTTTTTAAAACTTACCTTTTGAAAAACTATTTTCAAAACCGATTATAAAGAAGTATTTTTCCAAAGAAAAGTCTAGTTTATTTTAATAGGCTATTCCCCAAAAGCCATTAGCACTATCCTTTGTTTCCTCGTTCTCAATCTATCTTTTTCTTCATTTCAGTATGGCTGATAATTTTGCCATTCTGGAGGGCGTACCAGTACCTATTTGGTTTAGAAGGTACATGGAGGCAAGGGCGAATGAAGCCGGCCCCGCGAACATTCCTCCTCCTTCCCCCGTGGCTAAAATTCCTCCTCCTCCCGTAGCTGAGGTTCCTCCTCCTCCTCAGCATCCGCAAGCGGATTTCGCGAAGATTTGCAAGGACTTTAAGGCGATGGGTGGTAAGAATTTTATTGGGACGGAGACTTTTGTTGAGGCAAGAAACTGGTTAAAGGAAACTGAAGACCTCTTTGCTATCTTTGATATAGAAGACCGTAGGAAAGTTCTGTTAGCGGTATGGCTGTTGAAAGGGGAAGCTGCATATTGACGGGTAGTCACCACCACTACTAGGCCAATTCAGACTTGGGATGACTTTAGGAGAAGGTTTGGACTGAGGTTTCTATCATCGACAGAAGAGAACCTTCAGATGGAGAGGTTCCTATCTCTAAAGCAAGGGGACATGACAGTTAGGGAATACATGGGTACGTTTAATCAACTTGCTCGGTTCAGTCTAGACTTGGTTAACACAGCTCAGAAGAAGGCCCTACACTTTGCTCTAGGATTGAACGAGCCATTGCACGGTTTGGCCGTGTCTCACATACCCATGGGGGCGACCTTCGAGAGTTTGGTAAATATGGCCCTGCTTCAAGAGGAAGATAAGAGTGGTAAGAAGGAAGTCAAGTTGAATGAGTCTCAAGGCAAGAAGGTAGATTCCGAGAAAGGAGGCAAGGACAACAACGACCGCAATGACAACAAGACCAGGGAGACCAGGAAGTGCAACTTCTGTGGGATCGTTGGACACATAGCCAAAGATTGTAGGAAGAAGAAGAGGAAGTTGGGAGAATGCTTTCATTGTGGAGAGTCTGGACACTATAGCAAGGATTGCCCGAAAAAGCGAGGACAAGGGAAAAGGCAAACTCAGCAAGCAGGACCCTCTAGAGGGCAGTTGCAGGCTCTCCCCGCCCTTCCAGCTTTTGATCGAGGTAGTGTTTCTATAGAAAGTCATGTTTACATTTCTGATTTCCCTGTTTGTACCTTATTTGATTCTGGCGCATCGCATAGTTTTATTTCTGATCTTGTTGAAAGTTTGCACCTAAGTACTAGTCTAGTTGAGGTCCCGTTAGTGTTTCAAATCCAATTGGGGGTTCCGCCCATCTACCTGTGATTTGTATGGATTTGAAAATATCTATCTTGAGCATAGAATTCATGTGTAATGCTTAGGTTCTCGGGTTTATGGGATACAGGTTGATTTTGGGCATGGATTGGTTGTCCAATTATGGAGCCATTCTTGATTTTGAACATAGGGTTCAAGGCTCATGACTCGCCTCGGTAATACCCTCGAAATCTCGTGTGACCTTCAGGGTTCCATCATGATTAGTTACCTAGAATCCCTTGGCACCTTTATTGGAAATTTGTAATCCAATCGAGTAGTGTTCGCCACTAAGGCGGATAGTCCATTTCACTTAAGCATGGGTTAGAGAAATCACCCTAGTAAGTACATTTGGCAACGTGGATTGGCACTTGTTTTCAAGAGATAGTTCTTCTGCGTGGGATACCGTATAGTATGTAAACGAGGTCCAGGATTCACTAACGAATTTTGTAAAGCTTGCATGAAACCATGAGCACACAGTTATGTGGAAGCCAAGTATTTTAGAAAAAATAATAATAAGTGGAAGTGGAATGAGAGGCAACGGTGAAATGAGTTCTAACTCATATTTTGGAAATAAGAATTAAGAGCTACGAATTTGTGAAGTTAAAAGACGGTCAAGGCACGATAGGATTAAGCTCAAGAAAATGCGGCTTAGAAGATTGAAGACTAAATACGCGCATTATATCTCTTTCTAAGAGTATATCCTTGATCCCTATTATTCTGTAGAGCTTACTCGCATGCTATCTTTTAAGTATATCCTCTCGGTCCTATTCTCAATCTTAGTTCTGTTGCAAACCCCATAAGGAGTATGACTCGCCTATATAGTTGGGGTGAGGATGTCCATTAAGTTGACCAAACTATTTGGGCTTTATGGGATATGGGTCATAGTTGATAGACTTACGTAGAGTGCTCACTTTGTTCCGTTGAAGAGCAAGAGGACCACATCATGGCTAGCATCTGTTCATCTTCGAGAGATAGTGCGATTGCATGGAGTTCCTTCTAACATAGTTAGCGATCGTGACCCAATTCTTGCTAGCCAATTCTGGAATAGTTTGCAAGAAGCGATGGGTACGCGATTGAATCTAAGTACAGCCTATCACCCCCAGATGGATGGCCAAACCGAAAGGATGAATAGAGTGCTAGAAGATCTTTTGAGGCTTTGTGTTCTTGACTTTGGTGGTACTTGGGAAGACCACCTTCCTCTTGTAGAGTTTGCTTATAATAACAGCTATCAGGCAAGCATAGGAATGGCACCATTCGAAGCTTTGTATGAAAGACCGTGCAAGTCACCAACATGTTGGTGGGAGACGACGGATAAACTTATACTTGGTCCCGACATGATAAGGGACACATCCTAGAAGGTTGAGTTAATTCGAAGGCGGATGAAAATGGCCCAAGACAGGCAGAAATCCTATGCAGACAAGCGAAGGACAGACTTAGAGTTTGAAGTTGGGGATATGGTCTTTGTGAAGGTTTCTCCTTTGCGAAACGTGGTTCGTTTTGGAGCAGTTGGAAAGATAGAACCAAGTTCGTTGGACCCTTCCCTATCATTGAGAAGATTGGGCAAATGGCTTATAGAGTGGAATTGCCCGAGAAGCTGGCCGGAGTGCATAACGTCCTTCATGTCTCGCATCTCCGGAAGTGTTGGCACAGATCCGCCGAAGTGGTTGAACCAAGTATTCTTGAAGACATGGAGGTAGAGAAAGAGGAGACCTTGAGGCGAGCTCTGATTCGTATCTTGGGAACGGAGATCAAGAAACTGAGGAATCGAGAAGTCAAGTTAGTAAAGGTTCAGTGGAGCGAAGCCGATGAAGATGCAACTTGGGAAACAGAGGAGAAGATGCGTGGGTTTTATCCATTCCTTTTTTAGGGTACATTCTCAATCTCTTTTCCTAGTTAGCATATCTTTCCTTTGCTATCCATGTTTATCTTGTTATCTCGTTAACCTTGTCTTAAGAACCTTAGGTAGAAACCCTTTGGATGAAACGTGTATTTGAAACATGTAATGCTTGATGTTTGCCAGTGGTTGCAAGTGTTTGCAAGTGGATACTCGTGGATGCATGATACACATTAGGCACTAAGATCGGCTCACACACTTTCATATTGCATATGCATGAGTGCTTATACTTATTCATGGCTGAAACATGTTATGCTATCACGTGGATGTTGCATATGGATGAATGTTATGTACACTCATATAGAGATTATGAATTATGTTAGGAATTTGCATACATATGGACTCATTTCACTAACATACTTTGCATTAAGGAGGTTTACTGAATCAGTAACCGCCTGATTTTCGCATTAGATAAGTACATATACACACACCTTTGCATATGACCATACAACATTTAGAATTTGTTAAGGACAATGGTTACTTGTGGATGATGTTGTGAGTAGATGGATGATGGATGGTAGGATACGTTCTTCCTAACTTAGAGATTTCGGGGACGAAATCCTTTAAGGAGGGGAGAATGTAACAACCCGTATTTTGAATAACATGTTATAACATAAATCAAGGCAGAATTAAATGATAAATTCTGAATCAAGGGAAACGGGCTATGCCATTGCGTTCGTCTCGGAAAAATACGCGAAATAGAGTCCAAGTTTTCGAAAATCGGAGTCCGTACGACCAAGTTATGGCCCGTCAAAGTTTTCAGAAAATTTCAAGTTCAAAAACAGTTCAAATTTGAATTCAGAATTCAAATTCAACCAAGCAGGACAGGTGGGAAAAATTCCCGCCACCCCTAAGTCGACTGGGGAGTCGACTTGGGAGTCGACACACCCCAAGTGGTGTCGACTGCCCAGTCGACACCCCTGTCGACTTGGGTGGTCGGCCAGTTTGGCCAGGGTGCACCTGACTTGTTCCTCAAGACATGCTTTAGGGCTGGTGACGGATTTTAATGTGTCAGATCTGAACTAGGGTTAATCCTATGGCCTAAACTAATCTAATCTTCTATAAAAGGACCCTAATACCTAGCCTAAACCATCATAAATCAATCCTACAACTAGGTTATGCCAAAATGCTCCTTGATCATGGCCTCCATCTTCATATCATGGCCCCCATCCTCTTCATGAAAGTTTGAGTGTTCTAAGCTAGTAAAAGAGCCACCTTTCTTCATCAAAACAAGGATCTTTCTTCATACAAATCAAAGGAGCTTCTTGTTTCTCAAGACAACTTGGAGCTTGTATTCATTTGAGGGTTTTTAGTGTTGCTAGTGTGGCTTCGTCTCAATCTTGTTTTATTTTATAGTCTTCATAGCATTGTAAGCCCTATTCTACTCTTAGATTCTAACTATGAAGTTAAATATGACATGTTGCAAGTTTGAGTTTGGGCTTAAGTATGATTTGTGCTTTGATCCTATCATGTTATGCATAGATTTATCCTATGCATGCTTGTAAAGCTATCACCTTGACTTTGTGCATGGAAAGTTATGAGCTTTGATTTGAAATGTTGCATAAAGCAACATAGAAACTCTCATGACCTTTACGTTAACTTGCATATGATGTTATATGCGAATCACTAGTTATCATCCTATGCCATCTATGACCATGTATCACCTATTTGCTAAGTTTAATGCCATACATGTGTAGATTTGAATTGGACCTAAGTGCAATATTTGCCTTGAACCTATCATTGTATGCATAGATCTATTCATGCCTCTCTTGATTCATGATTGTGGACCTATCATGAACCTAGTATCGTTCATGTTGACCTTTGGAAAAAAATGCTATGAAATGGATTATGGTTTACGCATGTTAACAAACCTTAACCCCTCATGTTCCTTAACATGCATATGATAATATTGAACCTATTTGCTATGCACAAGTTAGGATTGTCACCCTATGTCAACTATTACCATGCTACCACCATATATGCTATTATGCATGCTTGTGGCCAAATCACCCTTATGCTATTATGCATGCTTGTTGCCAAATCACCCTTATGCTATTTGATAAGTTTGAGGCCAAGTCACCTTTTATGCTATCATACATGTTGAGGCCATATGCTAGTATGTTGAACCCCCTTTGGCCTCAAATATCACCATGTTTAACTTGTGATAGACTTTGCCATCTTATGCCCACCTTGTCATATTCTTATGTTCCTTCTTTTTGATCTATTTGTGTTGATGCGAACTTACGTGCGATGGGGTTACGTTATGGGTAATTTAAATGACATGAAACATGACTTGGAAAATATGACATGTGATGATGCTTGAAAACATGAACGTGGACATGACATGTAGAAAACATGAAAGTGGCCAACTTGAGGTTGGGTTGAGTTTGTAGCATAAATCTACCTGGAACCGACCGGCTAAACTAGTGGCTACGAACAATAGGACTCAATGTGAGTAGTTGGTCACATCGCACTTAAAACCCGAGGTTAGACTAGGTTGTGGTGTAAAGCTACCCGGACCCGCCCGGCTTAACTAGTAACCACAACAAAGTCTAATGTGAGAGGTTGGGGTGCATTAAGTTAATTAATGCCACATGGTAGGGTTAAGTCATGGACTACTTGAATACTTAACCAACTAAACACGATGGATTGGTAGGGTTAAGTCATGGACTACTTGAATATACTTAACCAGTTGAACACGATGTATTGATAGGGTTAAGTCATGAACTGCTTGGATACACTTGACCAACTTAATACATGGTTAGGATAGGGTTAACCACACTTAACCCATTTAAAATCCTAGTTACGTGGTCTTTTCAGCAATAACCTACTTGGGAGTACCTGGATACCCTGGACTAGGCAAGGGTGGGGCACGATTACTGACTGATTGTAAGAGACCAAGAGAGACGGCTGAATAGTGCACCAGTTAAGTTCAGGCAGACCATGGTCGTGCACATTAACTTCGGAGTTGAACATGGGCACCGGTAGGTTTAGACTGTGCGTGCTTGAATTGTGTCTAGGGTTTACACCTTTGGGCTGGATACACCCTAGGGTGGACCTTGCACAGTTAACTACATTCCATGATTAGGCCGTATGACACCGATACACGACGAGTTAGGCTTATAGGGAGCCGATCGACTAGACCGAGTAGTTGGACCTTGATTTAGGCCATCTCATGAGTTTGGGCCAACATTGGGCTAAGGGATCATTTCTTGTTTATACTTGACATGGATTAGAATACTAGCACACTTGGTGCAACTTAACCTTGTATATGCGATGCCACACTTGACCTATCTTGTTAACTTTTCACCATGCCAGTTATCATCCTATGTTTCTTCTCTGTTTTACATGTCCAGTTAACTTTATTAGTTTTTATACTAATAGTATGTAGGACTTACCAGTCTTTTTGACTGACCCGTTTTCTTTCGCCTCTTTTCTTCCATCCCCCCCCCCCAAGGTTCTCAGGGTGGGAACACTAGCACCTAGCTTGAATCTTTAGCTTGCTTTCTGGATAGCTCATGTACGGTTTGGACTTAAGCTCGCTATGGCTTTACCATGTCAACTTTGGGGATAGTTTACTATATGTTTTTTCCAGTTTTCAGTTTATGTTTTTCTAGACTTTGTAGTAGTTGGAAAATAATGACTCAGTACTTTGATGTAACTTGACTATGGTTTTGAAATAGTAGTTTTATCCGCTGCTTTACTTACTCTGTTTTACTTATATGTTCTGTCTTGTGATATCTTCATGCATGTTTACCTTGACCAACACCCCTCCAAAGCCAGTGTACTTGCAAGAGTGACATTGGCGGAGGTGGGGTGTTACATTTGGCATCAGAGCATAAGGTTTACGAGATTGAACAAAAGGTTTTTAAAACTTACCTTTTGAAAAACTATTTTCAAAATCGATTATAAAGAAGTATTTTTCCAAAGAAAAGTCTAGTTTATTTTAAAAGGCTATTCCCCAAAAGCCATTAGCACTATCCTTTGTTTCCTCGTTCTCAATCTATCTTTTTCTTCGTTTCAGTATGGCCGATAATTTTGCCATTCTGGAGGGCGTACCAGTACCTATTTGGTTTAGAAGGTACATGGAGGCAAGGGCGAATGAAGCCGGCCCCGCGAACATTCCTCCTCCTTCCCCCGTGGCTAACATTCCTCCTCCTCCCGTAGCTGAGGTTCCTCCTCCTCCTCCTCAGCATCCGCAAGCGGATTTCGCGAAGATTTGCAAGGACTTTAAGGCGATGGGTGGCAAGAATTTTATTGGGACGGAGACTTTTGTTGAGGCAAGAAACTGGTTAAAGGAAACTGAAGACCTCTTTGCTATCTTTGACATACAAGACCGTAGGAAAGTTCTGTTAGCGGTATGGTTGTTGAAAGGGGAAGCTGCATATTGGTGGGTAGTCACCACCACTACTAGGCCAATTCAGACTTGGGATGACTTTAGGAGAAGGTTTGGACTGAGGTTTCTATCATCGACAGAAGAGAACCTTCAGATGGAGAGGTTCCTATCTCTAAAGCAAAGGGACATGACAGTTAGGGAATACGTGGATACGATTAATCAACTTGCTCGGTTCAGTCTAGACTTGGTTAACACAGCTCAGAAGAAGGCCCTACACTTTGCTCTAGGATTGAACGAGCCATTGCACGGTTTGGCCGTGTCTCACATACCCATGGGGGCGACCTTCGAGAGTTTGGTAAATATGGCCCTGCTTCAAAAGGAAGATAAGAGTGGTAAGAAGGAAGTCAAGTTGAATGAGTCTCAAGGCAAGAAGGTAGATTCCGAGAAAGGAGGCAAGGACAACAACGACCGCAATGACAACAAGACCAGGGAGACCAGGAAGTGCAACTTCTGTGGGATCGTTGGACACATAGCCAAAGATTGTAGGAAGAAGAAGAGGAAGTTGGGAGAATGCTTTCATTGTGGAGAGTCTGGACACTATAGCAAGGATTGCCCGAAAAAGCGAGGACAAGGGAAAAGGCAAACTCAGCAAGCAGGACCCTCTGGAGGGCAGTTGCAGGCTCTCCTCGCTCTTCCAGCTTTTGATCGAGGTAGTGTTTCTATAGAAAGTCATGTTTACATTTCTGATTTCCCTGTTCGTACCTTATTTGATTCTGGCGCATCGCATAGTTTTATTTCTGATCTTGTTGAAAGTTTGCACCTACGTACTAGTCTAGTTGAGGTCCCGTTAGTGTTTCAAATCCAATTGGGGGTTCCGCCCATCTACCTGTGATTTTTATGGATTTGAAAATCTCTATCTTGAGCATAGAATTCATGTGTAATGCTTAGGTTCTCGGGTTTATGGGATACAGGTTGATTTTGGGCATGGATTGGTTGTCCAATTATGGAGCCATTCTTGATTTTGAACATAGGGTTGCAAGGCTCATGACTCGCCTCGGTAATACCCTCAAAATCTCGTGTGACCTTCAGGGTTCCGTCATGGTTAGTTACCTAGAATCCCTTGGCACCTTTATTGGAAATTTGTAATCCAATCGAGTAGTGTTCACCGCTAAGGCGGATAGTCCATTTCACTTAAGCGTGGGTTAGAGAAATCACCCTAGTAAGTACATTTGGCAACGTGGATTGGCACTTGTTTTCAAGAGATAGTTCTTCTGCATGGGATACCGTATAGTATGTAAACGAGGTCCAGGATTCACTAACGAATTTTGTAAAGCTTGCATGAAACCATGAGCACGCAGTTATGTGGAAGCCAAGTATTTTAGAAAAAATAATAATAAGTGGACGTGGAATGAAAGGCAACGGTGAAATGAGTTCTAACTCATATTTTGGAAATAAGAATTAAGAGCTACGAATTTGTGAAGTTAAAAGACGGTCAAGGCACAATAGGATTAAGCTCAAGAAAATGCGGCTTAGAAGATTGAAGACTAAATACGCGCATTATATCTCTTTCTAAGAGTATATCCTTGATCCCTATTATTCTGAAGAGCTTACTCGCATGCTATCTTTTAAGTATATCCTCTCGTTCCTATTCTCAATCTTAGTTCTGTTGCAAACCCCATAAGGAGTACGACTCGCCTATATAATTGGGGTGAGGATGTCCATTAAGTTGACCAAACTATTTGGGCTTTATGGGATATGGGTCATAGTTGATAGACTTACGTAGAGTGCTCACTTTGTTCCGTTGAAGAGCAAGAGGACCACATCATGGCTAGCATCTGTTCATCTTCGAGAGATAGTGCGATTGCATGGAGTTCCTTCTAACATAGTTAGCGATCGTGACCCAATTCTTGCTAGACAATTCTGGAATAGTTTGCAAGAAGCGATGGGTACGCGATTGAATCTAAGTACAGCCTATCACCCCCAGACGGATGGCCAAACCGAAAGGGTGAATAGAGTGCTAGAAGATCTTTTGAGGCTTTGTGTTCTTGACTTTGGTGGTACTTGGGAAGACCATATTCCTCTTGTGGAGTTTTCTTATAATAACAGTTATCAGGCATGCATAGGAATGGCACCATTCGAAGCTTTGTATGAAAGACCGTGCAAGTCACCAACATGTTGGTGGGAGACGACGGATAAACTTATACTTGGTCCCGACATGATAAGGGACACATCCGAAAAGGTTGAGTTAATTCGAAGGCGGATGAAAACGGCCAAGACAGGCAGAAATCCTATGCAGACAAGCGAAGGACAGACTTAGAGTTTGAAGTTGGGGATATGGTCTTTGTGAAGGTTTCTCCTTTGCGAAACGTGGTTCGTTTTGGAGCAGTTGGAAAGATAGCACCAAGGTTCGTTGGACCCTTCCCTATCATCGAGAAGATTGGGCAAATGGCTTATAGAGTGGAATTGCCCGAGAAGCTGGCCGGAGTGCATAACGTCCTTCATGTCTCGCATCTCCGGAAGTGTTGGCACAGATCCGCCGAAGTGGTTGAACCAAGTATTCTTGAAGACATGGAGGTAGAGAAAGAGGAGACCTTGAGGCGAGCTCTGATTCGTATCTTGGGAACGGAGATCAAGAAACTGAGGAATCGAGAAGTCAAGTTAGTAAAGGTTCAGTAGAGCGAAGCCGATGAAGATGCAACTTGGGAAATCGAGGAGAAGATGCGTGGGTTTTATCCATTCCTTTTTGAGGGTACATTCTCAATCTCTTTTCCTAGTTAGCATATTTTCCTTTGCTATCCATGTTTATCTTGTTATCTCGTTCACCTTGTCTTAAGAACCTTAGGTAGAAACCCTTTGGATGAAACATGTATTTGAAACATGTTATGCTTGATGTTTGCCAGTGGTTGCAAGTGTTTGCAAGTGGATACTCGTGGATGCATGATACACATTAGGCACTAAGATCGGCTCACACACTTTCATATTGCATATGCATGAGTGCTTATACTTATTCATGGCTGAAACATGTTATGTTATCACGTGGATGTTGCATATGGATGAATGTTATGTACACTCATATAGAGATTATGAATTATGTTAGGAATTTGCATACATATGGACTCATTTCACTAACATACTTTGCATTAAGGAGGTTTACTGAATCAGTAACCGCCTGATTTTCACATTAGATAAGTACATATACACACACCTTTGCATATGATCATACAACATTTAGAATTTGTTAAGGACAATGGTTACTTGTGGATGATGTTGTGAGTAGATGGATGATGGATGGTAGGATACGTTCTTCCTAACTTAGAGATTTCGGGGACGAAATCCTTTAAGGAGGGGAGAATGTAACAACCTGTATTTTGAATAACATGTTATAACATAAATCAAGGCAGAATTAAATGATAAATTCTGAATCAAGGGAAACGGGTTGTGCCATTGCGTTCGTCTCAGAAAAATACGCGAAATAGAGTCCGAGTTTTCGAAAATCGGAGTCCGTATGACCAAGTTATGGCCCGTCAAAGTTTTTAGAAAATTTCAAGTTCAAAAACAGTTCAAATTTGAATTCAGAATTCAAATTCAGCCAAGCAGGACAGGTAGGAAAAATTCCCTCTACCCCCAAGTCGACTGGGGAGTCGACTTGGGAGTCGACACACCCCAGGTGGTGTCGACTGCCCAGTCGACACCCCTGTCGACTTGGGTGGTCGACCAGTTTGGCCTGGGTGCACCTGACTTGTTCCTCAAGACATGCTTTAGGGCTGGTGACGGATTTTAGTGGCTCAGATCTGAACTAGGGTTAATCCTATGGCCTAAATTAATCTAATCTTCTATAAAAGGACCCTAATACCTAGCCTAAACCATCATAAATCAATCCTACAACTAGGTTATGCCAAAATGCTCCTTGATCATGGCCTCCATCTTCATATCATGGCCCCCATCCTCTTCATGAAAGTTTGAGTGTTCTAAGCTAGTAAAAGAGCCACCTTTCTTCATCAAAACAAGGATCTTTCTTCATACAAATCAAAGGAGCTTCTTGTTTCTCAAGACTACTTGGAGCTTGTATTCATTTGAAGGTTTTTAGTGTTGCTAGTGTGGCTTCGTCTCAATCTTGTTTTGTTTTATAGTCTTCATAGCATTGTAAGCCCTATTCTACTCTTAGATTCTAACTATGAAGTTAAATATGACATGTTGCAAGTTTGAGTTTGGGCATAAGTATGATTTGTGCTTTGATCCTATCATGTTATGCATAGATTTATCCTATGCATGTTGGTAAAGCTATCACCTTGACTTTGTGCATAGAAAGTTATGAGCTTTGATTTGAAATGTTGCATAAAGCAACATAGAAACTCTCACGACCTTTATGTTAACTTGCATATGATGTTATATACGAATCACTAGTTATCATCCTATGCCATCTATGACCATGTATCACCTATTTGCTAAGTTTAATGCCATACATGTGTAGATTTGAATTGGACCTAAGTGCAATATTTGCCTTGAACCTAACATTGTATGCATAGATCTATTCATGCCTCTCTTGATTCATGATTGTGGACCTATCATGAACCTAGTACCGTTCATGTTGACCTTTGGAAAAAAATGCTATGAAATGGATTATGGTTTATGCATGTTAACAAACCTTAACCCCTCATGTTCCTTAACATGCATATGATAATATTGAACCTATTTGCTATGCACAAGTTAGGATTGTCACCCTATGTCAACTATTACCATGCTACCACCATATATGCTATTATGTCGTCTTGTGGCCAAATCACCCTTATGCTATTATGCATGCTTGTGGCCAAATCACCCTTATGATATTATGCATGCTTGTGGCCAAATCACCCTTATGCTATTTGATATGTTTGAGGCCAAGTTACCTTTTATGCTATCATACATGTTGAGGCCATATGCTAGTATGTTGAACCCCCTTTGGCCTCAAATATCACCATGTTTAACTTGTGATAGACTTTGCCATCTTATGCCCGCCTTGTCATATTCTTATGTTCCCGCTTTTTGATCAATTTGTGTTGATGCGAACTTACGTGCGATGGGGTTACGTTATGGGTAAACTTAAATGACATGAAACATGACTTGGAAAATATGACATGTGATGATGCTTGAAAACATGAACGTGGACATGACATGTAGAAAACATGAAAGTGGCCAACACGAGGTTGGGTTGAGTTTGTAGCATAAATCTACCCGGAACCGACCGGCTTAACTAGTGGCTACGAACAATAGGACCCAATGTGAGTAGTTGGTTACATCGCACTTAAAACCCGAGGTTAGACCAGGTTGTGGTGTAAAGCTACCCGGACCCGCCCGGCTTAACTAGTAACCACAACAAAGTTTAATGTGAGAGGTTGGGGTGCATTAAGTTAACTAATGCCACATGGTAGGGTTATGTCATGGACTACTTGAATACTTAACCAATTAAACACGATGGATTGGTAGGGTTAAGTCATGTACTACTTGAATATACTTAACCAGTTGAACACGATGTATTGATAGGGTTAAGTCATGAACTACTTGGATACACTTGACCAACTCAATACATGGTTAGGATAGGGTTAACCACACTTAACCCATTTAAAATCCTAGTTACGTGGTCCTTTTCAGCAGTAACCTACTTGGGAGTATCTGGATACCCTGGACTAGGCTAGGGTGGGGCACGATTACTGACTGATTGTAAGAGACCAAAAGAGACGGCTGAATAGTGCACCAGTTAAGTTCAGGCGGACCATGGTCGTGCACATTAAGTTCGGAGTTGAACATGGGCATCGGTAGGTTTAGACTGTGCGTGCTTGAATTGTGTCTAGGGTTTACACCTTAGGGCTGGATACACCCTAGGGTGGACCTTGTACAGTTAACTACATTCCATGATTAGGCCGTATGACACCGATACACGACGAGTTAGGCTTATAGGGAGCCGATCGACTAGACCGAGTAGTTGGACCTTGATTTAGGCCATCTCATGAGTTTGGGCCAACATTGGGCTAAGGGATCATTTCTTGTTTATACTTGACATGGATTAGAATACTAGTACATTTGGTCCAACTTAACCTTGTATATGCGATGCCACACTTGATCTATCGTGTTAACTTTTCACCATGCCAGTTATCATCCTATGTTTCATCTCTGTTTTACATGTCCAGTTAACTTTATTAGTTTTTATACTAATAGTAGGTAGGACTTACCAGTCTTTTTTACTGACCCGTTTTCTTTCGCCTCTTTTCTTCCGTTCCCCCCCCCCCCCAGGTTCTCAGGGTGGGAACACTAGCACCTAGCTTGGATCTTTAGCTTGCATTCTGGATAGCTCATGTACGGTTTGGACTTGAGCTCGCTATGGCTTTACCATGTCTACTTTGGGGATAGTTTACTTTATGTTATTTCCAGTTTTCAGTTTATGTTTTTCTAGACTTTGTAGTAGTTGGAAAATAATGACTCAGTACTTTGATGTAACTTGACTATGGTTTTGAAATAGTAGTTTTATCCGCTGCTTTACTTACTTTGTTTTACTTATATGTTTTGTCTTGTGATATCTTCATGCATGTTTACCTTGACAAACACCCCTCCAAAGCCAGTGTACTTGCAAGAGTGACATTGGCGGAGGTGGGGTGTTACACCCATGCTGTCTATGATTGATATTTATGATTGAAATTGTTTTAACACTATACACTTATAGTAATAAAAAAACATGAAATTTAACGTATCAAGCACTCTTTGGCTATTATAAGGTAAAACCCTATCCTCCGGCTTGCGTTGCATTGTGTGATGGGACCTAGGTCTTATAATAGCTTCATTTTTCTTTATTTAGAATTGCGCGGTTTGTTTTATGCACTGGTATCCTTGGGAGGAAACCCGTTCCGTGTTATACGGCGTGGTCCCTTGATTTACCTAACTTTAAAATAAAGATTAATAACTGTTTTAGTTCTCACACCAGTCACATGACTGATCTGGAGTTTATTGTTTTAACCTAAACTCTGGGTGCCCTTATTTTGACACGGGCAGCTAGTAGTTTTGGTTTTGCAGATTTATATTCACAGGAACCTGGTTTACAGCTGGAAGGATATTCGGAAAGCTTTGTATCTGTATATCTCCTTCAGTTGTGTTTTGTATTATTTTCCCGCTGCGATGTATTTAAATGTAATTTAAATCTCTGATATTTTCTGTGTAATATTTATTCATACTCCAGATATTCTTGTATTCTGATGGAATTGTTGTAATATGCAATGAAATGTTCTTCTGTTTGCGTTTGAATGTGTTGTGTTCTCAAAACAATCAGGGGTTTCGAACGGTCTTGATCGGTTTAGCGACTGATTCGGATCGAGCGAAATTCACGGTCGTTACAAGTTCAAACCTCAACTCGCCTCTCTAAGCCCTTTCCATTTAAAAAGAAGATCAAAAAGCCAAGTGGCATGCCGATTCGGCGCATAAAACCTCATATAGAATTTAAAAATGTACCTTATTGTCGGGCACTAAATTTATAAACTTCGTTCTCTTCATTCCATACCTGTTTAACACATGTTCACATGTTTTCAATTCAATTCAACTCAATCCAATCGTTTGAATTCAGTTTCGCCCATTTATTCTTTAATTAGCTTCTTAGCCTATTTCACTTGATATTTGAACGTGTCATGTTCGTATGTATTTTAGTTTTCCTATAAATCAATTGAATCCCATTTTCATATCAGGTTTTATATTCGATTTCGAATATGAAATTCACATGTCTCATTTACTTATCAAAAGAAATATCTCGATCTAAAATTCGATTAACAAATTATTCTACCACTTTGTTAATTCTATTCAAAAATAAATAACTGATTTTGTTTCAAAAATCAATCCATTTACTCCACTCGAGTTCATATTCATTTTATAACTCAAGTCCAGATTTTTGAAATGGAAATTCGGATTTTATTTTCTTTAAAATCCATATATTTATTTATATAAACCAATATGGTTTTTAAACGATTTTGGCGCTGCTTTTCTAAAAATTTGATTTTTACATAACTCAAAATCAATCAAACAAAATCCAGATTTTTCTCTTTCATTAGAAAACTATTATTCAACCGGTCCCGACGATTCTTGTTTCAAAGAATTCTGACTTAATTTGAGATCTATATACTCAATTGAAGTTTGAAACGCCAATTTATGAATTTCCATGCTGCGGCGAGTTTGTTTTAATTATATTTTTATATATAAACTTTTAAATTTCGTTTAAAATAAATTCAAATCCATTCTAATATATTTTATATATATATCAAAACAATTTTCCCAATTCAACTCAATAATTCTGATTATCCATAATCGCTGATTTTCCTTACTTGGTTATACATTTATCTATACTCAATTTGTTATTTTAAATCCCAATACCTTTTATAAATAAATTAAAAAATTCGGTATAATCAAATTCCAATCATAACTCCTTTTGATTTTCTCAATTCAGTTTATATTCTAAATCCCGGAATAAAATCAACTATTCTATTTTCAACACGTTTTCCAATTTCACTTTTTAAATTCTTTCTTGAATTTAAACTTCTAAATTATTCAATGATAATTTATTTCCCTATTTTTACAAACATTATTTATAAATTAATTTTCTTGTTTAAAAATTAAAACAAGCTTTCCTTTTAAATACCTATTTGAAACCAACCCCTTTTATATTCCGAATTTCGGAATAAAAACTATCATCCTTTTTTTGAAATGATTTCAATTTATACTTTTAAATTCATATTTGAATTTAATATTTCATATTATCTCTTGATAATTGATTCATCATATTTATAAACATCGTTTATAAATTTCCTTGTCTTATATATTTAAACAAGTTCTATTTAGAAATCTATTTACAACCAAAATCTTATTTTGGAAATTTCTATTTATAATAACTTATATATATAACACCCAATTTATTTTCATATTCAATTTAACTTCTATTTAAATAAATTCGAATTAATCGAATTTAAATCATAAATCCTTATGGATTTATTTTAGTTTAATTTATATTACGAACATCAGAATAAATTCCATCGTTTATTTCTTTAAAACGATTTCCCCGTTTCTATTTTTAAATTCACATTTGAATTTAAATATTCAAATTATCCAATGATAATTTTTCCACTTTATTTATAAACACTGTTTATAAATTCATTTCAAATCTCATATTATTAATTTATAAACAACGTTTATAAATTCACTACTTGTTTTATTTATTCAAACAAGTTAATATATTTATAGTCCAATTTAAATTCAAATTTTATTTTAGATAAATAGAATTTTCCCTTTGATTTTCAAAAATACCAATTATCAACTACGGATTTTCTAACACATCATATATGACAATGCATATGAGAACAAACAAATAATAATATTTTTGAGGAATCCAGTTGGATTCCTCCAACCTATTTTCCTGCATCCACAGCCGTTAGCCAAAATAAATAATACCCATCCTACTTCGAGGCAGGATATCACGGCATGAAGGTCAGCCACTATCATAGCGTGGGGCGTATAGGGTCATCCGCTACTGATACTGCGGGCATCCGCTAATGGTACTGCGGGAACTATCCAATCACCAGTGTGTATATATATATATATATATAATAGCCACAAACATCAATCCTATATAACTAATATATATGTCTAATAGCCACAGTAATATTTAAATGCAACCAAACAACCAACAAATTATTTTTAACGATAAAAATAATTTAAATAAAAATCTTGAGTGAGAATTTACTCACCGTGATTTTTAATTCGATCCATTCCGATTCCAATTTTGATTCCCTTCTTGTTAACCTCCAAGCTATTATTCCAACTCGACTTGTCTTGCGTAATTTGACCCTAATACAATTGAAATTTCCATTTATTATATTTCATTTTTCATGATCCTTATTCGTAATTAACTTTGTAACTACTAATTTGAATTTGAAGTAATCGGTTTTCGTTTGATTGTGATACCGCATGAATAAAATTTCAAACTGATTAAAGATTATTCATTAATTTGCTATTTATTTAATTAACAAATGAGTTACCTTATGATTTTTTTAACAGCTAAAACTGGCCCTGTAGTCTTGTTAACATTCCACCACTACCGTGACCAAATCCCTGTAGTTCTCCACGAACACAACATCCATCCAGTAAAATAAACCCACTATGGCAACCAACTCTACACTGCACCTTCTTCCTAGATCGACATCCGAAAACTAATCTCCACTTCAACCCCATCGTTCTGCCTGGCTTCGCGGCTCTAGGAAAACCCTCACTACTTTGCATCGCACCATGATAAATCCATACATAATTGTCCTGATTACTACCCAGTTCGAACCCACAGTAATGAGAAAATCCACTGCCTTCCCAAAAATTGAAAATCCGAACACCCCTAATACATGTTAGTTCCTTAGTTCGAAATCCACAAATCCTCTACTGTTGAATCTTATACTCTCAGTATAAATCGCGACACTCCAATTTCCACAGATCGAACTCACCCCTCATCTTTCCGCACCTTCGACGGTCTGATCACCCAACACTTTAACATCAACCATACTTTCATCAACTAATCTTAACCGCTCTACCATTACTGACTGTAACCAAACCATCGATCAACTAAGAAAATACAGTGACCATCATTAATTAAAACCACAAACTGTCGAACAAGAACTCACCTTCTTCCTTCCTGTTTCTTTCCACTGTTCATGCCTTTGTTGGTCGAACACCACTCCATAATCCAAACATCACTTCGTTGAACTCGCACCAACCCTGTATCGCGATCTCAAATGTTGAACCAAAACTCATCACCAGGTGCCCCTTGCCAACTCAAGCTCGCCCAGGCACCCAGCTCAACCTCCGACGTTGTCGACCCGTCTAAACCCCCACTCAACCTCCACTGCGCTAACCGAAACCCCATTAAATTGCGCATGCCCAAAAACCGTCGAACTCTAAAAATCCCAAATCGCGAGATTCAGATGATGTCGACCTTCCATAATTCGAACTCTTCGATTCCCGCATGACTTACTCGGCCTTGCGATAACTTCCATATCGTGATTTGATTAGGTTTAAAATTTTATTTTATTTTTCTCTCTGGGATGATTTCGATTTAATGTCGGGATTTGTTTTCGATTTTTATTTGATGATAAAATAAGGAAAGGAGCCCGTCATTGTTTATTTTATACAGAAGAAGTAAAAGGATGTAGGTTCAATATTGTTTTGAATGAAGAAAAGAAGGGAACAACCATTTGAAGCTTCGATAAATTTATTTTCAACAGAGCAGAAAAATGAAAAGGAACGGGGTCATCGCATTTATTAATAGATGGAGAATACTTGGGTATCAAGGAAGTAGGTTTGCATAAGGTATACTATATTAAATTGTGATTTGATTTAACATTAATACGATTTGATTTAGATTAAACTGCGATTTGATTTAAAGAAATTTTGTTTCTTTTTAAATAGATAATGATTTGATTTCGAACCTATCCATAATCAAATATCTCGGGGTTCACAGTTAAAAATCGTGAACCGCTATTAGCGTACCGACCGTCGTTCCAATGTAATAACATTATTCTGAATTGAACAATGTATATTCTGAAATTAAATTTGAACGTATATACTATACTATATTAAATTAATAAAATATAATCTAATTAAAATTCAGAACTAACCACTTTCTCGATAATAAATTATTGTTATTATTGATTATATTCACATAGAATTTATATTTCTTAGCTGAATTGTTTTGACTCAGTTTAAATCTCGAATTGAATTATTTTTCGTATTACGATAATTTAATATATTCGATATTAAATCGAAATCGATTATTAAATCGATAACTCAATATAAAAATCCATTTATATTATCAACTCAATATTTAAAACCATATTAAATATTTAAAATAAACTATTCAAAAATCCGGGTCGTTACAGGTATCCAAACTCAGGTGCAACCCATCATATTACAAATAATCTTCAGAATTTAAACATTGGAAGAAAAATTACTCAGGTATGAAATATTTATATATGGGCAATGGTGAGACTGCAAATATAACACGTACTGGCAAATGAACTATTTTTGGTAAAAGACAACTTCAACTAAAAAACATGCTAAGGATTCCTACCATAAATAAAAATCTTTTATGTGTATCAAAATTTGCTAGCGATAATTTTTTATATTTTGAGTTTCATCCAAAATTTTGCTTAGTCAAAGATATTCTAAGTCATGAAATATTACTACAAGGTAGTCTACATAATGGACTTTACAGGTTTAACAACTTGAAGACTGGAAATTCAAGTGGTGAACTCTGGTGCAACAATGTGGAAGCTTGTAGTAATAATGATTGTAGTAGTAATAAGCATTGTAATAGAAATAATGTTTTAGATAATATTACTTTATGGCATATGAAACTTGGTCATCCAAATTTCGAAACTGTCAGAACTTTTTATCTATTAATAATATTGCTTTTAAAAATGCATCAGTTAAACACACATGTACACATTGTTAGCTTGGCAAGAGCCACAAGCTTCCTTTTAGTTATTCTGAAACCAGGTACAACAAGCCAATGGAGCCAGTAGCTGTAGATTTATGGAGGCCAACACCTATAAATTCATATCAGGCGCACAGGTACTATCCTTCTTTTGTAGATGCCTATTCGAGATATACTTGGATATATATGCTAAAAAAATAAATCTGAAACTACTAACACAGTTATACAATTTATAACTCATGTTAAAAAGCAACTTAATTGTAATGTCAAAATTTTGCAAATAGATGGTGGGGCAGAATTCAAACCTTTGACTGATTATTTTGCTAAAACAGGAATTAAACAATGATTAACATGTCCTCACACATTTGAGCAGAATGGTTTGGTTGAAAGAAAACACAGACACATTGTAGAAATTGATTTAACATTGTTATCACAAAGCTCATTACCTATGAAGTATTGGAATGAAGCCTCTTTTACTTCATTTTTTCTTATTGACATGTTACCCACTAAGATCCTAGATAATAAAACTCCACATGAGATGATATACAATGTTACACCCGACTATAAGTTTCTAAAAATATATGGTTGTCTGTGTTTTCCATGTCTGAAAGATTATAATAAACATAAATTAAGTATGAGATCAAGTTCATTCACATTTATTGGCTATGCTCAAAATCAAAAAGGTTATAAATCTCTTGACAAGAATGGTAGAATTTATGTCTCAAGACATGTGATATTTGATGAAAGTAAATTTCCTTATGCAGATAGACATAATTCCAAAGGAGACAATAGAGTGGAATCTATTAAGACTATGGAGTTTAGACTAGTTACTCTTGAAACAATTAAAGACAATGAACATTCAGGCTTAAGGATATAATAGAAACAAGTATGCATATCAGTGGATCAGAAGAAAGAAATTCAGATAACAAAGAAATAAGTCAAGATGATAATAACTTTCACAACACTGATGATGATGGTAGCAGGTAAAGCAATAGCAGTACAAGGATATCACAATAGGAACAACAACATCAAAGAAGGCATCACATGACTACTAGATCAAAAAACAGTATTTTTAAACCAAAAGTCTATAATGCGGCCATCACTGAAACTGAACCACTTAATTTCACTCAAGCACTAAAGTCCAGAAATTGGAAAAAGACCATGGAAACAGAATATGTAGCTCTTATAAAAAAAATTTGGGAACTTGTTGTACTACCAGCACACAAGAATGTAATTAGTTGTAGATGGGTATATAGGATAAAATGAAAGGCTAATGGATCTATTGACAAATACAAAGCCAGATTGATAGTTAAAGGTTATGCACAACAATTTGGTTTTGATTTCGATGAAACCTTTTCTACAGTTATAAAACTCACTGCTATTAGGATAATATTAACTGTTGCCTTAAGTAAGGGGTGGAATATAAAACAAGTTGATGTGAACAATGCTTTTTTGAATGGAGAATTGACTGAAGAAGTCTACATGCAACAACCTGAAGGATACAATTCTGGTGATCAAAGGGTTTGCAGGCTTTATAAAGCAATCTATGGACTCAAGCAAGCTTCAAAGGCTTGGTACGAGAAACTCAAGAGGACATTAATAAATTTAGGTTTTATTCAAGTCAAGTCTGACAACTCATTATACATGAAAAGGAGTAGGCAAGGAACTATCTTTATTTTAGTATATGTGGATGATATGTTAATCGCAAGAGATAATGATTAAGAGATAAGCAAAGTCATACAATTATTGGATCAACATTTTTCTATTAAAGATTTAGGAGAGTTAAAATATTTTCTTGGGATTCAAATTATCAAACGCAGTGAAGTAAAATTGATTTTATCCCAGGAAAATTATATTTCTGAAATTTTGGACAGGGCCAATATGCAATATGCCAAACATCTACCAACACCGATGATAAGTAATCTACGCTTATTTAAACATAAAGGGGAGGCCATCACAAATGCAAAACAGTACAAAAGTTTAATAGGAGCACTGCAATATGCAAAAATCACTCGCCCAGATATTTGTTATAGTCTTAACAAGCTTAGCCAGTTTATGCAAAATTCATTATCAGAACATTGGATTGCTTTAAAAAGGTTCTAAGATATTTGCAAGGCACAAAGCATTTAGGAATAATTATAAAATCAAAGAAACATTTTTCCTTACAGTGCTTTAGCGATGCTGATTGAGCAAATGATGTTGATGATAGATGATCTGTATCAGGATACAGTGTTTACCTTGGAGACAACATAATTTCCTGGTGCACTAAGAAGAAACAGACTACATCCAGATCCAGTACAGAAGCGGAATATAGGGCTCTCGCAAGTGCAACTGCAAAAGTATCTTGGATTGAAACGATGATGGAGGAATTATGGCTGAGTTTAACACGAAAATCTTTCATCTGGTGCGACAACAAGAGTACGGTTTCTCTTTCCCTCAATCCAATTCAACATTCAAGGACAAAACATTTTGAAATCGATCTTCATTTCATCATAGAAAGAACGCAGAATGGAAAGCTTGTCATCTGTCATATTCCTGCTTACTATCAACGAGCTGATGTTCTTACAAAAACTTTATCAACCAAGAATTTTGTGCGATTGAGAGAGGAGCTGAAGGTAGTTGGTGGAGGCGGAAATGAGAAAAGGAAACCCTAGTTCGAACTAAGGGTGCATAATGAAGATCATAGAGCCATTAGCATGTGAATACGTTTTATCATATTTAGTATGTTTTGTAATTACCTATTAGCCATTAGCGTGTGAACACATTTTATCATATTTAGTATGTTTTGTAATTATCTATTAGCCGTTATAATGCTTCTCTATATAAACATACCATTGTTACATTACTCCTTGTACAAGAAATAATATTTATCAATAAAGTCTTCTGCTTCCTCAGTATTCTTCTTATTTTCTTCAATCTTATTCTTCAATTCTGTCGTTTTAGTATCCCGTTGTATATAAGTTTATAAAGCAAAATTTATTACTCTGTTGATGTGCATATTTCTTAAAAGGAAAAAACAACATATAAATGGAAGTACACACATAAAATAGCAACAAAGAAAAAATATTCAGAAAGATCAACTACAACCTCATGAAGAGTAAAAAAAAAATAGGTCAATGAAGTCAAATGTTAAAAATAGTAACTTATACCACATAAAAGTTAAAAAAAAGAACAAACCAATAAAAAGATTATTTGTGGATGATAAGGATTGGGAAATAAATAAATCTAGTCAAACAATGATTCAGTATACATGTTTCAATCAAATTTAACCAACTAAATTATAAATTTCCCTAATTTTTTCAAGACAATTACCAATTATACCCCATTAAAATAGCAATGATGAAAATACATAACACTAAAATCTGACCCGGCTTATACTGGCGATAGTGTCATTTTAATATCGCCTTGTATACAAGTTAATAAATTAAAATCTATAACCTTTGGGGATGCACATCTTCTTTAAAAGGAAAAAAAGCAACATATAATGATATAAAATGACTAAAGATAGTGCGTTTGCACTTGTACTGCCTTGAAAATAATAAAGTGACTAAAAAAATCCAAAGGAACTTGCACTGCTTTGAAAGGCAGTGTGTTTGCACTTGTAGTACAAATTGCATGGTATGTTGTGCAAGTTTGCACTGCAAGTGCAAACGCACTGCCTTTCAAATGCTGATTTTTCCTTAATGTCCAGCAAAAAACAAAGTAACTGATTTTTCCTTCAAATGCTCAAGTATTTGCACAACCTGATACTATTTCCTTAATGTCAAGTCAAAACACTTTCACTCCCTTAGATACAACAAATCCAAATGCAGATAAAGTTATAATCCAATCATCAACTCAATCCTCCAAAAATCCATCAAATGATAATTCCCTCATTGTTGCAACTCTTTCTAGAAATGGTCATTCATCAAGAACACGGGCAAAAGATTTTATATATCCTGAAATATGCACGCCCCCTTCACAATATACAATTTTTGGAATTTATAATTTTATTTGTTTCTTATATGTTAATACAGTTTTAATAGTACATAATTTATATTATCATATTAATAGAATAAGAAAAAGCTGAATCTGTGGCGAAGGCACTGCTCCCAAGGAGAAGAGGTGCTCTGTTTATTAACCTTAGAAAAAATTATGCATTTTTACCAGATGATGCAGGGTTGTGAATTACACTGTCCCAGTTTTATACACTTTGGTTACAGATTATTGAAATGAAAACGTGTATAAAATGAACACATGAGTTTTACAATTTGGTTACAGATTATTAGTTGGTTGATAAATCACTATCACTACAAAATAAACACATTTTTGATAGTTTTTAACATGTGTGCTGTGTCATAATTAATCATTGGTTTAATTTTAAAGTTTTCACATACAACCAACTAATTCTTCCATTAAACAAATTGAATACATAGCATGACATCACCTAGGTCCTGCCTCTGTTGACAGTCGTGTGCGCTGTGGCTGTACGCAGCAACGAGTGTTGCTATGCTGACAACAATTCACATTGCTGCCTTGCGACAACAGGGGTTGCTTCCATCAGTAGTGCTGCTTTTTTCCAGAGGGTTAAACGCATATAGGATAGCTATAAGCATCAAACAATGCTACTAATATTTAATGCAGGGATGGTGCCGAGATTAGAAACTGTGGATGTTAGACAATGCAACCAAAATGAATTACATTTGTCATACATATTAGTTGGTTGCAGTGACAGTGATTGTTAGACAGTGATAGTTTATTGCTTCTAGTACACGTATCCTAGTTTTTAACAAAGGAAAAAGTAAAGCTACTAGTTCCAACAAATTTTCAGTTCTGAAAGTAGTACCTGGCTCTTCAGAAATGGTACCACCCACTGAACCTGCTCCTCAACAAGAAGGGAAGACCATTAGGAATAAAAGAAAGAAAAATCTATTCTATAACATAAAAAGGAAAAACGAGCCACTGAAATCCAAGTGAGCAACCTTTATAATTCATTCATCGTGCTTTTACTGAATAACAACCCTAGACAATTGCGCCACAACCCGACGCCTAGCCCGCCACCACCTTCTCGCGACCACCGAGACCGACCATCCACCCAACCACATCCATACTACTGTCGACCACCTACCTATTGCTTCCAACCTCGAGCTTTCAATACCTGGGCGCGACCAGCTAGCTGCGTCATACCCCCGTCCAGCCTCAACGTGACGATACCCGACCTCACCAGGCTGGTTAACCAGATACTTAATTTTAGGGATAACGATTTGGGAATTAGGGATTGGGTAATTGTGGTTATTCTAGTTTAATACAACTGAATGGGAGAGAGGATAGGTGAAGGGGAGGATTAGCCTTGTCAAATTTAGTTGTGGTCAGGTTAGCATTTTATGAGGGAGCCATGGGATATTTGTGAATTTGGGTGACATTGGGAAATGAAAGAGGGTATTTGGGGAAAATGAAATGAAGTAATAGAAGGAGGCACATAAAATTTTGATTGGTTGGAATGCTACTACGTGGATTACTAAACGGATTACTGAGGTGGATGATTATAACACATTGATAAATTGATTTTTCTGTAAAATTGAACGGATAGATTTACACTGTGATTTGTGATATTTACGGTTTTCAATTCCGTTGCAAATCCATGGCTACTTTGTGATCGATTTACCATGGAATTATTTTGTAACAACCCGCAAATCCAAACCAATTTAAAAATTTTATTTTTAATAAATTGGTTAGAAAATGTGCCCAAATTTAAAAATTTTATTTTTTTAAGATAATATTAAAGCCAGTGAAAATAGTCAAATTTCAAACGACCTCTGTTTTCGACGAAACCACTTTTGTTGGAACCGGAAGGTCAAATTATTGCTAGGTTTCAATTTTTAGAATTGTCCGATTTAGTATGTGAGCGTGGAAAAAGAAACTGTGTTTGGTCAAATACGGTCAAAATTGAATGGCTGGAAAATAGCCATTTTCGAACAGTCTCAGAATTCGACAAAATTAATTTTGTTGGATTCGTATCGTCAAAACATAGCCAAAAATATATTTTTTGGGATTTTTCGGGGTTCGTATGTGGCTCCGGTGGATTTTTGAATATGTCAAAAATTAATAATAAAAAAGAATTAATTTTAAATTCGAAAAACGAGGGCTGAGATGACATCTTGGGCCTGCGGGACCTAGCTAGATGGATCCGGACTAGGGGTATTAGCTAGGAAGCATAGTCGTTGGGCTGAAATCCGAGCAAGTGGGTAAATGAACTTTTATTGGATTAATTAAATAATTAATCATAACCCTAATTATAATATTATTTAAATCCCCTGTAGCATCGTATTCTTCTTCCCCGATCTCAAATTTCAGCTGCCCCCTCTTCAATCCTTCCCCCTCAAAATTCTCTCTCCACACAAACAATTACCATATGCTCCTTTGGAGTTTTCTCTAGGATTCTCCTTCCTCTTCATTTCTAGACAAGTTTCACCTCCTCTCGTGCCCCGGTTTCAGAGAACCGCGCCCCCGAAGCCCGCACCTTTCAGCCGCCGCCGACCTCCCCTGGTGTCGCCGCACCCTCCACCATGCTAGGCGCACGTAGCCCCTTCCAAGCCCGACCACCTCCAACAAACCACGTCTCAAACCGACCTTCCTACCTCCTGAAAACTGAAGTCAAAGTTTTGAACAATTCTGAAAGGTCACGGCCAATTTATTTGAAGGAGGAAGAGAGGTTAATTCCTTAATGACTTCGTAATTAATTAATTTATTTTATAACTTGTTTTTATCATAATTAATTCGTTTCAATTCGAAATTCAATGATTTCAGCGACGTTGTAATCGTATTGAGCAGATCTACGCTCCTGGACTAAAACAGAGCAATTTAGAACAACTTGAATTTTGGGCAAATTTCTCAACGATTGTGAGATATTTTTATTTTAAATTAATTAGTAAATCAATTTATTTTTATCTATAGTATTTGTTTCAGATTTGGTTTTGTATGGATGTGTTATGATGATTGTCTGTTGGATGTTATGAATTATCATGGTTATTGTTGTGTGTATTTGAACATGTTAATCCTATATTTGATTTTATTGAATTGAGTTACTTAATCAATTCAACATTTGTTTCTATGATGAAGGAAAAATTATAGATCTACATACAACAAAACAAAAGAAAGAAAAAGGGGAAATAAAGTTTCCTTTTACTTGAATAAATTTGATTCAATTAGGAAAATAAAATTTCCATTTATTTGAATGGTTTTGATTTGACAAAGAAAACAAAATTTTCTTTTTATTTAGATGGTTTTGATTCAAAAGAATAAAAAGAAAAAAAATCCTTTTTAATTGATTTGATGTTACATAGAAGGGGAAAGTTTATATTTTTATTTTTGTATTTCAACACAAGTAGTAACATGCAAAGGAAATGTCTATTTTTATTTTGTGTTTTAAACACAAATATATTCATATAAATAAAAAGTTCTCTTTATTTATGTTTTAACGCAAATATCTACTTAGAAAATAAAATATTATTTTTATTTGTGTTTCTAAACACAAAGATTATATAGAGCATTAAATTATATCTATTTGTGTCTTTTAAACACAAATATATGCATTGGTCATTAAATTACATTTATTTGTGTCCTTAAAACACAAATAAATGCACCGTCATTAAATTACATTTATTTGTGTCCTTAAAACACAAATACATGCACCGTCATTAAATTACATTTATTTTTGTCCTTAAAACACAAATACATGCACCGTCATTAAATTACATTTATTTGTGTCCTTAAAACAAAAATACATGCACCGTCATTAAATTACATTTATTTGTGTCCCTAAAACACAAATACATGCACCGTCATTAAATTACATTTATTTGTGACTTTAAATACAAATACATGCACCGTCATTAAATTACATTTATTTGTGACTTTAAACACAAATACATGCACCGTCATTAAATTACATTTATTTGTGTCCTTTAAACACAAATACATGCACCGTCATTAAATTACATTTATTTGTGTCCTTAAAACACAAATACATGCACCGTCATTAAATTACATTTATTTGTGACTTTAAACACAAATACATGCACCGTCCTTAATATATATATTTATTTATGCTTTAAAACACAAATCCATGCCCCGCCATTGAAATACATTTTATTTGTGTCCTTATACACAAATGCAAACATCGTATACTGAATTATATTTTATTTGTGTCTCTAACGCAAAAATATACGTCGTACATTGATTAACATCTTTATTTGTGCTGCAAAACACAAATATTACGTGGAACATTAAGTGACATTTTTTTATTATGCTTTAAAACATTAATATTCAATAGGAAATTAAAAGACATTTTTATGTGTGCTTTCAAACACAAATTTTACATGAAGAATAAAATTTCATTTTGTTGCATTCTTTGATGCAAGCAAAATGTAGAAAATAGAATCTCATTTTATTACACCCCGTAATGCAAATGTAATGTAGAGAAGAATATAACTTACATTTTTGTGTCGCATGCAAATGCAAACGCTACTTTAAAATATAATTTACATTTTTGTGTCGCATGCAAATGCAAACACATATTGAAAATAAAGTTTTGTTCTTTTATTTGCATTCACAAATGCAAACATATTTTGAAAATAAAGTTTGTTCTTTCTTTTTATATTCACTAATACAAAATATACATTTTTGTTAATTTTCATTAGTTAATACAAAATATACATTTTTGTCAATTTTCATTAGTTAACACAAAATAAACACTTTTGTCAATTTTCATTAGTTAAAACAAATTATACACTTTTGTCAATTTTCACTAGTTAAAACAAATTATTCACTTTTGTCAATGTACGCTAGTTAAAACAACATATGCATTTTTTTTGTCAATTATATTAGTTGAGACAGAAATGTACATCTTGTCAAATTAAGATGGTTGAAAATAAAAAGGACATTTTTGTTTAATAAAAGAATTATGCACAAGTAGCATTTTATTAACTAGACTCCTGTTATAACAAAAATGTTCGTTTTGATAAAGTAAAACTTGTCAACAAAATGAATATATCATTTCTTATGCATTTTGTTGGAATAAACTTATATGCAAGTATAATAATTATTTTTATTTGCATAACATATAATAGAACTAATATGCAAATATAAGAATTATTTTTATTTGCATAACATGTAATAGGATCTATAAGTAAAAGTAAAAATCAATCTTTATTGGTAAACTTACATTTGAAATTATATTCAAATATAAGAAGCATATTATTGGTTAAACATAAATTGAAACACATACACATAAATTATCCCTTTTATGTGTTAAAGTTAAAAATATTTGTATACAAATAAAAGAAAATGGGAATTATCTTTTATTTGTCATCCACAATAATGACATGTGAATAAATTATAGTTTATTTGACTTTAGTAATGTATAGGGAAATTATACGAATAAAAATACATTTTTATTCGGCAATAGAAATAAATAACATGTTATTCCATTATTATCAACATGTTAGTAGTATTAAATTGGTTAAATTCTTTAACCAATCATATATTTGTATGAATTGTTATTGGCTGAAACCCCACACGGGTGTTGGGATAAAAATTGATATTCACTAGTCCCAATATTTAGTTGTATGTCGATCGATAGATTGACAGGCTGCGATGAGTGTTATTATTTCATTTTAATACTCACACAGTTATAAACTTCACTCTGGTTGTAAATGGATGCTTGATGATTATTTATTTTCATTGTCATGTACACGAAATGTATGAAACCCGTATAACCAATGTTATATGGTAACTGATTGAGTCACATTCCAGTTCAGAATTTCTTTAAATAAAGAATATCTTTTAAAATAAGAATATTTAGAATAAAGAACATTGTAAAATAAATATCTTTTAAAATAAAGAATATTTTATATTAAGAATCTGTTTATATAAAGAATATTTTTAAATAATAAATATTTTAAATAATATTTACAAAGAAGGAAAAAAATGATTTCTTTGCCCGTTCTTGAATGGACAAAAGATAAAAAGATATTTCTGTTGAAGTAAATTAGTTATTAACTAGAATCAATCTTCTAATTAAGATTTTTAGAGTTTCAACTATATTTTGTAATTGTAATAAAATGTTATGTGAATTGAGTTTACCGTGAACTATGTTTTAAGTGACATTTGTTCTTTGACCCAATTTACAGTGATAATATGATTTAGAAATTATAAATCTTTTATTAAAAATTTAAAAAGAAATTCTCTAAAGTAAAGTTTTCCAATTTAACAAATTAAATTGGAATTGAGTGGAAATCCGATTTGATATAAAAAACGAGATAGGTTTCTGTGAAGGAAGACTGATACTATATATGGAATTTAAAGGGGCTTTGCCGTTATTCCATTTATATTATCGGTCCGATACAGAAATTTATAGCGATTATTTATTGGCTTGATTTCTATGAAAATTCCATATTTAATGGAAGATGACTTTGGGGTTTATCGTGAACAATGTTTCTAAATGACATTGATTCTTTAACCCAAATTAAAGACACATTAAGAGTTAAATAATCAATTAATAATGATTTTTGATATTAAAATCAAATTAGAGTTTTAAAGAATAAATTTATCAGAATTTATCTTTGATTTAATTTATGGGAATCTCTCCCTTTATTATGAATATTCTATTAAAGAATATTCTAAATTGGAATGAGACGTTGGATGTGTTTTATAACACTTGATTTTCAATTATAAAATACATAAGTTATTCGGAAAGACCGAGTTTAACCCATTTCGAATAATGATTACGACGATGAAGAGGCGAAGATGAAGACGGTGGTCGAAGACCGGCGATCTTCACATCGAATGGGTAACTAGTGTTGAGGCCCTAGATTGATTTGCTCCCAAGATAGGGCTAAGATGGTAGTTATTCGGACGTAGTGTTGATTTGTACGGATTTGGTTTTCGCTCAGACCCAGAGCATAAGCTTATAAATGGATTGTGTGTCTGACATTGTATTCCTTTCTACTGTATTCGTTGAACACTACTAATTATATATTTCTGTTTGGTGGTGAAGAATTTATTCTTTACTTTTACACCCTTCTCTAAGACGTATGAGCTTAGAGGTTAAATATATATTGGTAGATGATCAATAATATGGTAGGGTCTGACAATGTGGCATGCTAAGATGCAAATGATTGAGGCTTTGTTGAAAAGAAGGCCTTGTGGTTAATGATCAAAGCACAGTCTATTTAGGCATAGCTTTGTGTATATCGTGACTTCGCGAGCCTCACACACCGGTTGAGTCTAAAACGGGAGAAGGGAATGCAGGGAGTGCACACGTTTCTTTCTAGCTAGAAGTGGTGTCAGTGCTTAAACTGACTGACATTTGCTTATGTAGTTGATGGAATTTTGGCGAGGCCTCGGTTTATTCTTATCAGTCGCCCTCGGCCGATTTGTAGGTCCAATAGGATCGGGGAGCGTGTGTTCAGGCATAACTAATCCACTAAAGTATTTGTGGACCGGCCCTGCTGTATCCAAGGGTTCGCCAGCGTCCGAATCCTGAGACATTGCTAGAGTGTCTCGAATTGGTCAGGAGCTCCTCCCTAGCCTTGACTCATGATGGAAACCCAATTTCCAATACGCCCCGTGCGGTTTTGATTGTATAACTAGTATGGCGACATAGTAGATGGTAGCTATGCCGTCTAGGATTGATATTATATTTGAAATGTTTTAAATATATATATACACACACACTAATAATATCGTTTTTACGTATCAAGCATCTTCTGACCATTATAAGGTAAAACCCTATCCTCCGGTTTGCGTTGCATTGTGTGATGGGACCTGGGTCTTATAATGGTTTCATTTTTCTAAAAAGCATTGCGTTATTTGACGTTTTACTTTACTTATGCACTGGCAATCCAATGGAGTAAACCCGTTCCGCGTTAGCGGCGTGGTCCTGTGATTAGCCTACTTATTAGATAAGTTAAGTATAGAATTCTCACACCAGTCCCATGACTGACCTGTAGTTTGTTTCACCTTGCAAACTCGGGTGCCCTCTTTCCACATAGGCAGTCGAGTAGCTTTTTACAGATATAGTTAAGCAGGATCCTGGATTGAAGCCTGAAGTTGGGTCCAGAATATTGATGGCCTTCCGCTGAGATTAGTTCCGCTGCAATGTATTAATTTATTGTAATTTATCTTCCACTGTAATTTATCTTCCGCTGTATTATTTATCGATGTACTCTGATATATTCTGTACTCTGATGTAACATTTATTATTGATGTTATAAAAGTCTATGTTGTTGTTCTGATGTGTTGTATGCCCAAAGTTAACGTACGCGGGTTTTGAATGGTCTTGATCGATCTTGCGATCGATTGGGGTCGGGCGAAATCCGGGTCGTTACATATTTCCCCCATATTTTACTTTTCCTACCATTTTTGTAGCCGAACTCTAACTATTTTTTTTTTCCATCACAGATCCGTAGCTAATTTGTAATGGATTTACCATGGAATTATTTCCCGCCAAATTTTACTTTTCCCATCATTTTTGGAGCAGCTACATTTCTACTTTCCATAGAAAATCTGTAGCTGTTTTGCGACGAATTTGCCATGGAAACCTTTTTCTCACTTTTAATTGAATTTGTCAATAAATTCAGCCACGATTTGGTTATCCATTGCAAATCCATCGCTAAATGGCAAAGGATTTGCCGCGGAATATAAACAGTCGCTGAATTATGTTCATTTCATATTACTTTTACACAAAGGAAAATTAGTTACTATTCCTTCGGTAATCCATAGCAATTTACCTATGGAAAATCCATCACAAAAACCAACGTCACTAAATTCAGCATTTCTGGTAGTGAATTAAAATAATATCGAAATATACAATATCTCTCTCAAATCATATTTTATATGAAAATGTTGTAGGACCAAATTTTATACTAATTTATTTTTCAGTGTTGTGCCGATGTATTGTAGGCTCGACATTTATTTGTACCCTGCTACAATTTATTTGTACCCTACTACAATTTATTCCGTGATGTGGGACTTTTTATTCAAACTATCATTCCTACCTTAACAACGAAGTAATCCTAATAGTCTCTCCCTTGACTCACATCATACGAGTATCTTTTGAGAGCACCGCCTTACTTGCATGACCGAATCTGTAACCTTCGGCTCTGATACCATTGTTATGTAACGACGGTTGGAACAAAACTCCCCATCCTCTTGCATAAGGAGCACACATATGAGTTGGCACACACATCATTGTAACAAACAGAATATTTGATGTTATGTGTCTACCAACTTATATTTGTTCTCTACTTCTACAATTTATTCTGTGATGTGTGACTATTTATTCAAATCGTCATTCCTACCTTAACAACATATGAAGCAATCCTAACACATGTGTGTCAAATACAAATTAATATAAAAATTTGCCCCATACATTAATTTTCTACCAATTACACATAAGAACCCAATGGAATAGGTTGGGAATGGTTGATTCCAACCTGTTTGACCCTTAATCCACCTCAACGAAAGAAAACACAAAGGTCGAGTTGGGGTTAATCAACTAAAGTTTAGCCGGTTAAGAGTTCATTAAGAACAAGTCGATTTAACCGTCTTTCTTTTAAACAACTAAGCTAGAAGCCGATCAATTATCAACCAATCTTCGAATGGAAATGCCCTTGGAATCCCCAATGTACTCTTTTAATGAAAGAATCAAATGAAGTTGCAGTCTACATTTACAAGCGGCAATAATTGCCAACTTGTATAGTAGGTTCTTTTTCATGAAGTAGTCAATATGTACAAGGAAATAAGGCTGATAATAGATACCCAAAAAATCCGAAATCCGTCTGCATCCGTATTTAAAAAATGGATAATATCTTCAAGAAAATGATTTCAGATACGGATACACATATAGTATTATCTGTATTCAAAGTATTTGTTGACAATCCTATAGGGAAAGTATGCGTTCAAGCTACCGTGAAAACGACTGCATCAATTCGCCTGTCTCAACCATCATCTTTGTTTCAATTTGCCACCTAGGGAATGACGTTGAGAAAATGATCTTTCTAATTTATGTTTATGAATATCTGAACGTTGTAGCAGGCATGTGATAAAATATCCCATAGCTCCATAAAACCATAACCTCCTTTCTTTGCCGAAAATCTTCCACTTTTATCTACCAACTGTACGTGTATGGATACTACGGTTGGTTACTTATACACCACTATAGCGAGTGTGTTTGAGTATACAAAATCATAGTATAGTAACGACACGCTTCTACATGTAATCAATTTTCATCACTATCACTCTAGTACTGACGAAAACGTACCTATCAGTCTTCCAAAATACTTCTACTGGTTGAGTTATGCTAAATTAAACCATGAATAGAGGGTTATGCTAAATTAAACATGAATTCTTTGGACTCGTCTAACTGAATTGTGGGTTATGCTAAAATAAACGTTGAATTTAGGATTCAGAAAACTATTATTTAATAGAAAAAATGTTTTCAGGAAATCCGAACTTCAAAAAAATAAAATTGGGTCATTAATTAGAAATATATTATATATAAATTACTGAATTAAGAATATCAGTTTTGCTGAAGCAAAAATTCAAGAAAAAGTTTAGGAAATTTAGACATGCTATTGCTAAGTATAGAGTGTAACAATTTATTTCTCAGATTATGTGTAACAACCGGAAAATCTGGGCCAGTTTAAAAATTTTATTTTGGCAATTTTAGCGAATTTTGAACATTTAAAATGAATTATTTTAAATAATATCGACGGGAAATTTATTTTGAATATAATTCGACGTATATATTATATACGTTGTCATTAGAATATAAATAATTATATATAATTATAAATAGAATTGAAAATGGTGCGGTAGTTCGATAATTTGATTTCAAACTTCAATTGAATGTACCGGGTGCAAAACAATCCGGATTTTAGTGAAACCAAAAACATCAACGAATCCGAAAAATTGAAATTTCATAGCGGGGATCAAAAGATATGTCCAAATGAAAATTCTGAATAGTCGCTATGGAATTCAGGCCCTTAAAAATAGACATTTTGCAAACGACCTCGGATTTCGACGAAACTACTTTTGTTTGATCCGTGATGTCGAATTATTGCTAGGTTTCAAATTTCATAATTTTTCGAATCAATGTGTGAGCGTGGCAAAGGAAAACGCGTTTGACCAGTTTCAGTTGATTTTAATCGACTGGAAAATGGCCATTTTCCAACGGTCTCAGAATTCGACGAAACTAGTTTTGTTAGGACCGTATCGTCAATACGAAGCTAGAAAATATTTTTTTGGAATTTTTAGAGTTCGTATGAGACCCCGGTAAATTGAAATGCTCGTTCAAATTCAATATCAAGAGTTATATGTTGATTTTGACGAAAACTGATCGAAACGATCGAATCAGCTTACGGTACATATCCCATTGTGTTTGGAATAGGGGTGAAACGCTATGGACGACAGGCAGTGGGCCTCGTTTAGAGGTCGTATGAAAAAGTCAACTTTTTTGAAATTAAAATAATAATAAAATAAAAAAATAAACCTTTCTCCTCCACCCCTTACTTCCTCTCTGGCCCCCCCCCTTTTTTTCATTCAGAATCGATTAGAGGTCGGTGAGAACTTCTCACTCTAAATTTCTTTTTCTAGTTATATATATATATATACTAGGATGCAGACGGTGCTTAGCAGCACCCGACACCCGTCATCCACAGACCATGGATGGCTTGTTTGTTTGATTGATGTGTTGTGAAAATTGTTTGTGATGTTGATGTGAGATCGATAATAAATTGTAGATGGTTGAAATAAATTAATTATCGTGAAAAAAATATATTTTAACGTGAAAGTGAATAAATAAATATTTATAAACAAATCGGCCGATTTGTTTATATACACTGATTTGACTGATATTGATTGGGATGATAAATTTTACACATCGCCCAACTGCACAAATAAAAATCTGTGTCTGTTGATTTGAAACCCCACACGGGTGTTGGGATGAAATTTAGCGTACACTAATCCCAATTATTTAATTGTATGTCGATCGGTTGGTCGACAGGCTACGTAAGCGTTGATTATTTATATTTGATGCTTATGCAGTTGTGTTGTGCACTTTGGATGATGGTTGATGGTTTATCGTTGCTATTAAATGCATGTGTTGTATGGAATCCATATAATTAACGTTATATGGTAATTGATTGGGCCTCATTCCAATTAGGGGAAAATATTCTTGTGTTGACGATGTTCATGTGTTGAAACTATTCAAGTGTTAAGTAAAATATTTTAACAATAAAATTTACATCTTTATCATATTTAAAATTAGAACTACTTCACGGTGGAGTCTGATTTAAAAATCAAACGATATATACCCTAATTTTATAAAATATTTTACATAACAAAAATAGTGATGTGTTGACAGTACTCATGTGTTGAGATTAGTCGTGTGTTGAAAGAAATATAGATTCATGTGTTGAATAGAATAAATATTCATTTGTTGAATAGAATAAAGAAGTTTTTGAAAAATATAAAGCCGTGTTGATTAGAGATGCGTTATTTTGACGCGAACGATATTTATATCGATTTTATTCGTTTTATAATGAATATTGAAAAGTGATTTCAAAATTTAATATTTTGAAATGAAATTCAAATTAAATTAGATTAAAATTCAAATTGAAATTTTATTGAATCAATTTGAAATGAATTCGAATCGAATAGAAAATGAATTCGATTCGAATTGAATAGAAAGTGAATTTGAATTCGAATTGAATAGAAATGAATTCAAATTGAATTAAATTGAAATGGAATTAAAACGAATTGAAATCGTTTTGAATGAAATTTAAAAACGAACTGAAATTGAATTGAAATGAATTCGAATTGAATTAAATAGAAGGTAAATTCAAATTGAATTGAATTGAAACGAATTAGAATTTGAATTGAATTGAAACGAATTTGAATTCGAATTAAATAAAATTGAAAAGAATTCGAATTGAATTGAAATCATATCGATTTGAAATTGAAGATGAAGTTGAAATTGTTTTTGAAACGAATTTAGAACTATTTATAAAATTCGTTTTAAAAAGGAAATCGGCCATAATATATAATATATATATATTATACATATAATGGCCTAAATAGAACGCGCCGCGCCGCGGCAGTTCGTGAATTTCGACCATTGACTTCGAATTGACGTTGCGGGAGATCCGACCGTTGGATTCTCCTAAAACCAGAACTGTTGGGTTCGTATCGAAAAGAGCTTTCCAATGAATATTAGAAATTTGAAATCTAACGGTTGGATTTGGAATTATGTCCAAATCAAATTTGGAAAAGGTCGCTGTAAGTGCAGTTCGATGGTCGTTGATGGAAATCGACTGTACGGGCCTTGATAAGATTATTAAAAATATCTATAATTTGTGTAAAATCATAAGAAATGATTTGGGAAAAATTGGGCTGAAAAATTCCACATTTGAAAAGATAAAAATAGATTTTTATCGAAATGAACTAGTTTTGAACTAGAATTAAAATCAATTTATTTTTGAAATAAATAAATTGAATTTGAAAGTGATTTGAAAAATAATCAATATTCCCAATATGTGGATTGGACTGGAGTTGAATCGAAATTATCTTCGGAATATTTCGATGTTGGAATTCATTTGTTGAATAGAATAAAGAAGTTTTTGAAAAATATAAAGCCGTGTTGATTAGAGATGCGTTATTTTGACACGAACGATATTTATATCGATTTTATTCGTTTTATAATGAATATTGAAAAGTGATTTCAAAATTTAATATTTTGAAATGAAATTCAAATTAAATTAGATTAAAATTGAAATTGAAATTTTATTGAATCAATTTGAAATGAATTCGAATCGAATAGAAAATGAATTCGATTCGAATTGAATAGAAAGTGAATTTGAATTCGAATTGAATAGAAATGAATTCAAATTGAATTAAATTGAAATTGAATTAAAAACGAATTGAAATCGTTTTGAATGAAATTTAAAAACAAACTGAAATTGAATTGAAATCAATTTGAAATGAATTCGAATTGAATTAAATAGAAGGTAAATTCAAATTGAATTGAATTGAAAGGAATTAGAATTTGAATTGAATTGAAACGAATTTGAATTCGAATTAAATAAAATTGAACAGAATTCGAATTGAATTGAAATCAGATCGATTTGAAATTGAAGATGAAGTTGAAATTGTTTTTGAAACGAATTTAGAACTATTTATAAAATTCATTTTAAAAAGGAAATCGGCCATAATATATATAATATATGAATATTATACATATAATGGCCTGAATAGAACGCGCCGCGCCGCGGTAGTTCGTGAATTTCGACCATTGACTTCGAATTGACGTTGCGGGAGATCCGACCGTCGAATTCTCGTAAAACCGGAACCGTTGGGTTCGTATCGAAAAGAGCTTTCCAATGAATATTAGAAATTTGAAATCTAACGATTGGATTTGGAATTATGTCCAAATCAAATTTGGAAAAGGTCGCTGTAAGTGCAGTTCGATGGCCGTTGATGGAAATCGACTGTACGGGCCTTGATAGGATTATTAAAAATATCTATAATTTGTGTAAAATCATTAGAAATGATTTGGGAAAAATTGGGCTGAAAATTTTTACATTTGAAAAGATAAAAATAGATTTTTATCGAAATGAACTAGTTTTGAACTAGAATTAAAATCAATTTATTTTTGAAATAAATAAATTGAATTTGAAAGTGATTTTAAAAATAATCAATATTCCCAATACGTGGATTGGACTGGAGTTGAATCGAAATTATCTTCTTAATATTTCGATGTTGGAATTCGTGACTATACAGATATTGTTATGGGAATTTGAAAGATATATTTTATATCGTTATTTCCAATACGATATTTGTTGGTTTTAGGATTTGATATTGAATATAAGCCGGTATATTTTCTATTCAGAGCCTTGTATTTAATATCAAATGTGATTTGGGTTTGTCGTGAATGGTGTCTTCATTAACACTGTTCTTAAGCCCAATAGAGAAAAGATTAAATCTTTCAATTTAGATTTAATGAAGTGTATCAATTAAATAATATTTAATTAGAATTGAATTTGAATTGGTTTTTGGGTTTATCGTGAGCGGTGTTTTTGAACAACACCTGTTCTTTAACCCGATTAACAATAGAGTGTGATTTTGGGTTTGTCGTGAACCGTGTTTTAGATGACATTGGTTCTTTAACCCAGTTAAATGCAGAATATTGATTTTTGAAAAGATTAAAACTAAGTGGAGTTTTAATGAATCTTTAATTAGATTAAGATGTGAATTGATAATTTAAATTATCAAATCTGAAAGGTGATCGAGAGTGGAGTACCACCAGTTTTGCTCCAAAGCGATAGTTAAATCTTTAATTAGATTTAATCGTGAAATGGTAATTAATTTTACCGATAACACCGTGGTGTTAGGTATGGAGTATTACCAGTTTTGCTCTAGGGGATGAATAGGTTGGGATTGGGAAATAAAACAAATAATTACTAGGGTGTGGCTCGCTAATCCCGACTAGTTTGAAATGTTATCCAAAGGAAGATTAAAGAATAAATTTAGAAGAATTTGTCTTGGATAAAATTAATGGGAACCTTTCCCTAAGAATGTGATTTTGGTGAATAAAAGATTATTCTGAATTGGAATGAGGCGTTTGTTGTGTTTGTGTAACATTTGTTTATAATATACATGGGTTATTCAGAAAGGCTGGGTTTATACCCATTCTGAATAACCGATTCGACGAGATGTCGAAGATGAAGACGATGGTTGAAGACCGGAAGTCTTCACATCGTTTGGGTGATTACTGGTGATCTCGATTGGGCTGTACACCCAAGATGAGGGAAACAATTGGTGATCGTCCAGACGTACTTGGAGATGGATGGATATGCGAGGAAACTGCCTCCGGTTTCGTTCAGACCCAGAACGAACTTGTAAATGGATTGTGTGTCTGACATTGGATTTTATTCTGTGTTGATTGATCTCTATTAAATATACATCTATTTGGCGGCGGAGAATTTATTCTCTTGCTTAACGCTCTTCTCTGAGACGTACGAGCTCAGGGGTTGTATATCGATGGACATCAGTCGCATGGAGTGAATTGCCGGTGTGGCACGCGTAAATGGCAATTGATCGGGGCTTCTGTTGAAAAGCAAAGTCTTGTGATTGATGATTAAAGCACGGCCTGTGTGGCGTAGCTTTTTTTATAACATGAATTCGCGAGCCTCATACCTCGGTATGAGTTAAAAATGGGATAGTGACTGCAGGGAGAGCACGACGTTTCTTTCTAGCTAGGGTGGTGTCAGTGACCTACCAGCCCTGACATTTATATACTTTTCACCTGTGTGGTTGTTGGAATGCGAGGCGCCTCAGATATAGGTCTGTAAGGACCGGGAAACGTGTGTTCAGGAATTGCCAATCCTCAAAAGTAAGAGAGGACCGGCCCTGAAGATCCATGGATCATAGTGGGGTCCTGGGACATTTGCTAAAGTGTCTCGAATCGGAGAGGAGCTTGCCCCTTGCCTCGGCTCTTGACGGAAATCCAATTTCCAATACGTGATATTGCGGTTTTAATTGTAGAACTAGTATGGCGACATGATAGATGGTACCCATGCCGCCTATGATTGATATTTATGATTTGAATTGTTTTGACACTATACACTTATAATAGTATCAAGTGATTTGTTTTAATCGTACCAAGCATGTTTGGCTATTATAAGGGAAAACCCTATCCTCCGGCTTGCGTTGCATTGTGTGATGGGACCTGGGTCTTATAATAGCTTCATTTTTCCAAAAAGCATTGCGTTGTTTTGTTATATGCACTAGTATTCTTGGGAGGAAACCCGTTCCGTGTTATACGGCGTGGTCCCTTGAATTACTATCTTTAAAGTAAAGTTTTAAATAACTGTTTTAGTTCTCACACCAGTCCCATGACTGACCTGGAGTTTATTGTTTTGACCTAAACTCTGAGTGCTCCTATTTTCTACACGGGAAGCTAGTAGTTTTGGTTTTGCAGATTTATATTCACAGGATCCTGATTTACAGCTGGAACGATGCTCGGAAAGCTCTGTATCCGTGCATTATTTCTAGTTGTGCTTTTGTATTATTTTCCGCTGCGATGTATTTAAATGTAATTTAAATCTCTGATATTTGTTAAATTTAATTTATTCATTTATACTCTGTATATTCTTGTATCTGATGGAATTGTTGTAATAACAATGAAATGTTCTTCCGTCTGCGTTCCAATTTGTTGTGTTCTCAAAACGAATAGGGGTTTCGAACGGTCTTAGTCGGTTTAACGATCGATTCAGATCGAGCGAAATTCCTTGCCGTTACAGTTGGTATCAGAGCTTTGGTTTACAGAGCTCGAGAACAAGACACGTTAGAACCATACGAAAGAATTCATCAGATATTGGATTAGTAATATCCAATTAGAATGACTCGTTAGAGATAGGATCAGTAGTATCCTAGAACGAGTGTGAAGAGTATATTTTTTAAATGAAAACAATTTTGTTTTGAAATTTAAACCATTTTATACGTATTTGAATATTTATTTATTTTGAATTTGGGCAATCCAATATATAAAGATTTTGCATATACGCGTCATGAACGTATATTCGAAGTTTCAATATACTGGATAGATATAAAATCACATTCTAAACACCCGGAGATGATTCTGATGATTGATATATCATCATCAGAATTTGTGTTCGTGTTTCGAAAGTGTGATATCTATATATTTCCATAGACTGGTGTGAGAACCAAAACTTATATAGATAAATTTATTGTGTGATTGGCATCAAAAACATGATTTCCTGTATATAGGTATCAAAAGTATGAATTTGAAACGTTAATTCACTAATTGATTGATGGTTGTGTAGTTTGTTTATTTGTTTGATAATTTTGAACCATTTAGCCTAATAGAATCAAATATTGAATTGTATTGAAAATTGGTCGCATTTGCTTGCATATACATGTACTTACATTGAACAGGTCATAGCAAGGAGGCTAGAGCAGAGAATAAAATTTGTTTGCCCGACAAATAGGTACATGTTTACTATAATTTACTGTTTTGTTTGGGTGATGATGAATTTATGAGCCTATTGGCTAGCCGTTTGGCTTTTTCTTTTTCTTTTTGAGATCAGAAGGCCTATATGGCAATTTCGGGATTTTCCCGTTGCTCCCGGTGCAGGGGAGGTTATGGCGAAATTTTTCGAAAATTCAGGGTGTTAGCCAAATTTTTGAAAAATTTGAAAAGTTGAAGAACTTAAGCCGTAGTCAAAATAATGGAAGTTGAGTTGATCTGTTAAACAACTTTCGGCTATGTTCCTTTTCGGCCATTGATTTAGGGAAGATTAGAATATCATCAATAAAAACCAGAACAAATTTATTCAATTAAATCACACATTGAACTGATTAGAAAATAGTTAGAAATATATACTTGTGCATTATATATGTTTGAACAGGAAATTGGATAGCTGTTGAGTAAAGATTTTATTTGCGTGCCCGACAAATAGGTAAACCTTAATGAGTTGGATGCGAAATATTATTATTACATCAACTCCTGTGAATGCCATTGGATGCGGAGTGCTGGTTATTCTGTGTGAAATAATAAACATCGCCATAGGATAGCAACAATTAATTTTGAACTACATTACATGGCATACTTCTGGAAGATAGACATACTTCATCATATACCACATAAGCATTTGGAGCTTGTGTGACGAGGTGGAAGATTTACCATACAAGCGAGAGGCTTGTATGGCGATGACTATATTTTACAGGTTGAACTGATGACTGATATGGACTATTTAAATTGTAACGAAAAAATTTCCAGATTAATAAAAACCCCACACGGGTCTAGAGTTGACAATAATCACGTCTCTCTAGTTATTAGATACGGCACATGGACTATTTATTTCCCACACGGGACAAGGTGACGAGGATTTATCCTCTGGAGCATTTAAAATACACACTCCCTCAGGCTTTGACAGGGTGACGAGAATTTATTCTCTGGAGTTATTATCAATAGACGCTCCCCTGTAAACACCAGAATATATCACTATAAATATGTGTATGCTTGTTAGGGTTTATTGGGTACCTAATACGGCCCAATAAATTTCCAAACCTCTCCCCGTACAAGGGAGGTTATAGCGAAATTTTTCGAAAATTCCGGGTGTTAGCCAAATTTTTGAAGAATTTGAAAATTCTCAGAAACTGAAAAGTTGGAGAATGGAAGCCAGATCGAACGTAGAGTTGATTAATCAAACCACTTTCAACTTTGTTCCTTTTCTGGGACGAAAAGTTTTAAGTGGGGGAGATTGTAACAACCCGAAAATCTGGGCCAGTTTAAAATTTTTATTTTGGCAATTTTAGCGAATTTTGAACATTTAAAATGAATTATTTTAAATAATATCGACGGGAAATTTATTTTGAATATAATTCGACGTATATATTATATACGTCGTCATTAGAATATAAATAATTATATATAATTACAAATAGAATTGAAAATGGCGCGGTAGTTCGATAATTTGATTTCAAACTTCAATTGAATGTACTAAGTGCAAAACAATCCGGATTTTAGTGAAACCAAAAACATTAGGATCTAGTTGAGAATATCTTTCCAACGAATCTGAAAAATTGAAATTTCATAGTGGGGATCAAAAGATATGTCCAAATGAAAATTCTGAATAGTCGTTATGGAATTCAGGCCCTTAAAAATAGACATTATGCAAACGACCTCGGATTTCGACGAAACCACTTTTGTTGGATCCGTGATGTCGAATTATTGCTAGGTTTCAAATTTCATAATTTTTCGAATCAATGTGTGAGCGTGGCAAAGGAATACGCGTTTGACCAGTTTCAGTTGATTTTAATCGACTGGAAAATGGCCATTTTTCCAACGGTCTCAGAATTCGATGAAACTAGTTTTGTTAGGACCGTATCGTCAATACGAAGCTAGAAAATATTTTTCTGGAATTTTTAGAGTTTGTATGTGACCCCGGTAAATTGAAATGCTCGTTCAAATTCAATATCAAGAGTTATATGTTGATTTTGACGAAAACTGGTCGAAACAATCGAATCAGCTTACGGTACATATCCCATTGTGTTCGGAATAAGGGTGAAACGCTATGGACGACAGGCGGTGGGCCTCGTTTAGAGGTCGTATGAAAAAGTCAACTTTTTTGAAATTAAAATAATAAAAAAATAAACCTCTCTCCTCCACCCCTTACTTCCTCTCTGGCCCCCCTTTTTTTCATTCAGAATCGATTAGAGGTCGGTGAGAACTTCTCACTCTAAATTTCTTTTTCTAGTTATATATATATATATATATATATATATATATATATATATATATATATATATATATATACACGGATGCAGATGGTGCTTAGCAGCACCCACACCCGTCATCCACAAACCATGGATGGCTTGTTTGTTTTATTGATATGTTGTGAAAATTGTTTGTTATGTTGATGTGAGATCGATAATAAATTGTAGATGGTTGAAATAAATTAATTATCGTGAAAAATATATTTTTTAACGTGAAAGTGAATAAATAAATATTTATAAACAAATCGGCCGATTTGTTTATATACACTGATTTGACTGATATTGATTGGGATGATAAATTTTACACATCGCCCAACTGCACAAATAAAAATCTGTGTTTGCCGATTTGAAACCCCACACGGGTGTTGGGATGAAATTTAGCGTACACTAATCCCAATTATTTAATTGTATGTCGATCGGTTGGTCGACAGGCTGCGTAAGCGTTGATTATTTATATTTGATGCTTATGCAGTTGTGTTGTGCACTTTGGATGATGGTTGATGGTTTATCGTTGCTATTATATGCATGTGTTGTATGGAATCCATATAATTAATGTTATATGGTAATTGATTGGGCCTCATTCCAATTGGGGGAAAATATTCATGTGTTGACGATGTTCATGTGTTGAAACTATTCAAGTGTTGAGTAAAATATTTTAACAATAAAATTGACATCTTTATAATATTTAAAATTAGAACTACTTCACGGTGAAGTCTGATTTAAAAATCAAACGATAGATACCATAATTTTATAAAATATTTTACATAACAAAAATAGTGATGTGTTGACAGTACTCATGTGTTGAGATTAGTCGTGTGTTGAAAGAAATATAGATTCATGTGTTGAATAGAATAAATATTCATTTGTTGAATAGAATAAAGAAGTTTTTGAAAAATATAAAGCCGTGTTGATTAGAGATGCGTTATTTTGACACGAACGATATTTATATCGATTTTATTCGTTTTATAATGAATATTGAAAAGTGATTTCAAAATTTAATATTTTGAAATGAAATTCAAATTAAATTAGATTAAAATTGAAATTGAAATTTTATTGAATCAATTTGAAATGAATTCGAATCGAATAGAAAATGAATTCGATTCGAATTGAATAGAAAGTGAATTTGAATTCGAATTGAATAGAAATGAATTCAAATTGAATTAAATTGAAATTGAATTAAAAACGAATTGAAATCGTTTTGAATGAAATTTAAAAACAAACTGAAATTGAATTGAAATCAATTTGAAATGAATTCGAATTGAATTAAATAGAAGGTAAATTCAAATTGAATTGAATTGAAACGAATTAGAATTTGAATTGAATTGAAACGAATTTGAATTCGAATTAAATAAAATTGAACAGAATTCGAATTGAATTGAAATCAGATCGATTTGAAATTGAAGATGAAGTTGAAATTGTTTTTGAAACGAATTTAGAACTATTTATAAAATTCGTTTTAAAAAGGAAATCGGCCATAATATATATAATATATGAATATTATACATATAATGGCCTGAATAGAACGCGCCGCACCACGGTAGTTCGTGAATTTCGACCATTGACTTCGAATTGACGTTGCGGGAGATCCGACCGTCGGATTCTCGTAAAACCGGAACCGTTGGGTTCGTATCGAAAAGAGCTTTCCAATGAATATTAGAAATTTGAAATCTAACGGTTGGATTTGGAATTATGTCCAAATCAAATTTGGAAAAGGTCGCTGTAAGTGCAGTTCGATGGCCGTTGATGGAAATCGACTGTACGGGCCTTGATAGGATTATTAAAAATATCTATAATTTGTGTAAAATCATTAGAAATGATTTGGGAAAAATTGGGCTGAAAATTTCCACATTTGAAAAGATAAAAATAGATTTTTATCGAAATGAACTAGTTTTGAACTAGAATTAAAATCAATTTATTTTTGAAATAAATAAATTGAATTTGAAAGTGATTTTAAAAATAATCAATATTCCCAATACGTGGATTGGACTGGAGTTGAATCGAAATTATCTTCTTAATATTTCGATGTTGGAATTCGTGACTATACAGATATTGTTATGGGAATTTGAAAGATATATTTTATATCGTAATTTCCAATACGATATTTGTTGGTTTTAGGATTTGATATTGAATATAAGCCGGTTTATTTTCTATTCAGAGCCTTGTATTTAATATCAAATGTGATTTGGGTTTGTCGTGAATGGTGTCTTCATTAACACTGTTCTTAAGCCCAATGGAGAAAAGATTAAATCTTTCTATTTAGATTTAATGAAGTGTATCAATTAAATAATATTTAATTGGAATTGAATTTGAATTGGTTTTTGGGTTTATCGTGAGCGGTGTTTTTCAACAACACCTGTTCTTTAACCCGATTAACAATAGAGTGTGATTTTGGGTTTGTCGTGAATCGTGTTTTAGATGATATTGGTTCTTTAACCCAGTTAAATGCAAAATATTGATTTTTGAAAAGATTAAAACTAAGTGGAGTTTTAATGAATCTTTAATTAGATTAAAATGTGAATTGATAATTTAAATTATCAAATCTGAAAGGTGATCGAGAGTGGAGTACCACCAGTTTTGCTCCAAAGCGATAGTTAAATCTTTAATTAGATTTAATCGTGAAATGGTAATTAATTTTACCGATAACACCATGGTGTTAGGTATGGAGTATTACTAGTTTTGCTCCAGGGGATGAATAGGTTGGGACTGGGAAATAAAACAAATAATTACTTCGGTGTGGTTCGCTAATCCTGACTAGTTTGAAATGTTATCCAAAGGAAGATTAAAGAATAAATTTAGAAGAATTTATCTTGGATAAAATTAATGGGAACCTTTCCCTAAGAATGTGATTTTGGTGAATAAAAGATTATTCTGAATTGGAATGAGGCGTTTGTTGTGTTTGTGTAACATTTGTTTATAATATACATGGGTTATTCAGAAAGGCTGGGTTTATACCCATTCTGAATAACCGATTCGACGAGATGTCGAAGATGAAGACGATGGTTGAAGACCGGAAGTCTTCACATCGTTTGGGTGATTACTGGTGATCTCGATTGGGCTGTACACCCAAGATGAGGGAAACAATTGGTGATCGTCTAGACGTACTTGGAGATGGATGGATATGCGAGGAAAGTGCCTCCGGTTTCGTTCAGACCCAGAACGAACTTGTAAATGGATTGTGTGTCTGACATTGGATTTTATTCTGTGTTGATTGATCTCTATTAAGTATACATCTATTTCGCGACGGAGAATTTATTCTCTTGCTTAACGCCCTTCTCTGATACGTACGAGCTCAGAGGTTGTATGTCGATGGACATCAGTCGCATGGAGTGAATTGCCGGTGTGGCACGCGTAAGTGGCAATTGATCAGGGCTTCTGTTGAAAAGAAAAGTCTTGTGGTTGGTGATCAAAGCACGGCCTGTGTGGCGTAGCTTTGTGTATAACGTGAATTCGCGAGCCTCACACCTCGGTATGAGTCAAAAATGGGATAGTGACTGCAGGGAGAGCACGACGTTTCTTTCTAGCTAGGGTGGTGTCAGTGACCTACCAGCCCTGACATTTATATACTTTTCACCTGTGTGGTTGTTGGAATGCGAGGCGCCTCGGATATAGGTCTGTAAGGACCAGGAAACGTGTGTTCAGGAATTGCCAATCCTCAAAAGTAAGAGAGGACCGGCCCTGAAGATCCAAGGATCATAGTGGGGTCCTGGGACATTTGCTAGAGTGTCTCGAATCGGAGAGGAGCTTGCCCCTTGCCTCGGTTCATGACGGAAATCCAATTTCCAATACGTGATATTGCGGTTTTAATTGTAGAACTAGTATGGCGACATGATTGATGGTACCCATGCCGCCTATGATTGATATTTATGATTTGAATTGTTTTGACACTATACACTTATAATAGTATCAAGTGATTTGTTTTAATCGTACCAAGCATGTTTGGCTATTATAAGGGAAAACCCTATCCTCCGGCTTGCGTTGCATTGTGTGATGGGATCTGGGTCTTATAATAGCTTCATTTTTCCAAAAAGCATTGCGTTGTTTTGTTATATGCACTAGTATTCTTGGGAGGAAACTCGTTCCGTGTTATACGGCGTGGTCCCTTGAATTACTATCTTTAAAGTAAAGTTTTAAATAACTGTTTTAGTTCTCACAACAGTTCCATGACTGACCTGGAGTTTATTGTTTTGACCTAAACTCTGGGTGCCCCTATTTTCCACACAGGCAGCTAGTAGTTTTGGTTTTGCAGATTTATATTCACATGATCCTGATTTACAGCTGGAACGATGCTCGGAAAGCTCTGTATCCGTGCATTACTTCTAGTTGTGCTTTTGTATTATTTTCCGCTGCGATGTATTTAAATGTAATTTAAATCTCTGATATTTGTTAAATGTAATTTATTCATTTATACTCTATATATTCTTGTATCTGATGGAATTGTTGTAACAACAATGAAATGTTCTTCCGTCTGCATTCCAATTTGTCGTGTTCTCAAAACGAATAGGGGTTTCAAACGGTTTTAGTCGGTTTAACGATCGATTCGGATCGAGCGAAATTCCTTGCCGTTACATTATGTGCTAGCTAGTAGATCGTTCTTCATGGCTGTTGCTTCCTACCAATCCTTTATTAACAGAACCCAACAAATTTACCTCACCATTGTTGTCATAAAAAGCCTAAATTGCCAGTAAATATGGTGGTATAATACTTAAATGTGATAATTTTACTTATTTTGGAAGACTGTAACAAGTGCATGCCATATTTGGATTTGATTTGGATCTGCACTACTTTCTTTTCAATTCTGGATTTATACATCTGTTTTGACTGAGGATTTGGGCATCTTTAACTTAAATCTTAAATCTTCACCTCCAATTCTTTAATCAGAAATTTTTAAATTAATATATATATTTATTTTTGCAAAAATTGAAGGAAAAAAGGAAATGACAAAGCTCTGGCGCACTCTAAGAAAATATGAGTTAGAGGCTAGGCCCTGTTGATTTATTTATAGTTGCCTAGAAAAACGTTGTTCGTTTGATCAAAACAAATAAAAATTGAAACGTTCACACAAAATAGATCACGCTGTCTAGCCCAAACATGGGTCCCTTCTGCGTGCTTAATGTTGCAATTAAAATGTTTCCTTAGCGTTATATTCTTTCCTATTCATTCTACCATTATTATTGTCCTTCGTTTTTAATATACGTTCGAATTTCGAATTTAAATCTATGCGTATATATTTATGTACAACTCCATAAAATTTCAACCATTAAGAGCTGCATAATTTTTTGCTTCTTAAACATTATTATTAATGCTATTATTCCCTAACCATTTCATTGATTCTTTCCGTTTTCATTTATTTCAAAATTCAAACACCGCTATCCTGAAATTATTTCTTACTTATTTTGATTGATTGCGTATTACTTTTGAATTTCATGTCAATATATAAACGCATTTTTATATGAATTATATATATATACACATATACGCACACACACATACACACATATATGCATATACGCCTATATATACATATATACACGATACATATATATATACACACACACACTCATATATGTATCATCTTTTCTTATAAGTACATACACGTATACTTTTCTATTAGAACATGCATCTTCTTGGTTGACACTCTTAAAATTTAAAAACATGACGTTGGTGGGATTCAAACTTGCATGCTACAACTTGGGAGGTAGGTGCTCAACCACTGAACTACACTGCGCTTTTGCTCATAAAATTAGAATAGTTCTGTTTATGTTCCTTTTTTTGTGTTTGTTCTGAAACATCATTTAATGATATCTTCTTCGTTTTAAGTCCATTTTTTGCGAACCATAGGTCTAAATTGATATAGTTCCATGACCAAATTTAGAAAATTTTATGATTTTTTTACTATTTAATTAAAAATGTGGTGTGTTACACATATACCTTAAGTTAGAGTACTTTAAGAAATAAGGCAGTACGAAAGGTCAGATCTGATGAGGAACCTTTTGAGGTTCAGGATATTTCAGATTCTTGGGTAATAGATAATCCATAATGGAACTCTATGATTACTAAGATAAAAGATAAGAAAAAGAAGAAGGTAAAGAATTTCAAGAAATTGGAGTCTTTACCCTTTTTTGGTCAGGGAACTTCATCCGGAAATTAATAAAGATTCAACAATAGAAGAGAGACTTATGTTTATCACTCTTCGAGTCTTTTAGTGTTAGCCCTTTATTAGTCATAGTTTTAGATATTCTATGTCTTTAAATTTTACATCTTTAGTTAGTGCAACATATTTCAGTCAGAGTGAGTTTTTCGGTGTAAGAAGTCTGTTACTAGTTTAAAATTGTACGACTAAGGATGTAAAATTATATACATATATATAATTAAGTACCAATTTTCTATAAAAAAAAAACTAATGGTTGCATGCTATGTAAAGGAAATAGCAAAACGGATAAGTTCAAAATAAATCCAAATAAAAATGTACTTGAATGTCAACCATCAATTTCATGTCGTGATGTTTGTCCACTTTTATTAATTGTAGCTTCACTACCATGACGCATTGGCAAAATTAGAGGCTTTATGTAGCTATAAAATAAAAGATGTTAAAAAATGCATCATTATATGCATCCTTTGCTATAGAATATTGAAAGATAGAGCGTCTAGTACCTACTTAGTAACATATGAGTATATTTTGTTTCTTAGCATTGAAATAGAGCGTTAATCCTAAAATTATGCATATATTGAATTATTTCTTAATTAGCAGTTTACATTTTTAGGTAGGTATAATCATGTTTCCATATTGATTGTTTTCCCATATTCAAACCGACCGTTAGGGAGGTTTGTCTACTGTAAGAGCCAAAATCAAATTTGTCTGTGACAATTAATTACAGCATAATTATCACGTTTCAACAGTCTGAAGCTAATTATATTCGGCAATATCCGCTTCTCGTTCCTCTCGCTATTTCTTCCGTTGTTTACTCCTCCCATTTCCTCAATTACTCTTCTTAATTTCTTCGCGTTTACTTCTCTATTCAATCAATCCTTCCAATTTACTTCTCCTTAATTTCCACAATTGCAAAAAAAATCCTTCCAATTTACTTCTCCTTAATTTCCGCAGTTCTATTAGATCCCATTCTGGAACGTCGAGATTGATGAAGAAATTTTGATTCGAGAAATCAACTGGGTGAATTAGAATTGTAAGTGATGGGGAGCCTGAAAGTATAAACATTCGATCTTACTTTCAATCCTTTTTTTCCTTTACTTCTAATTGCTTCTATTCTATGCGGGAGGTTAGGGCTTTATGCTATAACCTAAAATTTTCAATATTTTGGAGATATTTTGATATGATTTTCAACTGTGCTTCTTTCTCAACGCTACTTTTGTTTCTCGTCTGATTTTTCTTCCATGTCTTGAAGTAGAATTTTTCAATCCCCAAAACCCGTTCCGTTTCAACTGTGCTTGGAGTTATTTTAATTTAGCTATTTATGCTTGATTTGAACTTTTAAAAAACGAAAAAAGGATAATACCTGGATTGAAGGATGTTTCAAATCTCGAAAAAAAGCGACTCTTAATTCTATATTTTTTTTTTGTTTCAGCATCCTTCAATCTAGGCATAAGCTATTTTTTTTACTTTCGATTTTGTTTTTTTTAGTCAAATTTTGAATTAGTGTATGTGAATATCCTATCCTGTCTGTACGTTTATGTGTGTTCTTACATGTTGAATTATACTGCAAAAATAAAATAGGACCATCTAGGTTTCCCTGAAAATGGAGAGGAGAGATGCATGTTGTTACAACACATTAACTGATATGCAGGTTCATTTTCTGTTTTATGTCTGCTTCTGACTTCTGAGTTTTTCCTACTGTTATGAAACCATCTAGGTTTTCCTCGAAATGGAGAGGCGAGATGCATGTTGTTACAGCACATAAACTGATGTAAACAATTGATGTGTTTCTTTTCATCTTATTGATAGTCATTTATCTGGTATGTTTTTTTTTTATTTTCTTCTTTTAGTCATTTTGTCGTATACATCCATGATCATGCTTAAATTTATTATTTTAGTATTGGTTTGTTTGCAGATTTGATGGAGCCATGCATTAAATCTCCAGAATGGCAAGAATTTTAGTGCCTTGATTCGTATACTATTATTTTGTGCAAGTTGAATTTTGTCTCTGGATAATGGATGTTGCAATTTAGCTTTAGGTCATCTTTAACAATTATATTCATGATCCTGCACAAGTTACATGGATGTTTCATTATTAAAAAAGCTGAGGTTGGTGCTTTCAAAATAATTGTGTATTGAGTTTTTTCTTTTTCTTTTTCTTGTTGACCAAAGCGCATTCATGCTATTTAAGCAATTATGCGCCCAATAGCAATGACAGCGGTGTACGTTGGATTGGGTTTTACTTTGTGATGTTCCGCGAGTAGCCTACTTTCATTCACTGTGATAATCTAGCTAATCAGCTCCCAAAGGCCGAAGTTAAATGCATGAGTGATGTCGCACTTTTCTTAAATGCGTAAATTTACTTGTACTTTAACCTATATATGTTACTTTTGTATTATTACTAGATAGTAAAATTCTGTCATTTATTTTTCATGTTTCTCCAGTGTTGAAGTTTCTAGGAAAACCAATTTGATTATAAGCAAAATTGCAAAAAGTTTGTATTTATGTTTCTAGGAAAACCAATTTGATTATAACCAATTTGATTATTTTTCATTTATTTTTCATGTTTCTCCAGTGTTGAACTTGCCCATTCCCGATCCCTTTTATCTTTATAGTCTTATGATCACTTGATTTTTTAGATATTATATACATACATTAATTATTTGTAAAGCTTAACAGTCAATTATTCTCGGTTGTATAACACTTAATATTTTTATTTGTTGTTTCAAATAACTACCCTTTAAATTTGTAAATATCTATGGTAAATGCTTTTTAAGTTATAAATTGAGACGGTCGGTATTTCCACCGTTGCGCGGTAATACTAGTTTATACAAGTAAAATTAGCAATATTAGTATATGAATTGTCCTAAGGTCAGTTACAAAATCAAAGCGTAAATCGCATATTATCACTAATTTAATAACTTAAATGAAGGAAAAAAAAGAAATTTTAAAATACTTCTAAGTAAAGGTATCCTTTTATTTGATTTGTTTCAAATTTCAATACAAAGAAATAGGCGTTGTAAACTTCATTTAAAATTGCATGTCACATTAGCAAAAACAAGCCAAAACCGTTAAATTTGGGTTTTAAAAATAAATAGTAAAAATATCAGAATTGTAAGCGTTGGGCTTTATACATGGGGTTAGAGGAGAAGAATTAAGATTTCTAGATTAAATTTTGAGTAAGGTACCAATTAAAATGAATCATTTATAATATTTAGGATTTTTAGATCTACTTATCCAATAATGGACTTCATCTATCGAAAATTATTATCTTCATGGATAATGGAATATAAAACTTCACATATCTTGTACTGTAAGAGGACATATATATATGTTATGTAGAATTGGATTACAATAATTCAAGTGAAAAATAACTATTATTCTTTTGTTGTGAAATATAGTTAACTAAAAAATGGCAGCAAAAAATATGCTTGGCAAAATAACCCCAACCCACCGCCACCGTTTCAACCTCCTTATCCTCCTCCTCTGTAACACCCCGCCTCCGCTAGGGTCACTCGCAAAGGAATGCACTAGCTTTAGAGGGGCATTATTGGTAAACATGCACAGAAATATCACAAGACAGAACATATAAAATAGCGGAAGTAAAATCAAACTTTCATAACATGAATAAATAAGCTCTAAAGCCTTTTACATCAGAGTACATCAAAATCTGTCTTGCAATAGTAAAGAAGCATAAAGACATTTTCATAAATTATTCCCCAAGTAAAAAACAGTAAAGTAGCCATTAGCCAAGAAAAGTCCAAGCCATCCATGATGACCTTCAAGCAGAAGAAGTCCGAACTAAACAACAGTATTTCCTCCCTGTAACCTGGGGGGGAATGGAAGAAAAGAGGCGAAACAAAACGGGTCAGTCAAAAAGACTGAGTAAGCCCTATCTACTATTAGCATAAAAACTAGTAAAGTTAACTGACATGAGAAACTGAGATGAACATAAGCATGATAACAAGATAGATAAGCTAAATCAAAATAACAGGATGAACTACTGAACTCAGATAAATTAAGGTGTCATGATAAATTACGATGTCAAGATAAAACAAGGTATCACATCGTCAGGTTTCTATCAAGTATAATATCCCCAAGATATCTGTCACGTATAACTCCCCGTGATATCTATCCTGTATTTTAGCTCTGCACCTACCGTACTAGTATCCCCACCGTGTCATGTGTTAACCAAGAATGACCCTCACTCAAAAGTCGTGTAATGGTCCATGTCAACCTAATATATCGCATATATAGGTTACTCAACTTGTATGTTTTATTCCATGTAAATGTTCAGTCCCTTGCCGTAGACCATACGGGCTTTTCCATGAGATTCTATAGTTCCATGATCCTTAAGATCGGTTTGGACTGTTACCCTAAACCTAGCTAGGGTCTTCCAACATGAATTATTGTTTGTACAACTAGGACTTATGCTACCTAGGGCTGCTAGGGATTATGCTTACCTATTGCACGTTTTCGTATCTCGGTTTGGGTTCAACCACCTAGGGCCACTAGGGATTACGCTAACCGCCAACCGCGCCCTTTTTCCCACGCATTCATCGTGAATCGCTTTTCCATGACTGTATGCACATGTATCACATCGTGCCATCCGAGTCCTGTCACAGGGCAAATCAAGAAATACAGGACTCGGTCGGGAGCTTTCGATTTATCTGCCGATGCAGATGCTAAGGTCTGTTTTTCTTTTACGTGGCTATGGTCCCACGAGACCACTCCCTCGACTAGTGAAAGACAAGACAGGATAAATCCTGTATGAGAACACAACACTGGCCAACCCACATCCAAGCCTTACCGCAACCATAATTAGATAGCAATTATGGTCTTTTGGGTGTTCTCTGCCTTTCCGTACGTACACGCTTGACCAAAGATGGTAGGTAGCCTGACGAAATGCTATCTAGGGTACGACCGTGTATCGTCGACTATCCCCTATCCATCCCCGTCTTTAGGTCGCTCGTATAGCAACCAAGGCATACTCTTGGTTCTTCTAACGCAGACCTTAACCTCTCATGAGCCTAGTATAATCACCTGGCAGCTCATAGAGGGATACCAAGAATATCCTCACGTTCCCCGAAGCCGCTGCTTCGTTACCCAGTTCGCTGGAGCCTTTATCTAAATCAGATACTTGCTCTTACTCGTATACTTAAACGATGACCTACCGTATCAGGTTACTCATCTATCTATGAACTGGTCTAAATTTCCTTGACTAAGAATCATTACTTAGTTATTCTTCAACTAAGGTTTACCACTTAGCATTGTTCCCGTTATCCTTGTTAACTACGGTTATCCACCTAATCCTCAGAACTAGGGTTTACATAATGGATTAAGTGTCACTTAAGTTCATGACTTAACCCGTCTACAAATCCTGTCAAAATTGGCTAAGTATCCAAGTTCAAGGCTTAACCCTACAAACCATGCTCAAGTTGGTTAAGTATATTAAGCAATTCACGACTTAACCTCGTCCAATTATCATTCTAGATTGGTTAAGTATATATTAACTTGACCCTATCAATTTACTTAGTCAAATCGGTCAAGTGTATTCAAGCGATTCGTGACTTAGCCTTATCATGTTTTCACGTTATATTGGTTAAGTATTGGTTAACTTAACCACAATAAATTAACGAGTTAGATTGGATAAGTATAGGTCACTTAACCACATCAATTCATCATGTTTAGATTAGTTAAGTGTTTAACTTAACCCCATTAAACTACCAAGTGGGATTAATTAAGTCTAGGCTAACTTAACCCCATCCGATTTCCATGTTTAGACTAGTTGAGTCTAATCTTAACCCCATTCGTTAACCGTATTTTTCGGTTAAGCGTCACTAAGAAAACTTACTTAACCTTACCAAGTTATCGCGTTGGATTGATTAAGTGTTGGTTAACTTAACCCCATCCACTAGTCATATAAAAATGGTTAAGTGTCATTAGGCAAATCAAGTTACTTAACCTACCCAACCTTGTCATGTTTTGTTAAGTATCATTAGCCTAATCAAATTACTTAACCCATTTGTCCATGTCATATTTGGTTAAGAGTCATTAATCAAATTAACTTAACCCTATCATGTGGCATTAATTACTTAATGCACCTTCACCTCTCACATTAGACTTTGTTGTGGTTACTAGTTAAGCCGGTCGGTTCCGGGTAGCTTTCCACCACAACTTGGTCTAACCTCGGGTTCAAGCACAACATGACCAACTTCTCACATTGGGTCCTATTGTTTGCAACTACTAGTTAGGCCGGTCGGTTCCGGGTAGTTTTACGTTGCAAACTCAACCCAACCTCGAGTTGGCCACACTTATTTTATCTAAGTGTCATGTCCATCATGTTTCCCAAAACATGTTACAAGTTTTCAAGCATTTGGGTAGACCTAACTTAATAGGTAAATTCCCAAAGGGTAGACCTAACTTAATTGGTAAATTCCCAAGCTTATGTTTTTATGCATACTTACATGTCAACTTCCATGTTATATTTCAAGTCATGTTTTCAAGTTGTATTTTCATGTCATTAGAAATTACCCATAACATAACCCAACGTTTTTAAACTCGCATATACGTTCGCGACAACGTAATGGATTAAAAGAAGAGACTTGGCAAAGGCATGACAAAAATGGATATTAAGCCACAAGTTAATCATGGTGGCAAATGAGGCACAAATGTGTTCATTAACTTGTATGTTACATTCTTAAGCCTCAAAACATGCATAAACTCAAACTTGGCGCATAAGCGAATCATGGTGACAAAAGATATGGAATGATGACTAGTAACTCGCATATATCATCATATAAGGGTTATGACTTCATATGCAAGTTGACATAAAGGTTATGAGGGTTCTCATGTTGCCTAATGCAACATTTCAACATAAAGGTTGTAGCTTTTAGCTCACAAGATCAAGATAATGACTTCATAAACTTGCATGACATGATAGCATGTATCATACTCAATGATCAAACCCAAACTTGCAACATGAACATTTAACTTCATAGTTAATATCTAAGAGTAGGGAAAGGGCTTACATTGCTATGAAGGCACAAAAGATATGACAAAGCCCTTATGCAATCAAATAGACCCAAAATGCAAGCTCTAACATAAAAACCCTTGAGCCAAAATGATCAAAACCCTTGCTTTATGATGCAAAGATAGAAACTTGACTTGAATGCAAGCTAATGACACTCATACAAGCTTGAAAACACTTGTATGCATGGAAAATCTCTCATAGAAACCATTTAGAAATTTTATGAAGAGAGTGGAGGCCATGAGAGGTAAAATTTTGCCATAGTTTAGTTGCATGAATGAATTATGAGGATTTAGGATAGGTTAGGGTCTTATTTATAGATTAGGCAAGTGTTTTAGGCCATAGGATTAAACCTAGATTCAATCCAAGCCATCAAAGCATGTCTTGGGGAAGAAGTCAAGTGTAGGAACCATTTAGGGCCTTTAGATTAAAGATGAACCATGAGAACCATCCAAATGCAAAATCTGCATTTGAGCGAATCGGCCCACGGGTTGACAGCCAAACACCCTGGATTAACCCCTAGTCGACCCAGCGAGCTCGGGTCGACCTCAAAAATCGGCCGGTTCGGTTATTCCCCTCTCCCAATTCGCTGTTTTGAACATTTTTGCATATTTATTTATTTAATTTTCAATTATATATATATATATATATATCAATATATATATATTTCTCTGCGCAACCCATTTCACTTAATTAAGTATACTTTAATTTGGAAATTTTTCGTGAAACTTCACGAGGCCATATCTTGGTCATACGGACTCCGATTTTCGAAAACTCGGACTCCATTTCGCGTATTTTTCCGAGACGAACGCAATGGCATAGCCCGTTTCCCTTGATTCAGATTTTACAGTTTAATTCTGCCTCCATTTATGTTATAACAGGTTATTGAAAATACGGGTTGTTACATTCTCCCCACCTTTTAGGATTTCGTCCCCGAAATCTCCAAGTTAGGAAGAACATATCCTACCATCCATCATCCATCTACTCAAAACATCATCCACAAGCAACCATTGTCCTTAGATGATTTCTAATGCTGTATGAATATATGCAAAACGTGTGTGTACATGTTCCTTAGCTAATGCTAATGATCAGGCCTGAATAATCTTTCTAATGCAAAATATGTATAGTGCCATGAATCCAACATGTATGCAAATAGTCCTAGTCATATAGATACTATATGCGTGCACAATCATTCATTCATATGCAACAACCGCATGATAATACATTCGATTTCATCCATAAACAAGTATAAATACTCGTGCATATGCAATATGAAATGTGACCGAGTCGAGCTAGTATCTAATGTGTATTCACGCATCCACGAGCAACCACTTGCAACCATATCAATCATAACATGTTTCAAATACATGTTTACATCCATAGGGTTCTACCTAGAATTCCCTGAAACAGGGTCGAGAAGATAAACAGGACAAACTCCTTACAGGGTTTGTAACGGAGAATAGGACCGAGAGGATGTCCACAAAAGATAGCCTACAAGTAAGCTCTACAGAAAACAGGGATCAAGGATATACTCCCAAAAAGAGATATCATGCGCGTATCTAGTCTTTGACCATCAAAGTCGTCTTTTAACTTCGCGATTTTGTAGCTTCTTATTCCTGTTTCCATAACATGAGCTGGAACTCATTTCTTCGTCGCCTCTCGTTCCACTTGCACTTATCCTTTTCCTAGAATACTTGACGCAAACATGACTGCGTACTCATGATCTCATGCAAGCTTTCCAAAATTCACTAGTGAATCTTGGATCTCGTTTATATACTATAAGGCATTCCATGTAGAAGAACTTTCTCTTGAAAGTAAACAGATGTCAATCAGGTTATCATGCGCACTTACTAGGGTGATCTCTATAACCCATGCATAAATGAAGTAAACCATCTGTTTTATTGGCGAACACCACTCGATCGGGCTTCAAATTTCCAATAAAGGCATCAAGGGATTCTAAGTAACTAGTCATGACAGAACCTCAAAAAGGTTACCCGATACTTCGAGGGCATTACCAAGGCTAGTCAAAAGGTCTAACTACCCTCCTATCAAAACCGAGAGTGGCACCCCCTACTGGATAACCACTTCATCCCTAAAATCCATCCATAGCTTATAAACATAAGCATTATTTCCAAACTCAACACTTGGCATAGACATTCCTAAATCCAAACAAGTCATGTATAAATGGACTGATTCTCCAATAGGACTTTGAGACAAAAATGGGATTCTCTATTACGCTAGTACTTAAGGTGCAGAGACTCAACTATCGAAGCAGACTTAAATGATACGAACAACGAAGTCCTAACGGGATGATAGAGAAGAAAAGCTAAACCTTTAACAAGATCGTTACCCTCCTTCCGGGGTACTCTAGAAATGAGATCATACTACTGCCCTCCTGATGATCTTGTCCTTGTCCCATAATACTTAACTATCCGCCCCGTTTTACCATGCCAAAGGTACTCTCTCGTCATGGGTTTCATTGTTCATCTTTCTCCCTCCTTTGAGGACTAAGCCATACCAACAAGTTGCTCATCCTTAAGCTCGTAACCTTTATCCTTCTTTCTCACGATCCTTTCTTATAACGCGGCCACTGGTCTCTCGAGAACCACCTCCATCGTATGGAAAGCACTTTCGTAGGTAGAAAAGACTAGTCGCAGTTAAAACTACTGTGACTACAGATGGAGGAAAGAAAGGAAAAGAGACTCAATTAAGGAAACAAGGATAGTGCTAATGGCCTTTGGGGAATAGCCTTTTTCTTTTAAAAGAAAATTTTCTTGAAAAATGCTTCTTTGTAAACGGTTTTTTTTTCAAATAGTTTTCAGAAGGTCTATAAAAACTTTTGCCCAGTCTGGTAACCTTCTGCTCTGATACCACGTGTAACACCCCGCCTCCGCTAGGGTCACTCGCAAAGGAATGCACTAGCTTTAGAGGGGCATTATTGGTAAACATGCACAGAAATATCACAAGACAGAACATATAAAATAGCGGAAGTAAAATCAAACTTTCATAACATGAATAAATAAGGTCTAAAGCCTTTTACATCAGAGTACATCAAAACCTGTCTTGCAATAGTAAGGAAGCATAAAGACATTTTCATAAATTATTCCCCAAGTAAAAAACAGTAAAGTAGCCATTAGCCAAGAAAAGTCCAAGCCATCCATGATGACCTTCAAGCAGAAGAAGTCCGAACTAAACAACAGTATTTCCTCCCTGTAACCTGGGGGGAACGGAAGAAAAGAGGCGAAACAAAACAGGTCAGTCAAAAAGACTGAGTAAGCCCTATCTACTATTAGCATAAAAACTAGTAAAGTTAACTGACATGAGAAACTGAGATGAACATAAGCATGATAACAAGATAGATAAGCTAAATCAAAATAACAGGATGAACTACTGAACTCAGATAAATTAAGGTGTCATGATAAATTACGATGTCAAGATAAAACAAGGTATCACATCGTCAGGTTTCTATCAAGTATAATATCCCTAAGATATCTGTCACGTATAACGCCCCATGATATCTATCCTGTATTTTAGCTCTGCACCTACCGTACTAGTATCCCCACCGTGTCATGTGTTAACCAAGAATGACCCTCACTCAAAAGTCGTGTAATGGTCCATGTCAACCTAATATATCGCATATATAGGTTACTCAACTTGTATGTTTTATTCCATGTAAATGTTCAGTCCCTTGCCGTAGACCATACGGGCTTTTCCATGAGATTCTATAGTTCCATGATCCTTAAGATCGGTTTGGACGGTTACCCTAAACCTAGCTAGGGTCTTCCAACATGAATTATTGTTTGTACAACTAGGACTTATGCTACCTAGGGCTGCTAGGGATTATGCTTACCTATTGCACGTTTTCGTATCTCGGTTTGGGTTCAACCACCTAGGGCCACTAGGGATTACGCTAACCGCCAACCGCGCCCTTTTTTCCACGCATTCATCGTGAATCGCTTTTCCATGACTGTATGCACATGTATCACATCGTGCCATCCGAGTCCTGTCACAGGGCAAATCAAGAAATACAGGACTCGGTTGGGAGCTTTCGATTTATCTACCGATGCAGATGCTAAGGTCTGTTTTTCTTATACGTGGCTATGGTCCCACGAGACCACTCCCTCAACTAGTGAAAGACAAGACAGGATAAATCCTGTATGAGAACACAACACTGGCCAACCCACATCCAAGCCTTACCGCAACCATAATTAGATAGCAATTATGGTCTTTTGGGTGTTCTCTGCCTTTCCGTACGTACACGCTTGACCAAAGATGGTAGGTAGCCTGACGAAATGCTATCTAGGGTACGACCGTGTATCGTCGACTATACCCTATCCATCCCCGTCTTTAGGTCGCTCGTATAGCAACCAAGGCATACTCTTGGTTCTTCTAACGCAGACCTTAACCTCTCATGAGCCTAGTATAATCACCTGGCAGCTCATAGAGGGATACCAAGAATATCCTCACGTTCCCCGAAGCCGCTGCTTCGTTACCCAGTTCGTTGGAGCCTTTATCTAAATTAGATACTTGCTCCTACTCGTATACTTAAACGATGACCTACCGTATCAGGTTACTCATCTATCTATGAACTGGTCTAAATTTCCTTGACTAAGAATCATTACTTAGTTATTCTTCAACTAAGGTTTACCACTTAGCATTGTTCCCGTTATCCTTGTTAACTACGGTTATCCACCTAATCCTCAGAACTAGGGTTTACATAATGGATTAAGTGTCACTTAAGTTCATGACTTAACCCGTCTACAAATCCTGTCAAAATTGGCTAAGTATCCAAGTTCAAGGCTTAACCCTACAAACCATGCTCAAGTTGGTTAAGTATATTAAGCAATTCACGACTTAACCTCGTCCAATTATCATTCTAGATTGGTTAAGTATATATTAACTTGACCCTATCAATTTACTTAGTCAAATCGGTCAAGTGTATTCAAGCGATTCGTGACTTAGCCTTATCATGTTTTCACGTTATATTGGTTAAGTATTGGTTAACTTAACCACAATAAATTAACGAGTTAGATTGGATAAGTATAGGTCACTTAACCACATCAATTCATCATGTTTAGATTAGTTAAGTGTTTAACTTAACCCCATTAAACTACCAAGTGGGATTAATTAAGTCTAGGCTAACTTAACCCCATCCGATTTCCATGTTTAGACTAGTTGAGTCTAATCTTAACCCCATTCGTTAACCGTATTTTTCGGTTAAGCGTCATTAAGAAAACTTACTTAACCTTACCAAGTTATCGCGTTGGATTGATTAAGTGTTGGTTAACTTAACCCCATCCACTAGTCATATAAAAATGGTTAAGTGTCATTAGGCAAATCAAGTTACTTAACCTACCCAACCTTGTCATGTTTTGTTAAGTATCATTAGCCTAATCAAATTACTTCACTCATTTGTCCATGTCATATTTGGTTAAGAGTCATTAATCAAATTAACTTAACCCTATCATGTGGCATTAATTACTTAATGCACCTTCACCTCTCACATTAGACTTTGTTGTGGTTACTAGTTAAGCCGGTCGGTTCCGGGTAGCTTTCCACCACAACTTGGTCTAACCTCGGGTTCAAGCACAACATGACCAACTTCTCACATTGGGTCCTATTGTTTGCAACTACTAGTTAGGCCGGTCGGTTCCGGGTAGTTTTACGTTGCAAACTCAACCCAACCTCGAGTTGGCCACACTTATATTATCTAAGTGTCATGTCCATCATGTTTCCCAAAACATGTTACAAGTTTTCAAGCATTTGGGTAGACCTAACTTAATAGGTAAATTCCCAAAGGGTAGACCTAACTTAATTGGTAAATTCCCAAGCTTATGTTTTTATGCATACTTACATGTCAACTTCCATGTTATATTTCAAGTCATGTTTTCAAGTTGTATTTTCATGTCATTAGAAATTACCCATAACATAACCCAACGCTTTTAAACTCGCATATACGTTCGCGACAACGTAATGGATTAAAAGAAGAGACTTGGCAAAGGCATGACAAAAATGGATATTAAGCCACAAGTTAATCATGGTGGCAAATGAGGCACAAATGTGTTCATTAACTTGCATGTTACATTCTTAAGCCTCAAAACATGCATAAACCCAAACTTGGCACATAAGCGAATCATGGTGACAAAAGATATGGAATGATGACTAGTAACTCGCATATATCATCATATAAGGGTTATGACTTCATATGCAAGTTGACATAAAGGTTATGAGGGTTCTCATGTTACCTAATGCAACATTTCAACATAAAGGTTGTAGCTTTTAGCTCACAAGATCAAGATAATGACTTCATAAACTTGCATGACATGATAGCATGTATCATACTCAATGATCAAACCCAAACTTGCAACATGAACATTTAACTTCATAGTTAATATCTAAGAGTAGGGAAAGGGCTTACATTGCTATGAAGGCACAAAAGATATGACAAAGCCCTTATGCAATCAAATAGACCCAAAATGCAAGCTCTAACATAAAAACCCTTGAGCCAAAATGATCAAAACCCTTGCTTTATTATGCAAAGATAGAAACTTGACTTGAATGCAAGCTAATGACACTCATACAAGCTTGAAAACACTTGTATGCATGGAAAATCTCTCATAGAAACCATTTAGAAATTTTATGAAGAGAGTGGAGGCCATGAGAGGTAAAATTTTGCCATAGTTTAGTTGCATGAATGAATTATGAGGATTTAGGATAGGTTAGGGTCTTATTTATAGATTAGGCAAGTGTTTTAGGCCATAGGTTTAAACCTAGATTCAATCCAAGCCATCAAAGCATGTCTTGGGGAAGAAGTCAAGTGTAGGAACCATCTAGGGCCTTTAGATTAAAGATGAACCATGAGAACCATCCAAATGCAAAATCTGCATTTGAGCGAATCGGCCCATGGGTTGACAGCCAAACACCCTGGATTAACCCCTAGTCGACCCAGCGGGCTTGGGTCGACCTCAAAAATCGGCCGGTTCGGTTATTCCCCTCTCCCAATTCGCTGTTTTGAACATTTTTGCATATTTATTTATTTAATTTTCAATTATATATATATATATATATTTCTCTGCGCAACCCATTTCACTTAATTAAGTATACTTTAATTTGGGAATTTTTCGTGAAACTTCACGAGGCCATATCTTGGTCATACGGACTCCGATTTTCGAAAACTCGGACTCTATTTCGCGTATTTGTCCGAGACGAACGCAATGGCATAGCCCATTTCCCTTGATTCAGATTTTACAGTTTAATTCTGCCTCCATTTATGTTATAACAGGTTATTGAAAATACGGGTTGTTACATCCTCCTGCGCAGATTTGGCCAACAATAGCGTCGCTCTCTTCTGCAAATCAGTCGCTGAAGATCTCCATTTCAACCTACTCTCAAGATCATGTGACGATGTCGGTTGCCTCTAACCCTCCAGATCCTTCTAACGCAAACTTAGAAAATCACGGTCCAAACCCTAATCCCGACGAAAACCCTCACCATGATGGGTTTCAATTAGTAATTGGAAATCAAAATAAAAAAGTAGCTAACTACTCCTACTGACTATCAACTATAGAGATGCCACCATCATCCAATCAGAATCAAACACTTCAAAGTTCAAACTACTACTACTTCAGATGGAGGTTTTTTCAACTATAGTGAGTTCCCTCCATTGCAAGCTGGGAAGACGGCTACAACTATGAAGAGAGGCAAAGTTGTTGCTTCAATCAAATTTACAGCAAAAACACCATGTATTCCGCTGCCAGCACCTTTCAATTTGGAATAAAGGAATGTAGCAAGTGGATGTAAATATTCTCAAGACACCAGCCGAGCTTGAAAGGACATTGTTACAGGTAATCAATTTCTAGTTTACACCCCGCTTCTATATTATGATCCAAAGAATTTTAATAATATGGCATGTGCTAAAATGTGTCCAGAGTTAGTTAAAAGAGGTAGAGAAGAATGAGATAACTCCATAGTAATTTATATTGTTGATTCCAAATCGTATTACCCCCTTTTAAAGCATATATTCATAGGGTATGGAAACTATCTGAGGGATTTACTAATATTTAAAGGAAGATGGGCTTTACATTGTTAAATTTGATAAGAAGGAAGATTGTGACAAGGTATTAGAAGGTGATCCTCATTACCATGATAGGAAATTGATGATGATGAGGCGGTGGTCGCTAGGAATGAAACTTAGTGTGATATATATATATATATATATATATATATATATATATATATATATATATATGATTTCATTCCTATATGGGTTCTTCTTCCTGGATTGCCATTGGGATTTTGGACAGAAGAAGGAATTAGTCGTATAGTGTATATTCTTGGTAATCTCCTTAAGTTAGATAAATTCACAGAAGGGATTAAAAAGATAGCTTATGCTTGGGTGTTGGTTGAAATGACGAATTGTTTTTCCTACCCCAAACATATGCCATTTTTTTTCAAAACACAACTTATTAATAGTGCAGGAAGTAGAATATGAGTGGTGTCCTCCGAGATGCTCGAACTAATATTGTTTTGGACATTCAGATAATGTGTGCCAATTTACTAAGGTTTGGGTGCCCAAACATCCAGTTTCTCAGTCTGGTTCTTCAGATTTCATAGAGGTGGAAGATGCAGCACCGGTTTTGAATGCTTGAGAGGCCATTTACCCTCCCAATAGTAGTAGAGAATGCCAGAAGAAGGCTCCAATGTAGACTGAAAATGTCAAACCTGCCTCGAAAACAGATGATTTGGACTCAATGGCAATAGTAGAGGACATGACAAGTTATGAAGACAAGAATACGGGTCATAATGAAAAAATTAATCAGGTTCGAACAAGGTCTAAAGGGGTATGTAAAGACAGAATGGATGAGACCTCCTCCAATGTTCAGGTGGATACTGATTCTGGAGTAATAGATAATCCAACATGGAATTCCATGATTTACTTGATCAAGAAGAAGAAGAAGAAAGCTAAAAAATTTAAGAACGTGACGAGTTTAATTAATTTTTGTCCGGATGCTTCCCTTGGAACATAGGGTTATTATATATCCGGTCTGGGAGGTTGTTGTCTTGCTTATTATGGCTATCTAGTTATGTATTATAGTTGGTATATTATAGATATTGTCTTATAGTGGTCATATATTTGTCTTTCGATTTTATATCTTTAGCTGGTACAGAGTCTTAGTACGAGTTAGTTTTCCAGAGTGAGTAGTCTGTCACTTGTTTTGAGTTGTATTGCAAAGATGTAAAATCATATTATATATGTATATATATAGTTAACTATTGATCAGTTTGTTCTTCCTCGGGTAATTACATTATGTATACCTTTTACCTTATAATTTAATTTCGATCTGCGGGTTATTACATGGAAAGCATATTCAGAATATTTTATGGCATATTATCTTATATTGGTAAATCAGTTAACATGCCTAAATTTGAATCCAAGATTCCAATAAGTACGAAAGAACAACTTATTCATTGGACCTTTGCCCAATAGTAGGAAGTGACGGCTCTTATCATAATAACAGTTAACAAGTGTTATCATAACCGGACCGGGCCGCCGGACCGGGCCGTCGGTTCAACCGCCATAACCGTGGGCCTGCCTGCTCCGAAATATGAAAAAACCGTGCACGAGCCCAGAACCATTAAAGCAGGCTAATTCGGGTTCATCTGCCTTGAAAAATTAACTTTGCACGCAGGTTTGCATGGCCCAGCAGGACACTGAGCCTTGAAAAAATAACTTTGCATGCAGGCTTGCATGGCCCAGCAGGAAACTGATGTCAGCACTACAGGTAAAACGCAAGGATCAAATTACTTATAGAGGCAAACATCATATACCTGCATTTCCATAGCCGATGTGGGACAAATGATGAGTACTGTATTATATAACTCAGATTGCACGATTCAAAGACATAGGAAAGCTCAACATCAATATTTATTCTTATCCATTTTTACACTATATTATTTATAATTATGTAGAAATCATTGGAAAAAAACATGCACGGTTCCGACGGTTCAACCGGTTGGACCTCCAAAACCTTAAACCTTAGCATGTCACGGTTCAATGGACGGTTCGGTCTTGATAACATTGCAACATTGATATGTTCTTTAATGTTCTCATGTACTACACATTCCCAAACTTAGTTGAAACAGTGAACCACATGTAACTGAACATTTCTATATATTATTTGTAGTTAATATACCCCATGTGAAAACCATAAAAGTGTTCCACATATAATTAACTAAATCGAATAATGATAGGTGAAATCAAATTTGCAATATATTTTTTAGAAAAATATATAAAATAAATACAAATCCAAATGGAAAATCTGTTCACATTCGACAATAGTTCCATCCTTTTTTATAAGTTAAAAAGATGGTTTAATAATATAAAATTTGTTACACCATATTGTTTTCTAACAAAGATCGAAATATGATTTTGAATAAATGATAATTATGTAACACATAATGAATTCTTTGTCCCAGAATAATTTGTATGCCATAATTTTTAAAAATTGAGTAGCTATATGTTTATTAAACTAATCTGATTTGAAATCAGAACAAATAACTATGTATAAATAGGTTGTAGTAATTAATGTTATACAAATACTTTAAGATGTAATAATATCATTCCTTCCTTTAACTAACTTCAAATAAATTACTGTCTTTGCTTTCAATTTAGAAGAGTTTAAGCAAGAAGGAACTACAATATTATAAGAAACCAAGGTAGCTTTTATGTTTTATTTCAATGCTAAATAGGAAGTAGTTGAATTAAAAGAGGACCACGTATTTTTATTGAAGTGGTGCAAATATAATGTAGATACGAATGGCAACATTAGTGGGTAAAACAAACAACATAGCAGAATTTGAGGATAACATGATCGGGTGAGTAGGTAGCACTAAGAGACAATTCATAACAAGGATCACAATATCTGAGTGGCCCAATAGTGCCAATTGAGAGTGCAATATTTAGGCAAGGGATAAAACAATAAGTGCAGTAAATATATAGGCTAATCTATGTAGTTGCATCATGTTGAGTATGACAATCTTGTTGTGGAGGATTTCGATTCACTACCGCTCAAATCAAAACACCAAACACAACAAAAGATGAGATCATGGTAAACGTGCAAAAACAACCATTCAATATCTCAAAACAATCTCAACCTAATCCAATAACTAATCACCAAACAAGAGAAATAATATAACGATAACGAAAAGTAAATCACACAGTGATTTATAATGGTTCCGCTAACATCCTCATATTATGGATTTCAATAGATACCCTGGTTAGTTTTTATATTGTTGTTTTACACTATTTTTGTGTAATCTCTTTACAGCTTCCCTCTTCTCAACATTCAATGCATCATTGTGTTGACAATGAAGATTATGTTCATGAGTTACAAACCATTGAGTAAACGCGCTTAGAGCTCGAGAATGAGAGAGAAGAGTGAATTAGGATTGAGGCAGAGAGAGCGTGAGCGAGCTAATTGCCAAAGACTGGAGCAAGAGCATGCAAGGCATGCACAACAACAAAAAGCAGAAAGAGAAAAGTTTCAAGCACAAATGAAACAAGTTATGGCAATGCTTCAGAGAAATGATGAATCTGATTATGAAGATCCTTCATCATCGTCATCTTCATGAGTTACTCGGGTATGGTAGCTGGATATATTTTGTTGATGCTTCTTTTATGTGGTTTTTTTGTATGAGTATTATGAGTAAGGATGATGTTTTTGTATGGAATACCACTAGCACTAGCTGAATAGTTTTGTTAGTTATAATTCAGTCTAGTGTATGTATGAATTGATGGATGATTGTGGACGGTATTGTTTTTTGTATGGAATATTAGCTCTAATAAAAAAATATTGTTGTGATAAAAAAACTAACAATTACATTTCCTTTTTTGTTAATGTCACTCCTTTTATGTGCATATATATATATATATATATATATATATATATATAACCATCGACGGAATATATAACTAGGATAGAAAGGGAATACCGATGGAATTTTTATCCAAATCGATGCTAAGACGTCGCTAAGCAGATATTGATATTTTAAAGATAGCGACGGTTTACCGAAGTATAACAAAGGGATGTATCCATGTTGTTAGATGCGGTCTTTGTTAATCCATCGCTGTATAACTAGAATTTACAAACGGATAACTGAATGCAAAAATGTTTGCTATATATTTCCGTTGGTAATCCCTCGCTAAATAGCGTGCATTTAGCGACGGAAAAATATTTACTGATTTTATTATGTTATATATATCCGTCGGTGAAATATTTTTAAATGAAATGATAATATATCAGAAAACGATAGTGAAGTGATGGAGAATCGACGTTAATTTCCATTGCAAAATTGTGCTTAAAATACCAACGTGTTTTTTAGTGACAACCGTATTCTATCGCAAATCCGTCGCTAATAAGCCTTTAGCCAGGGTTTAGCGACCGATTTTTCCGCTGTAAAACCAGTGTTTTCTTGTAGTGCTCATATCAGTGACCGTTATCATTTTATTTATTTGAATGTATATATTTTAATATTGTTTTACTATAAACTTGAGTTTATCACCATCCAATTCTCATGATAACATCATTTACGCATAATTTTAAAGAAAAGTGCATGTTTCAAGTGTGATCAATACAGGTAAGGAAAATTCTATTTCAACCCACATTTTTAGTTAATAGCACACTACAAAAATAAAATACCCATGTACCCAGAAAATTAAGTAGTAGCCCCCCGTTTTTTCCACAAATGCCCTCACCCTTTCCTATATCGTTCGAATAAGAAAAATAACACACAAATCAAAAGCGGTAGGCATCCAATTTTGTTCGGTAATAACATCAATCAGTGATCGCTCTTTAAGTGTAGTCACCAATTAACTTCGAATTCAATCTCCAAAGAAAGGACGTCTTCATCTCATCTTCATTGAACATGTTAGGGTTTTGAATTGTGATAACCTACATAGATAGTACAAAAACCACGGAGTAATCATGCGTGGTTTATTCATGTACCACGCATGAGTACTGTGTGGTTCTCATTCCATCTCTACGCTTTTGTTATTAGGTTCACGAGCCTTCCTAGTATGCATCCGACGTGGTTTTGTCTAAAATCACTCAAATTGTTGTGCATTGGCTACATTTGTAAAAAAAACTCAAACTTTTATTTATTTTCTATTACCTGTTGTGATTGCGATAAGGAATAATCTTCTCCTTCAAAATCTATTGTAATCTTGTTTGCAAATAAATTTTTCCTTTAGTGATTTGAAATCTAGGATTTTGAAGCTTAGATGTTTTCAGAGACAATAGAATTTTACGTTGTACTCAGAACATATGAAAAAATAACTTCTTAAGGGTACTTTTGTCATTAAAATTTTAATTTTTTAAGGGGGGCTACTAACTAAAATGGTGGGTTTAAATATAATTTGTCTACGGATAAATGCCTAATGTGTATGAATATATAAATGGGTTGGAATGAATATTAATTTTGAAATATTTATGGGTACGAGGTGGCATTCTGTTTTGATTATTACAATTGATATTAGGGTTGAGTTTTAGAATAGGACTCAATCCATTGACTGATCTACTCTCTACTTTTGAGTGGTATAATTTAGATTTGACTAGGTCATTTTTGCGTTGTATCTTTGTGAAGTACCACAGTTTTATTTCTAGCACATAACAAGTACACCACTGTTTACCGGAACACTTAAGAAGTTAAAACAACCAATAGGTTAGGAAGTAAAAAAAAATTAGTGTGCATTTGGCTTATATTTTTTAATTTTGAGTTTTTGCATATACAAAAGTTCGAACGACGCACACATATTGTGAAAAACGACCATTTTACAAAACGAAGGTAACACACAAAACCAAAAACAACTTTTTATTATTTTTCATATTTTAAAAAACAACAGAAAGACTTCATTCACCGTCCCTCCGTCCCCTCCGTCACTCCCTCCTCCTTTATTCTGTCACATTCGCTATACTTTAAATCTTCGCAATTTTCACAGTTAATGTTGAAAACTAAAAAGTCAAAACATAAAAATGAACCAAATACTACCTTAGTAATTTAAGGATTGGTTTAACATATTATACATGATGCATGACGGTTTACAATTAAATGGGCATAAGATACTAAAATGCACAAGTCGTGACGACCCATGTGTGTCAAATGATAAAGCATGTAACAATTGTAAGAGATTGCTTTTGTTGTCATATTAAAAGTATAATTTTGGATTTCATAAAAAAAAAGATGATGGGAATTATGAGAGAGCGATTAGGAATTCTATTGGGATGGATCCTACTTTGGATAATGAGGTTTGCTTTTGTTGTGATATTAAAAATATAATTTTGGATTTCAAAAAAAAAAACAATTGTAATAGATAATTGCTGAACGTGAAAAATGCAGTAGTATCTCTCTGTGACACCACAAATATCTCTTTTCAACCCAGTGAGCAGCATACAACATTTAGTACTCACTCTGACCCATAATGTAAGAAGTTTTGTCATTCACATCAATTTCTATTTTCATGGACTGTCAATTATTTTTCTTATTTCCATTAACCACTTTATACCTTTACATGCATAAAAATACTCATAAAGTAACTTTTGGATTTATATCATTTACTAGGGATCAGGGATAAAGTTGGAATAACAGACTTAAAAATTCTATATTTTGAAACAGAGCAAACTTCTTAAAGCTTCTTACATCATGAACCGAAGGGAGTATCACTTATCTAGAAGTTGATGTCATACACCAAATACAATAACATACACGACTCACAATTATTTATGAACAAGGAAATATTGGGATCCCAACGTATCCTTTTCATGAAAGATTCAAATGAAGTTGTGGTCTTCCGAGTGGCATGATTGCCAAGTTGTACACCAGGTTCTTCTTCGTGAAGTAGCAAGAGAGTATGCATCCAAGCTGCCATGAAATAGACTGCAACAATTTACCTGTCTTATCCATCATCTTTGTTTTATTTTGCCAACTAGGAAATGAAGTTATGAAAATGATCTTATTAATTCATGCTTATTAATATCTGATCGTTGTACCTGCCCTGTGATATACCAGACCTCCATAAAATCTTTATCTATCAACTGAGATGTAGATACTGCATTTGGGTACTCAAACGCACTGCTATAGTGTCAAAAGCATAGCAACAAACTTCTATATGTGATCAATTTTCTCTGGACGGGTCTCGTTGAACATAGGTCCATACTAAGTTAAGCTATGAATTTAGTACATTTCCTGATACTGAAATGCAAAAATAAAAAAGTTCCAGTGAACAACATATGAAGAAAATTGAGTTTCTAGGATTCTGAAAACTATTATTAAATAGAAGAAATGTTTTTAAGAAATCCATGATTTATTTTAGATTGGTTAGGTCATTAACTAGAAATGTATTGTATAGAAAATTACTGAATTTAGAATATTGGTTTCACCGTAACAAAAATTCAAGAAAAGTTTGAGAAATTTAATTTTAGACATATTAGATACCAAATAAAATCACATGTCCCCAAAATTCTCTGTCTCCCTGTACCCAACCAATCAACACCTCATTAGAGAACTTTGGGGATAGAGAATTAGCTCTTATTAGATACAGAGTACAACAGTTTACTCCCCTCATTATTGACTTTATGCATTCATATTAGGAGAATAATATGGGATTGAATTAGTCAGAGACCCCTACTGTACTTTAGCAAGAGTTCTTTGATATTTGTTCCTACTGTTTAGCAGTTTGATTAGGTCTAGGCAAAGCCCATTATTCTTTGTACTATATATATATATATATATATGTTGAAGTTTGTGAATGAAACATAGCAGCCGAATTATTTTTGTGATATTTAGCATGGTATCAGAGCCTGTCTAAAACCCTAAAATAAAGTCCTATTTTTTCCTTCTTCAACTGTGAACCTTGGCGATGGCAAGAGATGAAGCACAACCACCAAAGCCGCCTCCGCAAATTCCTAAACATGATCTGGTGTACCACCTAGGATCGAGTGGTGGTCCGGGTAATGTTATTACCCCAATTGTATTGAAGGGACAAAGCTATAATGAATGGGAAAGAGCGATTCGTCGTTCATTGAAGGCCAAACGCAAGTTTGGTTTTGTGGAGGGCACCATTGAAGAACCAACTGATCCAGAAAAACTTGAAGAGTGGATTGCGGTTCATTCAATGCTAGTGTCTTGGATAAATAACACTCTTGATCCTTCCAATTAATCAACCTTGGGTGATTATGATGATGCAAGTGTGCTCTGGACACACTTAAAGAACCGATTTTGCATGGTAAGCGGGACAAGAATCTGTCAACTCAAGACTTCTTTAGGTGAATGTAAGCAAGGGAAAAATGAGAGTGTAGCAGTATACTTTGGTCGTTTAAATAAGATTTTGGATGAATTGGTAACTTATGTCACGGTTCCTCGCTACAAGTGTGGCTTATGAACTTGCAATATCAGTAATCAGGTGCAAGTATTGCGTGAAGAAGACTATTTGCATCATTTTCTGATCGGTCTTGATACCCCATATGCAGCCATGCGTGAACAACTTTTGGCCAAAGATAGTTTGCGTCGGTTGATAGTGCATATCAATCAATTGTGAATGCAGAACGACTACGTATAAGTGAGCATTCCATGGCAAGAAATGGTAGTGACAACGTTCAAGCTTTCAAGGTGAATGCTGAAACTCGTAGGCCTCGTGTTATGGAAAAATCGGACAAGTTCTGTAATCATTGCAATAGGGAGGGGCATGAAGAGGCTGGTTGTTTTCAGTTGATCGGTTACCCCGAGTAATGGGGGGATCGTGGACGGGGTGGACGTGGACCCGGCCGTGGTGGCAGAGGGGGCAGTCGCGGAGGAACTTCAGCTGGACATGGAAGCAAGCACAACAACAATACAACAAGCAGCAATGTTGTGCATGCAAATAATATTAGCGGGTCGTCTTCTTTAACCCAACAGCAAGTGGGTTCATCAATCTCAACAGATGCGACCGGACTGGATGGAATTTCAACAGCCCAGCTGCAGCAAGTGTTGGATTTTCTAAACTTCAATAAAACCAAAATTACTTTGCAAGGTAAAAACTCTCGTAATTCATGGATAATCGATACCGGAGCATCGAACCATGTATCATGTGACGTGTCTGAGATGATTAATGTGACAAAAGTGCCAAATTGTCCGGTGGGATTGCCGGATGGGTCAACGGCGAATGCAAATACAGTTGGCACCGTCATCCTTCAAGGGGGATTGCGACTTGATCATGTTCTTTATGTTCCGCAATTAACATGCAATTTAATTTCTGTAACTCAAATGAGTGATGAATCAAATTCCATGGTGCAATTTACTAACAAAATATGTGTTATACAGGACTGGGTGACGAGGATGGTGATTGGAGTGGGTGATCGACGAGATGGACTTTACTTTTTCCGTGGTGTACCTCCAGTAAGTGTGCATGCAGTGCGTGGTGACTCTTTTGAGCTGTGGCATCAATGAATGGGGCATCCATCGGAACAAGTGCTTAAGTTATTACCTGTTGTGAGTAGCTATTACAGAAAAGTTAGTAATAAAGCTTGTGATATTTGTCCTCGTGCCAAGCAACATAGGAGTATTTTTCCTCTTAGTTCAAATAAAGCTAGTAGTTTGTTTAATTTGGTTCATTTGGATTTATGGGGTCCTTACAAGACACCCTCAACCAGTGGAGCTCGGTATTTTTTAACAATAGTAGACGATTTTTCAAGAAGTGTTTGGATTTATTTATTATGTAATAAAGATGAAGTTGAATTTGTGTTTCTTAATTTTGTGGCTTTGATAAAACGACAGTTTGGTAGAGATATCAAAATTGTTCGAAGTGACAATGGAACCGAGTTTTACACATTACATGATTACTTTGTCTCTAATGGGATGATTTTTGAAACATCGTGTATTGGAACACCACAACAAAATGGGCGAGTAGAGAGAAAACAACAACATATTTTGAATGTTGCTAGAGCACTAAAATTTCAAGCTAATTTACCAACTCGTTTATGGGGTGAGTGTGTTTTAACTGCATGTTATTTGATCAATAGAACATCAACTCCTCTACTTGCAAATAAATCACCTTTTGAAATATTACATGGGAAAGTTCCCCAATATGATCGTTTGTGTGTCTTTGGTTGTTTATGTTATGCTTATGATCAGCGTAGTAAGGGTGACAAATTTGCTAGTCGTAGTAGGAGGTGTGTTTTCCTTGGGTATCCGTTTGGTAAAAAGGCTTGGCAAGTTTATGATTTAAATGAAAAGCAATTTTTGATATCAACGAACGTTAAATTTTATGAGCAACAATTTCCATTTATGATGTCAAATGAGGATTGCCCTGTGAATGTGATGCATCCGAGTATTAGAGAATGTTGGAGTGATGATGAGGAGGCAAATAGTGTACCCACGGAAACTATGGATAGGCAGCAACAAGTTGGACAGCAACAAGTTGGGCAGCCTACGCCACAACTTGGTTGCAGGGAGGTAGACCAACCACCACCAAATGGTCACAATGATGATGAGCAGTACACTTCGCAGCCTGGCAGCGGGGAAGTAGAGTAGCTACAGCATGGTAGTGAGGGTGACGTGCCAAATGATGAGACAAGTGACATGGGAAGAGGGAAGCGTACCAAAATACCTTCAAGTAAGCTTAAAGATTACGTTACGCACACTATACGGAAAGTAAGTCCATCTCCGAAGACACTCAAGCAATCATCCTCCTCAGGTACTCCTTATCCGTTAACATGTTTTGTAAATTGTGAACGGTTTTCTCATCAACATAGAAAGTATATTGCAGCGATTAATGCAGGAACTGAACCGAAAAACTTTAAGGAGGCAATGAAACATGAGGGCTGGCGCAATGCTATGGCAGATGAGATACGAGCTCTTGAGGAGCAAGGCACATGGGTGTTGGAAACATTGCCACCGGGTAAGAAAGCACTAGGAAGTAAGTGGATATATACAGAGAAGCGAGACGAGAAGGGTAACTTGCAGAGATTGAAGGCGAGATTGGTCGTGCTTGGGAACCATCAAGTGGAGGGTCTCGACTATACCGAGACATTTGCTCCAGTGGCAAAAATGACGACGGTTCGAACTTTCTTGGTGGTTGCAGCAGTAAAGAATTGGGAGGTTCATCAAATGGATGTGCATAATGTGTTCCTTCATGGTGACTTGGAAAAGGAGGTGTATATGAAGGTACCTCCAGGGTTCCCGAAAGGCAACTTGGTTAAAGTTTGCAGAATGAAGAAATTCCTGTATGGATTGAAACAGGCACCGCGTTGTTGGTTCGCAAAATTATCAACAGCATTGAAGAGATATGGTTTTAAACAATCATATTCAGATTATTCTTTGTTTACATTGACGAAAGGGAAAATGCAGCTTAATGTGTTGATTTATGTGGATGACTTAATTATGGCAGGAAATGATCTCCTGGCATTACATAATTTTAAACATTACTTGAGTGAGTGTTTTAAATGAAAGATCTTGGGGTGTTAAAGTATTTCTTGGGCTTGGAAGTGGCTCGCAGCAGGAAAGGCTTTTATATGTGTCAGCGAAAGTATGCCCTTGATTATTGCAGAGACATGATTGTTAGGAGCTAAACCAACAGAGTTTCTTATGGAGCAAAATCACCGGTTGGCATTGGCAGATGGTAAGTTTTTAGAGGATGTCGAGAAATATAGATGATTGGTAGGTCGATTGATTTACTTGTCCGTGACGCATGCTGATCTAACATATTCAGTTCATCTATTATCTCAGTTTATGCATGAGCCCAAAGAAAAGCATTGGGAGGCTACATTGCGAGTGGTGCGTTATTTGAAGAAGAATCCCGGACAGGGAATACTCTTGCGTTCTGATAGTGAATTGAAGTTGACAGGCTGGTGTGACTCAGACTGGGCTAGTTGCCCATTGTCGAGACGATCGTTGACAGGGTGGTTTGTTCTACTTGCCTTTTCTCCTATGTCTTGGAAAATCAAGAAACAACCCACGGTTTCCCGCTCATCTGCAGAAGCAGAATATAGATCCATGGCAGCAGTTACATATACTAGATAACAATAAGCATAAAAGAAAAGCAATTACGTGAGCAAATTTCTTACCACTATTTAAAATAAACCAGATTTGCAGATCTCATGTGAGTTAAAAAACAATAAAGGATGGCTATTCTTTTATAAGGAGAAAAGTAAGAATAGAAGAGTTGGATTTTTGAAGCATTGAACATTTCAGTACTTTAACTGTTGAGTACTTTAACTATTAAGACCTGTCAACTCATCTTTATCATGCTGTACTAGTGTAGCAGAACATGGTGCTGTAACTTCACCTTTTAGTTGCTAGAGGCATGTGTTCTTCCTCGAAAGTAATCAATATGACCAGTCATTGTCATACCACTGTGTTGTATTCAATAAGACCAGTCACATCATACTTTGTTGTATTCAATAGGACCAGTCACATCATACTTTACAACGGCTATATGACACTAGCACACTTCACAACGGCTATAAGAAACATGTAGACTTATATTTACTTGGAAAAAACATCACACCACATACAATATTCCACAATTTCAAATAGGCAAAAATGTCATCCAATAACTTTTTCACATACCCTTACTTCACTGAAACATAAGGGTTCGAGGCTTCAGAAAACAATACTGATTAAGTCGAGGAAGGTTGTCTACACGACTCTGATCTGGAGTACGACCTATCTTACAGCTCAACTGCTGTGCAGCTATCTTCAGATACCACGACTGACAGTGATGAACTAGAGCTTATGATACAAGCAGTAACTGTTCATCACCAAAACGTACAACGATTCATAATAGAAGGATCTACAAGCAGAAGTCATGGAGGCAGTGTATTCGGTCGAGCAGATAAAAGGAAAATGCGAGATCACAGGGGCGGGACCGCTAGATTGCTGAAAGACTATTTCGACAACCCTTGCACGTACGGCCCGGATGATTTTCGACGATGATTTCGAATGAGTAAGAATATGTTTATGCGTATTTTCAATGGAGTTGTTGCTCATGATAACTACTTTGTTCAAGAACGTAATTGTGCTGGGACAATGGGATGTTCACCGTATCAAAAAATAATATGAGCGTTACGTGTAATGGCGTATGGGATTGCCCCTGACGCCTTTGATGAAGTAGTTCGGATGGGTGAGAGTACCATTCATTTAAGTTTGGAGTGGTTCTGCATTGCGATTATTGAATTATACGGGGAAGAATACTTGTGATCCCCGACACAAAACGACGTGAATAAACTTAAACGTTTATGAGCAAAAAGAGGATTTCCGGGCATGTTGGGAAGTCTAGATTGCTTGCATTGGGAGTGGAAGAATTGCCCAAAGGCCTGGCACGGTCAATTTATAGGTCATTACCCAAGAGCCACTCTGATACTTGAAGCTGTAGCCTCACACGACCTCTGGTTTTGGCATGCGTACTTCGGTTGTCCTGGATCTATGAATGACATTAATGTTTTACACCAATCACATCTTTTTAAGGATCTAACACATGGAACTGCACCTACTTGTAACTTCAGTATAGCTGGTAATGCATACGATATGGGATACTATTTAGCAGATGGTATTTATCCTTCCTGGGGAACCCTAGTCCAAACAATTTCAGATCCTAAATCTGAAAAAGAAAAGCATTTTGCTAAAAACCAAGAGGCTGTGCGGAAAGACGTAGAGAGAGCTTTTAGGGTTTTACAAGCACGTTTCGCAATAGTTAAAAACCCAATTAAGCTGTGGAAGCCGCAGGCGTTGAGCAACATAATGCGAGCAAGTATTATTATGCATAATATGATTACCGAGGAAGAACGAGGTACATTTCCATCGTACTTAGGGTACGACCCAGACAACACAACCCAACCTGTTGCCGAAAGAGATCCAGACACCATTGAGGCTTTCTTGAGGCGGCTACGTCGAATTAGATCTAGAGACACGCATGAAAAACTCCGAGACGATCTAGTTGAACATCTCTGGCACATCAAGGAAAATCAGTGAGTAGGCGTATGTTCATCCAAATTAATGTATTATGTATTGTTTAATTTCCATTTAAGGATAGGTGTTTATTTTCTAGTATCGAGTATTACTTTCACCCATTTAGAATCTAATATGTATTGTATTATTAAGACAACTATTATGTATTGATTTGTCGTATTGAATATTATGTTATTTGTATTGTTGTAATACGCTTGTTTTCAACGAAAGGAGTTAAACCACCGGGGTCGTCCATTCCTCAACACTAACCATTACAAGCTTCAATCACCTGTGTACATTTATTATGAGAAATGAATACAAAGCTGAAACACAAATATAAAATCAACCATGGACGGTAGTCATATATTCCAAAGTAGTTCAAAACATTTCATCAGATGATATTTAATACGCATAGAGATACAATGTTGATAGGATACAAAACCATAGGTATTTATGATTTTGTTACTCAAACTGTAACATATATCTATTCCAATAATTTGAAAGCATCGTGACCCACAAAGTGTGCGTGGTGATCGAAGTGATAACGAGAGTCGTAAGTTGAACGTTTTTGCTGAAATATATCCTCTTCCTTCACTTCAGCTATTATTTTGCAGTAATTCATGAAGGACCTACTAAACATTACAAACTCACTTCTAGTTTCTAGAGTCATGCGGAATACCCTGCAATCTGCTCGCTTGTTGAACTCTTCATTTAGGGTGACCCAAAAATCTTGATCAACATCTTCTTCCATATGAATAGTATCTGCCTTAATGTACGCTTTTATCAAGGGAAGGTAATCTGTTGGAAGCCAAGCTTGAGTTCCCATTTTTACAAACTTCTTAAGTTCAAATTAGTATGGTACAACTATATATATATAATGGAAATCACAATAGCAAACCGAAGCCAAAGCCCGAGAAGACAGGCAATAAAGTTAAACAAGACAGCGCGCTATAGTCTTTCTGGTCTTAAATGCTGTGTAGACACAACCAAACAAATACGACAAAATGCGGTTCCCTATACCCTGCAACAAACAGTTTGATGTGACAATACACTGTCGAGCCAAAGCCCGAGAAGACAGGCAATAAAGTTAAACAAGACAGCGTGCTATAGTCTTTCTGGTCTTAAATTCTGCGTAGATACATCCAAACGAATACGACAAAATGCGGTCCCCTATACCCTGCAAGAAACAGTTTGATGTGACAATACACTGTCGAGCCAAAGCCTAAGAAGGCAGGCATTAAAGTATAACATGACAGCGCGCAATCATCTTTATTTTCTTACATCCTGCATAGACACATCTAAACGAGTACGACAAACTGCGGTTCCCTATACCGGCCAGGAACCAGTTTGATGCGACAATCCAATGTCGACCCAAAGCCCGAGAAGGCAGGATTTAAAGTAGAACATGGCAGACATTAAAGTATTGACCATCTTTTTTGACTACGGAAGATAAATATTAAAATAGTAGACCACCTTTTTGGATTTCAAGTCCTTATATATAGAAAACCACAAATATTTATTTACCTCACCCCTCCTCTAATTAAATTATGTACCTAACATACCTGATTTTCCATGGATAACTCATCCAATAACCAAAATAGCAATGACATGAACTTGTACGATGAAGGTCATACGAATTATACAAGTTTACTTTCACAGTACGAGAATCCACCAATGACGCCGACGCGGTTCCTTGCTCAGCAACAAAATCAGATGTTTGCTTTTGCACAACAAAACGGTATGTTCAATCAACCGTCTGAGCCCTCTGTTGTGTTAGATTGTCATACAACAGTTCAAACTCCCGATCCAACTTCAAGTGAAAAGGTCAGAGGTAAAGGAAAGCGTACTTATACCAAAAAAATGCCTACTGCCTCCCAAATCAACAGTTCAATCGACACAGGCAATGACAGTGGAAAGACGTGGAGGGCGCATGACTATAAAGTGTTAGCCAACGCTTGGGTCATGGCTTCCGAAGTTCCAGATGGCCGTTCAACTGTAAAGTACTTCTACTTGCAAGTAAATGAGTACTACAATCATGACCCAAAATGTCAAAAAAAAAAAAAGTTTCGAGGCCACGAAAACGGCTTGGTATAACCTAAATACAATGTGTACGAGATACAAAGGTATTATTGTACAAAGAGGCGACAGACTAAGAAGCGGACAAACAGTGAGAGACTTGATATCTGACTACGATAAAATCTATCATGATTCATTTAGATCGGAATTCAAGGCTCAAGATGCATTTGAAATCCTGAAGTTGAGGCCCCGCTGGGCTACACTTGGTGAGGCAGATAATATAAGCATGGGGAATACCATTGAAATTAATGTACGAAATGTATCATCGAGACTTTCGATGGATTCGTCTCCTGGAAATTCAAATGACTCTCCTATCTCAATGGACGCAGATGGTAATAACAGCAACCCTGTAACTCCTAATTCTGGAATGTTGTATGGTGGAGTAACACAGCGACCAGAGGGAATAAAATCTAGTAAAAGAGCGTTGTTGAGGAACAAGGAGTCTAGTGATTTGGTGGCAGCAGGTGAACGACTTACATCACTTTTAAGTGATATTTCAATTTCATCTAACTCCAAACGGGAAGAACGATTAAAGTTAAAAGAGTAGAAGTTACGGATCCTGGAAGCCCAACTTAAACAAGATGCAGATCGGACTAACCTATTTAAGTCGCGTGAAAGACGTTTACGTGAAGAGAGGGAAGAAGAGTTTTTATCGAAGGACGTGTCCCACTTAACTGGAGAACACCTAGAATACGTTCTGACTAAAAAACGTAACATTCTCAAAGCACAAAAACAACAGTATGCGGCTGATGAAGGTGGTTCAAAGTTTTAAAGAACGTGGGACTTCTTTAGTTTATCTTATTTTCTATGCTATTTGCTTTTCATTCCACGTCTAGTTTTGTTTCGAATTAGTTTGCTTTGCTTTAAAAATGTATGCTTATTTCTAGTTAACGGGTTGCTTCGGTTTCTAAAGTATTGTATTGACTACGATCTAGTCAGTTTATTTCTGCTTATTATATGAAGTATAATTTAAAGGAGTTAAAGAAATGTAAGCTTATATTATACGACATACTACACAATTTTAAAACGAAAAATCAAACAAATATGTTAATATAGATCAAGAAAACACTCAACCGAATTAATAACGTAGACAATTTTAATTGAATCAGTGGAATAAACAATCTACACAAACAGGTAATAACGAAAAATATTAGCCAAGATTACAAAAAAATCCTTAATTTATATATTCCTAAAAGGGCCAAATTATTAAAATAGAAGTGCAACTCAGGGAAGCGCAAAATCAAAATTAAACATAAATCCATTGAAGGAAAAAAAAAAGGGTATTAAGAAACCCGTTTATAGTGAAAGGGATTTCACAAATCCGTCAATAGATAAACGGATTTGTGAAATCCGTTTAAACTATAAACGGATTTCAAAAATCCGTTTATAGATCACCACAAATAAAAAACAAATGGGGATTTCCCCCGTTCGGATCGCCTCCCCACGCTCAAAGCCCCACTGCTGGACCGTGGGGAGCACCAATCCGATGGGGGAAATCCCTATTTAGAGCATCTCCAGCCACTGTTGGAGATGCTCTTATCTTTATCTTTATATTCTTCTGTCATCATGTTTTTTTTTTAAAGATGATATGAGGTCTCAAAGACTGACCCAACAAAGATTGGGTACTGTAAATTTACAGAAACCTATTCTACTTACAGTTAACCGTTTTAAGCAGCAACAATGAATCAAACCCAACAAATAAACATCAAAATGCTGTAAAATAGAGTGTGTGAGTTTTACAAACTCACCTTAGACTGGATTTAGATGATTCTAGCTTGCATTGGCTACAAGGGGATGAATCAGAGCCTCAAGAACCCAAATCATTCAGTTTTTCAGATATGCAAATAGAAAGGATTTCACTGCAACTTTTTTCCTCAGATTTCATTCAATGCTTAGTAACATAGCTTGATCCCCGTACCTCTCGCATGCTAAGCGAGTGCGCGACCAAATGAGCCACATGCCCTTCAACATATACAGCAATTGAATCCATATATTTGTCACAAGGCTGAGAACGGGAACGTATTGGCAAAAGATAACAATGGACAGAATATGAACCGGGTGCAGAACATAACGAAAATCCGAATAGCAATATCAAGCAAATAGCTTTAACGTCCTTCCCTGTACTCCCAATGTTACCTTTCAGAACATGATGCACAATAGCCCCTTTTGATTTAAACTTGATCCAGCAGCAGTAAAGCCTAAATAATCCAAATAAATCTTTAAACAGAAATACTTCGCTTCTAACTTTTGGCAGACCAAACCATGTTTAGTAATCCTGATTTGAAGAGTTAAGATTTGGAGATCTAAGAACTGGAGTTTGGGTCCATCATCGGATACTGTTTTGAAGCCAAACCGACCTTTGGGTCCATATTTTAAGCTGGACGTCCAACAATGTCTTCAATAAGCAGTCGTTCATCTTCAAGTAATACATGAGCTCCTCTTTTAGCTTTACTTGCCAGAATTGCTGCACTTCACAACCATTCAGTTATTTTTAACTGTATCCTTTGACTTCTGATAACTTATAAAATTTGTATAATTTAAACGAAAACCAACTTCATCTCCAAGACCTATCTTTCTTCATCCTTCTCAACAATGCAAATTGTTGCATTCTCCAGCATATCAGCTAATTTCCATGCCACGCTGACATAGCGACCACTTCTCCTGTTTTGTACGACTGCACTCTATCCAACACTGCGTAATAATTCAACCTCATTTTGCTTCCCTCAGCTTCTAAGACATGGGATTGCTGCATAGATAAAATTTCTTGAATCCACTAGTATTATTTCAGCGTAGCAATGAGATGAACCTCTGGATTGCGAGCTTTAGCTATCATGGGGTGGTACTTGGATGTTCATGGATAGACGAACCTTAGATGTTTCATACAGGAGAAAAATAACTTGCAGGATCGAAACTGCAACTCTATGTCCCAGCTACCAGAATACTTAGCATTATCAAGAAAATAGCTTCCACCTCCTTCTCCGTATTCCTACGTTGCCTTTAAGGACACGGAACCCCTTCTGGAAGCAGTAAAGCCAAAACGATCCAGACCACAGACAGATATATTTCGTTTTAACTTCTGTATCATAAGATCATGTTTACTATTCCTGATTTAGGGAAGCTAGAGTTTGGATCTTGTCTGTCATCATGTATGTTTGATCATAGACATCGTATTGTACTCTCGTTGTTGTGTAATTTACAAATGTATATCATCTGAGTAAATTGTTTACAAATTAAGACATCATCTTATTGCTCCTCAAAAAACGCACATTTGATTCAAAGAAAAACTGAAAATGGAATGTCACCTTAACATGCTTCCATTGAAAAGAAGGTTCTCGTGACCTACCACCCAATGCCTTGTAAATTTTGAAGGCCCTACACATGCAAGAAAATATAAATATTAATTCATTGTTATTATATAATAAAACAAATAAATACAACTTACGTGTTCACTTGTGGCCTAATGTCCAATTTACATTTGCATACGGCCTAAGAATCAAAAACATAAATCTCATTCATTTCTCCACGAAAAACAAAGAGTTGACAATGTTTCCTGCATTATATTACAAGATTTATAAAAAATTAAAATTGATAGAAATTTTGTTAACTAATTACTAAAACTTTATGTTCATAACCTTCGTATTGCAGGGCTAAAATTAAAGTCTTAGATTTTGATGTCCTCCATGTGTTTGACAAATATGTATTTGTTGCGTTTGGATATTTCCGCGCTTGGGAAAGCTTTTGTGGAGACATAAACCCGATGTGTAGCAGAGGCAGAAGTGTACTGCTCTTCAGTGTGTGTATAGTTGCATTTCAATTATTCCTCGCAGCAAAGCAGTAAACTGAAATAGAACCACCAATCTCCAAGCAATAACGGAAAACCTGAAATGAACCAAGCAGTCGATTAGTCACAGGACACCGCAATACTTGAATTTGATAGATTGTCTTTGCCAAAAATCATACTTTTAGCCATCTTAATTAAATCCTTAGTTCCATCTACTGTAGCATTTTCATCTAAATTATAACAAAAATAAACTTCTCCAAACAATTTATCATTTGATGGTTACACTAACTTTGATGTAGATAAGCTAGGAACAAGGAATTAAGAAGAAAAAAATCTTTATGAAACTAATACAGTTATAACAAAATACAATAAAAACTAATGAAATTTGAGGGTATTTCATCATTTCTTCAAAGAAAATAAACCCTCAAGCAAGAGTAGTGCACACTTCTATGAAGCACTAGTACAGCCGTTAACATAATATCTAAAAATGACAGTACGGCAGTACTCCATAGTTGAACATGTAGTACAAAACCAGATAATATCTCAAGTTCATTCACCTTAGATGTAGTACAAATCCAGATAACATCTGAAGTTATTCACTTTGGGTGTGTACGTGTATAAAAGTAGCTGAGGCAGTCCTTAGCTAAGCAGGTAACGGATGGCAAATGTATCAACAGGAGTGATCTGTAAAGACATGACATGCGAGCTTCTTTCGCATATTTCACCATGTTTGTGTTCTCAGGCCTCCCCTGTTGAGCCTTTTTGCAAAGCATGCCAAAGTTCAAAAATAAACATGTAGGTTCTGTAAATATCCCAGGAGAATCGGTACTAATTCGTGTCATTTCAGGTGTGGCTTTTATTGTCTTCTTCTTTTTTAAACCGATATTACACATATCCATGTTTTTTTTTAAAAAAAAAAAAAACCAATCAGCTCGAAAATCGTAGTACAAGACATCAAAACGATGAATAAATATATCATATTTAAGGAATCAACAAAAGTATTTCACTGACCTTCACAGAAGTATTAAAATATTAGGAAATGTAAACTGAAAAACGTAACGTAATGCTACCATATGATTACACTGGCCAAAGGAATAATATAAATAACATCATCACATGCTTGAACTTCTTTTATAAATGTTATAAATTCAAAATAACAATGGTTAGAGAAGATTATAGATATAATAAACTCCATTGCTGGATTCTACTGAGCAATAAACGCACCATTATATAGTTGAGATATAAAGAACATCCACTCAACACTTGAAAGTGTAAAGCAAAAGCTAAAAGCAAAATATAACTACAATACTTTTAACAGTTTAGTATCAGGCTACAACAATATATAATAAAGAGAGAAATTCTATCCACGATGCATTCAAGAGTCCAAGACTCGGTTATTGGAGATAAATGGAAACAGTGCTACAGGTTAGTGTATATATAATTTCATCAATTTGAACATACACATCAAACGTATCAGCCCCTAACAACTTGGCATTGGCAAAATGGCAGACGGAGAGTGCACATTATCTGAAGGCATGCTGTAGAGCATCAAAAAAGAATGTTTACCAGCCGAAACTGAAGTCAAGAAAACGTTAATTCGAATATACTGCTATAACATGTATGGACAGAAGTAGTGCAAGTATGCAGAGCCGGCCCTGGGCATAGGCCCACCAGGTGGCCGCCTAGGGCCTCGAGCCGGGGAAGGGCCTCAAGCTTATATTTTTCTGTATATATACCTATTGATAATAGATAGTAAATGAAAGTGCGTGTGGTCCAGTGGAAAATGCACTATTCTGCTATGCTATAGGTCATGGCTTTGAACCCCATAGGGGGCCTCATATTTTTTCTACGTAAATTTTTTTCCCTAGTGCTACTATGATTGGCCTTGGGCCCCTGATAGCTCAGGGCCGGCTCTGCAAGTATGGTTCTCATAGGGTCTCATGACCTACAACAAGTATGGTTCTTACCCTCTTCCTCTTGCACCCAAAACCTTTTATGTTAGCGCAAGGAATCACCACACAGTCAAAACATACTGTTTTCAGCAACAATAATCCAAAACTGAAACCCATTAGCTAGGTATATCCAATGAGTCTTATGTTCGAATAAATTAAAATTGCATTAAACATTGCATTAAATATTGCATGTGTTAATTACATTTCCTTTTTTTGCTTATTTGGTTATGTTTGGAAATGTATTAATGCGATCTTATCTAGAATTTTCGTTCAAAGCATGTATAAAAGAAACATCTATGTAATGAAGAAATACAAGCAATAAAATATTATCTTCTCCAAAATTTTCATCTCTTCCTCTCAAATTATTTTTCATTAATTGGTATCGGAGCATAGGTGAAGAAAAAGCATGGCCGGAGGTTCACCACATACACAGACTCCCATTCCACAACTCACAATACTCAACTATGACACTTGGAGCATAAAAATGAAGACTTGGTTAAAGGCTGAAGAAACTTGGAAGATGGTAAGAGATGGTTTCACAGAACCTGAAAATTTGGGAGTTTTGTCACATGCTAAACAAAATAAAGTAAAGGATGAAAGAAAGAGAGACAGCCGAGCTTTAAGTGCTTTGCAGAATGCAGTGGAAGATTCAATTTTTGAGAAGATTTCAGGAGCTGAAACATCCAAGAAGGCTTGGGACATCTTGTTTAAGACATTCAAGGGGGGCAGACAGGGTGAAGCAAGTGCGTTTACAAACACTTAGAGGTGAAATGCAATCTATGACAATGAAGGAGGCAGAAAGTGTTTCAGATTACATCACAAGGATTGAAAAGGTAACAAATCAACTAAAGAGCAATGGAGAGGAGATAACTGAAGCAAGAATAGTAGAGAAGATCCTTAGATCTTTGACAGACAAATTTGAAAATACTGTCTGTGCAATAGAGGAGTCAAAAAATCTTTTAGAGATGAAGGTTGATGATTTACTTGGAAGCCTTGAAGCTCATGAACAACGGAAGAAGTTAAAAGAAAAAGAGCCAATGGCTGAAGCTTTGCAAGTGAAAGTCGAAGATAAAGAAAAAATGTTATATACACAACATTATAAAGGAAATTGAGGACGAGGCCGAGGAGGCAGAAATTTTAATAGCTATGTAAGGGGCAATGGACGCGGCATGTACAGACCAGAACATAAAGCACCAATGGTCCAAAATAATTATGGAAGCAAAGAAAGCGGCTTGAATCAAAATTTCAGAGGTTCTCAAAGAGGAAGAGGACGAGGAAATCAAAGAGGAAGAGGTCGTGGCTATTTTGAATGTTATAATTGCCACAAATCTGGTCACTTGGCAAGTGATTACTGGTTCAAGGAGGAAGAAAAGCATGAAGCAAACATGGTGCATGGACATAAAAGTGAAGAGACTTTGTTGCTCGTATCTCATGGCGAAAACTTTGATGATGTTTGATACATAGATAGTGGAGCCAGCAAACATATGACAGGTAACAAAAAATTATTTTCAAATTTACTCGAATATGATCATGGAGAAGTTAAAGTGGAAGATGGAAAGTCATATAAAATTAGCGGTGTTGGTGAGATTGCTTTCATCACGAAAGCTGGAAAAATGGAGAAAATGGGTGAAGTATATTTTGTCCCTGGCCTTCAAAATAATTTGCTCAGTGTAGGTCATCTCTTAAAAAAGGGATATGATGTCCATTTCCATGATATGGCGTGTTATTTGTCAAGAAGAAATCAAGTTATTGCAAAGGTCGGAATTGCTTCAAATAATCTTTTCTCACTCAATCTTCCAAATCAAAATATTTCCTGTTTTGCTGGGGTTGATAAAGGAGTTTCAAGGCTATGACATGAAAGATATGGTCACCTAAATTATGGAAATTTGGAGATGCTTTCAAGTAAGATGATGGTCACAGGTTTGCCAAAAATTAATCATCTTAATGAAGTTTGTGAAGCATGTCAGTTCGGAAAGCAACATAAAGATGCATTTCCTTCACAATTCACATGGCGAGCAGAAAGACCATTACAACTTATTCATTCAGATCTTTGTGGTCCAATGCCAGTGACATCTTTGGGAGGTAATCGTTATTTTATTTCATTTATTGATGATTACTCACGAAAAGTTTGGGTGTATTTTGTTAAAGAAAAATCAGAAGCTTTCCAAAAATTTAAAGATTTCAAAGCAGAAGTGGAAAATTATACTGGGCTAAAAATCAACACGTTACGGACTGATCGTGGAGGCGAATATATTTCAAATATGTTTGAAAAATATTGCAAAGACTGTGGCATTCGGCATGAAATGACAGTTCGCCATACACCACAACAAAACGGTGTGTGTGCAAGAAAGAATCGAACAATTATGGAGATGGCTAGATGTTTGCTTAAAAAGAAGAGGATGTCAAGAAGATTTTGGGCTGAGGCTGTTTCTTGTGCTGTATACCTCATTAACAGGTCACCCACAAAGGCCTTAAAAAATTGCACACCACAAGAAGCATGGTATGGTAAAAGGCCTAGTGTTCATCATCTGAAAGTATTTGGGAGCATTGTTTACTCTCATGTCCCAGATTCAATGAGAAATAAGTTAGAAGACAAATCCGAAAAATGCATTTTCATTGGCTACAGTGAAAGAAGCAAGGCATACAAGCTATATAATCTCATGACCAAGAAGGTGGTGATAAGTCGAGATGTCCGGTTCGATGAATTCATTATTAGAGGACACAGAAGTTGAAAAGGAGAATTTGCCTTTTTTTTTCTTTTGAAATAGAGGAAGAAAATTTGGAGGATGATACTGTTGAAGAAAATGTTCCTGCTTCCCCAACTTATTCAAGCAGCACAAATTCCTCACTAAGTCCACCAAGAAGGATGAGAGATCTTCAGGAATTATATGATGTCACTGATGAAGTTGAATCAAATAATGTTGTGTTCTTTGCCTTTTTTGCAGGGGAAGATCCAATTTCTTTTAATGATGCGAATCATGAAGAAAAATGGAGAAAAGCCATGAAAGATGAGATTGACTCAATTCAAAACAATGATACATGGGAGCTTACAAATTTGCCACCGCACAAGCATTCTATTGGAGTAAAATGGGTGTACAAAACAAAGATGAATACAGATGGCTCTATTAACAAGCACAAGGCAAGACTAGTCGCAAAAGGGTACAAACAAAAGGAAGGAGAAGATTTTACAGAGGTGTTTGCTCCCGTTTCAAGACTTGAGACTGTTCATTTGCTTATTTCTCTAGTTGCTCAAAAAAATTGGAAGTTGTTTCAAATGGACGTAAAATCTGCGTTCTTAAATGGTGTGCTGAAAGAAGAAGTGTATGTTGATCAACCACCAGGATTTGTCAAGAAAGGAGAAGAGGATAAAGTTTACAAGCTAAAAAAGGCTTTGTACGGGTTAAAACAATCATCCCGAGCATGGTACAACCGAATCAATTCCTATTTTGAGAAACATGGATTTCAAAAATGTCTATATGAGCATACTCTCTATATCAAAGATGATTCTCAAGGGAATTTCATGGCTGTTAGTCTATTTGTTGATGATCTAATCTTTACAGGAAATGACGTGAAGATGTTGAATGAGTTCAAGCTTTCAATGAAGGCAGAATTCAAGATGACAGATTTGGGAGAACTTCATCATTTTCTTGGCATTGAAGTGCAACAAACTCATAAAGGAATTTTTATTTCGCAGGAGAGCTATGCAAAAGATATCTTGAAGAAATTTAAGATGGAAAATGTTAATCCGGTTTCTACTCCATGCATTACAGGTTTGAAGCTATCTAAGGAAGGTGAAGGCAGACTTATTAATTCTACCATGTTCAGGGGCCTTGTTGGAAATCTATTGTATCTAACAGCCAGAAGGCCTGACATTATGTGCGCTGTTAGCCTTATAAGCAGATTCATGGAGAAACCTTATTCTAACCATTGGGAAGCTGCCAAAAGAATATTGAGATATGTGAAAGGAGCCGTTGATCATGGAATTTTTTATGAAGCTGCTACACCAGTTAACCTTATTGGTTACACAGATAGTGACTTAGCAGGAAGTATTGATGATAGCAGAAGCACGTCTGGTTATGTCTTTCACCTTGGAAGTGGAGCTGTCTCATGGAGCTCGAAGAAACAACAAATTGTTGCGCTTTCTACAACGGAAGCTGAATATGTCGCTGCGTCCTTTGCAGGATGTCAGTTGATTTGGTTGCATGGAATTTTGGAAAGTCTCTATCATAAGCAAGAGAAGCCAACGATTTTATTTTGTGATAATAGATCAACTATTTCAGTCACAAAGGATCCCGTTCTTCATGGAAGGACCAAACACATCTGCATCTGATATCATTTCTTGAGGGATCTAGTGAATAAAGGTGATGTCCAAGTTGAATATTGCAAAACAGGAGAACAAATGACGGATATCTTCACGAAGCCACTAAGTGGACAAAGTTTCAGGAGAAACGCAGAAGGATTGGGAGTGAGAAGCAAGTTTTAATTTAGGGGAGACATTGTTGGAATAAATTAAAATTGCATTGAACATTGCATTAAATATTGCATGTGTTAATTACATTTCCTGTTTTTGCTTATTTGGTTATGTTTGGAAATGTATTAATGCGATCTTATATAGAATTTTCATTCAAAGCATGTATAAAAGAAGCATCTATGTAATGAAGAAATACAAGCAATAAAATATTATCTTCTCCAAAATTTTCATCTCTTCCTCTCAAATTATTTTTCATCATCTTAACCCTATTTATTTATTTATTTATTTTTACATAAAATCTTATCATTTCCATATAAGTAGGTGGCTGAATATAAAAGAATACATGAAATCTCATAACTGTAGGATGCACATATTGCAGCCACTGTGAAAATTTCATAACTGCAGGATACACACATATAAGTAGTAATCCCATTATTACTTGCAGGTATAAGAATGGTGAGTCCAATACTAATGTTGGACACTCTTTTTACAGTGTTCTCGTAATATCTTAAACCCTTCAATGCCAGATCACTCATATGCAAGCAAAACACAATTAGATTCTGGTGGTCATCAATTAAAAAAGCATATGCATTAAAGCTTTCAAAAATTTATTTCATGCACATAATTAATTTCTCTAATATACCTGATGCTAGCATTTTTAAAATATAATACTTCGCTATACAGTAATCAAACATCAACCATACACTTGATTAACCACCGTTATGTCAGGCTTATAATACATTAAAGCAGCTAATTCTAACTACATTTAAATCTACTGCACATAACAGGAAATAAAATTTGCTTTACCTGTTAGCATTGTCGTCCAGTAATTCAAAATGCTGATCTTAGGTTCACTCACTTGTTTGTGACTATCTTGTTGAAGTATGCGATACCATATGTTGGATTGAAGAGGTCGAAGATAGCTTCGAGTCGGAGGTGACCGTTCGCAAATCGGAGCTCGTATGTAGGAGTTATGAGCTGGAAGGTGTTTGCTATCAGCAGGAAGCGAGACAGACATCTGTCGTAGGGGATGAAAGACGTCTGACTGCAGGGTGGTGATTTCCCGACAGCTCAGACAGACGTCTGACACATGAGGGACAGACGTTTGTGCTGAGTGGATGTGCCCAATTAACTCTGGAAGATGACAGACGTCTGTCAGGCGATGCGACAGATGTCTGATCGGGTATTGCGCTATTTTGGGCTAGAAATTAGCAAGCAAATTTGTGACTAATTCGAGGGTAATTTGGGTAATTAGCAAACCTCTATATAAGCTAATTTCTGATGTGAATTAGGTGAGCTTGAAGACTTGATTTGGGATCAATGGTTTATTCTCAAAGGGGAATTAGGGTTTGTTCTCAAGGGGGAATTAGGGTTTATAACCTAATTTCAATTCTTCATTTCTATTCTCCTCAAACTCTTTTCTATATTGAAATATAGTGATCACTGGATCAATCTCTTATATTCATTTCATCGTGGTAATAAAATACTCTCTTCAAAGTGGATGTACACTAACAAGATGTTAGTGGAACCTCTATAAATCCTCGTGCGATTTATTTTTGCTACTTTGTCATTAGTTTCTTGCTTGTGATTGAGATTTGGATTGTTTGTGATTGGTTGAACTTTGTTTGTGGCTAGAGTTATTTCTTTGGTTGTTTTTGCAAGTCTAACAACGGTCTAGTCTTCCGCTAGTGCATTGTGGTTTAGATATCTGATTCGAGTGGTCTTGAATCAGACTAATCACAACGGTTACAACAGTTGGTATCAGAGCTGTTTGGTACTTGTTAGGTTTGTGAAAATGCCGGAGACAGATAGTAGCTCGGTAAGTCCTTCAACCGAAAGTTCGAATAGTGTGGCGCCTTATGTATGGGGTTCGTATGCAGCGTTGGGTTCTCAATTGGTTATTGACAAGTGGAATGGTGATAATGACTTTGAGAAGTGGCAATGGAAAATGAAAGCGGTTCTTAGGCGAAATCGGGTGCACCGAGTAGTATTTGATACTCACTTATTGCCAAGTGATATCTCGAATGTTGAGAGAGAGGAGATGGAGGAATGGGCTTACACTACTCTTCAACTTGCTATGGGGTAGAATGTGATCTTCGAAATTAGTGGTGAGACTACCGCTAAAGGCATTTGGGACAAGTTGGAAGAACTTAATATGAAGAAGTCGCTCACTAACTGTTTGATCTTGTTGCGAACGTTTTTCACCTTCAAGATGAAGGAGGGTAATTTGCTTAAGGCACATTTGAATGCCTTTGATGACTTTCTCATGAAGATGAAGGCCGTTGATTTGAAAATTGAGGAAGAGCAAAAGGCGATGATATTATTGTGTTCGTTGCCGGACTGCTATACGGGTTTCTCAAATAGTTTGATCTATGGTCGGGATACCTTGACTCTATATGATGTCAAGACGGGTCTTCTTAGTGAGGAGTTGAGAGATCAAATGAAGGAGATGAGTGAGGGTAGTAGTGGAGCTAGTAGTGGTCATGGGTTTCTTGTAGAGAAAGAAAGAAATGTGAAGAAAGAAAACTGGGGGCGTTCTAAATCAAGAAAACCCGGTGGAAGAGGTAAATCGAAAGAGAGAAATGGCAAGTGCTTTATTTGTAAAAAAACCGGGACATTGGAAAAATGGATGTCCGGACAAAGATAAGAAGGAAGTAGCGTCTTCATCCGTGGCGGTGGAGAGTGAGGATGGTGAGATAGATGAGAACATGTTGACGGCGGTAGCAACGGGTGTTTCGGGTAACAAATGGGTATTCGATTCGGGTGCGTCGTATCATATAACGCCAAATAGAAATTGTTTTTCATCCTTCGAGGTCAAAGAGGGAAATGCAATTGCTATGGGAAATGGTGCTATTTGCGAATCGATGGGCAGTGGCTCCGTGCAAATAAGGATGTTTGATGGAGTTATTCGCACGCTCACCAATGTTAGCTATGTTCCGGGACTTAGAAAGCCACTTATATCTTTGGGGCAATTGGATTCTCTAGGATGCAAGATCACTATCGAGAAGGATTGCTTGAGGGTTTCGAAGGGGGGCACTTGTGGTTATGAAGGGTGCTAGGACTCATGGTATATATTTGCTTCAAGGGGTGACCGTAGGAGGTGAGACTTGTGTGGGTGTTGATAGTTCTCGTGATTTGGATGCGACACGGTTGTGGCATTTGAGATTGGGTCATGTCTCGGAGAGGAGTTTGGATATTCTTCGGAAGCGGGAGATGATCGAGGGTGAGAGTTTCAACAAACTAGAGTTTTGCGAGGAATGTGTCATGAGGAAGCAAACAAGGGTATCATTCGATGAAGGCAAGCATGACTCAAAGGAGGTTCTTAAGTAAGTTCATTCAGATGTTTGGGGATCGGCACCGGTTGCTTCTTTGGGAGGAGCAAGGTATTATATTTCTTTCATTGATGATTTGTCTTGAAATGTATGGGTGTATGTAATGGGGGCCAAGTCGGAGGCATTTGCTAAATTCAAAGTGTGGAAGGCTCTTGTTGAGAATGAGAGTGGTAAGACTTTGAAGGTGTTAAGGACCTACAATGGAGGTGAATATGCCTCGCGTGAATTCTTGGAGTATTGTAATCATCACGGAATCCGGAGACATTTTACTACACCGGGAGATCCGCAATCTAATGGAGTAGCGGAGAGAATGAACCGAACTCTACTTGAGGAAGCTCGATGCTTGAGATTGACATTGGGTTTGTCTAAGGGATTTTGGGCCGAAGCTTTGTCAACCGCGGTGCATATTGTAAATCGAATTCCGTGCTCGGCCATTGGTAACAAAATTCTGGAGGAAGTGTGGAAAGGGAAGAGTGTTGACTTGAGATATCTTCGTGTGTTTGGTAGCCCGACTTATGTGCATGATCCGAGGAATGATGAGCTTGGAGCTAGAGCATTCAAAGGGGTCTTTCTTGGTTTCACGGATGGCGTGAAAGGCTATCGGATTTGGAATCCGGAAACAAAGAAGGTTGTCTATTCTCATCATGTCACTTTTGATGAGTCGGCTTTATTCAAGGTGAATGAGAGCTCATCAGATATTCCGGATATGGTTCATGGTGAATCAAAGGAGAAGGAAGTCATTCCCACATTCCGTCCAAGTGGTAGTAGAGTTGAAGAAGCTCGTGGGGTTCAAGCGGTTGATGAAACATCACATAGTCCACATGGTTCCTCTAGTGATGTTGGTGATGTACATGATACTAGAGAAGTTTCGACTCAAGGTGGAGCCGAAAGGGGTTTGGGTGATAGTATTGCTACTCGGGTTGGTCAATGTGCAATAAGGCCTCCCGAAAGATATGGTGATTGGAACTACCTTAGCTTTTGTGATCATTTGGACTATGCTTTCAATGTAATCCAAGATGAGCCGATGGACCTTGATGACGTCATGGAGTCGAGAGAGAGATCGAAGTGGATTTGTGCCATGGAGGAAGAGATGCAATCGCTTATGAAGAACCGAACTTGGGAGTTGGTTCCACTTCCTCAAGGAAACCGTGCTATAGGGTGCAAATGGATTTACAAGGTGAAGGATGAAGGAAGGTACAAAGCAAGGTTAGTGGCAAAGGGGTTCTCAAAAAGGAAAGGAAAGGAGTATGATGAAATTTTTGCATCGGTGGTTCCTTATACATCTATCCGGGTTTTACTAGCCATAGTTGCTATCCATGACTTGGAGTTGGAGCAACTTGATGTGAAAACCGCCTTCTTGCATGGAGACTTGGATAAAGACATCTACGTGGAGCAACCGGAAGGGTTTTTTGTAGAGGGTAAGTCTAATATGGTGTGCAAGTTAAAGAAATCACTATATGGGTTAAAGCAATCGCCTAGACAATGGTACAAGAGATTTGATCATTTCATGCTTGAAATTGGCTTCCATCGAAGCATCAAGGATGCTTGCGTATATTTCAAGAGGTTGGGAAATGATTGTTGGGTGTATTTACTCTTGTATGTGGACGATATGCTCATTGCTTCCAAGAATCAAAATGAAATCAACAAGTTGAAGATGCAATTGAAATCGGAATTCGAAATGAAAGATCTTGAAGAAACAAGAAAAATCTTGGGCATGGAAATTGAAAGGGACCGAAAGCGTTTTGAGTTAAGATTGACTCAAAAGGAATACATAAAGAAACTGCTTTGTCGGTTTAGAATGGAGGATGCAAAGACGTTAAATACATCTTTACCTTTGCATATGAAGCTTTCGGAGAAGGGATCACCTATCGGGGATAAAGACAAGGCTTATATGGCAAAGGTGTCATATGCAAGTGCGATTGGTAGTTTGATGTACGCAATGGTGTGCAAGGCCCGATATTGCAAATGTCGTCGGGGTGGTTAGTCGGTATATGGCTAATCCGGGAAAATCACATTGGGAAGCCGTGAAGGCTATTATGAGATACTTGAAAGGCACAACATCTCATGGACCTGTCTTTGGTGGTAGTGATGATAGGAGTTGCAAGTTGGTTGGTTATTGTGACTCGGTCTACACCGGTGATAGGGATCGGAGGAAATCAACTTCCAGGTATGTCTTCACACTTGGCAGGACAACCATTAGTTGGAGATCGCGATTGCAAACCGTAGTTGCTTTATCCACTACGGAGGCAGAGTTGATTGCCGCTGTGGAAGCGGCCAAGGAGGCACTCTACTTGAAGCGATTGTTGTGTGACGTAGGTTTCGAACATGAGAGTGTTGATGTTCTATGTGATAGCCAAAGTGTTATCCATTTGGAGGAGAATTGGGCATTTAGCTCACGGACCAAGCATATTGAGGTGAGGGAGTCATTTCTTGTAGCCATGGATGAGGGTAAGCTAGTATACCTTCGGAAATTGCACACAAAGTATAATGCAATGGATATGTTTACGAAGGCAATACCATATGGGAAGTTCGAGCATTGCTCGAACTTAATCCGCTTGTTGAGTTGCTAGGTGCCACGGGGTGGCACGAGGTGGAGAGAGTGATTTTGTGTTTGATGGAAAAGGAATAGCGGTGAGAGATTGGAACTCTATCTTCATGGTAAGTACTTGTTACACTCCCGAGTACATTGTCTTTTGGTGAGACAGTTTTGGTTTGAATGTTTTCAACACTAATTGGCGGGTGGGGGCATTGCCTGAACTCGTTGGTGTAGTGCAATGGGCGGTGGCCATGCCGGAGCTCATTGGGAAAACATTCAAGTTTGCTTGGTCGAACGTAGAAGGAAATGCTTGGGGCATTGGAGTTTGGAGTTGAGATGGTTATAGTATCGAGGTGGAGTGTTGAAGTATGTGATACTATATGTTGGATTGAAGAGGTCGAAGCTAGCTTCGAGTCGAAGGTGACCGCAAATCGGAGCTCGTATGTAGGAGTTATGAGCTGGAAGGTGTTTGCTGTCAGCAGGAAACGGGACAGACGTCTTTCATAGGGGATGACAGACGTTTGACTAGATGGTGGTGATTTCCTGAGAGCTCAGACAGACGTCTGACACATGAGGGACAGACGTCTGTGCTGAGTGGATGTGCCCAATTAATCTCTGGAAGATGACAGACATCTGTTAGGCGATGCGACAGACGTCTGATCGGGTATTGGGCTATTTCGGGATGGAAATTAGCAAGCAGATTTGTGACTAATTCGGGGGCAATTTGGGTAATTGGCAAACCTCTATATAAGCTAATTTCTGATGTGAATTAGGTGAGCTTGAAGACTTGATTTGGGATCAAGGGTTTATTCTCAAGGGGGAATTAGGGTTTATAACCTAATTTCAATTCTTCAATTCTATTCTCCTCAAACTCTTTTCTATATTGAAATATAGTGATCATTGGATCAGTCTCTTGTATTCCTTTCATCATGGTAATAATATACTCTCTCCAAAGTGGATGAACACTAACAAGATGTTAGTGGAACCACTATAAATCCTTGCGTGATTTATTTTTGCTACTTTTTCGTTAGTTTCTTGCTTGTGATTAAGATTTGGATTATTCGTGATTGGTTGATCTTCGTTTGTGGCTAGATTTATTGCTTTGGTTGTTTTTGCAAGTCTAACAACGGTCTAGTCTTCCGCTAGCGCATTGTGGTTTAGATATCGGATTCGAGTGGTCTTGAATCGGATTAATCACAACGGTTACAACATATTTGTATTCAGAAAGTAATAATATCTACCTCTGATGATTGGTTACACGAACTGGTAACTAAGTATTAATATATTGGTCAAATTTAATAAATTAATTATTACTATTTGATAAGATGTTAAATTTTAATGAATTAGTTTATGAATACAAGTTTGATGGCTATCAAACTACAATATTCATATTTATAGTTAATCATTGATTTTTTTTTTTTTTTGCAGTTTGATTAATCCTTTCAAAAGTAAATTAGATAATAAACAATTGAAGTGCTACCACCTTTAATTCCAGATCCTAAGCGATTGCACATGTATAGTGATCTATGAGACTGAGTTGGTTATTCATGCATTTGATAAAACTAGAAGATAATACTTGACCACTTAAGCCCCCTTTCAATGTATGTCAAAAAGACGGATTTGTCTCCAACTGGTAAGAGGCGTTGACCTCAAAAAAAGGCATAAAACATGCATATTTGTTCATTTTTGTTTTGTTGGTTCATCAGATTTATGCGTAAAGATTTTCTAAATTAAGAAAAAAAGACCATCTTTTCATTTACTTTAGATGCATCTGTAGTTGTACAAGAATGAGAATACTCAATCATGGTAACGATTTACCTTTACACTTACAAAAAAAAAAGACAAAGGGCTGCATTATTAGGTGCATGCTGCTGCCATTTGAAGCAACGAATGTGTTAATATAAGCAGGCAGCCATTTAAAGCCCTACAGACTTATAAGGTATTAAAGTCCAATAATAACAGACCTTCTGTATTAACACGAATAGATTCAAATTCATACTTGTTTTGACTATGAAAATAAGGAATTTCGACTTTGCAAGATTACTCTTTCATCCGTGTTTAGTAAAGTACTCCTAAAACGGTTGGAAATATAAAAAAGGAAATTGCCATTAATTTCAATTTTATTTGACAATTCAAAGAAATTAGAGGCATGGTTGTCAAATTAATTCAATTCAACCTATTGGTTTTAACCCTGATGGTTGTCCATGAATAATAATAAAATATCAAAAATATCTGATCTGATCGAATCCAGTCTAATCGAACCAACATAGAAAACTCAATCAATCGGATTGGACCCAACATCAAAAGAAGGAATTTTTTTTTATGTTTATCATATTCATTTATACTTATGAGTAAAAATACCTAATATTCGAAAACAGTATCAGTTGACGTGGATACTATATCCAAATATATATAGCTCCCTCATATAAGTTTCTAAAAAGAAATTTTGGAAATAGTTTTCCAAGGATAATTTAAAATATGTTTTAATGATGTCAACATGTAAGTTTGAAAATAATAATGCTATTAAATACTTTCATTTTTGCTTCTACCTGTCCAGAAATAGCACAATCTTTAGTTATTTGATCCACAATGCTCATGACTGTATCCTAATTGAATAAAATGTATGTTTGTATTTGTCAGTTTCAACATCTAAACTGTTCATGCTACATCTCACAAAGTATTAATTTGTAAGGGTTTATGCGAGAGAGTGCAGCAGCCACAAAACAAAAAAAAACTGAGAGGAAAGCGAGCTGAGGCTTTATAGAGAGAAAGCTTTGTATGTTTTCTTGTTTCTTCTCCTTTGTGAGGTAATAAATCACGCTCTTTTCCCGAGGACGTAGGCTTTATAGCTGAACCTCGTTAAAACATTGTTTTCCTTTTGTTTTGCTGTCTTTGTTCATTCTATGCATTAAACTAGGCTGTTATGAGTTGAGCTTGGCTTCCGCTGCCATTAATCTCGACAATTGGTATCAGAGCTTGCGGTTGCAATCTTTGGATTTGTATGTTCAGTTTAGTGCACAGAAGGTGTTCGACGAAATTTCTTTGAAGCCAGTTTTTTGAATTTGTGTTTGTTCCTCTTTTGTAAGTTGCTTGTGTTGCGAAAATGGATGAATCAAGTCAATCTGAAAAAATAGTGTATTACAGAGCAAGGTTAGATGTAGAGAAATTCAATGGAAACAATAACTTTGGTTTGTGGAGAACAGATGTGCCTGATGCTCTTGAACATTTGGATTTGGAACCTTGTTTGAGAATAGAGAAACCAGAAGAATGGTCAGACAAACAGTGGGAAAAGAATCAAAGGCTTTGTTTAGCTACGATCAGGGGTTGCTTGGAAGCTGATATCAGAGTGAACTATTAACATGAGACCTCGCCGAAAGAATTATGGGAAAAACTTGAAGCGAAGTATCTTGTGAAGAATGTGGCAAACCGAATTTATCTTAAAAGAAATTTGTATCGGTTTAATATGAAGAAGGGTGCAACTCTGACTGAGCATCTGGATTCTTGTAACAAGCTCCTTACGGAGTTGGTTAATTACGATGAGATCATTCCAGATGAGGAAAAAGCTTTGCGCTTAATGAATTCTCTTCCGGAGAAATATGAACCCGTGATTAAGTCGCTAATTCATGGCAAAGATAAGCTGATTTATGATGAAGTCGCTACATCATTACGCAGTGAAGAATTCCGAAAGATGGATAGAGATGATATCTCTAGAGAAGATAGTGTTGATGCTCTTGTAGTGAGAGGCAGAAAATCAGACCATAAGAAAAATGTTGGCCAACATCCTAATAAGAGTAAAGGATACTCGAAAGCAAAAGGGCGTTTGGCTAAGGATGAATGTGCTTGGTGTCATGAAAAAGGCCATTGGGCTAAGGATTGTTCTAAGGTCAAGGAGCGGGACAAGAAAGGAAAAAGTGTAGTAAATGTAGTCCATTCCAGCAAAGACAAAGGGAATAAGTCAAATTTCTCTTTAACCATGGTACCTTCTAACTCTAAGGCAGAAGATGATGAGTGGATACTTGATTCGGGTGCTACCTTTCATGTGACTCCAAATAGAGAATGGTTTTCAAATTTTTCGAAGTTTGAGGGCGAAGTATTGATGGGAAATTACAATTCTTGTAGCATTGTGGGAATTGTTAATATTCGCCTAAAATTGCATGATGACAAGGTTAGAGAACTGAAAAATGTGAGGTGTGTGCCAAGTATGAAAAAGAATCTGATTTCTTTAGGAATGCTTGAATCCAAGGGATTAAGACTTGATGGCTAAAATGGAGTTATGAAGGTGATTTCTGGAGCTATGGTTGTTATGAAAGGTACGCGTCATCACAACTTGTACTACTTAAATGGGAGAACAGTGACTGGGGATGTAGCTACAGCTGAGCAGATTAAAGTTGCTGCTAAGGAATCTGCAATGCTATGGCACATGAGGCTTGCACATCCAGGTGAGAAATCTTTGAATGCTTTGATTCAGCAAAATCTGTTGAAAGAGGCTATTGTCTGTAAGTTAGATTTCTGTGAACATTGTGTAAAAGGCAAGAAGACAAGATCTCGCTTTGGTAAGGGAATCCATGAATCTAGTGGAGTCCTAGATTATGTTCACTCGGATGTATGGGGTCCTTCCAAAAGGGCTTCTTTGCGAGGTAAGCATTGGTTTGTCTCTTTTATTGATGACTATTCTAGGCGTGTATGGGTGTATGTCATGAGACAGAAAAGTGATGTTCTGGAAATATTTGTGAGATGGAAGAAAGCAGTTGAAACTCAAACGGGTAGAAAACTCAAAGTGCTTCGTTCAGACAATGGTGAAGAGTACACAAGTGATCCATTTCACAAAGTATGTCAAGATGAGGGAATCAAGAGACATTTCACAGTTAGAGAAACACCACAGCAGAATGGAGTTGCAGAAAGGATGAATCGTACACTGCTAGAGAGAGTACGATGTATGTTGTCTAATTCTGGATTAGGCAAAGCATTTTGGGCTGAAGCTGTTACTTATGCATGTTTTCTCATCAATCGGTTGCCTTCATCTGCATTAGGAGGCAAAACACCAATGGAATTTTGGTATGGTAAGCCTGCTTATGACTATGAGTTGATTCATATATTTGGTTGTCCTGCTTGGTATCATGTGAAGGACAATAAGCTTGGAGTTCGTGCTGTTGAGGCAATATTTGTTGGCATGAAGACTGGAGTCAAAGGGTTCAAACTTTGGAATCCAGTTACCAAGAAAATGATTATAAGCAGGGATGTTACATTCAATGAAGCTACTATGCTAAAGCCTAAGGGTTCTCATCAGGTGGAGAATGAGAGCAGTAATTATGAGAATCTGCAGCGTGTGAAGTTCGATATTATTACACAAGTCCCAGATGAAACTGTACCAGTGGGACCTGCTTTTGAAGAGGTAACAGATTCAGTTATTGAAATAGATGAAGTTACAGTTGACCGGGCAGTGCTGATGATTCCGAAGATGGGTTAGAAATAGAAACAGAGGCTGAGAGGAGTGTTTCAGAGTCAATTACTTCTAGCAGACCGAAAAGGGATATCAAGAAAGCAAGTTGGTTTCGAGATTGTGTAACTTATGCTTTACCAATTACTGATGAAGGCATTCCCGGGATGTACATACAAGTTGTTCATAGCGTTGAGTGTGAGGAATGGAAAGAGGCTATGGGTGAAGAAATGACATCTCTTCACAAGAATGACACATGGGTTCTTTCCAAGCTTCCTAAGGGCAAGAAAGCAATTGGATGTAAGTAGGTATATGCTAAGAAAGAAGGAGTGAAGAAAAATGAGATTCGTACAAGGAAACGCTAGTTGCAAAAGGCTATGCCTAGAAGGAGGGAATTGACTACAATGAAGTATTCTCTCCAGTTGTGAAGCACTCCTGTATTCGTATTTTGTTAGCCTTGGTAGCGCAGTATGACTTGAATCTGGTTCAGATGGATGTAAAAACAACGTTCTTACATAGAGACCTAGAGGAGGAGATCTATATGACTCAGCCAAGTGGATTCAAAGCTCCTGGTGAAGATGATTTGGTGTGTAAGTTGAAAAGATCGTTGTATGGACTGAAACAGTCTCCGAGACAGTGGTATAAACGATTTGATCATTTTATGTTAGGCCAAGCATACACAAGAAGCCACCATGATCACTGTGTATATCTGAAGAAGCTGGGTGATGGTTCTTTCATTTATTTGCTTTTGTATGTAGATGATATGCTGATTGCATCTACTTGCAATTCTGAGATTGAGAAGCTAAAATGTAAGTTGTCAGCTGAATTTGAAATGATAGATCTTGGAGAAGCTAAGAAGATTCTTGGCATGGAGATTCAGAGAGAAAAAATGAAGGGCAAGGTGTGTTTATCTCAAAAGACATATTTGAAGATGGTAATAAGGAAATTTGGCATTTCTAAAGAAACCAAATCGGTAAGTACTCCTTTTGCTGCTCATTTTAAATTGAATGCAACTATGTGTCCTTTCTCTGATGATGAGATTCAATTTATGGCACATGTGCCTTATGCTAATGCTGTTGGGAGTCTTATGTATGCGATGGTGTGTACACGACCTGACATTTCACGTGCTGTGAGTATGGTTAGTCGTTATATGCATGCTCCTGGAAAGAGCATTGGAATGCTGTCAAATGGATTTTGAGATATCTTTCGGGAACTATTGATGCTGGTTTAGAATTTGTGAGGGATATGAACAACAGTCACATATGTGTTGGTTATGTAGACTCAGATTATGCCGGTGTGTTGGTTATGTAGACTCAGATTATGCCGGTGATCTGGATAAGAGACGCTCTACTACAGGGTATGTGTTTACCTTGGAATGAGGTCCAATATGTTGGAGGTCTATTCTGCAGTCGACAGTGGCTCTATCTACTACAGAGGCAGAGTATATGGCAGTGACTGAAGCTTTCAAAGAAGCTATATGGCTACAAGGCTTGTTGGATGATTTGGGAGTGGTGCAAGATCAACTTCCTATGTATTGTGATAGTATGAGTGCCATCCACCTAGCAAAGAATCAAGTTCATCATGCCCGATCAAAGCACATTGATATGCGCTATCATTTCATTAGAAAAGTATTAGCCGTGGGTCATATTCTCTTGGTGAAGATTGATACAAAAGAGAATCCCGCAGACATGTTGACTAAAGTGGTTCCTAATGTCAAGTTCAAGCATTGTCTTGACTTGATTTATGTTTTGTATGTTTGATGTATGATATCTTGATGGGGTGGAGTTTCTTCGGAACATTGTGAAGTCTCTTTGCGAGACACTATGATGAACTACGACAGCTTGATCCTTTGGGTACGTAGGCAACTACTTTGGTGGTGCAGCTGGATATGTGGCAATCAGAGTGCTTTGTGTGTGATCGTCTCATGCTTTTGTGCATGATCTGAGGTAGAGAATTGTGAAGACTGTTGCGCTGTAGTCACGTGAATTTTCAATGCACTTGTATGTTGGGGCTTTTGTGGGCTTGTTACTTCTTGAAGCCCAAAACACTTTACACTATATATTGTCTCATTTGTAAGGGTTTGTGCGAGAGAGTGCAACAGCCACAAAACAAAAAAAAACTGAGAGGAAAGTGATCTAAGGCTTTGTAGAGAGAAAGCTTTGTATGTTTGCTTGTTTCTTCTCCTTTGTGAGGTAATAAATCACACTCTTTGCCCGAGGACGTAGGCTTTACAATTGAACCTCGTTAAAACATTGTGTTCCTCTTGTTTTGCTGTCTTTGTTCATTCTATGCATTAAACTGGGCTATTATGAGTTGAGCTTGGCTTCCGCTGCCATTAATCTCGACAATATTTATATCCACATGTATATTTGACTGCTTATTATAAAATGTTTGCCAGACATGAGCCAAAAATAAATATAATCATATATGACTAGAAGACCAGCGTAAATCATCCAACAAAATTAGGTACATTAAAATTCACAAACACACTAACTGATGTTAGCGATCAATCAATACAGCATTGTCCAGAAGTATAATGACATTTATTACCTACGAGAACCTTTATCTTTCTAGAAGCAATGGTACACAGTGTACCTCCTCCGACGTTGTTGTGACGTCCCGCCCCGTACCAGCCGGCATTTCCTCCGAAAGTGCGCTGTACACATGCCCGACTAGCACGGAACGGTTGGCAAAGAAAGGAAAGAAGAGGTTGAACTAATCAAGAACCTGTAGAATGTCTCACAGCGCATGGAACAAAATATAATAATAATATACTTGACATAAAACAGGTGAGACAGTGCATAAGCTGATAACTAAAACCAACATCAACATCATCACCAGAGCAGCGGAAATCCAAATAAAGCTTATTACAACTTGCCAAATTACTGTCTCTAAAACAAAAGAGGCTAAAAGTAGAAGATACATACTAATGCCCAAGCAGTGATCTTCAACAACGCAGGGAGAATATCAATATGTATCATACATGGAAGCCTCCTGCTCGTTTTCGGATCAACTACTCGTGCATACCCAGCTAACCTGTCTCTAGTCTGCTCGTGAGAGCACCCAGAGCAATAAGAAGAGACATAAAACTCTGGGTCAGACAAAAGGTCTGATATGAGCCATAAGCAACTAAACAGAACAATAACAGGTATACTAAACCATACCTGAACCTGGACCTGTAACCAAAGAGTTAACACTACATACCGTACAATACTTTAAGGTGCCATTAACAAATGGTGTGAAGATAACGGGGGTGGGGGTGTGCATGTCATAATGATGACAAACAAATCAAATATAGCAACCATCCTCACATCTCTCACTCAGTGCGTAAAGCATACGATATCTACCGCTTCGATCACTAGACCCATCGAAGTAGTGACGGAGTTCAACTTGTACAACTACTGCTACTACCAAGCTTACCACATGGAGTCATGACCAAACCTTTACAAATGACCCCACTTCATTGGTCTATAGCCCCTTTAGTCGTACCTAGGCCACTGTGGCCCTGAATCCGTTCACGTACCCCCTACACATAGTGTTCCAAAGTTATGGACATCGACAACTCCTTAGCACACGTCCCGCAGCAAAGCCCAATTATAAAGTTTACTCGTTGGTTCCCATCTGGATCCTGAGTCAAAACTACTTATTTGGACTACCTTTGCATCTCGGGTTTTGGTCGAATTGGTGTTGGTCTTCAGAAGAGTCATCGAGTAGTAGGAGTAGAGGTCCAAACTCGGTTCGGTTCAGTCTGTGGGGCTCAGGCTCCCCGTTTAGTTCAGCTTATTTCCCCTCCTTTGCCACGGTTTGGGTTCACCTCCTCCGTGCGGTTTGGTTCGGGTTCCCTCTTCAATGCGGTTCGGTTCGGGTTCCCTCTTCAATGCGGTCCGGTTCGGGTTCCCTCATTCATGCGGTCCGGTTCGGGTTCCCTCCTCAATGCGGTCTGGTTCGGGTTACCTCCTCAATGCGGTTCAGTTCGGGTTCCCTCGTCAATGCGGTTCGGTTCGGGTTCCCTCTGCAATGCGGTTCGGTTCGGGTTCCCTCTTCAATGCGATCCGGTTCGGGTTCCCTCTTCAATGCGGTTCGGTTCGGGTTTCCTCTTCAATGCGGTTCGGTTCGGGTTCCCTCTTCAATGCGGTCCGGTTCGGGTTCCCTCTTCCATGCGGTTCGGTTCCGATCCGATCCGGTCCGGGTACTTTCCTGCACTTTTCCTACAACTTCCAGCGACTGTTTATACGCCACTCGACGGTGTTTTCGACCACTCTAACTATTTTAGACAATCACAAAGCATATCTTACAATCATAGCAACAAATAGAAGACACCAAAACAACAACTTGATAGGTTAAAATGGATCAAACATAACCAAAAACCCATATTTTCCCCTTAATCATGTTTAGGCATAACTAATGATAAGATTAGCAAAACTTAACCAACTTAGCCCAAATTTCTATCAGCGCCCTAAAATAATATTTTTAGAATTTTACAAATTTTTTCTAGATTATTCTGAGCAATAATTTCACTAATTACCACTAATCACCCCAAATTAATCGTAATTAGTGAGGAACAATGCAAATCACTCACCTTGGCCACAAATAAAATACCGAATCTGAAATGATTCTCTGTTTGGCGCTGTTCCCATTGCAATACAGCAGCTCTAGCCATGCTTTGGTGTTATTCCTCCTTAATTTGATGTTGATTAGGCTAATCTTCAATTAGAAAGTGGTTTAGAGGTGTTTTGAAGAGATTTAGAGAGTGGAGGCCATGGCTAGGTTAAGGGGAATGAATAGTGACGGCTGAAAAATGAGAAAAAGGTATTCTCCAAACCCTAACGGTCCTTTTAAACTCATAATCCCGAAATTCTCCTTTGGGCCTAGCTGTTAATCACCCGGTTAAGCCCAATTAAGTTGTTTTTCACCATCTGAAACTTGTTTCGGTCATATCTCCCAAACGGTGAGTCCGTTTGGCTAATGTGACCACTCTACGGAATTGTAAACCATCATCCGAAGCCAATAGAAGTGGTTTCAGGTCAAAACTCCTTTCCAATCAAAAGTTATGTCCAAAACAAGATCAGCTAGGGGCAAAATGGTCATTTAAAAATCGGCAAAAATCATGAACATGGGAAATGACCCCAATAGTTGTCTCCCAAAGTTACATGACCATACGACTTCGTATGTGAAGGAAATAAATATTCTATGATCCTTCGATACGTAGAATGCAGGTCGTTACATTCTCCCCACCTTAAGAAATTTCGTCCTCGAAATTCCTTAACCCAAAACATACAAAGGATCCCGCATGCCTACCAATCATATATAATAATCAAACATGCAAAACAAACAAAACAACCTATCCTAGCATGCGAAAAGACTAAATCGAAGTCAAAATGTTACTAGGCGAAGAGTTCTGGATACGTCTTCCAAATGCTCTCCTCTGTCTCCCAAGTACAGTCATTCTCATTCTCGCCCCACTAAACTTTGACTAATTTCACCGCCTTCCTTCGAAGCTGTTTCGTATCGTTCCCAACAATATGCATAGGCCTATGGTTCCCAACCGCCTCGGGTTCAACTTCGACATCATCCAACTGATCAGGTGAAATAGTCACATCTGGGTCGTGTACGAACTTCCTTAACTGGGAAACATGAAATACGTTATGAACTCCTGCCATCTTCTCTGGTAACTCAAATCTATATGCCAAATCTCCAATTTGCTCAAGAACTGGGAATGGACCAACAAATCTTGGTGCTAACTTGCCTCTCCTGCCAAATCGTATCACCCCCTTCAACGGAGATATCTTAACAAACACCAAGTCGTCAATGGAGAACTTTAAATCTCTTCTCCTCTTATCGGCATAACTCTTCTGCCTATCCTGGGCAGCCTTCATTCGCTGTTGGATAACCTTAATCTTAGCTGAAGTTTCTCTAATCACATCCGGTCCAAGCACAAACTTCTCACCAGTTTCTAACCAACATGACGGTGAGTTGCACTGTCTTGATGCAAATGGTCATCCCATGATCCACCAAAATCCAATACACAGGCTCTCATGAGATCTTCTAATACTCGATTCACCCTCTCTGTTTGTCCGTCGGTCTGAGGATGGTATGCGATACTGAGATGTAATTCTGATTCTAGCGCCTCTTGTAAGCTCTTCCAAAATCCACTAGTGAACAACGGATCTCGGTCACTCATAATGCCTTTGGGTATTCCATGAAATCTCACTACCCACTTTATATACAGTTCCGCTAACTTAGCTGCCGTCCTGTTTGACTTGACGGGTATAAATTTTGCACTTTTGGTCAATCGGTCCACAATCACCCAAATGCTATCATGGCCCGATCTAGTCCTTGGCAACCCATCAATGAAATCCATTGACACTTGTTCCCATTTCCATTCTGGAATTTCTAATGGTTGTAGCAAACCACTAGGCTTCTTTTGCTCAGCTTTAACTAGTTGGCAATTCATGCATTTGGATATAAACTTCCCAGTGTCTCTTTTCATCCCTTCCTAGTAGTAGGTCTGCTTCATGTCTTGATACATTTTTGTTACCACCGGGATGTATAGTCAGTTTTGAGTGATGACATTCTCTAAGCACTTCATCTCTCAATCCATTGACATTGGGTACAACAAGCCTTCCATTCTTTCTAAGCCATCCATCTCGATCAAGCCCATACTTTTTCATCTCCTCATCGATACCCATCTCTAACTTGGAGATGATTTCCAATAGGTTAGGATCGTCCCTCTGGCTAGAGCCGATCCGCTCAATCAGAGTGGGTCTGATCGTCAAACTTGCTAACATTTCTGGATCCAATTTGCACTTTGGTCTGAAATCATATCCAGCGATGTACTCCAGTTGCTTCCATTCAAGAAACATAGCCCCTAAACTGGCATGTCTTCTACTCAATGCATCAGCCACCGCATTGCCCTTTCCTGGTGTATATGCGATGTCGAAATCATAGGAAGCTAAGAATTCTAACCATCTTTGTTGTCGGAGATTTAGATCATTTTGAGAGAAAAGATACTTTAACGATTTATGATCGGTAAACAACTCGAATCTTTCTCCCAAGAGATAATGTCTCCATATCTTCAATGCGAACACGATCGCTGCCAATTCCAAATCATGGGTAGGGAATCTTTTCTCGTGCGGTTTCAATTGCTGACTTGCATAAGCTACAACCCTACCGCCTTGCATCAATACAACACCTAGTCTGGTACCACATGCATCTGTATATACCGTCATCTCTTCATTCCCCTTAGGAATGACTAACACTGGTGCACATGTCAACTTTTCCTTTAGACTCTTGAATGCATTCTCGCACTTTTCGTTCTAGACGAAAGCTTGATTCTTCTTGGTCAAATGAGTCAACGGTGCTGCTATCTTGGAGAAATCTCGGATAAACTTACGATAATATCCGGCTAACCCCAAGAAACTTCTTATGTCCGTTGCATTCTTGGGCGTAGACCAATCTTGTACCGTAGCCACCTTCGTAGGATCCACGGCAATACCATTCTCTGAAACAACATGGTCCAAGAATCTCACTTCCCTCCTCCAGAAGTGACACTTAGAAAACTTTGCTTTCAATTGGTGTTTTCTCAACACCTCCATCACTATCCTTAAATGTTCCTTGTGTTCTTCGACTGTCCTTGAGTAGACCAAAATATCATCCACGAACACAAGGACAAACTTATTCAACTGATCTCTGAATACCCTATTCATAAGATCCACAAAATATGCTGGGGCATTGGTCAACCCGAATGGTATGACCAACCACTCATAAAATCCAGACGGCGTCCGAAATGCCGTTTTAGAAATACTCTCAGCTTCCACTCTAAGATGATGAAAACCTATCGCGAGATCCAACTGAGAGAATACTCTCACGCCACTCAACTGATCAAACAAATCATCTATCTGCGATAGAGGATACTTATTCTTCCTCGTCACTTTATTCAACTCGCGGTAGTCTACATACAAATGAAGGGAACCATCCGCCTTGGTAGCAAACACAACTGGTGCTCCCCATTCAGAAACACTCCTTCTGATAAATCCCTTCTTCAAAAGATCGCTGACTTGCACCCCGAGCTCTCGCTGCTCCCTTGGTGCCATACGACGAAGTGGCATCACTATAGGCCTGACATCTTTCACTAAATCAATACGGAACTCAATCTCTCGATGTGGTGGAAGCCCAATCTCTTCCTCGAAGACATCCGGATACTGGCCAACCACGGGCAAACCTGACAACTCACTATGCGGGATGTCGAGGGAATTTAGAAAACTACCCCCTCACTGGGTAGACCACCAAACACTACCCTTCGCCCATCGCCCGCTCTAGCTGTCACCAAAAAGCGCTCACAGTCTACCACCACCCCGTATCTTTGGAGCCAATCTACTCCCAAAATAATGCCAAACCCAGTAAAGCCCAAAACAAAGCAATCACAAACAAACATGCATCTATGACTCGATAAGACCACATTACAACAAATCATGTTAAGGTTGGTCGAACCACCAATCGGGTTCGTCACTACTAAAGGTCTATCGACGATCTCGGGCTCCAATCCCAACCTATCTACCAGGTTACTAGATATGAAAGAAATGGAAGCTTCGGTATCAAACAAAACTCTAATAGGAATATCATAAATATAGAGCATACCTTGGATAACGACATTCTTTCCCTTCTCCGCCGTAGTTGGGGCATTCGACGAAGAAGGAATAACATTAAGGGCATATGCTTTCAACATCTGCTTTTCTTTAGGGGGTTGCGGACACTTGTCCTTGTGATGTCCCACTTGGCCACAGTTGAAGCACTTCCTATCCGCTGGCTTGGCCCGACAATTACTAGCATAATGGCCCTTCTTACCACAGCTGAAGCACTCAACATCCTTCTTATCCTTTTTCTTCTGGCCATCCTTAGTGTGATTCTGCTTTCTCTTATTCTGAGAACCATTCTTGCCTCCACCGCTTGCTTGCGGCTTTGGCTCCTCTGCAGATACAACCTCATTCTTTGACTTAGGGTAAAGACTCTCTGATCTTAAATCTTTCCCCACAATCGATTCAAACGTCTCATCGACGTGGTTAATAAGCCTTTCCACCAAGTATCCATCCAAGCCAGTTATGAACTTCTCGTTCTTCTTCTCGGCAGTATCAATAAGAGATAACCCATATTTCGACAAAGTGTCGAATTCAGCAATATACTCCGAGACAGCTCTGCCATTTTGCTTAAGCTCCAAGAACTTCTTAAACAGCACTGGCTTCTGAGCAGCTGGAATGAACTTATCGCTAAAGCGAGCCTTAAACTGATCCCAAGTAATCTGATCCTCGGGAGTAGCTGCCTTTATAGCATTCCACCAATTCATTGCCCGTCCTTGCAGCTGACGGGATGCTAGCCTTCTCTTCATCGCATCCTCGATACCCATGTCTTCGAAGATACGCTCGCAGCTATCCAACCAATCTTGAACATCCGTGGCCGATTCCGTTCCTTGGAATGGCTTTCCACCAAGACTAGTATAATCCTTGTTCATCTTGGCGAAATCGGCCCTAGGCGCCTGCACTATTGGACCACCACCATTACCAGCATTGAGAGCTGCCCTCTGCACATCCCTAAGCATCTCCCTCATGAGGTCAGTAAACATCGTCCTCATGTCAGCAGCATTCCCATTATTGGCTCCTCTACCGGCACCTCGTGCGTATCGGCTCATCGTTCAATCTGTAAAGAGAAAACGATTAACCATCTCCATAGTGGTGCTAGTGCAGTGCGACTTCATCCTTATCTATACTAATAGTATATATATAGCTTTTGAAAACAAAAATAATCACAAATACGCGCTCTCATATACGTATTATCTCTCCTTGGTGTCTTTCCCTAGGTTAACTACGCAACCTAGGGCTCTGATACCAAGTGTGACGGCCCGCCCCGCACCAGCCGGCATTTCCTCCGAAAGTGTGTTGTACACATGCCCGACTAGCATGGAACGGTCGCCAAAGAAAGGAAAGAAGTGGATGAACTAATCAAGAACCTGTAGAATGTCTCACAGCGCATGGAACAAAATATAATAATAATATACTTGACATAAAACAGGTGAGACAGTGCATAAGCTGATAACTAAAACCAACATCAACATCATCATCAGAGCAGCGGAAATCCAAATAAAGCTTATTACAACTTGCCAAATTACTGTCTCTAAAACAAAAGAGAGTAAAAGTAGAAGATACACTACTAATGCCCAATCAGTGATCTTCAACAACGCAGGGAGAATATCAATATGTATCATACGTGGAAGCCTCCTGCTCGTCTTCAGATCAGCTACTCATGCATACCCAGCTAACCTATCTCTAGTCTGCTTGTGAGAGCACCCAGAGCAATAAGAAGAGACATAAAACTCTGGGTCAGGCAAAAAGTCTGGTATGAGCCATAAGCAGCTAAATAGAACAATGACAGGTACTAAACCATACCTGAACCTGGACCTGCAACCAAAGAGTTAGCACTACATACCGTACAATACTCTAAGGTGCCATTAACAAATGGTGTGAAGATAACGGAGGTGGGGGTGTGCATGTCATAATGATGGCAAACAAATCAAACATAGCAACCATCCTCACATCTCTCACTCAGTGCGTAAAGCATACGATATCTACTGCTTCGATCACTAGACCCATCGAAGTAGTGACGGAGTTCAACTTGTACAACTACTGCTACTACCAAGCTTACCACATGAAGTCATGACCAAACCTTTACAAATGACCCCACTTCTTTGGTCTATAGCCCCTTTAGTCGTACCTAGGCCACTGTGGCCCTGAATCCGTTCACGTACCCCCTACACATAGTGATCCAAAGTTATAGACTCGACAACTCCTTAGCACACGTCCCGCAGCAAAGCCCAATTATGAAGTTTACTCGTTGGTTCCCATCTAGATCCTGAGTCAAAACTACTTATTTGGACTACCTTTGCATCTTGGGTTTTGGTCGAATTTGTGTTGGTCTTCAGAAGAGTCATCGAGTAGTAGGAGTAGAGGTCCAAACTCGATTCGATTCGGTCTGTGGGGCTCAAGCTCCTCGTTTAGTTCAGCTTATTTCCCCTCCTTCGCCATGGTTCGGGTTCACCGCCTCCGTGCGGTTCGGTTCGGGTTCCCTCTTCAATGCGGTTCGGTTCGGGTTCCCTCATCAATGCGGTCCGGTTCGGGTTCCCTCTTCAATGCGGTCCGGTTCGGGTTCCCTCCTCAATGCGGTCTGGTTCGGGTTCCCTCTTCAATGCGGTTCGGTTCGGGTTCCCTCTTCAATGCGGTCTGGTTCGGGTTCCCCCTTCAATGCAGTCCGGTTCGGGTTCCCTCCTCAATGCGGTCCGGTTCGGGTTCCCTCCTCAATACGGTTCGGTTCGGGTTCCCTCTTCAATGCGGTTCGGTTCGGGTTCCATCTTCAATGCGGTTCGGTTCGAGTTCCCTCTTCAATGCGGTTCGGTTCGGGTTCCCTCTTCCATGCGGTTCAGTTCGGGTTCCCTCTTCAATGCGGTCCGGTTCAGGTTCCCTCTTCAATGCGGTTTGGTTCCAATCCGATCCGGTCCGGGTACTTTCCTGCACTTTTCCTGCAACTTCCAGCGACTGTTTATACGCCACTCGATGGCATTTTCGACCACTCTTACTATTTTAGACAATCACAAAGCATATCTTACAGTCATAGCAACAAATAGAAGATACCAAAACAACAACTTGATAGGTTAAAATGGATCAAACATAACCAAAAACTCATATTTTCCCCTTAATCATGTTTCGGCATAACTAATGATAAGATTAGCAAAACTTAACCAAATTAGCCCAAATTTCTATCAGAGCCCTAAAATAATATTTTAGAATTTTACAAATTTTTCCAGATTTTTCTGAGCTATAATTTCGCTAATTACCACTAATCACCCCAAGTTAACCGTAAGTAGTGAGGAACAATTCAAATCACTCACCTTGGCCACAAATAAAATACCAAATCTGAAATGATTCTCTGTTTGGCGTTGTTCCCAATGCAATACAGTAGCTCTAACCTTGCTTTGGTGCTATTTCTCCTAAATTTGATGTTGATTACACTACACCAAAACAGTGGATTGCCAACAAGTATAGGTGTTACAAATAATTTCCGTAACACTTTTATGTGTCACCAACGGCCTGTGAGGAATTTCCTGTAACACTTATAAGTGTTACGAACAGAGTAGCTGCTAACACTTATAAGTGTTACAAACATATTCATTGCTAACACTTATAAGTGTTACAGGAAATTCATTGCTAACACTTATAAATGTTGGAACTATAAGATATGGTAACACTTATAAGTGTTATAGGAAATCCATTGCTAACACTTATAAATGTTGGAACTATAAGATATGGTAACACTTATAAGAGTTACAAACATATTCATTGCTAACACTTATAAATGTTGGAACCATAAGATATGGTAACACTTATAAGAGTTGCAAACATATTCATTACTAACACTTATATTTGCATATAAGATGGCATAAGCTCTATATAATATGCATTCAGCTATGATATTATCTCGACATAACAACGTGTAACGAAATCCATAAGAAAAAAAATCAATATTCGTGACAACAACAAAGTACAAACTAACAAAAAATAATAATATATAAAGATACTAAATTCAACACATATACAATATCCAATTCCATAGTAAAAACAATACATAATTAACATAATGCAAGATGTTTTTCATATTTGAAGTCTACAAGTACCAAATGCGAAACTCCAGCCATATAACGAACCTTACATCCAAAAATTTGCATAGCATGTACCACCAAACTTTATCTTTTTCTCCATTTCACTGCTTCCATTAAATAGCATCATTTAAGTTTCAAATAGTGGTAAATGTTATAAGTTCAAAATCATGCCTTCTTAATTTTGACACATCTTTTGTCTATTGAACTCGACGAAATCTTGTAATTTAAGCTCCATTTTAAGCCTTCTGTTTTCTTCAAGAACTTCCAACGCAAATTCCACACCATGATCACATAATGGTTCGTCAATCCAATAGATGAATCCACAGTTTCTAAGAGTTCCAGTGTTTGCACAAATAAAGTATCGACGTCCAACGTTTTTATTCAAATAACATGTTTTGAATATTGGTTCAATGTTGCAACGACATAGCAACCTTCGAGATTGTACTTCTCCAACATTGAATGTTGGCAAGGATGGCAATCTTGTTGGTGTTATCGATCTAGTAGGCGGTGCCATATCATTCTGAACACTTAATAATTCCAAATCTCTTTGTAAGCTCGATTCTATTCTCTTGTAGACGCTAAATGGAGTTACCGTACGAGATTTAGCTGAACAAACATTAACCTTCTCCTGCATCGTACTTTTAACCGTGAGCAAACAAGTATTATTCTTGGAAAGTGGTGAGTAGTGCAATGGAAATTAAGGCATTATATTTTGGGTAAATATGGACTGCTAAAGGGAAGCTCTATGTTTTCCTTTTCTTTTTACAGAATAGCTACAACCGTTCCCTACTTACAGTAGTGATACTAGTAATCATAATAATAATTAGCAACAAAATATGTAATAACAATAATAATAAATATGGGTAATAAGTACCATAATTTGAACCATCAGCTAGCAAATTCATCGACTATGAAAACGTGTTGATTAAAAGTGATAGACAGGAGCTAAATGATGATTTAACAGGAACTGGGTGAGTTTTGCATAATGGATGAAGAAAAATAATATCAACATCCAGAAATCTCCCATATTATTGAAAAATAAAATTACTGTCCTTCAAAACATAAGAACATCTAACATTTGTTTTAAAATAGTGGGTCATAGAGTCAGTAAACAATAATAATTTAATATGAAGAAGATTTATTCTTACACCTGCATAGCATCTTCGACGGTAGCAGCAAGTGGAGATATTACTTCAACTATACCGCATCCACATAGTGATCTACATATGTTAAGGCGTTAATTGCTTTGACTGGAGAATAACATCAAATATAATACAGTCAGACAAAAATATGCACAATTGTAAAACAAGCACGACTGCCGCATTTCGAGCATATACCCATTAGTATAAGAAATAGAAATGCCGACTTAAATGACAATCAGATAAACATCCTTATAAAAACTAGTGGTCCATGTTTAAGGTTATGAAAAAACTCAACAGAACAGTAGGTTCACCGATAACTCGAAGTGATCGACTTCAAGGGAAAAGATTGATGGCATAGTTAAGTATAGTTTCAATTTTAGAATATCTTTTATTAACGTAAATAATGATTTGCCATATATAAATTTTGCCCTCATGCAGATTCATATAACTGCCATAAGTAACTGCTAATATTTTGTTCTAGAGTTTGTCCATCTTATAATGTGTGACTTATTACCCTTCCATGTCGATTCGACCAAATGTTGTCTTCAATCCCACAACACCACAAAGTGCAGGTGGTATTCTTACTGAACCTGCATTCAACAAAGAGGTAACACTTCTACGTGTTGAATCACAAATTAGTGTTAGCACGTTGTGGTTACAGATTAAAATTCTTAATATGCCTTTTCCTAATATGCATAATTCAAGTATCAGTAGCACATGCATATTAAAACACTAATCATATTAAACATTAACTCAGTGTAATGTGACTGAATCTATATTATAATAAATATTGATAATCAAAATATATAGAGAAATTTAATGAGAGTTTTTTCCTTTTATTTCACGTCTATTACGAAGGTCAAAGTTTCCAACAGTACAACCACCAACAAGTGCCATGAAAGTTTTGTAAACCAGCAAACCATCCCCGGTTCCATGAAAAATGATCATATATGCTATTAGATCATTTTCTCTTCTTTATACACTCAAAAAAAAATCATAGGTTTATTGCTTATTTTCAATGTTGAAATTATAGTTTGCAAAAAAATTAATTGCCAACAGATCAATTTTGAAAGGAAGTTTATGAGTACTTTGATTATTATGTAGTTTTTCCATAAAATATATCATTGTTCTTGCATTGGTTCTCATAATTCAACTTATATAACCTATGTGCCTGATCATTAAACAGAGATCTTAGATTATGAAGTTACCATGAGTATTTTTCTATAAGTTCTTCCGAGAGGGTATGCACAAGCATAGACTCATCCATTATTCCCAAAAAAGTTGAGATCGGTCAAAGAAGGAATCTAAAATCAAATAACGAAGTCACTTAAAAGTAATAACAATAACAATAATGGATTTAAAGGTGGAAATAGAAATCGTTTTATAATTTGAAGTTGGGGTTGTTTATGCTAATGAAACAATTATACCCTTTACTTCTGCATATTTTCTGCACCATTTTGTAGTCTTCTCTTAAACCGCATGCTCTGTATCGCACTAACAACCCATTCATTTGTTATGTATTAATTTTGTTTGTTTGTGAAATATTTGCTCTTGCCTTGCAGGGAGTTCGGTTACACCCTGAAAGTGTCATAAGTGAGGAAGGATTAAAAATGGTTAGGAACTTTATCAAACAAATTCACAAGGTTTCAAGTTGTTGAATCGTAGATATGATCAAATAAGTTTCAAATGCTTTCTAATAGTAACAGCATTATACATAACAAGAATAAAAGCACGTCCAGTTGGACCTGCACTTGGTCATGCTTAAGTGACCATTCTCTTTATTTAAGCCTTAAGTTTTTTCTTTTTATTTGTATAGTGACACCTTTTCTATAATTGATGATGAAAAATTACCAATGAATTAGGGGTATGGATTAATTAAGAATTTCACCTGTTAAACCATAATAATCCATTGAATTGCAGTCATTTTCTTTTCTACTATTAAATGTAAAAGCATGCAAAATATGCATGTGTAATGCTAAGAATTTGGTGTATACAACTGTTTTCATTTAGTGTATATAAATAAATAGAGAAAAAAAAGTCTGTGCATTTCCATTTTGGTTTCGAAGTACACATTTTTGATTTCATAAACAACATTCTCTGTTTACACTGCTTGCTACATTTGTGTATTTTACAATTTAGGATATAACTTACTACTATTTAAACTATTCCAGTCAATTTTTTTATTAACTAGGATTCAAACCATTACTTCAGTTTATTTTTAGCTTTGATTTGAATAGTATGAGCTTGATTTTTTTTAATTGTTCATTTAAATTTCATTAAATGGAGTTGAAGTTAACAACCCAAAAAAACAACAAAAGGGATTTAAATATGCACCAACTTGTGGTATCACTTGCAAGGTTATTCAGACTGCATAAAGGAAGGATTTGAAGCTTTGACATGTGATACTAAAATTAGTAAATTTATAAACCATACTCCGACAATAAAAGCAAAGTGGAAATCCTGGAATAAAAATAAACTCAAAAGCAACCCAATTCAACAATTATAAGATTACCACAATAGAGTTTTCCTCCATTTGTATGCAAACCCCGAGAACGCAAACTTGTACAATAAACTACTAGACTTACATATTCAACTCAGGGACAATCTGAACTCTCGGCATAATTTAATAAATAGCAAAGTAAGATTGCAAGGATTCAATATAGCGACACAAATTCCGAAAAATTTATGCTAATATGGCGACGAGGAAACATAGGAACAAGATATGTTTAATGGTCAGACCAAGGGCAGTTTCCCTACAGTTTACCCTAGGAAAATTATTAATGCAGAAGGCAGAGATACTTAGCTGTAGCAGTTTCCATTTCGAAAGTTAAAGAGGCTGTATTTTTGGTAGAAATTCCTAAAGCCCTGGGCCAGATGGTTTTACCCCCAAAATTATTAATGCTGACTTTATCCGGTTCTTGTATTCTTAACATAAACTTGACCACTTGAAATTGGTGTATAATTAATTGTATTATAACATGGATGTCAGTGCTCATTGTTGTCCTATTAAAGGAAAATTAAGCTTTCCATACCAAAAAAATGAAGAAACAAAAATCTCTCTCTTATTTAGCCGGGTTATATCCTCCATTACATTCCAACTATACAACTAGTGAGAAAAATGTACACCAGCTATACAACTAGTGAAAAAATGCAAACACAGAAGAGTCTAGAACAATGAATAATCTCAGATCCAAATTATTTCTCTCACAAAAAATAATTTCATGATTCCTTATCGAATACAGCAAAATAGACGTGTAAATCTTTCAAATGAACGCAAACTATCTACAACAAAAATTCATATCTATAATCCAAACACAACAAAGTGAAATCAATTTCTTTACCTCTTATCGTAATTCCTAGAAGCCGCCGATTCCTAGAAGCCCCAATTCGAAGTCATGATTGAGAAACAGGTGGAAAGAGGATTTGAGAGGCTAACACCGATTTGAGAAATCTAAAATTCTTAGTATATGATATTGATATCGATTAGATAATCACCGGTATCAATTCATCGAAGTCCTTTTTTTTAATTTGATTATGTGCGGCCTTCATAGGAATAAGCGTTGGGTAGAAAGGATTGAGGTACCGATTAGGTTATGGGTGAGAGCTTACCATTTTACCCTCAAAATTTAAGAGTTGACTAGGCATGCCAACACAAATAAGTGTTGGCACATTTTTGGTGACACATTTTTACTACCGCAACACATATTGGTGTCACTAGTCTACAACACATATAAGTGTTGGCAGTTGAAAAAAATAAGAGTTACCAAATGGCCATTATGGTGTAGTTTTAGGCTAATCTTCAATTAGAAAGTGGTTTAGAGGTGTTTTGAAGAGATTTAGAGAGTGGAGGCCATGGGTAGGTTAAGGGGAATGAATAGTGACGGCTGAAAAATGAGAAAAAGGTATTCTCCAAACCCTAACAGCCATTTTAAACTTCGAATCCCGAAATTCCCCTTTGGGCCTAGTTGTTAATCACCCGGTTAAGCCTAATTAAGATGTTTTTCACCATCTGAAACTTGTTTCGGCCATATCTCCCAAACGGTGAGTCCGTTTGGCTAATGTGACCACTCTACGGTATTGTAAACCATCATCCGGAGCCAATGGAAGTGGTTTCAAATCAAAACTCCTTTCCAATCAAAAGTTATAGCAAAAAAAATCAGCTAGGGGCAAAACGGTCATTTAAAAATCGGCAAAAATCATGAACATGGGAAATGACCCCAATAGTTGTCTCCCAAAGTTACATGACCATACGACTTCGTATGTGAAAGAAATAAATATTCTACGATCCTTCGATGCGTAGAATGCGGGTCGTTACAGTTGCGGTTGGCAAAGAAGAAAGAATGTAATAACCAAAACGGCAATGAGTACAAGCAAAACAATACCACGATCTTCCTCGTGATAATTAATTCTGAAACGTGACTCAACAAAAAGATGCTGATATAATTCAATGGTCATTTATACTGATAAGTTATATAATCATTAATCAATAATCAATAAACAAGTTAAGCATTAAAAAAACTAATCTACGGATGGATTGATCCAATATACGCAAGATATAATCATTTACAACATAACAATAAAATAAATTCTTAGAGATGAATAATAAGTTCAGATTCCAGATTAATCCTAACAATTATTTGCTCAAGTCTTGCTGTTAGAAATGCGTTGCATTTTAGTTTTGGTGCTAAATCTTAAACAGTTCCAATATTTTTCTTAAATGATTCGGGCTTTTGTATTCGTTCACAAATTATACGACAAATAAATATTACATCGATTAGTCTGTTAAAATTAACAGTACTGATGGGATTTTAAGGTCACAATGTTATATTCTACACTTTTCACTCCCAGTGGATCTCAGGTAGTTTAAATTCTCGCTTGGAACAAAAAAAAAAGTTAGCCAATAAAACCTATATGTTTTAAGCTATCAGTAGATTTTGATATTAGTTTCCTACTAATCCCTGAAGGTATATCCTTGTTGTATCTGTGATTCCTGCAAATCTCTAAATCCGGTTGATGTTAATAAATGATACAAGATCAACATGAAGAAACATCCCACCATACACAATTAATACAAAAAAGAAAGCAGGTCTTTCCACTTAATTTTCATCTAGTTCATTAATAAATGAGCCATGGTTTTAAATATGAGCCAGAAGCAATAACATATTTACTGTACCCTATCAGACTGTCTAACACAATCAATTTTTGAACTGTGTATACATCACACGTCTACTCTATATAATTGTCCTTGTGTTCAACATATCAAACTCATAAAGCTCCTGCAGTGAAACTTTTTAAACACTGAAGAAAAAATAAGATAAAGTGTCCTCGTTCTGAATAGTCGCAAAGTGCAGTCTGTAAACCTATCGAACTTCTAAGAAATGTATAATACGGAAAATCGAAATAAGGCATGAAATCAACATGAACATCCAGATTGAACAATAATGCACAAAAAACAAGGCATGAAATCGAAAATGAAATCAAAATATGGAAAATCGAACTGGGCAAAAGATAATACCTGAAAGACTAGTGGCAGGGTCCAAATCTGAAGCCGGAATCAAATTTGGTAATCGTAATTGAAATCCAGTCGAATCGAAAGCTGAAAGAGCGCAGTGTTTTTCCTTCGTCTTCCTTGTTTTCGTGCTTTTTTAGGGATTTTCGTACTAGCACGAAAATGAAAATAAACCGCGTATAGAAAAAAGAAGGAAAAAGCGTGTTGGCACGGGTTAACGTTATTTGGTTCTACATGGTGATGCGGAGATTCATTTGCTTCAACTTATTTGCTTCCAAAATAACCAATCGATGCTAATTAATATAGTTGCATCAGTTGATATAACGTTGGTGATGCAACTAAAATCATTTGCTTTGAAAACAATGTACAACCGATGCTATTTAGATTTTTAACTCTTCTACCGCTTCCCTTATGCCAATTGCTTCAAAAGTTAAGGAGGAACTGACTCAAGTAATGTTGCTTGCATCGGTTGTTTGTACAACTGATGTAAATAATGCAATGCAACAGGTTTGTTTTGTAGTAGTGATTCTAAGGCCTTGTATATGATTCAACAAGCCTTGGATTACGAGATATTTCCAAGGATTGCCTCTGCAACCACATCAAAGATGGCTTGGGATATTCTAAAGAAGGAATATCTTGGAGATAAGAAAGTAATCACTGTGAGACTACAATCATTGAGAAGGGAGTTTGAAACAGCTCTCATGAAGGAAAAAGAATCTGTTCAAGACTATTTGTCACGAGTGTCTGTTGTGGTGCAACAGATGAGGTAATATGGAGAGACCATGACCAACGAGCATGTAGTTGGAAAGGTCTTAACAAGTCTTACAACCAAATTTGATCATGTTGTAGTTGGAAAGGTAATATGGAGAGACCATGACCAACGACCATGACCAACTCTGTTGAGTAAGAAAACAGTGCTGGAAGAAAGAGAAGGATCAAGGCCAAGGTGAACAAATAAATGAACAAAAAATTAAACTCTGTTGAGTAAGAAGATAGACTATTTCTAGCTCAACTTGTGCAACAAGACAAAAGGATGCCACCAAATTCAGCAAGTAAAGATGTGAGTCAACTATTTCATGTCAGGTGCAAAGAATATGTTTAAGCAGCTTGATTTATCTAAAAAAAGCACAGTAAGGCTTGGAGATGACAAACAACTTGAAGTTGAGGGAAAAGGTATAGTTTCTGTGAAGACAGAACATGGCAGTACAAAACTGTTGCATGAAGTACAATATGTTCCTCAACTTGCTCACAATCTTTAAAGTGTTGGACAGCTTATATGCTCTGGATTCTCTCTACTTTTTGAAGATGAGATGTGTTTGATAAAAGACAAAAAGTCCAAGGAGATTATAATGAAGGTTCCAATAGGAAAGAACAAGGTTTTTCCTCTGGAGTTGTCTACAAGAGGAGACAAAGCTTTGCTTGTGAAGGGTGATGAAAGTGCAAAACTGTGGCATCTAAGATATGGAAATTTAAATGTCCAGGGATTGAAGCTATTGAGTGCAAAGAAAATGGTGAATGGTTTTCCTAGGATTGGTGATCTTGAATTGTGTGAAGGATGCATATATGGAAAGAAAGCCAAGGGCTCTTTTCCAAAAGGAAAAGCATGGACAGTAAGTGAGTGTCTTGAACTACTTAATGCTGACCTGTGCGGATCAATGCAGACAGAATCACTTGGAGGAAGCAAGTACTTTCTGCTTATCACAGATGATTACAGCAGGATGAGTTGGGTATACTTCCAAAAGGTCAAGTCAGAGGCCTTCGAGAAATTCAAGAAATTTAAATCAATGGTTGAGAAACAAAGTAGCAAGCAAATAAAGGCATTGAGAACAGATAGAGGTGGTGAATTCTTATTTAAAGAGTTCATTGACTTCTGTGATGAGCATGGCATAAGGAGAGACCTAACAACACCTTACACACCGGAGCATAATGGGGTTGCAGAGAGAAAGAATAGAACAGTGGTGGAGATGGCAAGAAGTATGCTTAAAGCAAAAGGCATGCCAAATGAACTATGGAGTGAAGCAGCGCAACTGCAGTCTATTTATTAAACATTTCTCCAACCAAAGCTGTCTTAAATAGAACTCCTTTTGAAGCGTGGAGAGGTAAGCAACCAAGTGTGAGTCACTTGAAGATTTTTGGTTGCATTGCTTACACCTTAGTGAATCTAAGAAGTAAGCTTGATGATAAGTCAGAAAAGTGTATCTTTATAGGATACTCTTCTCAATCCATGGCCTACAGGTTGTTTAATCCTAATACTGGAAAAGTAATCATTAGCAGAAATGTGGTTTTCAATGTGTTGGATCTAGATTAACCCTAGAGGGGGGGTGAATAGGGTTTATCATAGTTTTTTCGTTGAATTAAAACTTACGAGATATTAAAATAATAAACAGATCACAGAATGCAACAAAAATAAAAGTGCAGAAAATAAATCACACACGAAGATACCCAGCTTCAGCAAAACCCTGCCTACTGCTGCATTTCTAAGGTTTTTACTAGGTAAAAGAACAGATCCCGCATACATGACCATGTACACTCGCGAACCCCTCGCTCCTATTCTATTCCTACGCTCAAAATCCTAGACTTATCTAAACCCCTAGATCAGATTTCCCCTAGTTTTACAGACACTAGTAAACTGCCAGTTAAACTCCTAACTGGATCCCCCTAGATTTTACAGATTCTAGAACCGATTGATTGTTTACAATACAATGTAAAAATAAAATACAAAAATAAAACAAAAACATAAAAACCCTAGATTTTAAACAAACTCCCTTAAGCCTAAAATAGAAGCCGGCCCATTTTCCTTTTAAGTCCGATCCTTTTATCTCTTGAGAAAAAAAATGGCGGCTGAAATGAAATCCGAACTAGGGTTTCTTTGATTCCCAAAACCCGCAATCGATTGCTTGTGAAAAAATAAATCTCTGATGGCTTCGACAACTTGTGGCTTGCTTCTCTATGATTTGGGAATTGGATGGCTTTCGATCGAAAATCCTGTGAGTAAATTCTTGTTTGATTTTTCTTTGTGCTCGTGATTTCGATATTGGTTTTTTCGATAGAACTTGCCGATGATGTGAATGGTGTTAAAATAGGGATAACAAACCCTAGAACAACTTTGATTTCACTATGTGACTTGCCCTGATTTTGCATGTTTAATGTTGCCTGATTTGTTGAATTGCGTGATTGATACATTGCCATGAATTCCCTTTGTTTTCCCGGGTTTCAATGATATTCAGGAAATGATTTGAATTGATATTCTAGCTCGAAAAATTTCACTTGTGCTTTATCCGGAAATTTTAATGATTTTCTTGGCCCCTTGATTAAGCATCGTCTAATTTGCCTTAAAAAACTAGACACGCTGATTACTTGCATGTGAATTCCTCTTTTATTCTTTCATTGGTGATTGTGAATGTGGATGGCTTTCTGGTCTTCAATGAGTTGTCCCTTTTGAAATGCTGCTAAAAAACTGTTTGCATCATTTTTGGAAATAAAAAAATGGAAATCCTGCCTAATATTTTAAACTTGCCAAACATGGATTGCTGATTTCACTAATTGAATACTTGCCACAATATTTATTCATTTCTGCAAAAACAATTGTATATGTGACCTTCAACATGATTTCAGGAAATCAGCTGCTTGCCTTAGTTGATTGTCGAATTAAAACTTACCAGATATTTCTGATTGTGTTTCCAAAAAAAAAATCTTTGCCAAATCTTTAAAACATCAATGCCAATTGATTTCATATGAATATTTTTGGAAAATTAAAAACCTTGAAAAACTGGAAGTCAATTGAATTGTTTTCCCATGTCACTTGCATGATCTTGCTCTGCCATGTTTGAACTGAAAAACTTTTAGACTTGCTGTTGGCACCATGTGCTTGACCCTTGTTCTTGTATATTTACATGAAGTTGCAACTTTCATGTATATGTTAACACTATGTTTGCTGTTTTTAGTGCCATGCACTTATGCATGTTCACATGCACTTATGAGCACCTGTATCTGGGCTGCCATGAACCACCCTTGTCTCACGATTGTGTTTATTAATGTTGGCTCCACCATTTATACTTGGTTGTTGCACCATGGTTAAAAAAAGTGTTTATCCTAGCTTGATTGAATATGCATATGAACCTGGTCCTTGCTCCTTATAGAAAATTCATCATCATTGTGCATTTGCCCTGCTGTTTATACTTCACTCTTGTGTTATTCTATGTAGACCATTATGAACTGCCACACCACTTTGTCATCCATATTGTCTTGACTTTTGGCTGATGCTCCTATATGTTTCTCTACCATTCTTGCTTGTGCATATGTTAACTGATGCTCTCCATTTTCTTGTGTTATGCTGCACCCAAAACTGGAAAAATTTGTAATTGCATTTGTATTTAAATCAAACCATTTGCAGCCTCGACCAACCATGCACTTGAAACACTTTTGAACCTTCCTTGAGTTGCACCATACATTTGAGTGTGAACATGTTGTTCTGGGATGAACCACCATGCTTTTTGTATCACCTATATTTGATGCTGATTTGAAATGTGTACCATGCTCGCATATATACCATTTCCATGTTGTAGTTCCACCATGCTATTGAGCTTCCATGATTACCCATTCATCTTGACTTGAGCTGCTTCACAATTTTGAATTTTCGCACATATGTGCTTACTCATCCATGCATTGTTGTTACATCAAAGAATTTTATCTTGAACTATGTTGACTCTACATGCACTTGAATGTGTATGTGATCACCGTGCACTGCATTGTCATCATGTCTGGTTTGTGATTTTACTATATTGTGTTGACTTTGACCTGTACACCATGCCTGGACATGCATGTGCAATGACACATGAACCATTTGTGTTTGTTGCACTTGTATTCACTTGCATTGTTTTGAATTTTCTGTTTTGTGATGATCTGAAAATTTTATTATTTGACCATTCATGTTGACCCATGTACACTTGCATTCCTGTATACATATGTGTATATATGCACATATGTGTGTGTACACATGTATGTATATATGTGTGGCTGACAGTTATGAATATATATCACCAGACCACTGCACTTTATTGAGGCTATTCAGAATCAGCTAGTTATGACGTTGGTTTTGATCAGCAGACCAGTGTGGTGTGTTGAGGTGGATCAGTGTGTACAAATGGATAGAAAAACAAATCGGATCAAGTCATGAAAAATGATGAGAAACACACACAAAAACTGAGGCAAATAAAATTTTAAAAATAAAATTTATATTTGCATGAATTTTGAATATTATTTATGTTTCATATACTTTGTGTGTGTTTATGTATATGACAGGTATGAAGACTGGACTGACTGAAGAATGCTGTGAAGACAGAAGATGAAGGACAAAAGACAGTGAAAATAACAGTGTATGAGTTAATGAGAGTGTCTTTATAAATATTGTTGTATAGAGTGAATGACAGAGTTGTAATGAGGATATTTGTATACGAATGAAATGAAGTATGGCAAATAGAGGAGTTATAAAAGATGTACTGTTTGAAATTGAAATAGAATATTTTTATTTAAATAAAATACTGTGAATATTTAAGTTGCTGTACAGTTGTATTTTATTTAATTAGAAATAATATATTCCTGTCTGTTGTAATATAACAGTACAATAAAAAACACATTAATAATAAAATATATTTGGTTGTTATTATCAAACAAAAATCATATAATTGTGTATACAACATCGTTATATACAACACAATGAAGATGGTGTTTGGGATTGGAATGAGAAATCTGTTGATAATAATGAGAAGGTAATCAAGTTTGAGAATGATGATGAGCAATTTCAACCAGCAATACAAAATGCAAGTTCTAATAACTCACCAAGTATATCAGTTTCTAGTCAAAGTCAATCCTCTCCAACCTCATCATGTGACTCAGCAAGCTCATCAAGTGATTCATTACCAAAAAGAATGAGATCTTTGAAAGAAATCTATGAGAAGTGTGACTTTGCTTTGCTAGTTACTGAACCACAACCTTTGAAGAGGCTGCAGATAAATATGAATGGAAGGAAGCAATGGAGGAGGAAATGAAGGCTATTGTGAGAAACAAAACTTGGGAGTTGGTTGATCTTCCAAAAGGAAAGAATGTAATTGGTCTAAAGTGGGTCTTCATAACCAAGTATAATACTGATGGTAGTGTGCAAAACACAAGGCAAGGCTTGTTGCAAAGGGGTATGCACAACAAGAAGGAAAGGACTATGAAGAAACTTTCTCACCGGTTGCAAGGTTTTAAACCGTAAGAATAAATCTAGCCTTAGCTGCTTAACAAGAACTGCCTGTGTTCCAATTTGATGTGAAGTCTGCATTCTTAAATGGCGAGCTGCAGGAAGAAGTATTTGTAGAGCAACCACAAGGCTTTGTCAAGGCAGGAAGTGCGAGCAAAGTTTATAAGTTGAACAAGGCTCTTTATGGACTGAAACAAGCTCCAAGAACTTGGTATAGCCGAATTAATAATTTCTTCATTAACAACAACTTTGCAAGGAGTGAGAATGAACCTACCTTGTATGTAAAGAGACAAGGTAAGCATGAGTTTATTGTGGTATGCTTGTATGTTGATGATATCATATATTTCAGCTCCTCACAGACACTGCTAGATGAGTTCAAACAAGCAATGACACATGAGTTCGAAATGACTGATTTGGGGCTGCTACAATACTTTCTTGGACTGGAAGTAAAGCAAAGAAAAAGTGGTGTTTTTATATGTCAAAGGAAGTATGCTGAAGACCTACTAAAGAAGTTTCACATTGAAGAGGAGGATGCAACTATCACTCCAATGAGTACAAATGTGAAGTTGCAGAGAGATTATGGAACAGGAAAGGCTAATGAAAGGCTATTCAGAAGTCTAGTTGGTGGTTTAAATTATCTTACTCATACTAGGCCAGGTATTTCATACTGTGTAAGTGTGGTGTCAAGATATATGCATAATCCAACCAAGCAACAATTCGGTGCAGCAAAAGAATTCTGAAATATGTCTCTGGAACAGTTGAGTATGGAATTTGGTATGAAAAATCCGAGACATTCAAGCTCGTTGGATATACTGATAGTGACCGGGCTGGTTGCATTGACGATAGAAAGAGCACATTAGGTTCGGTGTTCAAACTTGGTTCAGGTGCTGTTACTTGGAGCTCAAAGAAGCAGGATATGTTTGCATTATCTTCATCGGAGGCGGAGTATATTGCTGCTGGTGCAGCCGCAAGACAAGCTAGTTGGCTAAGGAAATTGCTTGTTGATTTATGCAGCAAGCAAGGTGAGGCTACTGAGATTTGGTGTGATAATAAATCAACTATAGCCATGACTAAGAATCCGACATTCCATGCAAGAATGAAGCACATAGAAGTGCAACATCATTACGTCAGAAAGCTTGTAGATGAAGAAAAAATAGTATTAAGGTTTTGTGGAACAAATGAGCAAAATGCAGAACTGTTTACTAAGAAGCTGAACATGCTAAGCACAAGTTCTTCATAGAGAGAATAGGAATGCGCAAGTTTGAATCAAGGGGAGGTGTTGAACTGTGATTCAATACCTGAGAAGCTGAAATGTTTTTCGTATGATGATGTGCCTGAAAAAATTTAATGAAGTACTGTTACTACTAAGAATAATGTTGCATGGGGGTGCTTGCTTTGGAAAAATAAAATAGTGTTTATTATTAAGTTATTGAGTCCAATAGTGAAACGTCATGTCATTTCATAATTGTCTAGAAATGTCTGCATATTTATATATGGGTACTCTATCAATGTAAACAGTGGACAATTCCTTCTCAAGCAATATATAAAAGAAAGTCTGTTGCTTTGTTCCCTTCTTCCTCTATATCTTGTACTTTTGACAACAAAGGAGACTGCATGTAGGAGATATTTTAGTGTTGAGTCTTTAACCTATACATTTCACAGCACTACTACTTAAAATCAATTATTTGATTTTTCATATAAGTAACAAGGAAGTCTGCATGGTAGAATAATGAACAAGCTTGGCTCAACTTGCAATATGAACACATGATAGAATAACAAACAAGCTCAGCTCAGATTGCAGTATGAATACACGCTATCATATTTCATACAAACAACACTAAAATCAACATCATCCTTCTTGTAACAAAGCATGTCAGCTGTTTAAACTTGTACCCCGCCCTGAGGCACTAGCTTGATCTCCCATAAGAAATCATACTCATAACCCAACTGTTAGGGTCCCAAACCAAAAGTTTTCCAATTTTCACCAACTGGCCAAGATAAACACAGTCTCTAAGCAAATGGATCAAACAATTATGTATTATAATTTATAGGAAAATATATTAGTGGCACTTGACCTTAAGATCCATACTTACAGATTGTACAGAATAAAGTTGTAAGGAATAAACAAAACTTGGCTATACAAAATTCGGCAAGGCACAATGAACATGTGAACATATTCTTGGTGGGTCACTCAAAAACATGTTAACGGCCACACGCTCTAACCAACTGAGCTATTCTAACTTGCTTTAATAATATTCAAATTGAATTGTATTATTATGTTACTAAAATCCGTAATCCTCACCGCCATAAGTACCCTTCCATACTATCCTGCCGTTTGCATTTGAAGTCAATCGATGGATGCCAAAAAAGAAATCTGTCAGTATATATGTTCAAAATACAGATAAATATCTGATATTCAGATAAAACTGATGCGGGTACGAAGACATGCACGTCTAAAAATATCTATTGGTGTTTCATCAAAATTAGTACATATTATGTATATTTTAGTATAATGAAAGTTATGTGTTTATTATTTTATTAAGTTAGAATAAAGGTTTGAACTTCTGTCCGGCACGCTAAAATCTCGGTGGTTACGTTCTGGTTCCGGCGTGCACCGGAGTAGAATATGGGAAAATTCTCATTTCGGGATCTAGGGCACAAAAAGAAAAGAAAAGAGGCGGAGGGGAGACAGAACAAAAATTTGGAGTAGCAAAACTAGAGGAGAACCCTCAATTTAGCTTTCATCAGCGAAGATTGATGTCAACTTTCAGTTTCTGGGTTGCACGGTTTTTCATACTCCATGGTTTTCTGAAGCTAGTTGAATGCATTGATTCAATAAAGAGAGAAAATGGGGATACTTGGGCCATTGATAACAATGGGCTTTAAATTTTTGTAATCATTAATTATAGTTAAGTAATAATGAGCTCTAAAGTTTTGCAATTATAATAAACTAATCGTGGGCTGCATAAATTTGTAACTATTGGCTGCATAAATTTGTAATTATAGTACTAGGACAAGAGACTGCCTAGGAAGTCCTCTCGCGCTTGAGTACGGGAGCCTTTGGCACTGGGTATCCGCCTTTTATATTGATCGGTAACATTATTGCATACTGGATACTGTGTATTCAAAAAAGTACCGGAACGGAATTAAAACGAAACTTCCGAAATTAATATTTGTTATTAAGTAGCTTACCATCAAAACCTATATATTATCATCATATTTGTTTATTTTTCATAATTTTATAACCAACTGGATTGAAAAATAAAATGTTAAAGCAAACTTTTATATGCATATTTATTGATTTATCGTTCGTTGCCTCAACAATACCCTATTTAATATTCAGCCATAAGGACACAATAAAAATGATACTATACAATATCATTATATTAGAAAATTATGCAAAATGACAAATATTTGCGTCATGGTAACAGTGGCGTGAGCTCGAAACTCGGAATGACATGCTAAGAGCTTACCATGTGCATACGCTAAGATCAGCCAGTTATGTGGTGCTCGTGGACTAGGCTAGGTGCACTAGGGAGGGTTTCATGACTCCGGTCGGTTTCCCTCCTGAAAGAATTCAAAAAAAAATATGCAAAAACTGATACAACACATGTTGTTCTTCTCATCAAATATTTGTCATTTTGCAATATTTAGTTGAAAATTTTGTCACTCTCACTAAAAAATTTAAGAGCATGTCATTGAAGGTAAAAATTGATAAATTTTGTCATTCATGTTGTTTTCTTGTATCCAGTATCCATTCGGGTCCGTCGATGCTAATCTCCAAAAATTATTCAGATTTTGATGCAAATATGACACTACCCACAACGTAATGCACCCATTGAAACACCTATTTATATTAACCTGATTATGTATTGAAGGAGGAAATAATTTGGATAAGGAAAAGGGACAGTTTAGAACCTAATAAAAATAGAAAATTTGTTAAGGAAAAATATACTTTTGAGTCTGGTTTATGTTACGACCCGAATTCGCTAGCCTCAGAGGAGACCAGAAAACACGGACTATAATGAGAACACGACAAATCAGAACATAAACAATAGAACATTTCATTGCTATTACATCAATTACATCATAGTATAAGAATATAACAGAGTATGAATAAATAATATACATCAGAAAATACCAAAGATTAAAATTACAAAGCAGCGGAGAAATAATACATAACACAATTGAAAGAGATACACGGATACAAAGCTTTCCGAGTATAGCTCCAGCTGTAAATCCAGGATCCAGGGAAAAGAAATAATCTGCAAAAACCAAAACTACTAGTTGTCCGTGTGGAAAATATGGGCACCCAGAGTTTACGTTAAAACAATAAACTCCAAGTCAGTCATGGGACTGGTGTGAGAACTAAAACAGTTATTAAATCCTAAATTTAAAAATAAAGTAAATCAAGGGACCACGCCGTATAACACGGAACGGGTTTACTCCCAAGAATACCAGTACATAAAAAGAATAGCGTAATGCTTTTCAAAAAATGAAGCTATTATGAGACTCAGGTCCCATCACACAATGCAACGCAAGCCGGAGAATAGAGTTTTCCCTTATAATAGCCAAAATGCTTGGTATGTTTTAGAACAAATCATTTTGATATTACTATAAGTGTATAGTGTCAAAAATCGCTTCAAATATAAATGTATCAATCATAGACGACATGGGTACCATATATCATGTTGCCATACTAGGCTCTACAATCAAAACCGAAATGTCACGTATTGAAAATTGGATTCCATCTATGATTCAAGGCCAAGGATGGCTCCTCACCGATTCAAGACACTCTAGCCAATGCCTCAGGACTCGGATGCTGGCGGGCCCTGTGAATGGTAGGGCCGGTCCACACTTACTTTTGTGGATTAATTATTCATGAACAATACGTTTCCCGGTCCTATCGGACCTCTCCATCGGCCCCATAGTGACCGATATATCCGAGGCGCCTCACTATCCATTATCCACATAGGTAAAAAAATATAAATGTCTGGGCTCCATACCATGACACCACCCATAGCTAGAAAGAAACGCAAGTTCTTCCTACGGTCACGATCTCGTTTTTGACTCATATGGAGGTGTGAGGCTCACGAATTAACGCTATACACAATGCTATGTTATTTAAAGTCGTGCTTTGATCATCAACCACATGACTCTGCTTTTCAACAGAAGCCCTTATCATTTGCATCTCAGCATGCCACATAGGCAATTCATGTCATGCGACTGATATCCATCAAGATACAATCTCTAAGCTCATACGTCTTAGAGAAAGGCGTTAAGCAAGAGAATAAATTCTCCACCGCCAAACAGATGTATATTTAATAGAAATCAATCAACATAGAATAAAATCCAATGTTAGACACACATCCATTTACTTGTTCATTCTGGGTCTGAACGAAACTGGCCTTATACCTCATCCCATATGTCCAATACAGGAGAGAGGTCCTTGCATATCACCTTATTCCTTATCCCATATGTCCAATACAGGAGAGAGGTCCTTGCATATCACGTCGATCTCCAAGTTCGTATGGACGATCACCACTTATTACATTGTCTTGGGTGTACAACCCAATCAAGACATCAGTAATCATCCAAACGAAGTGAAGATCTCCGATCTTCAACCATCATCTTCATTGTCGACTTATCGTCGAATCAGTTATTCAAAATGGGTTAAATCTGGTCTTTCCAAATAACTCGCGTATTTTATAATCAATAATCAAGTGCTATAAAAACACATCATACGCCTCATTCCAATTCAGAATATTCTTTTTATTCAAATATTCACATCATTAGGGAAATGTTCCCATTAATTTTATCAAAGATAAATTCTTTAAATTTATTCTTTAATCCTCCTTTGGATATCAGTTCAAACCAAATTAAGGTTTATCCAAACTAGTCGGGATTTGCGCACCTTACCGAAGCAATCATTTGTTTTATTTTCCAATCCCAACCTATTCATCCCATGGAGCAAAACTGGTAGCACTCCATATCTAACACCACGGTGTTATCGGTAAAATTAATTACCATTTCACGTTCAAATCTAATTAAAGATTTAACTATCGCCTGGAGTAAAACTAGTAGTACTCCATTCTCGATCATTTCCCAAATTTGATAATTTTAAATTATCACATTCTCATTTCAATATAATTAGAGATTCATTAAAACTCCAATTAGTTTTGTTCTTCCAACAATCATTAGTTAATGATTACTTAATTTTGGAAACACAAACATGCCACATCGACAATCTACACCGTACCACTGATTTCTGCCAATATATAATTTCTAAGCTCATACATCTTGGAGAAGGGTATTAAGAAAGAGAATATATTCTCCACCACCAAACAAATAAATATTTAGCAGAGATAAACAATACAGTTCGAAATGCAATGTTAGACATGTAATCCTATCTTTAACTGGGTTAACGAACCAATGTCATTTAAAACACAGTTCGCGATAAACCCAAAATCACATTCCATTAATTATGGAATCTTCACGGAAAACAGATCAATATATATAATCGATATCAATTTCTGTATCCGACTAATAATATAAATGTAATAACAACAAAGCCTTTTAAATTCCATATATATTAACAGTCTTCCTCCGCAGAAGCTCACTTCGATTATTACCAAATCGAATTCCATTCAATTAAAATTTAATATATTAAATTGAAAAACTTTACTTTGGAAAATTTCCATTAAATCTTAATAAAAAGATTTATAAATTCCAAATCACCCTTTATTGTAAATCGGGTTAAAGAACAAATGTCGTTAAAAACACAGTTCACAATAAACCCGATTCACATTCCATTTTATTCTAATTACTAAATATAACTGGAAACTCTAATAATATTAATTAAAAGATTTATTATTTTCACATGGGGTTTAAGAACAGTGTTACTGAAGACACCATTCACGACAAACCCAAAATCCATTTTGATATTAAATATAAGGCTCTAAACAGAAATTATATCGCATATATTCGATATCAAATTCTAAAACCAACACATATCGTATGGGGAATAACGATGTATATCTATTTTCCAAATTCCTCCACAATATCCGTATAGTCACGGAATCAAATATCGAAATATTCCGGAGATGATTTCTATTCAAATTCATTCCAATTCATATATTGGAAAATTCTGGTTAGATTAGAACCATTATCAAACCCAAATTATTTATTTAAAAACGTCGGATTATTTCTCTAGTTAGCATCTAGTTCATTTTGATAAAAATATATTTTTATCTTTACAAAATTGGAATTTTTCATCCAAATCCTTTCCAAATCATTTATTATGATTTTACACAAATTATTAATATTTTTAATAATTTCATCAAGGTCCGTACAGTCGGTTTCCAATAATGACCACCGAACTGCATCCATAGCGACCTTTTCCAAATTGGATTTGGACATAATTCCAAATCCAACCGTTAGATCAACTAGTGGATTAACACGGCATTTCAGGTCTAATCGAGGGGAACGGGTCGGATGGGAAGAACCCGACCCAGTCCTATTCTACACGCTGGAACAACTTGGCACTTGGACTCCTAGCATGCGAGTATCTCCAGATCGGATCGAGCTACAGGAACTCGACCCCCCTTTAGCCATACGAATTGAAGGACTTCAGCACTCGAGCATCAACCCGGGTCGGGTCACCCCCTACCCGACCCACCTGGGATGATGATTTCTACACACAACGTGACCTGCTTTCTAAGTAATTAACTACTCCACACTCCTACACTTTCGGATCTGGATACACTTGGCTGCACACGATTAGGAGAAGCATTCTCCACTACTCTCAAGATGTCCTCTACAGCTGTCACGTTGCACCCGAACCCTGGCCCTCCAATGCCTATAAATACATAATTTCATGGGCATTTCAAGGAACTTTTAGCACTTCGTTTGTTCATGTCTGCCATGGCCAATGCTCCTCCACAGATAATCACCATCTTCTTCAATAAAATTAATGAATTCGGAGAGAATTATTCATTGTATTCGAGTGATTGAGTGTTTATATTCATTGTAATTGTAACTTTTGAATGAATTAAGAAACTATAAAGTCAATGTAGGCTCGTTAACGCCGAACCACTATAAATCTCGTGTGTTTGATTGATTTTCTATGCTTTTAGATTATTATTCTCTACAAATCATAGTCAATTGGGTGTTAGTGGCATTTTTTGGTCTAACATTTTGGTGTTTTCATCGAGAAATGAAGATTCTCGGTGTTTAAGGATTTTTCAGTCTACTTATTGGATCACCAAGTCCAATGAGGAAATCCTGTGGATCTATTGGTATTGCAATCATGGAGATCACCAGACGTGAAGACATCTCCACGCCGTTCAACATCAGTTAACAAAATATAGAAATCGGCAAGCAGATCAGATGCACATGAAATCTTCGGATCGGATGCAGGTGAACAGCGACTCGAATTGAGTTGAATAGAGCAGATGATCAACGGCTCGGGTCTGATCCGACCCCACAAAGTCATATACTAGAACGCTGGATCTTGGAATGGCAGCACCAGTTCAAATCAGATGCTTCATATAACTCACTTTCATCTCCAGATCCAGGCATATAATCGATCACCTTCAAGCGCTAGGCTTCAATAACAACCTTCAAAGCTCTAATACCAAATTGTTGGGGGTAAATATCGCACAAATGAGTGAAAGTCAACTCGAATAAATATGAAAGTAATAATATTATGATGTAGTGAGATAAAACAAACAAGAACAAGAGTATTACAAAATTAAGTAAATATAGATTTTATACACGAATTATAATGGTTCCACTATAACGAGATAGTGTACATCCACTTTGGAAGACTAGATTTTATTATTTCTAAGAAAAAAGAATTTTACAAATTGATAATTGTGATTAAGAAAAAAAATAAGTAGATACAGTTGAGAGATGATGATTCCCCTCATGCTAATCTCTGCCTTTATATAAAGATTATTACTTAGATTACTTTAGCTGATTTGTGCTATATATAGTGATGCCTCGTTAATTTTTCAATTCCTACATGAAGTTTACATAAATTTACATGTGTTTGATGATATTCCATCTTTAATCTGCTAATTAGAAAATTAATTGATTGCTTCAAACTCTCAAAATAATTCTCTTCTCAGGTAGAGGATATATTGCCCTCTCTTTAACGCTATAAAAGAGGAAAATATGAAAAACAAGGATGATATTTTCATGTTTATTAATTTAAATTTGCTTCAATCCCCTATGATAATCCTTCTTCTTGTATAGATGATATAAAATCCACCTTATAACGCTGCAAAACTAGCAAATATATTTTAAATATGTTGTGACTTAAAATATAACAACACCATAATCTACAATATCTTTTAGAAATAAAATAACATCAAAATCTAAAATATCTCTTTCAAATCTTATTTTATATGGAAATGTTGTAGGACCAAATCTTATACTAATTTCTTTGTCAATGTTGTGTTGATGTATTGCAGATATCGGCAAATAAGGATGATATTTCCAGATTTGCCTAATGGTAATAGTTTTCTTAGTACTATGTAAGCGTAATAAGTGACTAATACCAAGGGTACATTGATAGTGTTATGTGGCTCCTTTATTTTCCATAGGTCCATCTATGTTTATTTATATAAATTGTGACACAAGTTGTACACTTACACACTAAGGTTATTCATTTTAATATTCCATTTGGAGTGGTCTAACTACTACTTTAGACTACCTTATGTGCATTTAAATTGTGCAAAAGTAATGTGCATTTCGATTAATTAAACGTTCCATCCGAGTATTATACTAGTAAACATACAAATATGTGCATTATTATATCTTCTACATGATGCAACAATTGTGTTGTAGTTGACCATGATTATTTCTAACTTTGTACTCATTTTATTTAATATGCATTATGTGTCAATAAATTTACCATTATCGGTCCATGACATATCGTACATCTTACCATCAGTAATGATATAACATTGGTAGCTAATTTTGACTTGCTAATAGTATCAGTATAGCAATTGTTTTCTCATATTACCATTTTTCTTACTTGAATGTATATATTTTAATATTGTTTTACTACAAACTTGAGTTTATTGCCATTCAATTCTTATAATAACGCCATTTACATATAATTTTAAAGAGGAATGCATGTTTGAAGTATGATCTATAAGGGTAATATAGGAGTAATACCTAACGGTAATGGAAATATAAACGGGTTGGACTAAACATTGATTTTGAAATACTCATGGGTGCAGGTTGGGCTTTTGTTTTGATTATTACAACCGATATGAGGTTTGAGTTTTAAAGTAGTACTCGATCTATTGACTGATCTGCTCTTTAATTTTGAATAGCAAAATTTAGATTTATCTAAGTCATTTTTGTGTTGTATCTTTGTGAATACCACGGTTTTATTTCTAGCACTGTAGCACATAACAAGTACACCACCATTTGCCGGAACACTTAAGAAGGTAAAACAACTAATAGGTTAGGAAGTTAGAAAAGTTAATAATTTGAGAGTTGATTTAACATATTATACATGATGCACGATGGTTTACAAATAAATGGGAATAAGATACTAAAATGCCACAACACAAAACAAGCTGATTCGTCGCCCTTTTTCTTTTGTGATTCATCACGGTTATAAACATGATAAATTTATAACACGAATAACCATGACAAATGTCAATCACGTTTACAACCGTTATAACTTCTGATTATTCTGTAAATACTTGGAACCTTTGTGGAGAGCTTTGTAATTATTGTTTTACTTTTATTCACTCCGTCTTTTCCCCCATTTCGATCAAATTGCACCAGATGTATTTTTCCTCCTATTCGCAATCTCCTCTTGCCGCGCATCCCTTCTGTTCGCAATCCGCATTGGGGATTCATGGTTCACATTGACAATTAGGGATTGCACTCTGATCGAAGGGTCACGTCGACAACCAGGTTGGAAGCGACATATTGTTCACGTATGGATCTAGGGTTTCGGTCGGTATGTACTGTTCACATCGAAATTAAGGTATATTAAAATTCTATTGATATTTAATTAATTTTGATTTGTATTAGTTTCTCTTCATTTCAAATTTTGATCTAGGTTTTTTGAAGCATTAATTTCAGGTGATTCAAAATATTTGAAGATTAATGCAGTATATTGTTTGATCATTTCTGCTAACCTGGGAAACAAATGATTTTTAATTTTGATTTTTGCATCTCTACTATATTTCGATCTGTTTCTACTAAATCTAATAGTATATACAAATTTTTGTAGTAATAAAGGGTCATAATTATTTGCTTCTTAGATTTCTGTGTTTAAATGCTTTTAAAAGTGCATAAACAAACTTGTATTTTTGCTGTAAGAATGAAATAAGAATAACTTGAAAAACTGGGAACCCTCTTTTCTCTTCCCTCTATCAAATATTTGCTTGTTTGAATTCTAACAAAAACACACGAATGCTATGCTATTTGAGATGGTTTTGAAATCTGTCTAGCTCAATATGCAAGTAAGGAAAGAATTTGTAAATTCGAAGTAAACTATGATATGTTAGATGAATTAAATGAAACAATTTCTAATCCTAGCAAATGCGTACCTGCTTTTGTCAATAACTAAGTGTGAAATATGAAAATCCTAATAAGATAGAAATCTATTAAACCTTTCTAAAAATACCTGTCATATTTTATTAGTTTACTACAATTATTCAAGAGAAAGATTGTTGGAACATGCAGCCTTCAAGCCACCCATGAGAAAAACATGGGCTGCCAACAAACTCTCCACCAACCGTGCCACCAACCCTCTCCAACCTCCACCAACCCTCTTCTTACCTTATAAATACATCCTTCCTCTTCATAACTTTCATCTCATCCCAATCTCATATCCAACAAGAAGTAAAGGAGCGAGCAAGCTTAGAGTGAGAACGAGTGTTGAATGAAAAGTATTTTGTGTAATCACTTTGTAATATTCTCTGAAATAAAAGATCTGCAGCAGCCCGGAGACGTAGGCATAATTGGCCGAACTCCGTTATCAAATTTGTGTGTCTCTTACCATTCTACATTTAATTTCTTTCCTCCACAAATATAATCATAAGGAAATTTGCATAATTTCCCAACAACTAGTATCAGAGCCATAATTTGTTAGAAAAGAAATCAAATTCGAGTGGGAGCGATGGCGGAAAATGAAGGAAAGGTGAAAATCGAGAAGTTTGATAGTGCTGACTTTGGCTTTTGGAAAATGCAAATTGAAGATTATCTATATCAGAAAAAGCTTTATCAACCTCTCTCGGAAAATAAGTCAGAGAGCATGAAGGATGAAGATTGGGCTCTTCTTGATAGACAAGCTCTTGGAGTTATTCGATTGACGTTATCTCGCAATGTTGCTTTCAACATAGCAAAGGAAAAGACCACGGCAGGTCTTATGGAGGCTCTCTCCAGTATGTACGAGAAGCCATCGGCCTTTAACAAAGTTCATTTGGTGAGGCTATTGTTCAATTTGCAGATGACAGAAGGTGCATCGGTAGCTCAACATCTCAATGAGCTAAATACAGTTACTTCTCAGCAAAGTTCAGTTGAAATTGAATTTGATGAAGAAGTACGAACGTTGATATTTTTGTCTTCCCTGCCGGAAAGTTGGAATGCTACTGTCACAGCAGTAAGTTGCTCATCGGGAAGCAATAAGTTAAAATTTGATGATATTCGTGATATGGTTCTCAGTGAAGAGATCCGACGAAGAGATACTGGTGAGTCGTCAAATTTTTCAATTTTGCATACACAATCAAGAGGAAGAAATTCAACACGAGGAAATGGACATAGCAAGTCGAACTACCGAGGTAGGTCGAAGGACTGGAGATCAAAATCCAGAAATCCCAACAATTCCCACAGCTCAAAGACCGTTGAGTGTTGGAATTGTGGAATGACCAGGCACTACAAAAATCAATGCAGAAGTGCACCAAAGGATCAGGAGGCGAAGGCAGAGACAAATGTTACTTCTACCTCAGGAGGATATGAAGCGTTGATATGCTCTTTGGAGAGCAAGGAAGAGTCTTGGATGCTAGACCCTGGAGCATCGTTTCATGCCACTTCGCAGAAAGAATTTTTCGAAAGGTACACCTATGGAAATTTTGGAAAAGTACATCTTGGTGACGATCAACCTTGTGATATCGTTGGTAAATGTGCTGTGAAGATTAAGCAAAATGCGTCGGTTTGGGAGCTAAAGGATGTCAAACACATACCGGAATTGAGAAAGAATTTGATCTCCGTAGGACAATTAGCTAGTGAAGGCTATACTACGACTTTTCATAGTGATGATTGGAAAATTTCAAAGGGTGCAATGACGATTGCTCACGGTAAGAAGAGTGGTACTCTTTACATGACAGCAGGAGCACGATGTTCAATCACTGTTGCAGCTAGCAACAAAAATTCCAACATATGGCACCAGAGGATAGGCCATATGAGTGAAAAGGGAATGAAGATTATGCACTCGAAGGGAAAACTTCTAGGTCTAAAGTCCGTGGAAATAGGAATGTGTGAAAATTGCATATTTGGAAAGCAGAATAGAGTCAGCTTTCAAATAAATGGTAAAACCCCAAAGAAGGAAAGACTGGAGCTTGTTCATTCCGATGTTTGGGGGCCAACGACCATCTCATCCATCGGTGCAAAGCATTACTTCGTTACTTTCATCGATGATCACTCGCGAAATGTATGGGTTAATTTTTTAAGGCATAAATCTGAAGTGTTCGAGGCTTTCAGGATATGGAAAGCTATGGTTGAAAATAAGACAAATCTAAAAATCAAAAAGCTTAGAACTGATAATGGAGGTGAATATGAAGACACCAGATTCAAGCAGTTCTGTTATGAGCACGGGATCAAAATGCAGAGAACCGTGTCGGGTACGCCTCAACACAATGGTGTAGCTGAGCGTATGAATCGAACGTTGACAGAAAGAGCCAGAAGCATTCGTATACAGTCAGATCTACCAAAGCAGTTCTGGGTAGAAGCAGTCAACACAACAGCTTATTTGATCAATAGAGGTTCTTCAGTTCCATTAGAGCATAAAATACCATAGGAGATATGGAGTGGAAAAGAGGTAAAATTATCACATTTAAAAGATTTCGGTTTCATAGCATATGTGCATATTAGTGATCAAGGCAGGAATAAACTTGATCCCAAATCCAAGAAATGCACTCTCATCGGCTATGGCGAAAACGAGTTTGGTTACCGCATTTGGGATGATGAAAACAAGAAGGTGATCCGTAGCCGAGATGTGATTTTTAACGAAAGAGTAATGTACAAAGACAGACACAAAACAGAAGTCAACGACTCAAGGCAGAGTGAGTCAGTATTTGCATATGCAAACGATATTCCAGATAGTCTCATCACAGAACCGACTATAGAAAGTGCTCAGCCTGATGAAATCATTGATCTGAGTAGTGTGGACCAGTCTGACACACTACAACATCCTACTCCAGTTCCTGAATTGAGAAGATCTTCTCGACCTCATGTACCTAACGAAAGATACATGAATTATTTATTGCTGACTGATGCAGGGGAACCTGAATGCTATGATGAAGCATCTCAAACTGAAGATGCTAGCAAGTGGGAGCTTGCCATGGAAGATGAGATGAAGTCTCTTATCTCCAAACAGACATGGGAACTAGTTGAGTTGCCCATAGGAAAGAAGGCACTTCACAATAAATGAGTGTATCGGGTGAAAGAGAAGCATGATGGTTCCAAGAGATACAAAGCTCGACTAGTTGTCAAAGGATTCCAACAGAAGGAAGGAGTGGACTACATTGACATTTTCTCTCCCGTTGTGAAGCTCAATACTATTAGGTCAGTATTAAGTATTGTTGCTATTGAAGAACTTCATCTTGAACAGTTAGATGTGAAGACTGCATTTCTTCAAGGAGACTTGGATGAGGAGATATACATGCACCAACCAGAAGGTTTCTTCGAGAAAGGGAAGAAGAACATGGTGTGTAGACTAAAGAAAAGCTTGTATGGCTTGAAACAAGCCCTAAGATAATGGTACAAAAAGTTTGATGGATTCATGCACAAGGAAGAGTTCCAGAAGTGCAATGCTGATTATTGTTGCTACTTCAAGCGATATAGGTCTAGTTATATCAGTTTACTACTTTATGTTGATGACATGTTAGTAGCAGGATCAAATATGGATGATATTAGAAGGTTGAAGCAGCAACTATCAAAGGAGTTTTAAATGAAAGACTTAGGCCCAAAAAAGAAGATTCTCGAAATGCAAATCACTAAAGATAAGCAGAAAGGACTCTTGCAGCTATCTCAGGCAGATTACATCAATCGTTTTTTGCAGAGATTCAACATGGATGATGCTAAGCCAGTTAGTACACCATTGGCCAGTCACTTTCGCCTATCCAAGGATCAGTTCCGGCAAACCGAGGAAGAAAGAAATTTCATGAATGGTGTTCCTTATTCCTCGGCTATTGGAAGCTTAATGTATGCCATGGTTTGTACAAGACCAGACATTGGCCATACAGTGGGAGTTGTTAGCAGGTTCATATCAAATCCAGGGAAAGCTCATTGGGAAGCAGTCAAGTGGATTTTGAGATATCTACGAGGTACCGTACATAACGCTTTGTACTTTGGTAAAGGGTAGGTTAAAGCTCAAGGCTATGTAGATGCAGAATTTGGGGGCGAAGTCGATCATCGAAGAAGTACTATAGGTTATGTATTCATGGTTGGAACTACAGCTGTTAGTTGGATGTCACAGGTACAGAAGATTGTCACTTTATCCACTACGAAAGCTGAGTATGTAGCAATCACCAAAACTAGTAAAGAGATGATATGGCTTCAAGGTTTGTTAACTGAGCTGGGATTCAAACAGGAAATGAATGTTTTATACAGTGATAGTCAAAGTGCAATACATTTGGCGAAGAATTCAGCACTTCATTCCAGAACCAAACATATCATTCTTCGTTATCACTTCATCAGATCTCTGCTAGAAGATGATGTGTTAATACTGGAGAAGATCGAAGGAAGCAAGAATTCAGCAGATATGTTGACAAAGACGGTAACCATCGATAAACTGAAGTTGTGTTCAACTTCAGTTGGTCTGCTAGAGTAAGAAGAGCAGAATGGTTGTTGCATCAATCAAGTTAAGAAGACGGATTGAAATCAGTCTTCAAGTGGGAGATTGTTGGAACATGCAGCCTTCAAGCCACCCATGAGAAAAACATGGGCTGCCACCAAACTCTCCACCAACCGTGCCACCAACCCCCACCAACCTCCACCAACCCTCTCCTTACCTTATAAATACATCCTTCCTCTTCATAACATTCATCTCATCCCAATCTCATATCCAACAAGAAGTAAAGGAGCGAGCAAGCTTAGAGTGAGAACGAGTGTTGAGTGAAAAATGCTTTGTGTAATCACTTTGTAATATTCTCTGAAATAAAAGATCTGCAGCTGTCCGGAGACGTAGGCATAAGTGGTCGAACTCCGTTATCAAATTTGCGTGTCTCTTACCATTCTACATTTAATTTCTTTTCTCCACAAATATAATCATAAGGAAATTTGCATAATTTCCCAACAAAGATGAGTTAGTTCCTATTAGTTTACTATAATTATTCAAAGGTGAAGTTGACCTTCGTCTTTAATGTTAAAGCAATCTTACTCTAGCTTCAACAACCATTAAATACTATCTGCACCTTTTAAAGTCCTGCTTTTTTTAAATTCTTATTTTTGGTTAGCCATGCTAGAACTTTAATAACCTCTAATTTATCTTACATTCAATCAGTTAGCCTTTTTTGGACCAGTGCTTGCATTTTCTGTTCTTAGAGATTAAGATGAAGGATGAAGTGAGACAAGGGGCGTCGCTTCAACAGTGATGTAAGTCCTAAGCATTTATGAGTAATTTGAATCAGCCCATAAAAACCTTAACAAAATTAAAGGTTTTAATAATTTAATATGTCGTTGCTATGTCTGTTTGTATCCACGTCCAATAGCAGACCATGAACCTTACAATTGTGTTTTACACACTATTTGAGCAGGTTTTGAAAACACTATAACATGCGTTTTGTCTAAAAAGAATATTAGAAACCACAAAGAGACACTGAAGCTTACAATTATTTCAGTAGTTCCTTAAGACTTCGTTGCTTTAGCTTTGTCTCCAAGTGAGATAGTTTGGTTAGGATTGAAATTAGCGGCTTCTTTGGGTACTCTTGATAGAGTGAGTAGAGTCTCCCAAATTGTTTGGTTGAAGTTAGGATATTTGAGGATGATGATACTGCAAGTATAATTTGATATAGTTTGATTCGCTGGCATTATACAACAAATGGAAGACAAGGTTATAAGTAAGAGGATGTTATAGTTATGCTATTTCTCAACTATCATTAGAGTCAACTTCTTTTCATTTCTACAGTATTGGCTTCTTTTTGGCAATAAAGCTTGAGAAACTAGCTGATTTTTTTTTTTCAAAAGCCTATTAAAAATTACATTGGCCTTATTATATGTGCTTACATTTACATATTGCACGTGAAAACGAGAGTACTAAAACAAAATATATTAATCTACATAGAAAATTATTATGGGGTTCTCTTTGATCGGTAAACATAATTATTAAAAGAACAATTGAACAGAAAAAACATTATTTTTATGCCAAATAGGTAGGAGATGGTCATCTTGCCACATTTTCCTGGGAAGTTTTCCAAAACTACTACTAAACTTGAAGCAGTTAGCAGCTGAAACAATGTCAAAAATGCGAAAGTTAGTAAATAATGTGATCTCATTGTTAGTGTCGTATGAGACTAATAAAAAAAATGAAGATATTGTGTGTGTATGTATATTAATACAACATAATAAATTGTATGGACCTGAATAGCTTTTGCTAAAACAGGCAGCTATATTTGAAAATTATGTGTTATTAAGGAGCATAGTCACTAGAATGTTCTCTATAATATCACCTTAAAGAGTGAGATATGAGCCTTTTATTACAAAGGCGATGATTTCGACCTCTGTGAGAATGCAAATTATCACACAATGTATGTGTTTCTTGTGCATGTTTCTATTTGGTTCTTTATCGGTGATATTAATTACCATAGTGAGGCACAGACAGATGATGGGTGATGCATAAGCAAGGGCTGCTTAGAAATTTTACATGCATTATTTTCTACATTCCAAGTGTCTGATGTTTGCGCATTGCAGATTCAAGCTAAATGTAAATTGTCTAGCTAGCTTACTTCATATTTGTTGCTGACCACTTTTATTGCACATGAATAAGATAACAAAACTATTTTATTTATTTTCCTAGTTGTTGACGGTCATTTTGAGTATTAATGTCAATGACGTATTTCTTTATGACCATCAAAAATTTGGTATTTTTGTCATTTTGAATTGTTTCTTTTTTCTTTTGTGAATTTAAGGTTGTGGAGAAAAACAGTGGAGACGATGGCTTCAAGATTGTGAATTCAAGGTTGCTAGAGATCCGTACAAAACAAAAAGAGTGGTATCACCTACACAACCAATAGGCCTCCAAGGAATAGCTAGAATTGTTCAAAAGAACTTGTGATAGGTGCGCCTAATGAACTGCCATACGACATCTTTTTATTTCTAAGTATTTTTCTTCTACCTCTTTTACTTCGTCAAATAAAGATAAAAGCAACCACTAGATGTTCATTCTTAAAAAAATTCAATGCTTCTGATCCTACAAAAATAATTCGTGCAAGTCGAGGTCTCTTACTTTATCAAAACCAATATGTATTTATTATATTTTTTTTATTGGTAACTGGGCCTCTGAATTGAAATTGTTATTGTGCACGCATTCATTTAATGATTTTACATTAAGGGTGCAGTTAATGAAATATATTCCTCCACTATTTCCTTTCTTAGTTTGTCAATACTTATTCATCGCCCATATTACTGCTAACCGCATGTTATCTTCATATAAATAATTGTTCTATGACTGAAATACAGAGAAAAAGACGTACCAAAGCAAATGGGCTAGACTAGAGGGTGTAAGAGAGCAAACTATTTCAACAGATAAAGGTTTTCATTCAAGTCAATAAGGTATTCAGTTTATATAGATATTTTTCTCAATCTTCTATCAAATGAATGTCTTTATATTCTTCATCAGTTTTAAGTACAACTAAGAAAAGAGTATGCATGTATATGTGTTTTTATTAAAATAAGTAGAATAATATTTCTTCGCATGTTTACTATTATAAAATTTTGCAAGCACGTATTCAGAATTGAAAGTAAGTATTTAGGTTTACTTTAATAACCAACCATGAGTTTTGCATATTAACAAAAAATTAATGGCAAATAATAATGGTCATTAACTGTGTAGCTATTCAGCTCTCACGTCATAAATGGTGAAATATTATTTGAAATGAATTACTCATAAATGAAATATATAATACCTAATATGAATGTAAGAATGCTACTTAGGGTATTTATTCTTTGTTATAGTGCAGTAATCTTCAAACTATGTTGTTGTAAAAATTACCTTCTCTTCTTATTTCATAAGAAAGTTAAAATACTAAGTGATAATGCATACATAAATGTTAAAACAAAAAGGGATTTGCTACAACGCCCAAAGCTTTTTTTGTCTGAATTCGCGGATCAGGTTTTGGACGGTTCTCACGCAAATACAGGTGGAATTAAATTCAGGAGGGTGGCAAATTCATCGGCAGTTCTGCCACATAAAGTGACTAAAGCAATTCCGGGCGTTGTAGCATTTTTTAAACAAAAATGTGTATGCCAAAGGCATTTATTAGTTTGATTATAAAATATAATTTATATAAGGCACATGCTTAATTAAAGATGGCTAATGTATTTTTAGGAATCAGTTTTGAATAAAAGAATCCTATTTGAAGCAAATCTTTGATGTTAAGATGGATTATTTTTACAAAAATAAACATGTCTGCATGGTAGATTTTTTTTTTTTTTTTTTTTTTTTTTTTTTTTTTTTTTTTTTGAAGAATAATCTTTGTAAATTTGTATAGGTTAGTTTTTTTTAATCTTTCTTCTAATGATTCTATTTAGAAGCTTAGTTTCTATTTAGCATTTCTGTCATAATTTTCTCCTAGAAAAAACAATAAACTCATCACTTTCAAGTGTATTAAATACAAAAGCAGGGCGACCAAGGTGGTTGCCTAGGGCCTCCGGCCATCCTCTGATCATGTGGGGCCTCAGATTTTTTGTTTCCTTTATTTATAACAGACTATAGAAACTTGACGAAAGCATTATATAGCTTAGCGGTTGTGTATGTGGCTTCCAAATTGAAGATCATGGGTTTGAGTCTCAGGTTTGACAGTTTTTAGGGCATCCGAATTTTCATATTTTGGTTTTCTTTTTTTGCTGTTGCTTTTTCGCCTTGGACCTCTGAAACTTCAGGTCTGCCCTGTGCAAAAGCATGTGTTGCCATCCTGAAGCTGACATTTTCTTTCTTAAAGCAATGGTTAATTAATTCTGATAAAACCATATACTGAAAATCATATTTAGTTGCTATTAGTAAAATTTGCAAATATTACATACAAAAGCAGACTTTTTTCATTATTGAAAACTATAATAACCCATCTTTTTAATTTCTTGCTTTTATTGATGATCTCCGGTTTGTTTAGAAAATAAATTCAATAGTAACTTTTAGACTATGTACAATTTTGTGTTTTTATTTCCTGTTATGTACGATTTCACGACTATATTGAAAGCAGATTCCTTTCGTTCTTGTATACGCATTGATTTATTTTATTTTCCTGCTATCTTTCCTACCTTCATTCTTTCCTACATGTATTTCAACAAACTGACGGACAATGCTTTGTATGCAACCATACCACTCATTTTTAAACATTTTATGTCTCATGCTTACATACATAAGCAAAATTACTGGTGTACGTTTTTTCTATATTTTTTGCTTTTACCATGCTTTGTTTACACTTAGACTTCTACCAATAAATTTAATCAACTACTCCACCGTATCATACAGTCTTATGCTGCTATACAGAATCGAACACGGTCATCACTGGGTATGAACATCTTTACTCACCGATCTTTGTTAGCACTTTAAAATTCCAATACCATTGCAAATATTACACTTTTTGGACATATTGAAGTGTCCTCATTTTGTTCGTATGTCTTATTTATCCTTCCGCTTTTGCATAAAACCAGACAACGCTCCTACTGTTTGTGCACACGCCTAGTACTGGCAGTATTAATCCATGTCTTATTATTTATTTATATATATATGGATCATAAGTCCTTACTTCAAAATTCTTAGTTTTAGTATGATTACTTATGATTCCTATTTTTTTTAAAAAGAAAAGTTTATTTCCATTTTTGGTAAAAGGACAAGATAACACTAATATTAATATTGTTTACTGAAAACAGGTTCTACATGATAAAACCACGCTAGTGTTGTGCTTTATACTGTAAAAAATGAAGGTAAATAAGGATTCCATCAAGGTATTATAATGACATTAGAGATTAATAGAAGCCATACGTGCTGTACTTGCACTCACCTTATCGTGTGTGTTACAGGTTTGCTTACAATGGAGATTCATTGATGATGGAAGGTGCAGACATTAGAGATGCAAGAATGAATTTAGAAGATGTATGTTAATGATGGTATATAACTTGCGGTATTCTGTACGAGATACATGTATGTGTGTTACTTTAAATATTGTGTATTGACTATTTGCAGCTAGCATGGAATCTATATTTACTGCCATGAAATGTATATTACTGGTATTTTTATTCTGTATTTAACTGGTATTAGAATTGAATATATATTTATCTACAAGCTTATTGAATTTGAAATACATGTTAGTGTGTTATTGACTAGTGTGGAAACAATAGTATAAAGTGTGCAATCAGTTATAAGGGTGGTAAAAATGAAAAATAAGCACCAGAACATTCGGTGAACTCACATTTATAACAGTTAGAAACTTTGATGAGCTCACGCTTATAACCGTTAGCACTTGCTCTTTACTCACGCTTATAACCGTTAGCACTTGATCTTTACTCACGCTTATAACCGTCAACACTTGATTTTTACTCATGCTTATAACCGTGAGTAAATTACCTATTTAACACGGTTATAACCGTGATAATATCTGTGACAAAATTCACCAATGTATGTTGGCTAAACGGTTATAACCGTTAGAATGCTAATTCCTCACGGTTATAAGCGTGATAATCGGGCCTTTACGGTGTTGTCACAAGCGCGACGACCCATGTGCGTGAAACGTAAATTAATATATTATTGACCCCTTACACCAATTAAATACAAACAGGTTACAATTGTAAGAAATAATTGCTGAACACAAAGGATAATGATGCGGCGGATATGTTTAGCAAGGCATTGCCGTTTTGGAAGTTCGAGCATTGCTCGAACTTAATTCGCTTTTTGGGTTGCTAGGTGGCGCGGGGTGGAGAAGTGATTTTGATTGTTTGATGGAAAGGAATAGCGGTGAGAGATTGGAAATCTATCTTCATGGTAAGTACTCGTTACACTCTCGAGTACATTGTCTTTTGGTGAGACGGGTTTTGGTTTGAATACTTTCAACACTTCGTTGGCGGGCGGTGGCCTTGCCGGAGCTCGTTAACGGAGTGCAATGGGTGGTGGCTTTGCCGGAGCTCATTGGGAAAGTATTCATGTTGGTTGGTCGAAGGTAGAAGGAAATTCTTGGGTGCATTGGAGTTTGGAGTTGAGATGGATATAGTATCGAGGTGGAGTGTTGAAGTATGCGATACTATATGTTGGATTGAATAGGATGAAGATAGCATCGAGTAGGAGAAGGCGGTGTGCAAATCAGAGCTTGATGGGGAAGATTGTGTTTGATGTAGCGAGGTGAAGCTGGAACAGAGCAGACGACTGTTGCTCCTTGGACAGACGTCTGTGACTACAGGGAACAATTTCCCGAGAGTCTCAACAGACGTCTGACCAAAGGGGGACAGACGTCTGTTGTCAGGAAATATGTTTCCCAAGAGCTCCTACAGACGTCTGTCATATAGGGGACAGACGTCTGAGCTGAGTGCAGAAGCACAAGTAATTCTCTGGGAGGGACAGACGTCTGTCAGGCCCTAGGATAGACATCTGAGGCGGCTAATGGGCTATTTCAGGCTGGAAATTTGGCAAGCTATTTTGTGAAGCTTTGAGGGCAATTTCGGGAATTGGCCCATTCCCATATATGCTACTTTCGATTTCCCTTTAGAGAGAGCTTGGATACTTGATTGAAATCAAAGGTTTATTCAAAAGGGTGAATTAGAGTTTATAACCTAATTCCAATTCTTCAATTATATTATCCTCATATTGAAATAAAGTGATTATTGGATCAATCTCTTGTATTCCTTTCATCGTGGTAATAAAATAATCTCTCCAAAGTGGATTTACACTAACAAGATGTTAGTGGAACCACTATAAATCCTTGTGTGATTTATTTTTGCTACTATGTTCATTAGTTTCTTGCTTGAGATTGAGATTTGGATTGTTCGTGATTGGTTGATCTCTGTTTGGTGACTAGAGTTATTATTTGGTTGGTTTTGCGAGTCTAACAACGGTTTAGTCTTCCGCTAGCGCTTTGTGGTTTAGATATCGGATTCGAGTAGTCTTGAGTTGGATTAATCACAATGGTTCCAACAGTTAGGTCATTAACTAGAAATACATTGCATAGAAAATCTGAATTTAGAATATTGGTTTCATTGTAATAGAAATTCAAGAGAAGTTTGAGGAATTTAATTTTAGACATATTAGATACCGAGTGCAACAAATTATTCTTCACATTATTGACTTTATGCATTCAATAATTGTATCTTTTCTATGGCCATACCATATGTTCCACTCTACTTCATGGGTGTTGCTTTCTACCAATATAATCCACTAGTAAGGGAAACCAAAGAATGTAATCTACCAGTATTGTCATAAATGCCTGAATTGCTTCCAAATATATATGGTCTAATACTCAAACATGATGATTTTACATGTTCTGAAAGACCGTAAAAAGCGCATGCCATATTTGGGCTGTTTACACTGCAGTCGACCAAATTTAATCATAACGCATGAATCAAGGATTAAAACATGGTATTCGGATTTTAGACAAAAAAACAAATAATACTCTCATATACCTAAGAATAAAATATGCATGTTAGGGAACATGATACCTGACCTTCACGGACATAATAATATATTGTGATACTTAAAAGCATGCATTCGCACTCTATAACCTTAGCCAGATACCAAACCTCTAAGGAGTGGCTACAGTCATGTGACCACCTATGCTAATTGCATAACCAAAAGGCCAAATACTATAAATACCCTACCTACTCATTGTTCCAAAGCATCCAAAATCCATTTAATTACACACCTCTAAGTTAAAACCATATCAATAATTAATGGCCTCTTCTTTTACATTCCAATTCACCCTCAGTCTTCTTTTCAGTATAATCTTAAAAGCATGCATAGCTTCAAGAATTCTCGTCCAACAATCTTCAAATGCTGAATACATAAAAATAAAATGTGGGGAAACAACACACCCATCGCCCTGCTACACTTCCCTGTCCTCGTATGCAAGCACAATCCAAAGAAGCCGATGCAGCTGGCACGCAATTCCTTCTCTGTAACACTAAACAGCGCACGTGCCTCGTCCACTGCCATGAAAGCAATGTGTGCATCACAAGGAATGAACCATGGGGTAGCAGCAGCCATGATAAACTACATGGAAACCATGAAAGAGTCAATGGAAGAGCTAAAGGACTCCATGCATGCAATGGACAATATGAATGGCAAGGACTTCGCATTCAGACTTAATAGTATTCAGACATGGGTCAGCGCAGTATTGACAGATGATGACACATGTATGGATGGATTTTCCAATAAAGTCATGGATGGAAAGATCAAGACAATTGTCAGAGGTCGCGTTTTGAATGTGGCTTAGCTGACCAGTAATTCTTTGGCTCTTATCAATACGCTTGTTGTGTCTCCTTAGACTTGTTATAGCTATATGTTACGCTATTGCACTGTGTAGTAGCTTCTTCCTTTCTTTATCCTTTTTTTGGGCTAATAGATTAAGTTTGCAAAATATTATGCTATCTACCTGTATAGCTTTTAGTTATGTATATTCAGATAGGTTGTAAGTTTGGAGTGATAATGCCTTGGTTTTCTATCTTATTGGTTTGACATGAAGGAAAGTGTAAATGAGTTTCTACAGCAGAGCTCAAAAAAAAAGATGAAAGAATCTTTTTTTATTTTATTTTTATTTTTATCTCTCTCACACATAGTACTTTTCCATAACATGCTTATATAGCTTCTACAGAACATTCTAGAGAACTCTATAGATGACCTTTTCTAGAGAACTCTATAGATGACCTTTGATTACTTGGTTCATGAACCTACAATAAATAAATATGAAAGTCCTTTGATTACTAGGTTCATGAACCTATAATAAATAAATATAAAAGTGCATTAATTTCAACACTCCCCCTTAATGCACTTGTTTAAAAACTCCAATGCGTTCACGTAAGTAGCAGAATTTTTCTTTTGGAAGAGCCTTTGTAAAAATGTCTGCTAGCTGTTCTTGAGTCTTACAATATTGTAGCTGTATCTCCCCTTCTTCAACTGCATCGCTGATTAAATGATATTTGATTGCAATGTGCTTCGTCCTCTCGTGACACACTGGATTCTTAGCTATAGAAATGGCTGATTTATTGTCACAGAGTAGAATTGTAGCTTCCTTTTGTTTTTCTCCAATCATGTGCATTTCTTCTTTCATTGCTTGCTGCCATACTTCATGTTTCTAAGCTTCTTCAAAATTTTCTGGTTCAGTAACCACAAAATTACAAGATTGATATATTTCACTCATTCTTCTGAATTTTCTTGCTGGAGTTTCACTCTCACCCTCTGATTTAGATGTGTGAGTGTGTTGATCTTGTTCTTCTCTTTCTTCAGTTTCTATGTGTTGATCTTGTTCTTCTCTTTCTTCAGTTTCTTCATTTGTTTCCAAAGAACTTGGTAGATTGACATGTTCAACTTGTTTTTCTTTCCAATCCCAGGCTGCATTTTCATCAAATAGAACATCTCTACTAACAACCAATTTGTTAGTTTCAACATTAAAAAACCTGTAACCTTTAGTCTCCATAGTATAACCAGTAAAAATACATTTTGTACTTTTATCATCAAGTTTAGAACGTTTCTCAGCAGGTATATGAACATAACCAATGCATCAAAATATTCTTAAATTACTTACAGATGGTTTTTCCCCACTCCATGCTTTAATAGGTGTCATGTTTCTTACAGCTTTTGTGGGACACCTGTTGAGGATGTACACAGCTGTGTTTGTAGCTTCAGCCCAGAATGTCTTTGGCAGTCCTTTTTCATTCATCATTGACCTGGCCATTTCAACAATTGTTCTATTTTTGCGTTCTGCAACTCCGTTCTGTTGTGGACTGTACCCTGCTGTGAGCTGCTTCCAAATGCCTTCATCTTTGCAATTTTCTTCAAATTCTTTAGAGGTATATTCACCTCCTCTATCACTCCGTATGCACTTAATGTCACAACCACTTTGTTTTTCTACAAGGGCTTTAAATCTCTTGAAAGTAATGAATGCTTCTGATTTTTCCTTTAGAAAATAAATCCAAGTCATTCGTGAAAAATCATCAATGAAAATTATAAAATACCTTTGTTCTCCCAACGATAGTGTTTTCATTGGACCACAAATGTCAGTATGTATAAGTTCCAAGCGTCCTTTTGCTCTCCATGATTTTCCTCTTGGATATGGCATTTTGTGGTGCTTTCCCATGATGCATCCTTCACACGGGTTCTTTTCATTTTGTATTTTGGGAAGACCGTCCACCATGTTCTTTTCTTTGAGAAGCTTTAATCCCTGAAAATTTAGATGGCAATATCTTTTATGCCAAAGCCATGATTGATCTTCCACTTCAGCCTTTAGAGCATTGTAGTTGAATATTAGTGGAAAGTTCCTGTTCCTCTCCATCTTTACTTTTGCAATGGCCTGTCTCTTGTTTTTTTCTCAAAGTTTCTGCACATATTATCCTCAAATACAAGACAATAGTCATGTTCCAAAAGCTGTCCAACACTTAATAAATTTTCTTTTAAATCTGGAACGAGAAGAACATCTCGTATATATTTGACTCCAGATTTTGTGTTGATAGCGATTGTTCCTTTGCCTTTTGCTTCTGCAACAGCTCCATTACCCATCCTCACCTTTGGGTTTATTGTTGTATCAATCTGCACAATGATATTTTTATCTTCACACATATGATTGCTGCATCCACTGTCTATATACCAGGCTTTCTTGTCTTCAGGAAGGCTGGAATGACAAGCATAAAATATTTGCTCTTCCTTGTTGTCCTCCTTTTCTTCTGTAAAATTTGCCTTCTCGACAATTTTAAATCTGCAGTCTTTTTCAATATGGCCAAATCTTCTACAATAATTACATTGAGGCTTACCCTTGAACCAACATTTAGATGTTATATGACTGGTTCTTTTGCAGATGTTGCAAAAAAAAATTGGGTTAGAACTTGTACCTCTATCATTCTGATTATTTTTCTAAGTGCTGGAATTGTCTTCTCTCTTCTTCCTCCAGTCTGACTTCTTTTGCTCCTGGTTGTAACCACCCTTCTTTGCAAATTGTTGTGGCTTCACCTTTGCTTCAGATACAAAAGCATTTTCTGATTGCTCAGCCTGTTTAAGTCTTCTTTTTTCATGTGCTTGAAGAGAGCCCATCAATTTTTTTACGGACAACTTGGTAAGATCTTTTGTTTCTTCAATAACGGAAACAATATATTCATATTTATCTGTTAAACTGATCAAAATTTTCTCCACAACATGTTGATCAGAAATATTATCAGCATAGGTTTTCATTTGATTCACAATCTCCATTACACGAGCATGATAACTTTGTACATTTTCAGAATCCTTCATTCTTAAATTTTGAAAATCTTTTTTAAGGGGTTGGAAATTAATGCTTCGTACCTTTTCATCTCCATGGAATTCACCTTCTAGAATATCCCATGCCTCTTTTACTATTGAAGTTGTTGATATCCTTGTGAAAATTGGTTTTGTGACTCCCATCTGAAGTTTGCTCAGTGCTTTTGCATCTTGGCGACGAGACGTTTCAATTTTCTTTAATTCTTGTTCATGCAAGTTTGTTTCATCTTCAGGTTCTGTAAATCCTTTCTCCACAATATTCCACAAGCCTTCTGCCCTTAGAACAGTTTTTATTTTGATCTTCCAGTAGTCATAATCTTCACCATCAAAGACAAGAATTAGAGATGATTCTGAATTTGACGCCATGAAATCACTTCTTGTTTCAATCCCAGATTAGAATCGAAAAACCGCTCTGATACCAATTTGAAGGAATGTGTAAATGAGTTGCTACAGCAGAGCTCAAAAAAAAAAAAAGATGAAAGAATCTCTTTTTATTTTATTTTTATTTTTATCTCTCTCACACATAGTACTTTTCCATAACATGCTTAAATAGCTTCTACAGAACATTCTAGAGAACTCTATAGATGAGCTTTTCTAGAGAACTCTATAGATGACCTTTGATTACTTGGTTCATGAACCTACAATAAATAAATATGAAAGTCCTTTGATTACTAGGTTCATGAACCTATAATAAATAAATATAAAAGTGCATTAATTTCAACATGACAAACATTTATTCAGACATAAAATATCTCCTTTTCAAATAAAATCCTTCTCTGTTATTGAAAATTATATAGAAGGATACAACAAAGCTGTCAGTAAATTCTACTAATTTATATTTGTGGCACCAAACCTCCTCCAGAAAATTTAATAGAACCAAAATGCTGATGATGGAAAATGGTTGAAGTGAACAGAACTGAACTATGGTTTGTAGATGGGAGCAGTTGAGGAAAATGTTTTTTTTCCTTTAAAAAAAAGTAAAAACAAAACAAAAGGAAAACAAGAAAATCAACGCTTACCCTAACAACCCAAGGATGATGCAGCATATAAAACTGCTCACATATGCACATAAATTAAGCTCTATCTAAAATTCATCAGAACCTGAACAGGATATCATCAGAGCAGAAGGAGATGAACATAAGAGTCAAAAGGGATCAAGTCAGCTCAATTTTTTTCAAATGCGCTTTGCGCTACCATCGACCTTAACTTTGGCACCCACTATCGATCAAAATTTGTTCTCCTTTTAACCACCAGAATAACCAATTAATCTGTTGTTATCAAATTCCTTACATAAAAATCCCATCAGTTTCAACTACCTTCACTTCAATCCAGAAAAAGTCTAAAATTTGCAAGGTGAAAGCAACTCATTGTCATTTTGCTGTTGCATACCCTTATATAAACATCAAGCATTGATTTCTGTCCAGTTTCTACTACAGGTGAGCGTTTGCTTGGTTTGGTTTATCCGACGATGAAAATTGTCAAACCAAACTAAAACCGACAAAAATGAAAATCAAACCAAACCAACCAAATTAAGTTTGATTGGTTATCCGATTTAACGGAACTAAAATTATTTTTGACATTATAATACTAAAATAAATTATAAATATACGCTTAAAGTATTATTATTCATGATTCTTATGCTTTCTAAAGTAATTTTGGAAAGCAAATCACCTGTACAGTTGATTATTTCTGGTAATTTTGACACATGCAATGATTGAAATATACTAAGATAACTAAACTAATTTAAAATATTATTATAATATCGCTAATTTTGAAAATGTAATAAAGATTTGGTAATTTGGTTAAACCGATAGCCAAACAAAATATTTTATTGGACCGATTGCAACCAATCTAATTTCATAACCAAACCAAGTCAACCAAAATAAATTGGTTTGGTTGGTTTATTTGTTCAACCAAATAATGTTCACCCTCCTTCGATCAATCTTATAAACCCGAATAAAAGGTTCATTTGTCAATTTTGGTTTGTTTAAAATGAAAGAATCTTAATGATTAGGATGCTCTATATGATGATGCAATAACTATTCATGAAATGTGTGAATCTAATTTAACATGAAGAAATTTGAATTGATCGGCATCTTTCTTCCAAGACTATTTTCATCGATTAACATATCAGTATAAGTATAAATTTGGAGAAACCCATGGAATATTCAAGGAGTAAGGCAATGGAATGTTTTGATGAGTCCTGTACATTGATTCAAGATAAATGATTTAAACCACAATTAAAATGAATATGTTATGGATCGATCTTTATTTTCCTCATTGTATCGGTTTTATTGATCGACCCTCATCGATAAGGATATCACATAATGATACCACATGAATTGTTCAAATCTCAAACGAATATAACTGAGAACGATTAAGTTATTAATCAACCGATAGGTACCGATCGATCACCCCCAATTGATAAGAAACGATCAATTGTCTGAAAAAGTCGATTTGGACCAACTTCGTGTTAGAATTTGTGATACAATATTTCCATTTGCTGAAGATTGGAAGATATTATTTATTATGGTGATAGAATATTTCCAATTAGAGAAGATTTGGGAATATAATATTTCCAATTTGCAGAAGATTTGGAAGATATCAGACATTTATTGCTCTTTTATTTGAAAAAGGGATAAGCAATAAATTACCTACATAAGTGGAAGGATTTGAAGAAGGTTTCTTTTTGGGATAGTGAAGTAAGGAATCAATTCCTTAATTGGTTGGTTAAACAAGGAAGCCTATCAGGAGAATTGGAGAATTAATTAGACACTGATTTATATCATAAATCAATTACTTCAACCCCAAGCATTAATCCTTATATAAGGATAGGGATTAGATGAATGTATTATCATCTCAAAAATGTGAGGTGTATCATCTCTAAAAGTTCTTCTTCTTCCCTACTATCATTCTTGTAATTTTTCTTTTTGAGAAAAATAATAAAATCTCCTCTCCCCAAGTGGACGTACACTAACAAGACGTTAGTGGAACCACTATAAACCTCTTGTGTTATTTCTTTAATTGCTAGATCTGTGATTGCTTTGCTGGTGACTATCTGTTGTTTGTTTTGCCTCACCATCAATCCGTTCCTGTTCGTTTTTTTCCCGCAACAATTGGTATCAGAGCTACGAGGTTGATTGAGAAAGGGTGTTAGGCATTATGGCAGGAGATGAGGAGAATTCAGCAATTGTATCAAGGTCATATGTCAAAGGGACATATATAGCAGCAGGATCTCAGTTAGAAATAGAAAGATGGAATGGGGACAAAGACTTCGAGAAGTGGCAATGGAGGATGAAAGTTGTTCTGATGAGGAATAATGTTCAACCTGTGGTATTTGCTCCTGAGGAGTTGACGGATGGTATTTCAGCCGTGGAAAGGAAGGAGATGGAACGATGGGCGTTTACTACTTCATAATTGGCAATGGGAGAAAATGTCATTTCAGAGATTAGCGGTGAGACCACTGCTAAGGACATTTGGATCAAGCTGGAAAAACTCTATCTAAAGAAGTCACTAACCAACCGTATGATTTTGCTGAAGATATTTTTCACTATGTGGATGGGAGATGGTACTTCAGTGAAGGCACATCTTGATGTGAAGGCGGGTCTTCTATCTGAGGACTTGAAGGATCAGATGAAGGAGTTGACTGAAGGTAAAGGAGGAAGTAGTAAGGAAGCCTTATTAGCTGGTATGGAGAGAGGGGAGAAGAAGAAGAAAATAAAGTCAAGAGATGGGAAGCACTGTACTTGGAGAGTCAAGGGTTGGAGCCTACAGTTCTCGTGGAAAGATGTCAAAGCTAGGCATACGAGAAGGGACTTTGAGTTTCTGCATAGGCAGAATATGATCAAAGGGGAAAGCTTCAACAAGGTGGGATTTTACCAAGAGGATGTGCTTGAAAAGCGGAAGAAGGGATCGTCTGAAATTGGTCAGAGATCAAAGGAGAAAGCAGTGGATATGCATAAGTCTTTGCAGACTGCTAAGTTCGGGCGTTGCTCGAACTGGAATCACTTATCGAAATGCTAGGTGCCACGTGGTGGCACGGTGTGGGGAGAGAGTTGAAATGGTTCATGGAGACGTTTGTTTTCATGGTGAAGATTGATAGGTCTTACTTGAAGGGGTTACTTTGTACACTTTGTTGGCAGGCGGTGGCGTTGCCGGAGTATGTTGACAAAGTGCAATGGGTGATGACCATGCCGATGCTCATTGAGGGAAGTAACCATATTGTCTTGTCCGAGAAGATGTTTAGAGTAAGAGGATGTAGGTGGAGTTGGTAGGCTTTCAAGGAAATATAGTATCCAGGTGGTGATTGCTAGAATTTGTGATACAATATTTCCATTTGCTGAAGATTGGAAGATATTATTGATTATGGTGATATAATATTTCCAATTAGAGAAGATTTGGGAATATAATATTTCCAATTTGCAGAAGATTTGGAAGATATCAGACATTTATTGCTCTTTTATTTGTAAAAGGGATAGACAATAAATTACCTACATAAGTGGAAGGTTTGAAGAAGGTTTCTTTTTGGGATAGTGAAGTAAGGAATTAATTCCCTAATTGGTTGGTTAAACAAATAAGCCTATCAGGAGAATTGGAGAATTAATTAGGTATTGATTTATATCATAAATCAATTACTTCAACCACAAGCATTAATCCTTATATAAGGATAGAGATTAGATGAATGTATTATCATCTCAAAAATGTGAGGTGTATCATTTCTAAAAGTTCTTCTTCTTCCCTACTATCAGTCTTGTAATTTTTCTTTTTGAGAAAAGTAATAAAATCTCCTCTTCCCAAGTGGACGTACACTAACAAGACGTTAGTGGAACCACTATAAACCTCTTATGTTATTTCTTTTATTGTTAGATCTTTGATTGTTTGCTGGTGACTATCTGTTGTTTGTTTTGCCTCACCATCAATCCGTTCCTATTCGGTTTTTTTTTTCGCAACACTTCGGCAAATTCTATTTACATCCAATTTTTCCCTGAGTTCACCTAGCAAATTTTTAAAAACCAGAGGAATACGACATTTTGTTTATAACTAAAAAAAAAGTCATTCTTCATAGGGGCCCTATGTGGTGTCCTAAAGGCACCTCGTAGCGTCCCTATGAGATGACCTAAAGACACCTCATAGTCGTAATGGCTCTATGATGGATTTTGAAGTAAAAAAATATATATAGCAAAAAAGAACAGTTTTGTCATTAGTTTTGCTGGGTTAACTCAGCACAAACCTGGATTGAAATAGAATTTGCCAACTACTTTTTATTTGAACGGTTTGGAGATGAAGAATTCACAAGGACACAAGTCAAAATGCAAACCCGGTGATAGGTTCTTCGCTGAATCAGCTATTGGCTTATTTTGTTAAACAGTCTGCTTTCCCTCTGCAGCCTTACTTACATATTCTACCCTGGTTAGCTGGACAACAGAACATCTCCAATATCCATAAATGTTGTACCCAACTTGATAGTAATTTTGTGAATTGAGGAATATCAGATGCCTGCGACATACGCTTTTCGCAAAAGACACAAATGAAGTTGAACTTTTGCAAGTAGCAGCAACACTAGCCAAATTGTATACCGGCTTCATTTTCACCAAGTCATCAATGTAAGGAGAGAATGCATTTGGCTTGGCATGAAGTGGTTTGCAATAAATTGCCTGTCTTATCCATTATCTTGCTTTGCTATACAAAGATATGAAAATGATCCATGTTAATTTTGCTTAAATCTGAACATTAGAAATAATAATAATAATAATAATAATAATAATAATAATGTGAAAAATATCTCATAACCTTCTTGCTTTTGTAATATTGTCGGACATATCAATCCACTGCACATGTATGGCATAGTACAAATGGTATGGGATAGTAGATAACTCGTAACTATGAAGTATGAACTCATTTTCATTTAAATATCCTTGTTCTTCCTCTAGATATTTATACATGTCACACACATTGTATCAATTTGAGGTCCGAGATTAACAAAAACTTTAATGACGATCTATACAGAAACAGAATTAACTCCATCGATTGTTTTCATTTTGCTTTCTTGCTTCTTATTAGATATTTAGAAATCAAACTAATATGTTAGTTGACAATGACATATCTCATATATCCACAAGTGAGTATACTCAACTTGCATACAACTTTCACAATATGGTGAAGTGACCAAGATAAAGAGAAAGTAGGCATTTAACCTCCCATGAAATAGACTGCAATAATTTGCCAGTCTTATCCATCTTATCTATGTTTTATCACATCCGAAGGGTCCTCCAACTGGCTTGCTATAAAATATCTCATAACTCTAAAAATTATAACCCCCTGTTTTTCTCAATAATCTTCAGGTTTTATCTATCAACTTTTTATGTGGATTATTATGTTGCTGTACTTACACATGGTCAGATGTCACCACTCAAACCTTTTATTGTTATCAAATCCCAAATTGTGGTCATGTATACCGAACTAAATGTAAAACAAAATGATTTTACTTGTTATGTAAAACTGTATGCCATATTTGGGTTGCTTGCATTGCATTACAGCCAAAAATCTAATTGAAATCCTGTAACTAAAGCTTTTAACATGATATTGCCGACAGGGAAACTATAGGATTCCACTCACTGACAGGAAAATTCGGTTGGCTGTTTCTGATATATCTGAGAATATATTGATCAGCTTGTGTATATGCATCTCATTGAATTATTTTCTAAATTTTTTGTTGTTTTCAAAATTTAATTAAAAGATAATCCATAATTTATTTATGTACGTAGAACATAATTTAGGACGCTGGTGCTATTTAAAACTGAATCATGTTATCTTCGAATCAAGGAAGATTAACGGTAGATTTTGGTCATTCAAAAATCTAGCATTCACAGTTAGTTTATACTCTATCACAGTCAATTTTCTCATTTTTAACCGAATTTGTGGTATCAAGTCTACTCAACCAAATTATACATAAGATTTAGATACTCGATATATAAGGTTTGAATCTCCTTAGACCATAACCAACCATCCGTTCTGTTCAGTTATTCTCTCTCATATTCTGAAACTGGTCCAACGAGCCGAGCACCCAGAAGGGGAGAACCAGCCACGGACTGGTTGGGAGCGGGGATACAACGACAAAGATATTGCCGTTATAAATATTACAACGGCAAAGTCTTTGCCGTTGTAATATTATAACGGCAAACACTTTGCCGTTATAACATTATAACGGCAAAGTGTTTGCCGTTATAATGTCCCCCCCTCAAAACCCTCGCCGCCACCCCCCTCAGCTTCATTTCTCCTTCCCCTTCTTCAAACCCGAAAACCCATTTCCCTCCCCCATTTTTCACCCAATTTTCTCCACCAATTCACCAATCCGTCAGTTTTTAACCAAATTAACTAGCTTGTGTGAGATATTAGTTCGAAAATATGGCTAGATTACTAAAAAATTTCGCCAAAAAATTCATGCACGGCGACGATCGTGGCGCCGGCGGGAGTGGTGAAGGTGGTAGTGGCCAACAGCCAGTGCTCGGAATAGAAGACTTACTTGTAGCCGCCGAAAACATGGAGAACGAAGAAGCAGAGGTGCAACAGGGAGGCGGTCATCGGGGACGTGGCGGGCGTAGAGGCGGACGAGCAGGCAGGGCACGTAGGGGTGTTGGATCAGTTGCCGCTAGAGAGGGCCAACTCGATGGCTATGTGGATATGAACCTCAGCGCCGCGAAGCTTCCTACGCTATCCAACTTTCGCATTCTTCCAGATGACGAAGTACACGTTAGCACGCAGTCGAGTTTGGCTGTAAGTATTTTTAGTATTATTTACATAGTATTCTTTGAGTGTTATATATTGGGTAGATGGTATAACATTTTGTTGAACCGTTAACAGTCGCGGAATATACGTCCACGTGGTTCGTTAGCGACCACACTTAGATATTATCATGCACACTTGGCGGGTAAGGAGGGGGTCGCAGGACTGTTACATGCTCTTGGATTTCAATTTTTTCTAGGTAATATTATAGACCTTTTAATGAAATAAGTGGATAATTTAGTAGTCATATTTTATCTTATTGTGCGATTTGCTATTTTAGGAATAAACCATGTTATAAATGCCGATGTCCAATTGTGTGCAGCCATTGCTCTACGGTGGTACAAAACCACCCACACATTTCACTTTCCTTGTGGTGAGTTAGGACTTACACCGCTTGATTTCTCCATGCTTACTGGTATTAGCATTGGAGTAAGTGCTTATCCCCAAATGCCTTATGACGATGGTCGATGGCGTGATCGTGCACTTGTTCATGATCTACTGCCTCATTTGGATGTTTCTGCTACGTCGTATCAGGCAGAAGGCGCTATTAGAGTGAGCGCGATCCGTGCGGCTATGGACAAGATACTCGAGCACTACTCTGTTAATGACGACTTGGAGCTTGCTCGATTATTTGTGTTATACCTTATGGGTAACCTTTTCTTTAGTTCTTCGAGCAGTAGCGTTCCTGTGGGGTTTTTTGCGGTCGCGGCTGAGATAAATGCCGATGGGGCGATTTTATATGATTGGGGCACACCTATCCTTGCATACCTATACAGATGTCTCGACATGCAGTGCACCATCACTGATTCTCAGGTTTCTTTATTTGGATTCTGGGAGTTGTTACAGTATTGGTACTTTGAGTACTCTAGGAACTTTCATTTTATCACCCGTATTGCTGACCCATCGACCTTTTTCCCCCGTATATGCTTTTGGACTGCGGACAACCGGGGGCCCAGAGATAATGTGTCACGCCATGTGTTTCCCGTTGCCCATAACCGGATTGAGCTGAGGATGTATAGGGATCAGATTCTATGGCATCCATTTGAGCAGAGTACATCCATCGATCTTGAGATCATACAGATTGCTAGGATGCTTGCCGGACGGAGATTTCCACTTATATCTTGTCCCGTGGCGCTAGGTGCTTATTGGTATCTTGGTGAGAGGTGCTGGAGACAGTTGTATGACTTCGATGCTATTCCGGATGATCCACACCCACATACTTATCGGTGTATGATTTACCCGACGGAGCAGCTAGATATAGCCAGGACAACAGGCTGGTGGACGGCTGAGAGCTTTGTTATTATCGGGGAGTGTTACCTTACCTTCTGGCGTAGATTTTTCACCGGGTCCTCTGATACGATTACGCATGCAGCATCGATTGATTTAGTAGGGCCATCTGCTATACGACACGGCATACGTCCACCTGTTGTCGAGGATGTTACCCAGTCCAGTCAGAGTTTTCGTGCAGCTGATCATGTGGCGGCCGCCAGTCATTTTGGATGGACCATGGCAGTGCCCACCATTGGACCGGATCGTTACGTTGACGTGTTTCATCCTCCGGCCCATCACGATTACACGGATCCTACACAGGTATCATATCATGATCTGTATGATATGCAGATGGGGATTAGGCATACGGGCTATATAGAGCATAGGCGTAGCCTAGATTACTATGATGGTGAGCTACGTCGTGTTGTAGAGGAGGCACGACAGCAGCAGGCGCATTTAGAGGCCCAGCTTGAGGCAGAGCGCAAGAGACTTCAGGACTTGCAGATGTATTACCACCATAGGTCTAGTGCTGGGTCCAGTCAGCCTCCAGATGTTGGTGATCATGAGAGACGTCATCGGCGCCGCACACGTCCACGTACACATTCAGATGACTCGGACGAGTGAGTTACTATCACTTTTATGTACTTTTGCAGTTGTCAGGTGTATGGTCCTACTGTTGGAGTAGACATTCTGCATTTTTTGAGTACCAGTGTTATGTACTTTTGTTGTATTACCACTGTTATGTACTTTTGTTGTTCTACGTATTCCTAGTTGATAGTTGTCTGTTCTTGTTGTTTGAGTAGACGTTCTGTATTTGTTCACTACCATGATTATGTACTTTCGATGTTTTACGTTTTCGCAGTTGTCAGTTGTATGTTCCTATTGTTTGAGTATGCGTTCTGTATTTGTTGACTACCGCTATTATGTGCTTTCGATGTATTTTGTGTACGTTTTGATTATGTTTCTGTGTAGAGACTACATTTGGTTATGTGTAGACACTGTATTTATGTGTAGAGAATGTTTTTGTGTAGAGCCGATATCTTCTGTTGTTCTAGTTCCTGTAAGAGTTATTTGGAATGTAATAACGTTTGAATTTGATGTTGAACAAGGTTTCCCTCTTCTCGTGTAGAAATGCAAAATTCTTAAACAGCACGCCAACATAACAAGGTTTACATATAACTCCATATTCTACGCACAAACAGCAAAGTAAATAGACAGTAAAACAACAATAAAATCACAATACCATAAGCCTACTCAGTTCCATAGCGGGTCAACCAACTGTAGTGTAGTTTATACGCTTCGTAACCAACGAACTGCTCACCATACTCGAAAAGGTAACGAGAATCATATGTTGCTTGATTTGTTTAAAATATGTTCTCGTCTTCAACAGTTTCGATAATCTTTGTGTACCGATCACAAGCGTCTGCAAAATGACGATTAGCCATTTGGATTTCAACCGATGTTCGTGTAGTGGGCCGGGAACGATGGTTGTTGTATAGCCTCGTGATCATTGCCCATCTTTCTTCATATGTTAAACCACCTCCACTTTGCATTAGCAACTCATCTCTCTTTTCAACCTCAATATAGGATTTTACGAGGGCCAGCAAATCCTTAGACAAAAAATCTGGAGTAGGAGAATTATTACAAGCACTATTACTAGGTCGTTGATTTACTGGAGAAGGACGCGGAGCTGTAACCGCTCGATGCTGAATCGCGACGGGCACCTCTTCAACTTGTGTATCATGAACTAAACCCTTTTCGTTATCGTTCACTAAGTTTCGTTTGTACTCATCAAAAATCCTTCCCATTTCTTCATAACTTATTTTTGAATTGTCCATGTAACCTGTGCATCAGTAGAATTAGTAGAGTAACTAGAAGTACGAATTTTGTTGATAATAAACGTTACCTTTAAGAAAACAAGAAAATAAATTTTCTCCCGTTACTCTACAACGGTGCTGCTTGAAGCTGTAGAAGGTATGAGATGGATTATCAGATATGGAGTACTTATAAGGGCAATGTACGACCAACATTTACAATTCAACATACTTGAATACGGTTTACAGGGTTCTCGTGTTATTATGGTTTATTCTGTACAATGTCCGGTCACATCATTGCAATTACGTATGCTTTGGAACTAGAGGAAGAAATAAGAAAGCTGCGAAATCAAGTTAACGACCTAAGTAATTCAAATTATCGACTCCAACGTGGATTAAATTAGGATTTAAATATTTTATGTTATGCTAATATGTACTGTATCGTTACGCATCCTATCACTTGTATCGTATCGCTTGTATCGTATCACTTGTATCATTATTTGATGTTACTATGTTCTGCTGTTCTAGTTCCTGTATGTGTTGTTTGAAATGTATTAACGTTTCGTAACCATCTGTAGTTGGTCGACGGACTGTAGCACATTGACTGGTCACGTCTTGCACAGTTCGCATAGTGCAGTCATCTTTTATGTGACAGTGGCGTCATGTCACTCTTTGTCGAGAGTTATTGGAATATAGTCCAGCTCTCAGTCTGTAGCCACAGGGGGTCGTCCTCGATACACTTTATCACTAAAAAGCAGATTCCCTACAGTGTTCCCTACAGTCGTACCAGTGACCGGTTACATCAGTATTTTGTTTGTTTACCTACACAAGCTTTGAAAATCACAAAGTGTAGCTAGTGACCATTCACACCATAACTAATATTGCAGCTATATATACATATGTTACTTAGTCACAACTTACCGCACTCAAACACCTTCGTTCTCATTCTTAGAGCACATCCTTCTATTAGAACTCACTGAAGATGTCTTCGTGGTCATCTTCTACAGACTCCGAGGAACAGGCGTACAACGAAATGAGGCTACAGGAGCTTCAAGACGAATTTCAGTTCCTAAACCAAATTAGACCGCAAACTGAACCGTCGTACGAACAGCTGAACGTTCAACCTCCATATGAAACTCAAGTCCCACCTGTTCAAGTATCATCTGAACAAGCTGTCACTCAGTCAACTCAGGAAGCAGAGTTCTTTCGTGTACCACTGCAGGAACAAATAGTTGATTCCTATCCAGTTCATTGCTACTGCGGGTACGCGGTTGAAGTTGTGGTTCAAGCAGAGGGAAACAATATAGGTCGGCGCATTCAGCGATGCCCAGCCTTTCCAAATGGTTGCAATTACACGGAATGGATAGACCAACCTTTGTGTCCTCGGGGAATAGCATATTGTAACGAACTCGAACGGGAAAATAGACGTGTTCGAAGTGATAATGAGCAGTTGCGATTGAACATTAGGCGACGCCCGTAAGACTAAACGTAAAATGCATTTTAATGAAGTTACTAATTCCTACTCCATGCTTTGATTGAGCTAGTTCGCATGTACTATCGTCAGTTGTTGTGTCTGTATGAACTATTTCAATGGTGCCATCACATGAAATGTTGGCATTTACTATTAATCTCATGATATTACGTTAGATTCCCTACAGTGTCCGGTCACATCATTGCAGCACGATAAATGGTGCCATCACAAGAAATGTTGGCATGTACTATTAACCTCGTGATATTATGTTAGATTCTCTACATTGTCCAATCACATCATTGCAGAACGAAAAATGGTGCCATTACTATTAATTACGTATACTGTTGTCATTTAATTCGGAAGAGACTACCAGCACCAAAAAAAGGGTCGTCCACCAGTGCTTTAACCATTTCAATTCACGAAATGGTTACGAAAAATGGGCCGTTCCCAGGTGCCTTATTTCTGCTTGCGACATAATGAAAACAACTATAATATCATGACAACTAGTAGAACTATTGACAAACCATAATCATACAAACTTCAACAACTAGTACAACTATTGAGCAATTGAAACAACTGGAACAATGACAACTAGTAGAACAGAAGGAAATGCCAAACCATAATCATACAAACTACAACAACTGAGCACACCAGCATCAAATTCAAACACGTACACCTACCATGGTTTAGGGAAAGGACCATCTCTTGTCTTACCGGCATTAATCTTGCTCAAGCGTCTTATTTCTGCTTGTGCTTCGAGTGCATACTGATGTCCACGTTCGCAAATGGGAGGGTCAATCCACTCCTTAAAGCAACAACAATCAATGGCATCAGGATAATTCATGTGGTCGTTGAAGGCTTCACAACCGAAAAATCGACGACCGGCATTTGTTTCGGTCTTGTCAACAACAACGACCGACACTTGTCCACAATAGCAAACAGGGTTGGATCCAATCGTCCCTAGTGGCTCGGAAACCTTCCCTTCGCGTACAATTTCTTTTCCAGCTCTTTGATAAACGGAATGAGCATCGTCATTTGAATACTGTTGGTGTTGGGATAGGGGTTTCTTGCTTACACCTTTTTTTCCGCTTCGCTTGGGTGCAGAAGAAGACATTTTTTGGGTTGTACAACTTGAAGTTGAAAAGGTAGTGTGTTAGTGTGGAAGAAGGAGGAGGTAGGTTGATATATAATGGGAGGGATTGCGACCGTTTAAGTAGCCGTTGGGGCGCAACGGCTATAAAATAAAAAAGCAAACAGTTTGCCGTTATATTTTTATAACGGCAAACTCCTTTATGCATTGGTAACTGCATCTCCTCCTACATATATCGAATGTCGTTTCACTAAAACCCTATCCATCTACTTAGAGCGTAGTCATGCCAATTTCTTATCCATCTTCTTACAATTACACGGACCTTATTTCTGGACCATCAAATCCTAATCCGTCCGCATCTAGAGAACCAACCGAGTGGTATATTGAAATGGAAGAGCGACACAATGACGAGGTGCGACAATTAAAGCTCGAAGCAGGAATGCACGAAATGGAAATAAGCAATCAGCAAGACAATCCAGCACGACAACATGACCGTAGGGCTAACCTTGTAATTCCTCGTGTAAGAGCCACGGTTGAAGAAGGCGAGGTGCAATCCGCAAATATTGTATGCTTTTGTGGTTTTGAAGCACCGCAATTAGTCGTCCGTCATGGAAAAGACGTTGGACGACGATATTATACTTGTCCAGTACGAAACAACGGATGCGAGTTCGGATAGTGGATAGATGATCGCTTTCCCCGTCGAGCAATTACGTATGCTTTGGAACTAGAGGAAGAAATAAGAAAGCTGCGAAATCAAGTTAACGACCTAAGTAATTCAAATTATCGACTCCAACGTGGATTAAATTAGGATTTAAATATTTTATGTTATGCTAATATGTACTGTATCGTTACGCATCCTATCACTTGTATCGTATCGCTTGTATCGTATCACTTGTATCGTTATTTGATGTTACTATGTTCTGCTGTTCTAGTTCCTGTATGTGTTGTTTGAAATGTATTAACGTTTCGTAACCATCTGTAGTTGGTCGACGGACTGTAGCACATTGACTGGTCACGTCTTGCACAGTTCGCATAGTGCAGTCATCTTTTATGTGACAGTGGCATCATGTCACTCTTTGTCGAGAGTTATTGGAATATAGTCCAGCTCTCAGTCTGTAGCCACAGGGGGTCGTCCTCGATACACTTTATCACTAAAAAGCAGATTCCCTACAGTGTTCCCTACAGTCGTACCAGTGACCGGTTACATCAGTATTTTGTTTGTTTACCTACACAAGCTTTGAAAATCACAAAGTGTAGCTAGTGACCATTCACACCATAACTAATATTGCAGCTATATATACATATGTTACTTAGTCACAACTTACCGCACTCAAACACCTTCGAAAAATTATGAAATTTGCCACGCTCACATATTGATTCGAAAAATTATGAAATTTGAAATCTAGCAATAACTTGACATCACGGATCCAACAAAAGTGGTTTCGTCGAAATCCGAGGTCGTTTGCAAAATTTCCATTTTTAAGGGCCTGAATTCCATAGCGACTGTTAAGAATTTTCAATTGGACATATCTTTTGATTCCCGCTATGAAATCTTGATTTTTCGGATTCGTTGGACCAGATTGTTTTGCACCCGGTACATTCAATTGAAGTTTGAAATCGAATTATCGAACTACCGCGCCATTTTCAATTCTATTTATAATTATATATAATTATTTATATTCTAACGACGACGTATATAATATATACGTTCGAACTATATTCAAAATAAATTTCTCGTCGATATTATTTAAAATATTCTATTTTAAATGTCCAAAATTCACATCACAACAACTGGCCGAATTGACTACCTAATGACAGAGCCATTATTGGCAACCAATTAGTGCCAACCTTTCACATCACAACAACAGTCCGAATTGAGTACTCAATGACAGAACCATTATTGCCAACCATTTAGTGCCAACCTTTCACATCACAACAACTATCCGAATTGACTACTCAATGACAGAACCATCATGTTGGAACCATTATTGCCACCCATTATTGCCTACATGTACTCTATGTCAGAGATATTTAGTTTACCATCCCTGCTTATATATATCTCTCGTTCGGATACGCTTAGAGATAATAACGAAACTCAACTTATAAAAAAGAAAGCAATGGATCCAAATCTATACTACCATTACTACAAAAACAAGAAGAATCAAACTGATAATTCCGAACTAGAAGTGGAGCAAGAGACGGAGGAGGAGCTGGAACAGCACGCAATGGTTGCGTATTCCAATTATTTCGCTGAAGGCTCAACTAGCAACCATCGGGGTAGCATGCATGGCCGGATTGACCGACGGTATAAGAGAGACTACAAGGATGGACATGAAAGACTAATGAGGGATTACTTCATCGACAATCCAACCTTTGATATAACTTTGTTCCGCCGTCGTTACCGTATGAGTCCGGCTATTTTCTCAAAAATATATCTTAAACTTCACCAGTCAAATCCATATTTCACTTATAGACTGAACGGAGCACAAGAAATCGGCCATTCACCACACATCAAAATCACCTCGGCGTTGAGGATGTTAAGCTATGGAACATCTGGCGATCAAATGGATGAATATTTCAGAATCGCAGCATCAACAGCAATAGAGTGTCTGAAAGAATTCTGTAAAACAGTTGTTACAGAGTTTGGGAAGGAGTATCTACGGACGCCTGGACCTAACGATATAACCAGGATACTACGCAGGGCAGAAGCCAGAGGATTTCCAGGTATGATTGGAAGTTTAGATTGCATGCATTGGGCTTGGAAAAACTGCCCAACGGGATGGAAAGGAATGTTCACCGGACATAAGAAAGTGCCATCAATGATCCTTGAAGCAGTAGCAACAGACGATTTATGGGTTTGGCATGCTTTTTTTGGAGTCCCAGGTTCATTGAATGATATAAATGTTTTAAAACAATCATATCTTTTCACAGAACTTGCTAAAGGATTGTCAACAGATGTTTCATATAAACTTGGTAATATCGAACACAAAACTGGGTACTACCTAGTCGATGGAATATACCCAAAGTGGAGAACTTTGATGCAAGGGTACAAAGTTCCATCAAATGATAAAGAAAGGTATTTCACTGAAAAAGTAGCTAGCTACAGAAAGGACATCGAACGTACGTTTGGTGTTTTACAAGCCCGATTTCATATTTTACGAAATCCTACTCGTTTTCATGATGCAAGAGTGCTTTCAAAAATCATGTATGCTTGTATAATAATACATAACATGATTGTGGAGTCTGAAAGAGGCGGATATAAGAATCAAAAGTCTAATTATCCTGACATGTTTACGGGCTCAAATGCAAAACCCCATAAAGATGTAAACTCAATGGAAGAATATGTTGATATGGTTCAACACATTGAAGATCAAGTTGCACACTTCCAATTGCGTGACCAGTTGGTGGAACATTTGTGGGCGCATAAAGGAAGGAATAGTCGGAATCAGTAGTTGGTACTAGAACTATGTATCAGTGTGTAGTCGTGTACTATGTATCATTTGAACTATCTATCAGTGCGTACTTGAGTCAATAAATGTGATTTCCAATCATATTGTAGATTGTATCATTATTTCAACTCAACCCAACATATACAGCTCGTACATAAACAACAACTACTACATTAATACTAGAAACAGGTCACAATCATATTACAACTCACCCCAACATATATAGCTAGTACATAAACACCCACCAGCACATAAATACTACAAACAGTTCACAATCATATTACAACTTAACCCAACATACATAGCTAGTCCATATACGAGCCAATAACGCTTCCGCTTCTGCTTCCTTTGTTTTTTCTATACTCTCCAATCTGCTTGGCTACTAGTTCTTGCTGTAGAGGGGTAAGCTTACTAAAATCACATGTAATCATTTTAACATAATTATTCTCTCGCGCCAAAGCTTTCTGCTCCTCCAGCTTCTTTTCTTCCATGGCTTGTTTCTCCGCATGTTCTTGTCTGCGGAGCTCTCGATCATCCCTAACTGCCTTTTGGAAATCTTCGTCGCTACGGTTTCTTTCCACCGAAAATCGAGCTCTATGCTCTTTTGTTGCCTTAGATGAACTGTCCATTGTTTCCATAAATCTAGCAAACTCTGCACCTCGTTGCTCCAGCTGAATTGCCTTGGATCTGCCGACAGGTCATCCATCACTACTTCCAAATAAAGGGTTTCTTTCTTGCGAACTCGGGCCACTTCCTGGACTAGAATCAGAGTAGTTCATCCTTCTAGCTTTGTTCTGCTGCTCAAACATGAAGTTGCTGGGGTTCTTCCACTTCGGCAACCTAGATAGAAGCTCATAACAGTCTTGGAATTTAAATGGATGACCATACTTTTGCTGGTAGGCCTTTCGTGACTCTTCAATCTGTAACACAAAGTGGATATTGTATGAGCGTATGTCATTTCTAACTAATCGATCATAGTATAGTAAGTTATTTTTCAAAGTAATCTACGCTACTTACAACGTCATAAGGTGCAGCACCGCTTTGCTGTCTGTTCTCCAAGGCTGTCAGTATTGCAAGATAGTTCTGACACGCGGCATTCATAACTCTATAACCGCCTCTAAGTGATGCCCATGTTCTATTCCTCGCTTCCAACGAATTGTAGAACTCTGCTACTCTTTCCCAAAATTTCTCACCTTTCATATTATTTCCAACAATGCTGTCTTGTGAAATGCGTATCCACGATTTAGCAAGTGAAACGTACTGCTCGGAAGTAAACTTACATTGTTTTCTTCTTCCATCCGCTGGTATATCTTCCCCTTCAGCATTATCATCCTCAATATCTTCTATTCCGTGATTCGGCTCCGATTCAACTTCGGTTTGGTGTCGTTTACTGAAAATGCTCCTTAAAGACTTCACCTTCTTCTTCTTCTTTTGGTTATATTCGGGACTGATAGGTGCAACGTATTCTTCATTCAATTCTTCAGAATTTGTAACATTTACTTCCTCATTTGCATCTTCCTCCTCCTCCTCTGTAGAAGTCCCAACATTTTCTTCGGTAGTAGGAGAGACATACCCATACGAAAACTGTCTTTGCAGATTTTGAATCGCTTCGCGGTCACGAACCTCGGTCTGTTGCGGAGTTAGGTGAGGTTGTTGACTTTGCTCGGTCTGCATCATCATTGACATATACGACGAATGATCGTCGTACACGCCTACCCCGGGCGGTCGTTGGTAAAACTGTGGCGGGACGGACGATTGGATGGGAGGAAAATAAGGAGGACCGAGCGGTTGGTACGGTGGACGGTATGGATAATTTGAATACGGCGAGTAGCCATATTCGTGAGATGGCTGCAACGATTGCTGTTGTTGGATTGACCGTTGCATCGCATACGATGACGAGTGCGGTTGGGACATGAGTTTCTTGTTTATGGTTTTTTTCCCGCTTCGCTTGGGTGCAGACGAAGACATTTTGTTGATGAAGAAGTTGGGAAGGTGGAGTGGTTGTGTGGAGGAGGAAGAAGAAGGAGATAGGGTGGTTTATAGGGAGGAAGTGAACTAGCCGTTGGGGTTGCAACGGCTAGATCTTATAACGGCAAACTGTTTGCCGTTATAAGATTATAACGGCAAACACTTTGCCGTTATAATCTTATAACGGCAAAGTGTTTGCCGTTATAATCTTATAACGGCAAACAGTTTGCCGTTATAAGAACCAATCTCTGTTGGGTGAACCAGCCACGGAGGAGCTCAAAACTAGCCACAGACCAGCCACGGGTGAGTGAAAAAGCCATACCTGGTTGCTCCGTGGCTTGTTTAGTAACTGAACAAGCCATTGTTGGTTGTGCTCTTATAAACAGTAGCGGGGAAGGGTGCATAAGCTTCAGCTGGTAACAGAACAAATTTGTAATATTATTTACTAAGTAAAAAATAGTTATGAGATAATGCAAAGTGTAGTCCTACATTAGTAGGAATAAAAAATAAAAAGCAGAAGGAAATTAAAGGACGCTGACAGATCATCATGCAAGAAGAAAATGCATGCTTCACACTCGGCAAGTAGCATTGCATAACTACTGTTTGAATTTTGTTCTGTGTTGTTTTGTGACGCTTTATAGGCTTTTGTTTGTTAAATAAAGAAACCATGTTGAAAATTAATGGTGTTACGTGCACATAATATGTCTGAAATTTGTGCGCCAAGAGACTGCAGGTAGGAGATATTTTAGTGTTGAGTCATTAACCTATGTACACAGCTCTATTACTTAAAATCAATTATTTGATTTTCATATAAGCAACAAGGAAGTCTGCATGGTAGAATAATGAACAAGTTCAGCTCAGCTTGCAATATGAACACATGACAGAACAACAAACAAGCTCGGCTCAGCTTGCAGTATGAATACACACTATCTTATCTCATATAAGCAACACTAAAATCAACATCATCCTTCTTGTAACAAAGCATGTCATATGAATACACACTACTTGTTATAACCGTTGTGATTAATCCGATTCAAGACCACTCGAATCCGATATCTAAACCACAATACACTAACGGAAGACTAGATCGTTGTTAGACTTGCAAAAACAACCAAAGCAATAACTCTAGTCACAAAACCAATATCAACCAATCACGAAAAATCCAAATCTCAATTACAAGCAAGAAACTAATGACCAAGTAGCAAAAATAAATCACACAAGGATTTATAGTGGTTCCACTAACATCTTGTTAGTGTACATCCACTTTGGAAAGAGTATTTTATTACCACGATGAAAGGAATACAAGAGATTGATCCAATAATCACTATATTTCAATATAGAAAAGAGTTTGAGGAGAATAGAATTGAAGAATTTGAATTAGGTTATAAACCCTAATTCTCCCTTGAGAATAAACCCTTGATGCCAAATCAAGTATCCAAGCTCCCTCTAATTCACTTCAGAAAATAGCTTATATAGGGATAGGTCAATTACCCAAATTGCCCCCGCATCTTCACAAATCAGTCTGTCATGTTTTCAGCCCAAAACAGCCCATATGCCTCGACAGACGTCTGTCGTGGGGTTGACAGACGTCTGTTCCCTCCCAGGGAATTATTTGGGCTTCAGCTCAGACGTCTGTCCCCAGTATGACAGACGTCTGTTGAGCTCAGACGTCTGTCCCCCATGGGACAGACGTCTATCCAAACTTTCGGGAAACATTCCCCTGTAGTGACAGACGTCTGTCGTCCCATACGACAGACGTCTGTTCTCCTGCACACAGAACAGCTTGCACAATTCAATCCATAACTTTCTCATGCGATATCCGATTTGTGAACGGTTTCCTCCTATGCGAAGCTATCTCCGACCACTTCAATCTACCATATGGTATCGCGTATTACAACACTCCACCTCGATACTATAACCATTTCAACTTCAAACTCCAATGCACCATGCATTTCCTTCTATCTTCGACCAAGCAACATGAATACTTTCCCAATGAGATCCGACAAAGCCACCACCCATTGCACTCCACTAGTGAGTTCAGGCAAAGCCCCCACCCGCCAATGAAGTGTTGAAAGTATTCAAACCAAACCATCTCACCATAAGACAGTGTACCCGGGAGTGAAGCGAGTACTTACCATGAAGATAGATTTCCAATCTCTCACCGCTATTCCTTTTCCATCAAACACAAAATCACTCTCTCCACCTTGTGCCACCCCGTGGCACCTAGCAACTCAACAAGCGAATTAAGTTCGAGCAATGCTTGAACTTTCCATACGGCAATGCCTTCGTAAACATATCCGCCGCATTATCCTTTGTGTGCACTTTCCGAAGGTATACTAGCTTACCCTCATCCATGGCTACAAGAAATGACTCTCTCACCTCAATATGCTTGGTCCGTGAGCTAAAAGCCAAATTTTCCGCCAAATGGATAGCACTTTGGCTATCACATCGAACATCAACACTTTCATGTTCGAAACCCAAGTCACACAACAATCGCTTCAAGTAGAGTGCTTCCTTGGCCGCTTCCACAGCGGCAATCAACTCCGCCTCCGTAGTGGATAAAGCAACTACGGTTTGCAATCGCGATCTCCAACTAATGGCTGTCCCGCCAAGTGTGAAAACATACCCGGAAGTTGATTTCCTCCGATCCAAATCACCGACGTAGTCCGAGTCACAATAACCAACCAACTTGCAACTCCTATCATCACTACCGCCAAAGACAAGTCCATGAGATGTTGTGCCTTTCAAATATCTCAATATAGCCTTCACGGCTTCCTAATGCGATTTCCCTAGATTAGTCATATACCGACTAACCACCCCGATGGCATTTACAATATCGGGCCTTGTACACACCATTGCGTACATCAAACTACCAACCGCACTTGCATATGGCACCTTTGCCATATAAGCCTTGTCTTTATCCCCGATAGGTGATCCCTTCTCCGAAAGCTTCATATGCAAAGGTAAAGGTGTAACGCCTTTGCATCCTCCATGCTAAACCGGCAAAGCACTTTCTTAATGTATTCCTTTTGTGTCAATCTTAACTAAAAACGCTTTCGGTCCCTTCCAATTTCCATGCCCAAGATTTTTCTTGCTTCTCCAAGATCCTTCATCTCGAATTCCGATTTCAAAAGCATCTTTAACTTGTTGATTTCATTTCGATCCTTGGAAGCAATGAGCATATCATCCACATACAAGAGTAAATACACCCAACAATCATTTCTCAACCTCTTGAAATATACGCAAGCATCCTTGATGCTTCAATGGAAGCCACTTTCAAGCATGAAATGATCGAATCTCTTGTACCATTGTCTAGGCGATTACTTTAACCCATATAGTGATTTCTTCAACTTGCAAACCATATTAAACTTACCATCTACAACAAACCCTTTCGGTTGTTCCATGTAGATGTCTTCATCCAAGTCTCCATGCAAGAAGGCGGTTTTCACATCAAGTTGCTCCAACTCCAACTCATGGATAGCAACTATGGCTAGTAAAACTCGGATAGATGTATGACGAACCACCGGTGCAAAAATTTCATCATACTCCTTTCCTTTCCTTTGTGAGAACCCCTTTGCCACTAACCTTGCTTTATACCTTCCATCATCCTTCACCTTGTAAATCCATTTGCACCCTATAACACGGTTTCCTTGAGGAAGTGGAACCAACACCCAAGTTCGGTTCTTCATAAGCGATTGCATCTCTTCCTCCATGGCGCAAATCCACTTCGAGCTCTCTTTCGACTCCATGACGTCATCAAGGTCCATCGGCTCATCTTGGACTACATTGAGAGCATAGTCCAAATGATCACTAAAGCTAAGGTAGTTCCAATCACCATATCTTTCGGGAGGCCTTATTGCACGTCGACCAACCCGAGTAGCAATACTTTCACCTAAACCCCTTTCGACTCCACCTTGAGTCGAAACTTCTCTAGTATCATGTACATCACCAACATCATCACTAGAGGAACCATTTGGACTATGTGATGTTTCATCAACCGTTTCAACCCCACGAGCTTCTTCAACTCTACTACCACTTGGACGAAATGTGGGAATGACTTCCTTCTCCTTTGATTCACCATGAACCAAATCCGGAACGTCCGATGAGTTCTCATTCACCTTGAATAAAGCCGACTCATCAAAAGTGACATGACGAGAATTAACAACCTTCTTCGTTTCCGGATTTCATATCCGATAGCCTTTCACACCATCCGTGAAACCAAGCAAGATCCCCTTGAATTCCCTAGCTCCAAGCTTATCATTTCCCGGATCATGCACATAAACCGGGCTACCAAACACACGAAGATATCTCAAGTCAACGCTCTTCCCTTTCTACACTTCCTCCGGAATTTTGTTACCAATGGCCGAGCACGGAATTCGATTCACAATATGCACCGCGGTTGACAAAGCTTCGGTCCAAAATCTCTTAGACAAACCCGATGTCAATCTCAAGCATCGAGCTTTCTCAAATAGAGTTTGGTTCATTCTCTCCGCTACTCCATTAGATTGCGGATCTCCCGGTGTAGTAAAATGTCTCCGGATTCCGTGACGCTTACAATACTCCAAGAATTCACGCGAGACCCTCAAGCAAATATATACCATGAGTCCTAGCACCCTTCATAACCACAAGTGCCCCCCTTCGAAACCCTCAAGCAATCCTTCTCGATAGTGATCTTGCATCCTAGAGAATCCAATTGCCCCAAAGATATAAGCGACTTCCTAAGTCCCGGAACATAGCGAACATTGGTGAGCGTGCGAACAGCTCCATCAAACATCCTTATTTGCACGGAGCCACTACCCATCGACTTGCAAATAGCACCATTTCCCATAGCAATTGCATTTCCCTCTTTGACCTCAAAGGACGAAAAACGATCTCTATTTGGCGTCATATGATACGACACACCCGAATCGAGTACCCATTCGTTACCCGAAACACCCATTGCTACCGCCGTCAACACATTCTCATCCATCTCACCATCCCCACTCTCCACCGCCACGGTTGAAGACGCTACTTCCTTCTTATCTTTGTCCGGACATTCATTCTTCCAATGTCCCGGTTTCTTGCAAATAAAGCACTTGCCATTTCTCTCTTTCAATTTACCTCTTCAACCGGGTTTTCTTGATTTAGAATGCCACCGGTTTCCTTTCTTCACATTCTTTTCTTTCTCCGCAAACAATCCGTGACAATTGCTAACTCCACTACTACTGTAACGACCCAGGGATTTTCGGCCTCGAAAATCGACATAAATACTCTTTACCGTACTCATGACGACCTTCCAACACCGAAAACACTGGAACGTTTATAGAAAGAAATTAGAGGGTGAGATAAGAAAGAAAGAAATATTTGAATAGAAGAAGAAGAAGAAGAACCAACACAGAGTCTCACATCGCAGCGGAACAAAATATAATACAACAATAAATCTTTACTGAAAATTTCAAAATACTTACAATATCAGAGTACAACACGCAGCTGGACAGTTTTGATATCCTGTCCTCATATATATAATCACACAGCGGAATATCATTCATCTGAACATCTTCAGCTCGTCTCTGGACTTTTCAGTACCTGATAACCTGAACCTGTACACCTCGGTCTAACCCGAGCATTTACAAAACACCGGGTCAGTCTGGTGGACCAGAGTGAGAAAACTCGCACAGCAATTAAGGTTATCACACAATTTGATTTTAAAGTTAAATTCTTTCGAAAGAAAAGATAATCGTAAGACCAATCCACACATAAACACGGACGGTTTTTACCTTACGATAACCCAAACCAGTTTTGAAATCAATATCTTGATCTGATATTATGATAATGTCTAGATACAGATAATTAACAAATCTAGAGGAACGCTTACATCTCACGCTCCCCGTATATAGTATACAATCGAAAACCGCGGCGCTTATTGGATATTGGATTTCCAACTTGACAAGGTATGGGACCACCTTCCGCACGTGTATCTCTAGAGGCGAATACACAGGGTTCAACAAGAACGTCTTGCAACCCGGCCCTCACATGACCGACCACTCATTTCGCTTGAGTGTATCGAATGTATATCACCAACGGTTGGACTCAAACCACCGTCCCGAATGGGCAGAATCGATAGAATAAGAAACAACAGGAATTTCTCTAGATAGGTGATTATACATCCTAATGGGAGCGACCCACATAGCCATGCTGCCTGCCCGATTTCTGTCATCTCCCGGTTGATGAGGCTTGAGGTCATAACACACCTGGTCATCATAACCTTGGAATGCCACATTGTCAGATCCGCCAGATCACACTGATTGACGTCCACAAAAATACTCTAGTCTGTTTGGCTAGAGAATAACCATTTCTCCGCCATTAACTATGGTACGTTTGGAGAAATCAACACAGGTAATTCCTTTGGAAATACTCTGTTAGACATCCGTCCATACAAGTCATCCAGGAACAGGATGAACCGAAGGTACTCTCCTACTGCATCCCATATAGGAATCACCCCATGGATCAGTAGCGATAGTCCTTGCACTCCACAGATTTCAACCACGACAGAACCCCAGAATATCTCTGGCGCGAATCAGAGATTGTAAGTAGTTCTTCCGCTTCATGAAGATCTATGGTCTTCACATGCTCCATCTCGATCGTCGTCTGATCTTATATTTTCGTATTTGTTGGTTGGAATGGTTTTCGAATATACATTCGATTCCGGTCTTTCCATACCAACAATCGTAAGGTCAGACTTGATAGTTGGTTCTTTAACTATCAAGTAAACATCCATGAAATCAAAAAAAAAAAAAAAAAAATTACTGGTCTGGTACTCAGCATCACTTGGCTTTTAAAAAAAATCGCCCAATTTCCTTTTTATTCCGTTACTGGTTAAAATATCATTTCATTTCATTTCCTTTACTTTGGAAATCTTATCGCATACTCTCGCCATTACCAACTAGTATTATCCTTGGATAGTCCCGAAGTCGTTCAAGTTGGGGTATTTCAATTACCTCTCAGACCTTGATCAACAACGTTTTTATCTTCAGATAAATACGGGTTGTAATTCAAGAAAGCATCCCACTATTTAAAACATCGCTCTACAATACTTCTCATCCTTTGGAAGTTTCTCCTTTTTAAATAAGGTTAATATCGCTTATTTCTAACATCACCTTTATTTGCTCTCGGCTTATTCAAAAACTTTGTTTCCACAAACTGAATTATTATTTCAAATTCCATTTCCAACTTCATTTACTAAACCTTAATCAAACCCTTTTTCCCCAATTACCCCTTTCTTTCGGGAAATCCTTTTTAAATCCATTGATTCCACTTAATGCTATGATTGAGTATTTCAAATTGAAAACGACGTTTTAAATTCATTTTCATTTATAAACTTCGTTTATAAATTCCAGGGGCTTATTTATAACCCTTTTTACCTCCCTTTACTTAATTCAAAACATTAAATAAAAGTTTTCATCTAGGTTATCGTATTCATTTAGAACTCTTTATTATCTGATTTAAAACTTGAGTTCAAAATATAAATCTCATCCATAACTTCTTACCAACACTCGACCCTTTTCAACTCAACTTGGTTACTCAAATGTGTTACATCTAAGAAGTGGTTATTTACTCCAACACAAATCATTTCAAATTAATTAACTTCTCTATATTACTAGAATAAATAATAAATTTCCTTTTTAAAACCCTTACTAAGTTTAACCAATTATTCATTTAGTTATATTACTAATTTAAAGTCTATCAGGGTTCAAATGGTCGACATAAACCCTGATTATTCTTCTGACCAATTCCGCTTTTAAATTTATTAAAATATAATTAATCTGGACAACTTCATTTAATCATTCAGTTGACGGAATACTTAACTGCTCGGTTATTTCTTGCTCGTTTATTTATCATTCTTATCAACATTAGAATTTGGTTTATATAAACAATTCCATAATTCCTTGTAAACTTTAAATAAATAATTAATTAAATATTTATTTCCCTTTTGAATAACTTCCAATGTAAAAATCTTTCAAATCCTATTTTCGTTATAAAATATATTTATAACTTCAAATACTATTGATTCACTACCGATAAAAATCCATACTTTATAAACTGATTGATTTTTGGGTCCAGTGATGCTAATTACCCAGCCAATTCTATACATTGGTGAATATCAGAACAGATATGGTTTAACGGCCATCAAAATCAATCATTCGTCATCCTTATAACGACCATTAATCAAACAACAGTCCATTCAACCAATTCAAACAAATTCAAACACGGTTTATAAATGTGACCCGTCAAAGGAGTTACTTTGTGTGGGTCAACCCCAGTCAGTGGGTATTTCTGAAATTAAACGACTGTTTAATTTCATCTGTTGAATCAACAGTATATAGGTATAACTAACAACAGGCAATCAAAACACGTAAAATAAAAACACCCAATTTATATAAAATATAAACGGGAAGGGCTGAGTGAGTTTAACTCACCTGGATTCAAAATCCGTTGATGAACAGTCTGTTTGATCAGATTTAACTGACGTTTAATTTGAATAAAATTACCGTTACTTCGGATCTGGACTGGGCCTGCTCCATCTCGAAGTACTCGTCTCCACGGTCCCAATGCATCTGACCGCGCGCAAATCCGATACCTTTCCAATAGCCAGCCCAATACTAACGAACCCGACCCGCTTCACGTATTAAACCCTCATCCCTTCGTATCCTCCTTCTCATTAGTAGCCGCCTCAAAATTTTCTAAACCCGAAACCCTAAATCTTCCAATTCAAAACCCTACGCCCCCTTTTCTCTTCTGCTAGCTCGAGAGTGATGGCGTCGCAACGCTTCCGCCGTCAGCCACCGCGAGCGAGTCTCCACTACTTCATTGTCCCTGATCGAATCCGAAACCCTAATCCCAAAAAATCAAACCCTAATCCCCTTTTGATGGCGTCGCAAACCCCCTCGAGCTCCTCCAACAACCCATCACCACAACGTTGAGCAATCCCGAGCCTTCCCGAACCACGACGAGCAAATCAGATCGGAGTGCCTTCGTATTAAGCTAAGTTTTTTTCCCACTCAAATTTAAGTATTATTTTCTTTGATTTTTCCCTCTTTTTTTTTTCTGGTTTATTTCGTTTGCGAATTTGTTGATGAAACTTACTATGTGCTAGCGTATTTATACTTGCGGTTTTGATCCTAGATGAGAACACTGTCTATCATGAGTTGTTATTTCACTCAGATCCGAATCTATAGTTGGATTTTGGTTCGGATTTTAGGGTATATGATTTCCTGATATGTTCCACATGGATTTTTGATTGAACGGATCAAATAACAGTGAACTGTGCTTTGTACATTTCAAAGATTTGCACTGCTTTGGTAGATATTATGTATGGCTTTGATATGCATCTGTACATGACTCGATTTAGAGAAAATAATTATATTACTGTGTTAAATTAGCCTAGGCTCATGGCTATGAAATGTGCAAATCAAATTCAGATTCGAATAGTATTGTCGAATCGAGTTGGGTTTTCCCATGTAGGTAAACAGTAATTTAAAAATGGATTTATTGTATCTTCTTTTCTGTTTTGATCTATCTTGCTACAGATTGATGTATATGAATATATATACACATATTCTACTATTCATTGAATTGTTTAATCGGCCAGAGATGTACATCTGCTTTGCATTGTACATTCCTAGCTGTTTATAGCTGTTCACTTAGCCGTATGGATTTTTATTTGGTTTTCTTTTTCCTGTCTTGTTCATGATCTTTTGTTTGGATTTGTGTGTTCGAGATGGATTTTATACACATGTATGCATAATACTTAGAAGTTCTGTCTGGCTTGTGTTAAAAGATATACAGATTTTTCATTACCATAGCATGTGCATTGTACTGATGGCATTTAATGTATGAATATAGGATCTAGATTAGCTGTTCATCTCCATTTCTTAGCTGTTTGATAGGGATGGATACTATACTAACCATAGCCTTTCTTTTTCCCCTTTTATTTTCAGGTCATACCGAGGTGATGGATCACTGATCTCTTGAAAAAAAAAACTGCTGAAAATGAAATCTTTGTAGTATTGTATTGTTGGTTTACTGATATGTAATCTGATATGAACTGACTTGGTATTGAATTATTTATTACTTTCAGAGATGCTCTAGATTTTGTACTCAATTTTATATGTTTACTATGATGGGTTTGTCGGAATAAGATTTAGAAAATGATTCATATTTATGTTGATGGTGTTTACCAAATTTCCTTTATGTTTCTTGACTCGTATGTAACGCTTATTAATGCAGTCAATATGAGACTTTTCCTTTTTTGCTTTCAAAGAAAGAAAGTGATTGAACGGGTGTCTAGCAATTTGAAATGAATACAAATTTGTTCTACTTCCATCAGATAAACATGTTTTGAATCCTATATTTAGGGTTAAGAGACAAACAAACAACTGGTCAAGATCATTTAAGGATGGCAAAAATTGATGTACATTGAAATATGGAGAAAATAACTAGTAAATGGCCCAGGAAATCAGTTTATTATTGTAAACCACATTTTCCTGAAATGACGCACGCCCGAATTACTATTTATTTCGTCGAGCTAGTCAAAATGTTGTCGAGTTTGTATATATACATATACATTACATTCAAACAACGAAAAATGAATCGATGTCATTGTATTTTACAAAAACAATTAAAATTTCAATTTCGATCGGTATATAGTTCAAAATTCAACATTTAAAATTTTAGCTTAAAACAAATATTTATAAAAATCCTTTAATATAAATTCGATTAAAAATCCACTAAAATTTCATTATAATATATAAACTGATTTAAATATTATATTCTAAATGGTCGAAAAATCCGGGATGTTACAGCTACCCTCACTCATCTCCTTCATTTGATCTCTCAACTCCTCACTAAGAAGACCCGTCTTGACATCATCTAGAGTCAAGGTATCCCGGCTGTAACACCCCACCTCCGTTAAGGTCACTCACAAAGGGAATGCCTTAACTTTGGTGGAGCATTTTAGTAAACAGAACAGAAACTTACAAGACAGATAAAACAGTACTTGAAAAATTTTAACTTTATTACAGCGGAAACAGAAATTAATATGGTTACATCCTTTCAAATTTCAGAATTCAAGTACAAAATATCAGTCTTGTACAAAAGCCTTCAAAATGCATGGTTTAAAATCATAATCCCCATGGAACGGAAGCTATACGGAGCCAAGCCATACTTTAAGCACTTCAAGCAAAGAGAAATCTGGATCAAGCTAAAGTATTCCCTCCTTGGATAACCTGGGGGGGAAACGGAAGAAAGGAGGCGAAACAACAAGGGTCAGACAAAAAGTCTGGCAAGTCCAGTGACTTTCAGCATATGAACAGATAATAATAATATGATATAAACATAAAACTGGATGTGAGATAACTGTAACAGGTGTAGCAGATATAACAGAAAAACAGAATGATATAAACTATTGTTTTACACTTCTCTGCACTAATACTAGTATAGCAGAATTAGGTGTCACCCTAATGTCTAAATTGAAGCAGGAACGGGTACAGGATACTTTAACAGAAACAGAATGCTAATAATGGGCCTTTACTACCCGATCAGAAACAGACAGAAGCAGAAATAGATTTATCCCTACGGAAACAGAATGTAGAATTAGGTGTACACTAGTAATGGGCCTTTACCACCCGAACAGACGGTACCACACAGAAACAGACAGGTGTTACCACCCAACAGAAACAGACGGTACCAACAGAAACAGACAGAACTAAGCGTACCCTAAAACCCTACCCCAAGCGATCGGCTCCCTAATACATAAATATCCTGTGTCGGCCCCACAGTAGGGTGTATCACTCTCTAAAGTGACAACCAATTGGCACAGACCTATTTACAGATGTCACGGCGTCTTACATCCTCAGAGGCAGACCGGGATCCATGCACACACATGACCCGGTTGGAACGCACCATCAACATCCCTCGCCATTATCAGAATGAACCACTTATAATTAGTTCAGTAAGCGTGCCCGGACCCTACCTACTGTTGGGTCAAAGTTTTGATACCAGAAAGGGTTACTGACTAATATGGGTCCCAAACAACAGATGACACAAGTAATTCCCCTCCTAACCTTGTGTCCCCAGACTAACAGATCTCAGATTAACTTGTTTACAAGTTCAGACATACAGAATTCAGATTTTACTAGTTCACAGATTAAGTTAACAGGTTTTCAGACTAACAGATCAGATGTACAGATTTTTCAGACTTGTCTAACTTTGTATTGGGCCTACAGATTCATGGACGGGTTTACTACACCTATTAATCCAGTTGGTTTAACCCTATTTTCCCCCAATACGTTTTAGACGTCATTCTTATCTTAGATTTGCATTAATTAATTATTAATGCCCAGACCTCTCACATTAGGTCGCTAGCTTGTGGCCGCTGGATTGGCCGGGTGGTTCCGGGCAGACTTCTGCCACAAGCCAGACCTAACCTCGTGTCTTAAGCAGGTTATGACTAACTTCTCACATTAGAACCTATTGTTTGCGGCCACTGGATGTGCCGGGCGGTTCCGGGCAGAATTACGCCGCAAACTCATTCTAACCTCGAGTTAGTCACGTTTATCTTTGCGGCCAATTAATTAATAATTTACCGTTTATGCGCACGCCCAATATATATGCCAATTCAGGTTATATCAATAACAGGATGATTATATCAACACAGCAGATAACAGATTTTAGCAGATAACAGATTTTATATGACTTAACGGATTTAACAGATTTAGCAACTTAGCAGATTTTGGCATATAACAGGTTAGGCATTTCAACCGACAAATTTAACAGATTAGGCATTTCAATCTAATTAGCAGTCTAGGCAATATAACAAAACTAGCAGTTTAGGCAACTTGGCAAATTAGCAGATTTAGCAAATTTAATATTTCTAAAGGTTCTATTTACATGCCTTGCTTAATCATAAATTGGCCTAAATTCATATGCCTACATAATTGTCATGATTCACAACATATACTCCATGTTTGCATAAGCGCAGAATATGGACATAATTTGCCATATAACATATGTTCCAATTTTTGTTAAACTAGCATTTTACAGCAGATTCACATATAAATTATACCAAATATAACCATTAATTTCAATGCATGCCATATATCCAAAAATCCCTATTTAGGTGTAATCACAATAATAGATATCCTAATTAATGTAAATCTTTACACCTAAGTTTCCATATCTTCTTCTTTTTAAGTCATGAATCATTATGCAAACTATACCCAACAATCTAAATCTTTAAATCATATCTTCTAAAAATCAGATCTTGACTTTTATATGCATTTTGTCCAAAGTCTCAAATCATATGTAATCTTACAGTGGTTCCTCTTCTTCTTTTATCACAGAATATGCATAGGTCTAAAACTAGTTTATAACATATGCTTATTTTTCTAATTAAATACAGATCTAAATAACATATGTTCATTTCTCTAATTAGTTACAGATCTAGATTACAACGTACACTATGCATACAACATATATAAATTATATGTTTACAGTCAAATTCATGCATCCAATACCAAGTCATATGTCAATATATTTTATGCCTCAGATCTAAAGTCATATGTTCAATTCAGTCTCATCAAATTTCGCATCATTCATTATTTATCCCAAAATTTGCGTTCATACGTTAATCTCTTATGAGATTAGGCACAGGCTCGTGGTAGCCTGGCTATAGAAACAGAAAGGAAGCAGAAAGGGATACAGAACAGTCACAGAAAAACAGATCTGACAGATATACAGTCTCAGATTCAGATTTAAAAGCATATCAGAATTATAATTAATGTTTATAGCAGAAAATAACTGTACTTGCCTTGATTGGATTAAAGAAAGAACTTTAGTTGTTACAGAATTGTTGCAGAAGCTTTTATCTCAAATTTGAATTTAGGATGATGTTGATTGACTTCTAGTTTTGATTCTAGCAGAGTAGCGACGCCATTTTTATTTTTAATTAGAAGAAGAGAGCAATGGAGGCTAGAGAATTGTGTAAGAGACTTAGGTTTAGGTTAGGGATGTATTTATAGGAGGATAGGGTGATTTAGAGCCTTCAGATCAGTCCAGAAGTCATCAGAATCGCACAGCTCGAATACACATCATCCAGCCACTCAAAAGAAGACACGTCACCTCAGAACACTCCAGAATTCGGTGCTGGATTTGTATGGGCGCACTTGGCAGGTGCGCCAGTGTATTTTTGTACTGGCGCACTTCACAAGTGCGCCAGTGTATTCTGGCCTGTTTCCGGTTTTTCTGCCTAACTTCGTTCGTCCATATCTTCTTCATACGGACTCCGATTTACGCAAATTCAGACTCTATTTCGCGTATTTTTCCGAGACGAACACAATGGCGCGACCCGTTTCCCTTATTTCTTCTCCTAAAAATTAATTATACCTTGATTTTTAACTCTTATGTTTACAGAAAATACGGGGTGTTACATTCTCCCCTCCTTAGAGGATTTCGTCCCCGAAATCTTCAAGTTAAGAAGAATGTGTCCTACTATCCAATCACCCATCTACTCAACCATCATCCACAAGCATCCATTGTCCTTAGAAAACTTCTAATGTTGTATGAACATATGCAAAATTGTGTGTATATGTTCCTTATCTATTGCAAAGATCAGGCGGTCTACTGATTCAGTTGACCTCCTTAATGTGAATTATGTCAGTGCCATGAGTCCAACATGTATGCAATAGAATTCTAATGATATATATTATTTCTATATGAGTGCACAATCATTCACTCAAATGCAACATCCATGTGCTGAATCAATCATTTTGCATCCACAAGAATTGAAAAATGCTCACCCATCCATATGCAGTATGAGAGTGTTTTCGAGCCGATCTAGTGCCTAGTGTGTGTATATGCATCCACGGGCAACCACTTGCATCCACTTGCAACCATCAAACATAACATGTCTCAAACACATGTTTACACCCATTAGTTTCTACCTAAAGTTCGAAGATTCGATCGATAGGATACAGTCGAATGATGGAAGCGAGTACAGATAGAACGAAAATTTGGTTCCCATTAGACATGGGTCCTAAGTATCGGCCCCAAAGACCGAAACCAACATCAAATTGACACCCAGAGGATTACCTTATTTAGACAATGTCAAAACTGGAAATCCTATCAAAAGTATTTAGATATTTACATACTACTGGTACAGATCAGGTTCCCTAATGATTCTAAGGAAGCTAAGCATGATAAAATCATACCCCACGAAAACTCAGAATGTATGCGTCATACTTGACGCCTAACACAGATATCCCTCAAACCCCAATCTCAAACAGATGATCCATAACCCTTATGGGTCTGAGTCTACAGCGGAATTCAGAAATAATACTAGTATTAAAGTGCAGAGTATCGATTACAAAATCAAAATACCAGAATCAGAAAAAGTCTTAACTCCATAATCAGATAAAGAAATTAAACCTACTATAGAAATTTTCCTATTTCTATCCTAGCCACTAGCCTCAAGAGTATTCGCCTGCCCTCCTTGTCCTCGTCTCTTCGGGCAGTCCCTAGTGAAGTGTCCCATCTCCCCACAGTTGAAGCAAGCGCCCTTCCTTTTTCTGCAATCCTTGTTCAGATGAGTCGAGCTCCCACAAGTAAAGCACTTTTTCCCCTTCTTATCTTCAGACTTCTCATCCTTCTTTTGTGTTTCCTTTTTGGGCCCCGCTTTCTTATTATGTGGTTCTTCCTTCTTTGTCTCTTTCGGGCCCTTCTCTTCCTCGTGCAGTAGTGCCATATCCACCAATTTCTCGTAAGTTGCTCCCATGGGTACATGGGTCATGGCTAGGCTGTGCAGTGGCTCATTCAATCCTTTAACAAAGCGGAGAGCCTTTTTATGCTGAGTGTTGACTAAATCCAATCTGAATCTTGCTAGTTGGTTGAACTGGTTGACGTATTCCTTGACCGTCATACTTCCTTGCTTAAGAGATAAGAACTTTTCCAATTATAAACTTCGTTCAGCTTGTGAGAGGAATTTTGTCTCAAACCTTGTTCTGAAATCCATCCATGTCTCAACCGGCCTCTCGGCGTTAGTGACTTCCCACCAGTAGGAAGCTTCGTCTTTGAGCAGCCATACTGCCAACTGTACCTTCTGCCTATCGTCCACCTCGAAGATAACGAATAGATCCTCAGTTTCTTTGAGCCAATTCCTTGCTTCTACGAATGATTCAGTTCCTTTGAAATCCTTCCCACCCATGGCCCTAAAATCTCTACAGATCTTTGAGAAAGCAATTGCACGAGGAGGGGGTGGAGGAGGGGGATCATTTGCTGGACCTGCAGCGGCGGTCCTAGCCTCAAGATATTGACGAAACCAACCGGGTACATGAACACCCTCTGGTATCTCAGATGCTTCAGACATGCTGGAACAAAAAAGGAAAGGTTCAATACAAAAAGGACTGAAAGAAAGATATATGGCTCTTGGGGATCATGTTTTTCAAAATAAGCTTTATTTTTGAAAATACTTCCTTCCAAAACCTTTTTGAAAATAGTTTTCAAAAACTTTACCCAATCTGGTAACCTTCAGCTCTGATACCAAGTGTAACACCCCACCTCCGTTAAGGTCACTCACAAAGGGAATGCCTTAACTTTGGTGGAGCATTTTAGTAAACAGAACAGAAACTTACAAGACAGATAAAACAGTACTTGAAAAATTTTAACTTTATTACAGCGGAAACAGAAATTAATATGGTTACATCCTTTCAAATTTCAGAATTCAAGTACAAAATATCAGTCTTGTACAAAAGCCTTCAAAATGCATGGTTTAAAATCATAATCCCCATGGAACGGAAGCTATACAGAGCCAAGCCATACTTTAAGAACTTCAAGCAAAGAGAAATCTGGATCAAGCTAAAGTATTCCCTCCTTGGATAACCTGGGGGGAAACGGAAGAAAGGAGGCGAAACAACAAGGGTCAGACAAAAAGTCTGGCAAGTCCAGTGACTTTCAGCATATGAACAGATAATAATAATATGATATGAACATAAAACTGGATGTGAGATAACTGTAACAGGTGTAGCAGATATCACAGAAAAACAGAATGATATAAACTATTGTTTTACACTTCTCTGCACTAATACTAGTATAGCAGAATTAGGTGTCACCCTAATGTCTAAATTGAAGCAGGAACGGGTACAGGATACTTTAACAGAAACAGAATGCTAATAATGGGCCTTTACTACCCGATCAGAAACAGACAGAAGCAGAAACAGATTTATCCCTACGGAAACAGAATGTAGAATTAGGTGTACACTAGTAATGGGCCTTTACCACCCGAACAGACGGTACCACACAGAAACAGACAGGTGTTACCACCCAACAGAAACAGACGGTACCAACAGAAACAGACAGAACTAAGCGTACCCTAAAACCCTACCCCAAGCGATCGGCTCCCTAATACATAAATATCCTGTGTCGGCCCCACAGTAGGGTGTATCACTCCCTAAAGTGACAACCAATTGGCACAGACCTATTTACAGATGTCACGGCGTCTTACATCCTCAGAGGCAGACCGGGATCCATGCACGCACATGACCCGGTTGGAACGCACCATCAACATCCCTCGCCATTATCAGAATGAACCACTTATAATTAGTTCAGTAAGCGTGCCCGGACCCTACCTACTGTTGGGTCAAAGTTTTGATACTAGAAAGGGTTACTGACTAATATGGGTCCCAAACAACAGATGACACAAGTAATTCCCCTCCTAACCTTGTGTCCCTAGACTAACAGATCTCAGATTAACTTGTTTACAAGTTCAGACATACAGAATTCAGATTTTACTAGTTCACAGATTAAGTTAACAGGTTTTCAGACTAACAGATCAGATGTACAGATTTTTCAGATTTGTCTAACTTTGTATTGGGCCTACAGATTCATGGACGGGTTTACTACACCTATTAATCCAGTTGGTTTAACCCTATTTTACCCCAATACGTTTTAGACGTCATTCTTATCTTAGATTTGCATTAATTAATTATTAATGCCCAGACCTCTCACATTAGGTCGCTAGCTTGTGGCCGTTGGATGGGCCGGGCGGTTCCGGGCAGACTTCTGCCACAAGCCAGACCTAACCTCGTGTCTTAAGCAGGTTATGACTAACTTCTCACATTAGAACCTATTGTTTGCGGCCACTGGATGTGCCGGGCGGTTCCGGGCAGAATTACGCCGCAAACTCATTCTAACCTCGAGTTAGTCACGTTTATCTTTGCGGCCAATTAATTAATAATTTACCGTTTATGCGCACGCCCAATATATATGCCAATTCAGGTTATATCAATAACAGGATGATTATATCAACACAGCAGATAACAGATTTTAGCAGATAACAGATTTTATATGACTTAACGGATTTAACAGATTTAGCAATTTAGCAGATTTTGGCATATAACAGGTTAGGCATTTCAACCGACAAATTTAACAGATTAGGCATTTCAATCTAATTAGCAGTCTAGGCAATATAACAAAACTAGCAGTTTAGGCAACTTGGCAAATTAGCAGATTTAGCAAATTTAATATTTCTAAAGGTTCTATTTACATGCCTTGCCTAATCATAAATTGGCCTAAATTCATATGCCTACATAATTGTCATGATTCACAACCTATACTCCATGTTTGCATAAGCGCAGAATATGGACATAATTTGCCATATAACATATGTTCCAATTTTTGTTAAACTAGCATTTTACAGCAGATTCACATATAAATTATACCAAATATAACCATTAATTTCAATGCATGCTGTATATCCAAAAATCCCTATTTAGGTGTAATCACAATAATAGATATCCTAATTAATGTAAATCTTTACACCTAAGTTTCCATATCTTCTTCTTTTTAAGTCATGAATCATTATGCAAACTATACCCAACAATCTAAATCTTTAAATCATATCTTCTAAAAATCAGATCTTGACTTTTATATGCATTTTGTCCAAAGTCTCAAATCATATGTAATCTTACAGTGGTTCCTCTTCTTCTTTTATCACAGAATATGCATAGGTCTAAAACTAGTTTATAACATATGTTTATTTTTCTAATTAAATACAGATCTAAATAACATATGTTCATTTCTCTAATTAGTTACAGATCTAGATTACAACGTACACTATGCATACAACATATATAAATTATATGTTTACAGTCAAATTCATGCATCCAATACCAAGTCATATGTCAATATATTTTATGCCTCAGATCTAAAGTCATATGTTCAATTCAGTCTCATCAAATTTCGCATCATTCATTATTTATCCCAAAATTTGCGTTCATACGTTAATCTCTTATGAGATTAGGCACAGGCTCGTGGTAGCCTGGCTATAGAAACAGAAAGGAAGCAGAAAGGGATACAGAACAGTCACAGAAAAACAGATCTGACAGATATACAGTCTCAGATTCAGATTTAAAAGCATATCAGAATTATAATTAATGTTTATAGCAGAAAATAACTGTACTTGCCTTGATTGGATTAAAGAAAGAACTTTAGTTGTTACAGAATTGTTGCAGAAGCTTTTATCTCAAATTTGAATTTAGGATGATGTTGATTGACTTCTAGTTTTGATTCTAGCAGAGTAGCGACGCCATTTTTATTTTTAATTAGAAGAAGAGAGCAATGGAGGCTAGAGAATTGTGTAAGAGACTTAGGTTTAGGTTAGGGATGTATTTATAGGAGGATAGGGTGATTTAGAGCCTTCAGATCAGTCCAGAAGTCATCAGAATCGCACAGCTCGAATACACATCATCCAGCCACTCAAAAGAAGACACGTCACCTCAGAACACTCCAGAATTCGATGCTGGATTTGTGTGGGCGCACTTGGCAGGTGCGCCAGTGTATTTTTGTACTGGCGCACTTCACAAGTGCGCCAGTGTATTCTGGCCTGTTTCCGGTTTTTCTGCCTAACTTCGTTCGTCCATATCTTCTTCATACGGACTCCGATTTACGCAAATTCGAACTCTATTTCGCGTATTTTTCCGAGACGAACACAATGGCGCGACCCGTATCCCTTATTTCTTCTCCTAAAAATTAATTATACCTTGATTTTTAACTCTTATGTTTACAGAAAATACGGGGTGTTACACCGGCCATAGATCAAACTATTTGAGAAACCCGTATAGCGATCCGGCAATAAACACAATAATATCATCGCCATTTGCTCTTCCTCAATCTTCAAATCAACGGCCTTCATCTTCATGAGCAAGTCATCAAAGGCATTCAAATGTGTCTTAAGCGAATTACCCTCCTTCATCTTGAAGGTGAAAAACATTCGCAACAAGATCAAACGATTAGTGAGCGACTTCTTCATATAAAGTTCTTCCAACTTGTCCTAAATACCTTTAGCGGTAGTCTCACCACTAATTTCGGAGATCACATTCTCTCCCATAGCAAGTTGAAGAGTAGTGTAAGCCCATTCCTCCATCTCCTCTCTCTCAACATCCGAGATATCACTTGGCAATAAGTGAGTATCAAATACTACTCGGTGCACCTGGTTCCGCCTAAGAACCGCTTTCATTTTCCATTGCCACTTCTCAAAGTCATTATCACCATTCCACTTGTCAATAACCAATTGAGAACCCGACGCCGCATACGAACCCCGTACATAAGGCGCCACACTATTCGGACTTCCGGTTGAAGGACTTACCGAGCTACTATCCGTCTCCGGCATTTTCACAAACACCTAAAAAGCACCAAAAACAGCTCTGATACCAACTGTTATAACCGTTGTGATTAATCTGATTCAAGACCACTCGAATCCGATATCTAAACCACAATGCGCTAGCGGAAGACTAGATCGTTGTTAGACTTGCAAAAACAACCAAAGCAATAACTCTAGTCACAAAACCAATATTAACCAATCACGAACAATCCAAATCTCAATCACAAGCAAGAAACTAATGACAAGGTAGCAAAAATAAATCACACAAGGATTTATAGTGGTTCCACTAACATCTTGTTGGTGTACATCCACTTTGGAGAGAGTATTTTATTACCACGATGAAAGGAATACAAGAGATTGATCCAATAATCACTATATTTCAATATAGAAAAGAGTTTGAGGAGAATAGAATTGAAGAATTTGAATTAGGTTATAAACCCTAATTCTCCCTTGAGAATAAACACTTGATGCCAAATCAAGTATCCAAGCTCCCTCTAATTCACTTCAGAAAATAGCTTATATAGGGATTGGCCAATTACCCAAATTGCCCCCGCATCTTCACAAATCAATCTGTCATTTTTTCAGCCCGAAACAGCCCATATGCCTCGACAGACGTCTGTCGTGGGGTTGACAGACGTCTGTTCCCTCCCAGGGAATTATTTGGGCTTCAGCTCAGACGTCTGTCCCCAGTATGACAGACGTCTGTTGAGCTCAGACGTCTGTCCCCCATGGTACAGACGTCTATCCAAACTTTTGGGAAACATTCCCCTGTAGTGACAGATGTCTGTTCTCCTGCACATAGAACAGCTTGCACAATTCAGTCCATAACTTTCTCGTGCGATATCCTATTTGCGAATGGTTTCCTCCTATGCGAAGCTATCTCCGACCACTTCAATCTACCATATAGTATCGCATATTACAACACTACCTTGATCTCCCACAAGAAATCATATTCATATCCCAACTGTAGGGTAGCAAACCAAAAGTTTTCCAATTTTCACCAACTGGCCACGATAAACACGGTCTCTAAGCAAATGGAGTAGACATTTATGTAATATAGGCAAATATATTAGTATTTAGGGGTAGTTGACCTCAAGATGCTTACCCACAGATTGTACAAAATGAAGATGGAGGGAATAAGCAAACTTCGCTATACGAAATTTAGCAACTCACGATGGGCACGTGTACATAATCTTAGTGGGTCACGGAAAGATGTTAGAAGGAGGTTTTGAACCTCTGACCTTGAGATTAAGGGCCACACGCTCTGACCAATTGAGGTTTTCCAGCTTCCTTTAATAATAACCAAATTAAATTATATAATTATGTTACTAAGTTCCATAATCCTCACCCCCATAATTATATAATTATGTATATTTTAGTATAATGAAATTTATGTGTTTATTATTTTATTAAGTTAGAATCAAGGTTTGAACTTTCATCCGACACGCTGAAATCTCGGTGGTTCCACCAGGGTCGGCCCTGATAGTTTGGAGGCCCAAGGCCTAAGTGACAGATGATCGATTAGTCAGAGGCCCCCAACCTAGGGTGAAAGATCAAAAAGTTTAGCATACTACTGAAAACTGTATTCCTCCAAGATTCGAACTAGAGACCTTCAAGATCATAAGCGAACATATTCCCACCCAGCCATTTTCCCATTTGTTAACATTTCATTATCAAATTTATACAAACAGAAGATTCTTTGTATGAGGCCCCTCCACTACCTGAGGCCCTAGGTGGCCGCCTAGTTGACCTATGCCTAGGGCCGGGCCTAGGTTTCGCTTTGATTCCGACGTTAATCAAGGTTTGAACTTCCGTTCGGCATGCCAAAATTTCGGTGGTTGAGTTCCGGTTTCGGCGTGGACCGGAACGGAATATGGGAAAAATCCCGTATCGAGATCCAGGGCACCAAACGAAAAAAAGAAAAGAAGAGGCGGAGGGGAGAGGGAACAAAAATTTGGAACAACAAAACTAAAGAGAACCCTCAATTAAGCTTTCATCAATGAAGACTGTTGTCAGCTTTCAGTTTCCAAGTTGCACGATTTTTCATACTCCACGATTTGTTGAAGCCAGTTAAATGCGTTGATTCAATAAAGAGTGAGGATAACCAGTTGAATGCGTTGATTCAATAAAGAAAGAGGGTGGAGATACTTGGGCGACTGATAACAATGAGCTTTAAAGTTTTGTAACCATTAATTATATAGTTAAGTAATAGCAGGCTCTAAATTGTTGCAATTATAATTAACTAATCATGGGCTGCATAAATTTGTAACTACTTACTGTATAAATTTTGTTCGTAGTTACAGACCATATAAATAATATAAAAATTGGCTAGTACAAGATTTATTTGTCCTATTGATCGGTAATATTATTGCATATAGGATACTGTGTATACAAAAAAGTACCGAAACAGAATTAGAACGAAACTTCCGGAATTAATATTTATTATTAGGAAGTTTACCACCGAAAACTATTTATTATTATCATATTTGTTTATTTTTCACAATTTTATAACCAATTGGATTGAAAAATAAAATGTTAAAGCAAACTTTTATATGCATATTGATTTATCGATCGTTACCTCAAGAATAACCTTTTTGAAATTTAGTCATAAGGACACAATAAAAATGATACTATACAGTATCATTATACAAGAAGAATATACAAAACTTATACAACACATGTTGTTCATCTCACCAAATATTTGTTGTTTTGCTGTATTTAGTTGAAAATTTTGTCATTCTCACTGAAAAGATTAATAGCATGTCATTGAAGGTAAAAATTGATAAATTTTGCGATTCATGTTGTTTTCTTGTATCCATTCGGGTCCGCCGATGTTAATCTCCAAAAAAGATTCGGATGTTGATGCAAATATGATACTACCCACAACATAATGTACCCATTGAAACGGCTATTTATATTAATCTGATTATGCACTGAAGGAGGAAATGATTTGGATAAGGAAAAGGGACAGTTTGGAACCTAATAAAAATGGAAAATTTGTCAAGGAAAAATATACTTTTGAGTCTGGGGTCTTTAAATTTACTTATTTATTTTTCGTAGCTATGGATATATTTTTCTTCATGTTTTTATTCGTAAGAAAAAAAATTAAACGTGCAAACAAATATTGACAATATATTCAAATTGGAGGCGATTATAAACCATTTGTTATATGTTGATGATTTAATGATTTTATTAAAGCTGAACTACCCAAAAAAAGGCTGATAAGTGAAAGAGCTATCATAAAAGTGATTGAAGTATTGGAGAAAAATGCGGGACTTAATGTTAATCAACTCAAATGTAAGTTGTTAGTCGGCGTGGGTGGCTAGGAAAAATAATAACAATAAATAAATAAATTACGGATAAACAATATTTTAAGCATGAAGGAAGGAAGTCTACCTCTTTCTGTTAGGATTGTCTCGCATGTTGTTAAGGTAAGAATGACGTTTTGAATAAATAGACACACATCACGGAATAAATTGAAGGAGTGAAGTCCAAATACGAGTTGGTAGACACGTAACATCAGGGATTCCTTTTGTTACAAGAATGTGTGTGCTAACTCATATGAAAACGCCCAATGCAGAAGGAGAGAGGCTTTGTTCCGACCGTCATTATATAACAGCGGTATCAGAGTCGAAGGTTACGGACTAGGCCAACAGACAAGGCATTGATCTCCAAAGAAACTCGTAGGATGCGAGTCAAGGGGGAGACTGTTAGGATTGTCTCGCACGTTGTTAAGGTAGAATTGACGATTTGAATAAATAGTCTCACATCACGGAATAAATTGAAGGATTGAAGCTCAAATATGAGTTGGTAGGCACGTAACATCAGGGATTCATTTTGTTACAAGGATGTGCGTGTCAACTTATATGCGTGTGCCTTATGTGTAGGGAAGGGAAAGCTTTGTTACGACCGTCATTACATAATATTTACCTATCATGAAGTCCCTCATCTTCAAAAGTTTCAAAGTATCAAAGTCCGCTTGCAAAATATCAATATAACACTAGAATGCAAGGTAGTAAAATGCTACCAATACCAATATAGTAACAAGAACCGATCTAATTAATTCAGCGCCCAACTCTATGGTCAAGACACCAAACTTGTTAATTATAAAGCCAGGCAAGGCCTGAATCCTAGCATACTGCCTCAACAGAAAATATATCCTACATGGAATCAAAGAGATGCAAATTGTCTCGGTTGTACTAAGCTGGTATGATCTGTGGAGTGTATAAACATGCGCAAACCAGTATGTAGAAAGTTATTGAATGAATAAAATTTGTTTCGGTTGTTAACCTTGCATTATATTCATTCTTGCTTTTCCAATTGCTTGCTAACATTCTCCTGCCATTAACACATTTCTGAAGCTTGTGACCTTATGATAATTCCCCACCAAAATGTCTTCAACCTGAAGTGCTAAGAAAAAGAAGAAGGATCTTGTCAGTAGGGCAGGACGTGATGCAGCAATGTAAGAAATGTTAGTTGACAAAAGCAATCAAAGATAATAGATTTTGGTAAGATTAGGTTTCAACGGCTACATGGGGAGAACAAAGCGACGAGTTTTTCTAGGAAATCAAAGGAGTAGCGATTTCTGAGACAGGGTTCCGCAGGTCAAATGGAGGAACGAAAGAAATTTTCTTTCTTTATGAACTAAACGTGAAACATGTCATTTGCAGCAAGATTTAACAAGATTCAACGCGAAGATCCCTCAACTCTTCCATCTTTCCATCTCGAAAAGACGAACGGAAAGACAGTGATTTTAGGAAAATGAATATTCAAGATTTTTATTAGAAGGAATTAAGGGTAGAACCATCTGCAAAGAAAAAGAAACTAAAACGCACGACACTTGATTTTAAAATACATGCAGCGCTTTAGTAGAAAGAATTCTTTGTCAAACTGGAGGAGGCCTCCGAGCTCTGAAAATCAAATTCACTAATAATGGTACAATATTGATTATTCCAATACTTCCCAAAAAGAGAATCCGGTTAAAACGTTCGTGTTTCACGATAAACATGCATTGTTTGCATGTATGTACGAGGGAACACACAAAACTAAAAGGGATAAATCAAACACCAACTTAACAATTTGAAAAGTGAGAAAACAGGAGTATGCATAGGCCTTGATAGTTTACAATTAAATGGGTATAACATGCTAAAATGCACAAGTGTGACGGTCCATGTGTTTCAAATATAAATTAATATGATATTGGCCTCATACATCAATTTTCTACCAATTACATATAAGAATATTCCCAACTGAAAAGGTTGGGAATGGTCGTTTCCAATCTGAAATCACAAAGCTCGAGTTGGGTTAATCACCTGAAGTTTAGCCGGTTAAGAGTTCGTTAAGAACAAATTGATTTAACCGGCTTTCTTTTAATCGGCTAAGCTAGAAGGCGATCAATTTCCAACCGATCTTCGACTGGAAATGCCCTTGGAATCCCCAACGTATACTTTTAATGAAAGATTCAAATGAAGTTGCTGTCTACAAGAGGAAACAATTGCCAACTTGTACAGTAGGTTATTTTTCATGTAGTAGTCAATATATACAAGGAAAGTACGCATTCAAGCTGCCGTGAAAAAGACTGCATCGATTTGCCTGTCTTAACCATCATCTTTGTTTCAATTTGCCATCTATGGAATGATGTTGAGAAAATGATCTTTTTAATTTATGTTTATGAATATATGAACGTTGTAGCAGGCATGTGATAATATATCACATAACTCCATAAAATCATAACCTCCTTTCTTTGCTGAAAATCTTCCATTTTTATCTATCAAATGTACATGTACGAATACTACGTTTGGTTACTCATAGACACGGCGATAGCGAGTGTGTTTGAGTATACAAAAACTATCATAGTACAGTAATCACACGCTTCCACATGTGATCAATTTTCATCACTCCAGTACTGACGAAAACATACCTATCAGTCTTTCAAAATATTCCTGCTGGTTGAGTTATGCTAAATTAAACCATGAATAGAGGGTTTTGCTAAATTAAACCGTGAATTCGTTGGACTAGTCTCACTGAATAGATTGTTATGCTAAATTAAACCATGAATTTAGGATTCAGAAAACTATTATTTAATAGAAAAAATGTTATTAGAAAAACCGATTTTTTTTCTTTTTCTTTTAAAAAAAAGTTGGGTCATTAATTAGAAGTATATTGTATATAAAATTACTGAATTAAGAATATTGGTTTAGCTGCAGCAAAAGTTCAAAAAAATTGTTTAGGAAATTTATACATGCTAAGTACATAGTGTAACAATTTATTCCTCAAATTATGTGCTAGCTAGTTGATCCTTCTTCTCGACTGTTGCTTCCTACAAATCCTTTAGTAAGAGAACCCAACAAATGTACCTCACCATTGTTGTCATAAAAAGCCTAAATTGCCGGTAACTATGTTGGTTTGATACTTGAATGTGATGATTTGACTTGTTCTGGAAGATTGTAACAAATGCATGCCACATTTGGGTTGCTTGCATTGCAGTCGACCAAACTTAATCATAATGCATGAATCAAGGATTAAAACAAAGTATTCAGACAAAGAAACAAATAATACACTCCTATATCTAAAGAAAAAAATATATTGTGATCCTTAAAAGCATGCATGTGTACTTTATCACTTTAGTCGGATGCCAAATCTTTAAGGAGGGGCTGCAGTCATGTGACCACATATGCTAGTTGCATAACCAAACGACCAAATTTAATAAATACCCTACCTTCCCTTTGTTCCAAAGCATCCAAAATCCATTTAATTACACACCTCTAAAGTTAAAACAATATAAATAATTAATGGCGTCTTTCTTTACATTTGCATTCACCCTCAGTCTTATTTTCAGTGTAATCTTAAAATCATACATAGCTTTCAAGAATTCTCTTTCAACAATCATTAAACGGTGAATACATAAAAATAAAATGTGAGGAAACAACATACCCATCGCTCTGCTACACTTCCCTGTCCTCGTATGCAAGCAAATCCAAAGAAGCCCGATGCAGCTGGCACGCACTTCCCTCTCTGCAACACTAAATAGTGCATGTGCCTCATCCACGGCCGTGAAAGCAATGTATGCAGCAAAAGGTGTTGGGAAATTACGAAAATTTCCTTATGATTAGATTTGTGGAGAAAAGAAATGAAATGAAGAATGGTAAGAGACACACAAACTTGATAATGGAGTTCAGCCAATTATGCCTACGTCTCCGGGCTGCTGCAGATCTTTTATTTCATAGAATATTACAAAGTGATTACACAGAACACTTTGTACTCAACACTCGATCTCACTCTCTTCTTGCTCTCCTTTTCTTCTTATTGGATTTTGGAATGAGATGAATGTTATGAAGGAGAAGGATGTATATATGGAGAGGAGATGGTTGGTGGGGAGTTAGTGACTTGGTTGTTGGCTTGGTTGGTGATGGTCGGTGGCCATCCCATGTCAAAAACATGGGCTGCTGTGGGCTGCAGCTGCAGCTTTCTAACAAGCTCCCACTTGAAGACCGATTTCAATCCATCTTCACACCTTGATCGATGCAACAACCATTATGATCTTTTTACTCTAACAGACCAACTGAAGTTGAAAACAACTTCAGTTTATCGATCGTTACCGTCTTTGTCAACATATCTGCTGGATCCTTGCTTCTTTCGATCTTTTCCAGTTTTAATACATCATCTTCCAGTATAGATCTGATGAAGTGATAGCGAAGACCAATATGTTTGGTTCTAGAATGAAACGCTGAATTCTTCGCCAAGTGTATTGCATTTTGACTATCACTGTATCAGACATACTTTTCTTGCTTGAATCCCAACTCAGTTAACAAACCTTGAAGTCATATCATCTCTTTACTAGCTTCGGTGATTGCTACATACTCGACCTCTATAGTGGATAAAGTGACAATCTTTTGTACCTGTGACATCCAACTAACAGTTGTATTTCCAATCGTGAATACATAACCTGTAGTGCTTCTTCGATGATCGACTTCGCCTCCAAAATTTGCATCTACATAGCCTTGATCTTTAACCTTCCCTTTACCAAAGTACAAAGCGTTGTGTACGGTGCCTCGTAGATACCTCAAAATCCACTTGACTGCTTCCTAATGAGCTTTCCCTGGATTTGACATGAATCTGCTAACAACTCCCACTGCATGGCCAATGTATGGTCTCGTACAGACCATGACATACATCAAGCTTCCAATAGCCGAGGAATAAGGAGCATCATTCATGAAATTTCTTTCTTCCTCCGTTTGTGGGGACTGATCCTTGGATAAGCAAAAGTGATTGGCCAATGGTGTACTGACTGGCTTAGCATCGTCCATGTTGAATCTCTGCAAAACATGGTTGATATAGTCTTCCTGAGATAGCTGCAAGAGTTCTCTCTGCTTATCTCTAATGAATTTCATTCCGAGAATCTTCTTTGCTGGACCTAAGTCTTTCATGTCAAACTCCTTTGACAGTTGCCGCTTCAACCTTCTGATATCATCCATATTTGATCCTGCTACTAGCATGTCATCAACATAAAGTAGTAAAATGATATAACTGGACCTATATCGCTTGAAGTACCAACAATGATCAGCATTGCACTTCTGGAACTCTTCATTGTGCATGAATCCATCAAACTTTTTATACCATTATCTTGGGGATTGTTTCAAGCCATACAAGATTTTCTTTAGTCTACACACCATGTTCTTCTTCACCTTCTCGAAGAAACCTTCTGGTTGGTGCAAGTATATCTCCTCATCCAAGTCTCCATGAAGAAATGCGGTCTTCACATCTAACTGTTCAAGATGAAGGTCTTCAATAGCAACAATACTTAATACTGACCTGATAGTACAGAGCTTTACAACGGGAGAGAAAATGTCATTATAGTCCACTCCTTCCTTATGCTGTAATCTTTTGACTACCAGTCGAGTTTTGTATCTCTTGGAACCATCATGTTCCTCTTTCACCCGATACACCTATTTATTGCGAAGTGTCTTCTTTCCTATGGGTAACTTAACTAGTTTCCATGTCTGGTTGGAGATAAGAGACTTCATCTCATCTTTTGTAATGATACGGATTTCGCCCGGACCTAATCGATCGCTAAACCGACCAAGACCGTTCAAAACCCGGATCGAATTGAGGACAAGACAAATCAGAACACAAACAGAAGAACATATCATTGTTAATTACAACAATTCCATCAGAATACAAGAATATATAGAGTATGAATAAATATTATACATCAGAGAAATATCAGAGATTTAAATATATTACTGCAGCGGAAAAATAATACAATACACAACTGAAAGAGATATACGGATACAGAGCTTTTCGGATATCATTCCAGCTGTAAACCAGGTTCCTGTGAATATAAATCTACAAAACCAAAACTACTAGCTGCCCGTGCGGAAAATAGGGGCACCCAGAGTTTAGGTTAAAACAATAAACTCCAGGTCAGTCATGTGACTGCTGTGAGAACTAAAACAGTTATTAATCTTTATTTTAAAGTTAGGTAAATCAAGGGACCACGCCGTATAACACAGAACGGGTTTCCTCCCAAGAATACCAGTGCATAAAACAACAGCGCAATGCTAAATAAAGAACAATGAAGCTATTATAAGACCCAGGTCCCATTACACAATGCAACACAAGCCGGAGGAAAGGGTTTTTACCTTATAATAGCCAAGAATGCTTGGTACGTGAAATTTCATGTTTTATTATTACTATAAGTGTATAGTGTCAAAACGATTTCAATCATAAGTATCAATCATAGACGGCATAAGTGCCCCATACCACTATGTCGCCATATATAGGTTCTATAATCAAAACCGCAAAGTCACGTATTGGAAGATGGGTTTCCATCTGTGAACCGAGGCAAGGGATCGTCCTCACTGCTTCGAGACTCTCTAGCCCGAGCCTCAGGCAAGTGCTCGGTCAAGCCTGGGATCGTCAGGGCCGGTCCACCGATGTGGATTAAAATGCCTGAACACTGCGTTTCCCCGCCCTTTGGGGCGTAAATGAGTCCTATGACTCCATCGGCTCCACATAGTCACCGATATATCTGAGGCGCCTCGCAATCCAACAACCACACAGGTGAAAATAATATAAATGTCAGGGCTGGTAGGTCACTGACACCACCCTAGCTAGAAAGAAACGCATGCCCTCCCTGATGTCCTCTCCCGTTTCTGGTGCACAACCGGGGTGTGAGGCTCGCGAATCAACACTACACAAAGCTGTGCCACACAGGCGGTGCTTTGATCATCAACCACAAGACTCTGCTTTTCAACAGAAGCCTTGATCATTTGCATCTTAGCATGCCACACAGGCAAAACACTCCATGCAACCGATATCCATCAATCACACAGAATGATATCCAATGTCAGACACACAGTCCATTTACAAGTCAGTTCTGGGTCTGAACGAAACCGGAGGCACCTTGTACCTCGCATATCCATCGATCTCCAAGTACGTGTGGATGATCACCAACTGATTCCCTCATCTTGGGTGTACAGCCCAATCAAGATCATCGGTAATTATCCAAACGATGTGAAGACCTCCAGTCTTTGACCACCGTCTTCATCCTCGACACATCGTCGAATCAGTTATTCAGAATGGGATAAACCCGGTCTTTCTGAATAACTCGCATATATAATAAACAAGTGTTACACAAACACAACATACGCCTCATTCCAATTTAGAATATTCTTTTATTCAAATATTCTTATACTTTGGGAAAGGTTCTCATTAATTTTATCAAAGATAAATTCTTTAAATTTATTCTTTAATCTTCTTTTGAATATCAATTCAAACCAAATTATGGTTTATCCAAACTAGTCGGGATTAGCGAACCTTACTGAAGTAATCATTTGTTTTAAATTTCCCAATCCCAACCAATTCATCCCATGAAGTAAAACTGGTCATACTTCATATCTAACACCATGGTGTTATCGGTAAATTCAATTACCATTTCACGTTCAAATCTAATTAAAGATTTAACTATCGCCTGGAGAAAAAATGGTGATACTCCATTCTTGATCATTTCAATCTAATTAAAGATTCATTAAAACTCCACTTGGTTTTAATCTTCCCAAAAATCACTATTAATGATTGTTTAACTTGGGAAATCATATTCTGTCTTTAACTGGGTTAAAGAACCAATGTCCTTTAAAACATTGTTCATGATAAACCCAAAATCACATTCCATTTACAATGGAATCTTCATGGAAAACAAATCGATATATATATATATATATATATATATATATATATATATATATATATAATCGATATAAACTTCCATGTTCTACTAATAATATAAATGGAATAACGACAATGCCTTTTAAATTCCAGATATATTAGCAGTCTTCCTCCACCGAAATTCACTTCGATTATTACCAATTCGAATTCCATTCTATTCGAATTTATTTTATTAAATTGGAAAACTTTACTTTGGAAAATATTCTTTAAATCTTAACAAAAGATTTATAAATTCCAAATCACAATTCACTGTAAATCGGGTTAAAGAACGAATGTCGTTAAAACACAGTTCACGATAAACCCAATTCACATTTCATTAATTATCGGGTTAAAGAACGAGTGTTATTTAAAACACCATTCACGATAAACCCAAAAATCAATTCCAATTCAATTCCAAATAAAATTTCATTTAATTGGCACATTTCATTAAATCGAAATAAAAAGATTTAATCTTTTTCTCAACTGGGTTTAAGAACAGTGTAAATGAAGACACCATTCACGACAAACCCAAATCCCATTTGATATTAAATACAAGGCTCTGAATAGAAAATATATCGACTTATATTCAATATCAAATTCTACGACCAACAAATATTGTATTGGAAATAACGATATAAAAATATCTTTCAAATTTCCATAACAACATCTGTATAATCACGAAATCCAACATCGAAATATTCCAAAGACAATTTCGATTCAAATCCATTCCAATTCAATTATTGGAAATTCCGGTTACTTTTAAAACCCTTTCAAATCCAATTTATTTATTTCAAAAATAAATGGATTATAATTCTAGTTCAAAACTAGTTCATTTCGATAAAAATCAATTTTATCTTTTCAAATTTGGAGTTTTTCATCCCAATTCTTTCCAAATCATTTCTTATGATTTTACACTAATTATTACTATTTTTAATAATTTTATCAAGACCCGTACAGTTGATTTCCATAAACGGCCATCGAACTGCACTTACAACGACCTTTTCCAAATTTGATTTGGACATAATTCCAAATCCAACCGTTAGATTTCAAATCTCTAATATTCGTTAGAAAGCTTTTTTCGGTACGAATCCAACGGTCCCGATTTTAGGAGAATCCGACGGTCAGATCTCCCGTAACATCAATTCGAATTCAATGGTCGAAATTCGCGAACTACCGCAGCGCGGCGCGTTCTATTCAGGACATTATATAATATATATATATATACTATATATATATATATATTTCATCGATTTCCTTTTAAAACATATTTTATAAATCGTTTTAAATTCGTTTTCAAAACGATTTCAACTTCATATTCAATTTCAAATCAAAATTGAATATTCCATATCATCGATATATAAATGATAGTATTTTCAAAATATTATATTTTGAAATCAATTCCTTTTCGATAATCGTTATAAAAATTAATAAAACCGATATAAATATCGTTCATGTCAAAATAGCGTCAATCTAACCAACACGGCTTTATATATTTCAATAACTTCGTTATTCTATTCAACAAATGAATATTTTCTTCAATACATGAATATATACTTTATTCAACACATGAATATTTATTAATTCTTACTTACAATAAAAATGTGAATTTTATTGTATAAATATTTTATTCAACACATGAATATTCTCAACACATGAGTACATGTTTTATTCAACACATGAATTTTTATTTTATTCAACACATGAATTTTCATTTTATTCAACACATGAATATTTATTCTATTCAACACATGAATTTTCTTTTTATAATATCCTTTATTTTCCAAATTGGAATGAGGCCCAATCAATTACCATATAATGTTAATTATATGGATTCCCTACAACATATGTATATAATAGCAACGATAAATCATCAACCATCATTCAGAGTGCACCACACAACTGCCTAAGCATTAAATATAAATGATTAACGCTTACACAGTCTGTCAACCAATCGATCGACATACATCTAAATAATTGGAATTAGTGTACGCCAAATATCATCCCAACACCCGTGTGGGGTTTCAAATCAACAAACACATATTTTTATTTGTGCAGTTGGGCGATATGTAAAATTTATCGTCCCAATCAATATTAGTCAAATAGGTGTACATAAACAAATTGTCCGACTTGTTTATAAATATTTATTTTATATACACATTCCACATCACACAATAGAATTTCACAACACATCAATCAAACAAACAAGTCATCCATGGTCTGTGGACGAGGGGTGTCGGGTGCTACTAAGCACCGTCTGCATCCTAGTATATTTTTCAAACTAGAAATTAAATTAAAAGTGAGAAGTTCTCACCGAGGGTTCCACCCCGCCAGTTTTAATTTCTGAATTCCCGTTCTGTTCAGATTTGAATTTGTCTGAAACTCTTTTTTGCTCTGTTTTGACTCTAGTCTGTTCCATGTTGTAGTGCTCGCTGTTGTGAATCCAACGCAACTTGTTTCACTAAATTTCGATATCACATGAAAGAGTTACACGACTTTAAACATTAATTACATTTATAAATAATTAAAATATAATTAATTCCCCTAATTACCAATTAGAAACTAATTCCCCCCTCAACCTTTCTTCCCCGATTCATCTGTAACCCGCCCCTCCTTTCACGCCAAAAAGCTCCAGCCATCAATCGCCAATTGCACGCACTCCAACGCTCCAGACCCAGATCCGACACACCCCCATTGACTGCCGCCACCTGCGCCTCCTACAGCCACCACCGCGGCCCCTTCGATCCACACCCCGTCGCTGAAAACTCCCTCGAACGCTGAGACTTTCAGACCAAAAATCGCTTCAAAAATCTGATCGTTTTAGCCATGGAAAATTAAATGGCGGCTGGCTTATTTCTAGGGTCTCGGGGCTTTTAAAGGAATTATATTATATTTTTAATTATTTAATTATTTTAATTCAATAAATTCTTGTTTATTGATACGAACTCCAATCCGAACCCAATGACTGTCACCCCTAGCCAAATACCCTCATTTCGAACACAATGGGATATGTTTCGTAAGCCAATTCATCCATTACGACCAGTTTCCATTAAATTTAAAATATAAATCATTATATTTTAAATTCAAACACGCATTTTAATTTACCGGGGCCACACACAGACTCTAAAAATTCTCAAAAAATATTTTCTAGCTTCGTATTGATGATACGGTTCTAACAAAACTAATTTCATCAAATTCTGAGACCATTTGAAAATTGGCTATTTTCTGGTCGATTGAAATTGACTGTAACTGTCAAAACACGTTTTACTTCGCCACACTCACATATTGATTTCAAAAATTATGAATTTTGGAATCTAACAATAACTTGAGATCCCGGATCCAACAAAAGTAGTTTTGTCGAAAACCGAGGTCGTTTGCAAAATTTCCATTCTTAAGGGCCAGAATTCCATAGCGACTATTCTGAATTTTCAACCGGAAGTAACTTTTGATTCCCACTATAAAATTTTGATTTCTCGTATTCGTTGGAAAGATATTCTCAATTAGATTCTAATATTTTTGGTTTCGCTAAAATCCGGTTTATTTTGAATTCTGTACCGCGTCATTTTCAATTCCTTTTATAATTAAAATAAAATATTTATATTATAACATCGATTCAAATAAATATATTCATTCTAATTCTATTCAAAATAAATTTCTCGTCGTTATTATTTAAAATAATTCATTTTATATATTCATAAAAAATTTAAATTGGCTCAGATTTCCGGGTTATTACATCTTTCATGGCAAGCTCCCACTTGCTAGCATCTTCAGTCTGAGATGCTTCATCATAACATTCAGGTTCCCCTGCATCAGTCAGCAACAAATAGTTCGTGTACCTTTTGTTAGGTACATGAGGTCGAAAAGATCTTCTCAATTCAGGAGTTGGAATAGGATGTTGTGGTGTGTCAGACTGGTCCACACCGCTCAAATCAATGATTTCATCAGGTTGAGAATTTGCTATAGTCGGTTCTGTTATGAGACTATCCGGAATATCATTTGAATCTGCAAATACTGGCTCACTCTGCTTTGAGTCGTTGACTTCTGTTTTATGTCTGACTTTGTACATTACTCTTTCGTTAAAAATTACATCTCGGCTACGTATCACCTTCTTGTTTTCATCATCCCAAATGCGTAGCTAAACTCGTTTTCGCTATAGCCGATAAGAATGCATTTCTTGGATTTGGCATCAAGTTTATTCCTGCCTTGATCACTAATATGCACATATGCTATATAACCAAAAACTTTTAGATGTTATAGTTTTACCTATTTTCCACTCCATAACTCCTCAGGTATTTTGTGCTCTAATGGAACTGAAGGACCTCTGTTGATCAAATAAGTTGTTGTGTTGACTGCTTCTACCTAGAACTGCTTTGGTAGACCTGACTGTATACGAATGCTTCTGGCTCTTTATTTCAACGTTCAATTCATACGCTCAGCTACATCATTGTGTTGAGGCGTACCCGACACGGTTCTCTGCATTTGGATCCCGTGCTCATAACAGAACTGCTTGAATCTAGTGTCTTCATATTCACCTCCATTGTCAGTTCTACGCTTTTTGATCTTTAGATTTGTCTCATTTTCAACCATAGCTTTCCATATCCTGAAAGCCTCGAACACTTCAGATTAATGCCTTAAAAAATTAAACTCATACCTTTCGCGAGTGGTCATCGATGAAAGTAACGAAGTAATGCTTTCCACCAATGGATGAGATGGTTGTTGGCCCCCAAACATCGGAATGAACAAGCTCCAGCTTTTGCTTCTTTAGGGTTTTGCCATATATTTGAAAGCTGACTCTTTTCTGCTTTCCAAATATGCAATTTTTCACACATGCCTATTTCCACTGACTGTAGATCTGGAAGCTTTCCCTTCGAGTGCATAATCTTCATTCCCTTTTCACTCATATGGCCAAGCCTCTGGTGCCATATGTTGGAATTTCAGTTGCTAGCTGCAACAGTGATTAAACATTGTGCTCCTGCTGTCATGTAAAGAGTACCACTCTTCTTGCCGTGAGCAATCGTCATTGCACCCTTTGAAATTTTCCAATCATCACCATGGAAAGTCATAGTATAGCCTTCACTAGCTAATTGTCCTATGGAGAACAAATTCTTTCTCACATCAAGTATGTGTCTAACATCCTTTAGCTCCCAAACTAACGCATTTAACTTAATCTTCATAGAACCTTTACCAACAATATCACAAGGTTGATCATCACCAAGATATACTTTTCAAAGATTTCCAGAGGCATACCTTTTGAAGAATTTTTTCTGCGAAGTGGCATGAAACGATGCTCCAGAGTCTAGCACCCAAGACTCTACCTTGCTCTCCAAAGAGCATATCAATGCTTCATTTCCTCCTGAGGTAGAAGTAACATTTGCCTCTGTCTTCGCCTCCTGGTCCTTTGGTGCACTTCTGTATTAATTTTTGTAGTGCCCAGTTTTTCCGCAGTTCCAACACTCAACAGTCTTTGAGCTGTGGGAATTGTTGGGATTTCTGGATTTAGATCTCCAGTCCTTCAACCTACCTCGGTAGTTCAATTTGTATGTCCATTTGCTTGTATTGAATTTCTTCCTCTTGATTGTGTATGCAAAATTGAAAATTTTGACAACTCACTAGAATTTCTTCGTCGGATCTCTTCACTGAGAACCATATCACGGATATGATCAAATTTTAACTTATTACTTCCCGATGAGCTACTCACTGCTGTGACAGTAGCATTCCAACTTTCTGGCAGGGAAGACAAAAGTATCAACGCTCGTACTTCTTCATCAAATTCAATTTCAACTGAACTTAGCTGAGAAGTAACTGTATTCAGCTTACTGAGATGTTGAGCTACCGATGCACCTTCTGTCATCCACAAATTAACCAATCGCCTCATCAAATGAACTTTGTTAGAGGCCGACGGCTTCTCATATATACTCGAGAGAGCCGTCATATGACCTGTCGTGGTCTTTTCCTTTGCTATGTTGAAAGCAACATTGCGAGATAACGTCAATCGAATAACTCCAAGAGCTTGTCTATCAAGAAGAGCCCAATCTTCATCCTTCATATTCTCTGGCTTCTTTTCTGAGAGAGGTCGATAAAACTTTTTCTGATATATATGATCTTCAATTTGCATTTTACAAAAGCCAAAGTAGGCTCCATTAAACTTCTCGATTTTCATCCTTCCTTCATCTGGCGCCATCGCTCCCACTCGAATTTGATTTCCTTTCTAACAAATTATGGCTCTGATACCAGTTGTTGGAAAATTACTCCTTATGATTAGATTTGTGGAGAAAGGAAATGAAATGTAGAATGGTAAGAGACACACAAACTTGATAACAGAGTTCGACCAATTATGCCTACGTCTCTGGACTGCTGCAGATCTTTTATTTCATATAATATTACAAAGTGATTACATAGAACATTTTACACACAACACTCGATCTCACTCTCTTCTCGCTCTCCTTTTCTTCTTATCGGATTTTGGAATGAGATGAATGTTATGTTATGGTTTGTGATATTCATCACATGGATATTGAAGATCGAGATATTTTAGGATTTTTTATTTTGTGCAAATTTTAAGGAGAGAAAGATATATTTTGTGCAAGTTTCAAGGAGAGAGATTTATTTTGTGCAAGTTTTGAGGAGTATATTTCAGGATAATTTTAAATCTGGAGGATATTTAGGATCTAGAGGAAATTTTGGGAATTTCCATATACTTTCTATTTTCCTATATAAGTATGTCATTAGGGATAGACTTAGGTGTACTTTTAAGGGTGAAAAACTTGTTTTTGTTTTTAGGGAGAGATTTGTTTTTTTAGGGATTGAGGTATCTTCTCAATTTTAGGTCTTTCTTTGTAATTAATTGGTGGAATAATAAAAGTTTGTTTGGTGGAATTTGCTTGTTATTGTTATCTTCTTCCCTCTTTCAAAATCTAATTGTGTAGTGATCTTGCGAAACCCTAACAATTGGTATCAGAGCCTTCTACACAAATTTTTTGAAGAGGGTTTGAATATGGATAAAATAATTATTGAAAAGCTTAATGGAAGAAATTGGGGATTATGGAGGGCAAAGATGGAAGATTTCCTTTATCTTAATGATCTTCATCAACCACGGGAGAATAATGGGGAAAAACCTAGCAATCTATCTGAAGCAAAATGGGAGACTTTGGATAGGAAGGCTGCTGCGTCTATTCGATGTTTTTTGGATAATTCAGTACTTCATATTGTTGCTAATGAAACATCTGCTTATGCAATATGGAAGAAATTGGAAGGGATTTATGCGAAGAACTCCGCAACAAACTTGGGTCTTCTTATGAGAAGATTGGTAAATCTGAAGCTTAAAAAAGGTGGATCAATTGGAGAGCATCTTAATGATTTTTAGGAAATTGTGAATCAATTGGCTGCCGTGAATTTTAAGGTGGATGATCAAACACAAGCCTTAATGATGATGAGTTCGTTGCCAGAAAGTTGGGAAACACTTGTGGTTGCGTTGATTAACTCAAATTCGGATGGCGTTGTTTCAATGGGGTCCGTGGTTAGTAACTTGCTTAATGAAGAGATGCGGAGGATGAGCCTTAAGGAAGGAAAAGATAAGGAGGAAATGGAAATTGAAACTCCAATTGAAAAAGCCTTTATTGCAAGGAGGGATAATCAATGAAATATGGAAAGACAATCGAATAGATCGAACATGAGAAAGGAATATGTTTGTTTTTTCTGTGACAAACCTGGTCATCAAATGAGATTTTGTCACATGCTTAAAAGAGATAAAGAGAAGATGAAGGCATTTGAAGAAAAGATTGATGAACAAAATAACAACGGTAATGAGGTGAATTTTGGCGAGGATATTGAAGGAAATGTTTTATGTGTTAATAAAAGCGAAAGCAAAGATTGGATACTTGATTCGGGGGCTTTGTTTCACGTATGCCATCAAAAGGAAGCATTTGTTGATTATGAAGAACAAACTAGTATAGTGGAATCTGCCGACGGTCGAGATTTGCATGTTAAAGGTATAGGTTCAATTCGATTGAAGATGAATGATGGAAGGTTGGTGAAGCTAACGGGAGTTAGGTACATCCCAGAAATTAAGAAGAATCTAGCTTCAATTGGACAGTTGAAACTAAAAGGTTGCAATTTCTCGACTAGAGGTGGAGTTACAGGAGTTTGGAGGGGTAACAAGGAGCTTCTGCGCGCAAAACGGGAAAATAATAACATATATAAATTGCTTGGAAAAACGGTGGAGAATGTTATGAGTTCTCAAATTGGATTAGGAGAGGCGAGTTCATCTGAATCAAGGTGGAGCCATCACCGTAAAGACACAAAGTCTACATGGAAGCCATTGTGGTACTACAAGCAATTTTGAGATCTTTTATGTGGTGTATCTCATTAGGGAAATGCATAGTTTGGGGGTGGTTTTTAGATTTGTTGAGTGTTGGAGTGATTTCATATCAAGGTGGAGTGTTATGGTTTGTGATATTCATCATGGATATTGAAGATCGAGATATTTTAGGATTTTTTATTTTGTGCAAATTTTAAGGAGAGAAAGATATATTTTGTGCAAGTTTCAAGGAGAGAGATTTATTTTATGCAAGTTTCAAGGAGTATATTTCAGGATATTTTTAAATCTGGAGGATATTTAGGATCTAGAGGAAATTTTGGGAATTTCCATATACTTTCTATTTGCCTATATAAGTATGTCATTAGGGATAGACTTAGGTGTGCTTTTGAGGGTGAAAAACTTGTTTTCGTTTTAAAGGAGAGATTTGTTTTTTTAGGGATTGAGGTATCTTCTCAATTTTAGGTCTTTCTTTGTAATTAATTGGTGGAATAATAAAAGTTTGTTTGGTGGAATTTTCTTGTTATTGTTATCTTCTTTTCTCTTTCAAAATCTAATTGTGTAGTGATCTTGCGGAAACCCTAACATGTTATGAAGGAGAAGGATGTATATATGGAGAGGAGATGATTGATGGGGGTTGGTGACTTGGTTGTTGGCTTGGTTGGTGGCCAACCCATGTCAAAAACATGGACTGCTGTGCGGTGCAGCTTCCAAACAGAAGGAATGAGCCATGGGGTAGCAACAGCCATGACAGACTGCATGGATACCATGAAAGAGTCAGCGGAAGAGCTTAAGGACTCCATGCATGCAATGGACAATATGAAAGGCAAGGACTTTGCATTTAGACTTAATAGTATTCATACATGGGTTAGCGCAGCATTGACAGATGATGACACATGTATGGATGGATTTTCCAATAAAGCCACGGATGGCAAGATCAAGACAATAGTCAGAGGTCGCGTTTCGAATGTGGCTAAGCTGACCAGTAATTCTTTGGCTCTTATCAATGCGCTTGTTGTATCTCCTTAGACTTGTTATAGCTATATGTTGCGCTATTGCACTGTGTAGTAGCTTCTTGCTCTTCATTATCCTTTCTTTGGGCTATTAGATTAAGTTTGCAAAATATTATGCTATCTACCTGTATAGCTTTTAGTTTGGAGTGATAATGGCTTGGTTTTCTATCTTATTGGTTTGACAATCATTTATCCAGACATAAAAATATCTCCTTTCCAAATAAAATCCTTCTCTGTTATTGACAATTATATAGAAGGATATAACAAAGCTGTCAGTAAATTCTACTAATTTATATTTGTGGCACCAAATCTCCTCCAGATAATTTTACAGAACCAAAATGCTGATGATGGAAAATGTTCGAAGTGAACAGAACTGAAGTATGGTTAGTAGAGGGGAGCAGTTAAGGAAAATGTTTATTTTCTTAAAAAAAAGGAAAACACACACACACACACAAAAACGAAACAAAAGGAAAAAAAAGAAAATCATCGCTTGCCCTAGCAACCCAAGGATGATGCAGCATATAAAACTGTTCACATGTGCACATAAATTAAGCTCTATCTAAAATTCATCAAAACCTGAACAGGATATCATCAGAGCAGAAGGAGATGATCATAAGAGTCAAAAGGGATCAAGTCAACTCAATTTTTTTCAAATGCATTTTGCGCTTCCATGGACCTTAACTTTGACACCTACTATCGATCCAAATTTGCCATATTCAATCTCCTTTTAACCACCTGAATTTAACCAATTAATCTGTTGTTATCAAATTCCTTACATAAAAATCCCATCAGTTTCAACCACCTTCACTTCGGTCCAGAAAAAGCCTAAAATTTGCAAGGTGAAAGCAACTCTTTGTCATTCTGCTGCTGCATACCCTTATACAAACATCAAGCATTGATTTCTGTTCAGTTTCCACTTGGGGTGAGCGTTTACTTGGTTTGGTTTATCCGATGATGAAAATTGTGAAACTAAACTAAAACCGATAAAAATGAAAATCAAACCAAATCAACCAAACTAAGTTTGATTGGTTATCTGATTTAACAGAACTAAAATTATTTTCGACATTGTGTTTGTAATATTAAAATAAATTATAAATATACAATTGAAGTATTATTATTCATGATTCTTATGCTTTCTAAAATTAATTTTGACACATGCGATGATTGAAATATACTAAGAAAACTAAACTAAATTAAAATATTATTATAATATCGATAATTTCGAAAATATAATAAAAGTTCGGTTAATTTGGTTAAACCGATAGCCAAACAAAATATTTTATTGGACCGATTACAAACCAATCTAATTTCAAAACCAAACCAAGTCATCCAAAATAAATGGTTTGGTTGGTTTATTTAGTTTAACCAAATAATGTTGACCCTTAGTTTCTACGGCCTTCGATCAATCTTATAAACCCGAATAAAAGGTTCATTTGTCGATTTTCGCTTATTTAAAATAAAAGAATCTTACTGATTGGGATGCTCTATATGATGACGCAATAAACTATTCATGAAATGTGTGAATCTAATTTAACATGAAGAAATCTGAAATGATCGGCATCTTTCTTCCAAGTCTGTTTTCATCGACTAACATATCAGTAGAAGTATAAATTTGGAGAAACCCATCGAATATTCAGGGAGTAAGGCAATGGATTGTTTTGATGAGTCCTGTACAAACCTGGATTGAAATAGAATTTGCCAACTACTTTTTATTTGCACGATTTGGAGATGAAGCATTCATAAGGACACAAGCCAAAATGCAAACCCAGTGACAGGTTCTTCACTGAATCAGCTATTGGCTTATTTTGCCAAACAGTAACTGATGACAAATAGAAAATACATGGAATTCAATAGTCAGCTGCCTTCCCCCGGCCTTGCTACATATTCTACCCTGGTTAGCTAGACAACAGAACATCTCAAATATCTATAAACGACTGTACCCAACTTGATAGTAATTTTGTGAATTGAGGAATATCAGAAGCCTGCGACATACACTTTTCACAAAAGACACAAATGAAGTTGAACTTTTGCAAGTAGCAGTAGCACTAGCCAAATTGTACACCAACTTCATTGTCACCAAGTCATCAATGTAAGGAGAGAATGCATTTGACTTGGCATGAAGTGGTTTGCAATAAATTGCCTGTCTTATCCATTATCTTGCTTTGCTATACAAAGACATGAAAATATGAAAATATTCATGTTAATTTTGCTTAAATCTAAACATTATAAAATATAAAAACATGTGAAAAATATCTTAACCTTCTTGCTTTTGCAATATTCTCAGACATATCAATCAACTGCACATATATGGCATAGTGTGTTTATACAAATGGTTTGGGACAGTAGTGTAACACCCCGCAAAATTCTATAACTGTGAAACTCACAAATTAAAGTATAATTAATTTCAAATCAAAGAACTAAGGGAAACAGGATACGCCATTGCGTTCGTCTCGGAAAAATACGCGAAATAGAGTCCGAGTTTTCGAAAAACGGATATCGTATGAAGAAGTTATGGACGAACGAAGTTGGGCGAAAAACCGGAAAACAGGGTCAGAATGCACTGGCGCACTTGGGAAGTGCGCCAGAACAAAAATGCACTGGCGCACTTGTGAAGTGCGCCAGTACATTTTTGACCTGGCGCACCTGCCAAGTGCGCCCAGGTCAAAAATGACCTGCTGGCCAGGTCTGGTCTAGCCCTGGCTGGCCAGGTCGGTGTGTGGTCGAATTTCTGTGGTCTGCTTTGTCATTAGGGCTAGGTGGCGGGTTTTTATTGGTCTCTCTTCCTAATGAATGGCTACGATCTAACCTAGCAACATCAATGGTCCTAATCAATTCCTAACCTCTATATAAACAACCCTAGACTAAACCCTAATCTATTCATTCAAAATAAGATTATAGCCGCCATGTTGCTGAGGAACGACAAAGATTAGCCGCCGACTAGAGAGAGAATTAGGAAGAAAGTTCTAAAGCCTAAAGCAATTCAAGCAACCTAAAGCTAATCAATTCAACAAAGGAATCGTGTCTCTTAATTAGAGAATTCGCCGCAACCATTGTAAGTAGAGTATTACTTTGGTATAATAAACAACTGTGTTGATGTGTATGCTTGAATTGTGGCAATGGAAGTAATTCATGTTTGTGCAAAATTATGTTATTCATTATAAAGAACTACATGCGGTAGTTCTATGCAAATATACGTTTGGAATATTGCGCAAATTATGTAATCTATGTTGAAGCTACATGTATGTAGTTGAGTGAAATTTATGCAAGTTTGGGGCTTTGTTATTATGTCGTCATGATGTATACTTTGTGCTTAAATCGTTTTGCAAGCAATTGAGACAAGTTGGTTGTTATAGTTCATATGAAACTATGTTGGAATTTTGACACCATAATCCATGTATTAAGTCATGCTTATGAATATGGCTAGGCTATGAATGATATTTGGCATAATTGAAATCTATGATTAAGTCTATCTTGTTTAAAAGAATTATATGATGACATATGTGAGACATGGCTAGGTTAGACTCAAAAATCCCTTTTTGCAAGTTTAAAGCAAACACCATGATTAGAAATATTTATGCATAAGTATATTTATACCATCGTTATGTGATTAGACTTAAACCATGATTAAGTTGAACTATGCTTTTGTGTTAGTAACAAAGTATCCCCTTTGTAAACATGTAGAAACCTTATGAACATGACTTGTTTATGTTTATGCCATGAACAAATTGAACTTTACCTATGCCATGCTTATGTTTGACATTATGCCATGTTTATGCTAGAAGTATTTATGCCATGCTTATGTTTGACATTATGCCATGTTTATGCTAGAAGTATTTATGCCATGCTTATGTTTGACATTATGCCATGTTTATGCTAGAAGTATTTATGCCATGCTTATGTTTGACATTATGCCATGTTTATGCTAGGAATATTTATGACATGCTTATGTTTGACATTATACCTAAATAAGAGTATAGGTTCATGTTGTAGTTAAACCTATGCAAGTTCACATGCTTTGATTTATGTCACCTATGTTGCCACTATGCAAGTACACCAATTTCTATTTTGTATTTCCAACGTCGTATTGCAAGTTCATGCGCTCACCTTCCCCTCTTTGTGTATACGCCATAAGCCTCCCCTTTCGCATGGCTAAATTGGGCTTTAAAAGGCTAAGCCCAATATATATGAACGGACGTGTAAAACGGGGGAAAATAACGTTGGGTTAAAAATAAATTAATGAATGAAAATATAAAATAGAAGGGCCCAAATTCAAGTATGGGTTGGGCCCGTGATTGGTGTAACCTTTACACCATTAACTTAATAAGGGGCCGCAAATATTTACATATAAACAAAGAAGAATGACAAGATATGTAAATGTAGAAAATACGATGTGTTTAACCCGAGGTTGGATTGAGTTGTGATGTAAACCTGCCCGGAACCGCCCGGCTGTCCAGTAGTCACAACAATACCTATCCAATGTGGGAGGTTAAACATGGAGCCCAGCAAGGACCCGAGGTTAGACTGAGTTGTGGCGTAAGACTGCCCGGAACCAACCGGCAACAGGCAGCCACAACAATACCTGTCTAATGTGAGAGGTCAGGGCCTTAATAAGACAATTAAGGCTGAGTCAGGATTGTTAGGATTAAGTGGACTAAAGACTTAATCAAAATGGAACATGCTAAACTAAACGGACTGGTGGGGGTTAGGTTAGAAACACTTAACCAACTTAGCATGTTGGCTAGAGATAGAAAACCTAGTAACGGGGGACCCTTTTCAGCAGTAACCCTAAAAGGTGTATCATGATACCCTGAAACTAGGCAGGGTGGGGCACGATTACTGGGCTGATTGTAAGAGGTCAAAGCGACGGCGGTGGTGTAGCAGTGTAGGTTCTAACGGAGTGCGGGCGTGCACACACTCCGGCGCAGAAAAATAAGGCACTGGACACCAGTAGCATACCTGTGCACCCTAAGGTTGTGTCGGGTTGCCACTATGGGACTTGATACACCCCATGGCGGGACCAGCATGGGTAACTACAGACATCGGGGGCCGTAAGACACATGTAACTATGCGAGTAGGAGCCGATCATCATTGAATGGATCACATCACCCTGATTATGGGGTGCAAATTGGAAACTAGTTTATATGGGTTCAGAGATTAACATGGGGTACGATAGTATATTCGACCCTGGACAACTTAACCAAGTTATAGTGTTTGCCCACTTCTTGTTATTACTTATCATACCCAGTTCTTTATTCATAGACAAAGTAGTACTAGACTTACTCAGGCTTTATGTCTGACTCTGCTTTTCTTTCGTCTTCTTTCTTCCGTTTCCCCCCCCCCCCCAGGTCCTCAGGGAGGGAACACAGCAGCTTGATCTACCTTAGCATCCAGCTTGAAGAAGAGAAATGTATTGCTTGGACTTTCCTGTTTTGAACTATGGCTTTGGACAATCCACTATGGGGCTTTTGCAGTTTATCTATGTTTTATTTACGCTTCTTTAAATCATGTACTCAAGACAGATTATGAAAATGTTATGCTATGTTTTTGGAAAGGATGTTGTTGTAACACGTATTTGACTTTATGAAATAAAAGTTTGTTGTTCTTCCGCTGTTTACAAATATGTGTTCTTATATCTGTCTTGTATATCTGTGACTTGTACTTATAAACCTCCACCAAAATTAGGGCATTCCCTTTGAGAGTGACCCTAACGGAGGTGGGGTGTTTCACTTGGTATCAGAGCATAGGTTTACCAGATAAGATAAAAAGTTTTGAAAAATTATTTTCAAAAAGGAAATTTAAAGAAGCATTTTTAAGAAAAATATTATTTTATTTTATTTTTAAAAGGCAAAGTCCCCAAAGCCATAGGTACTATCTCTTATCCTTCGTTTTGAATCTATCCTTTCTGTTTCAGCATGTCTGGAGACCTTACTCCCCAGCTCCTGACGCTTTCACTTCTCCTCCTCCACGTGAACCATCAAGCGGAAGAGTCCCAGAGTAGGAAGACGAATAATAGTCAAACAAGAAAGGATCGTAACAGTAATAATAAGAAACGAGAAAAAAAAAGGAAATGCAATTTTTGTGGTACGGAGGGGCACATAGCCAAGGATTGTAGAAAGAGGAAAAGAAAGCAAGGAGAATGTTTTCATTGTGGGGAGACTGGACACATCAGCAAAGACTGCCCTGAGAAGACAGACTTTGAGAAGGGCGGGAAAGACAACAAGTCCCGAGAGAAAAGGAAGTGTAAATTCTGTGGCAAAGTGGGGCACTTAGTGAAAGATTGCCGGAAAAAGAAGGCCAAGGAGAATGGTGGGTGCTTTTCTTGCGGTGAGACAGGCCATAGGGCGAAGGACTGCCCAAAGAAACGAGGACAGGGGTAGGGGGTTGGATCCACCCCAGGGGCACAGGTTCATGTGCTGGAAGCGCCACCTCTGCAACAGCGAGGTACAAACACTTCGGTAGAAAGTGTAGTTTATCTTTATGATCACCCCGTTCGCACCTTATTTGATTCTGGCGCATCACACTCTTTTATCTCGTCTGCTTTAGTAGAATCTCTGCACCTAAAAACTAGTATGGTAGAGGACTCCTTAATTGTTTCAAACCCAATTGGGGGCCCAGCTCATTTGTCTATGATCTGTGTGGGATTGAAAAATCTCTATTCTAAGCGTAGAATTTCAATGTAGTGCCTTTGTTTTGGTCTTTTCGGGTTATGGTTTGATTTTGGGTATGGATTGGCTATCCAGTAATGGGGCCATCCTTGATTGTGAGAAAAGGGTTGTTAGGCTCCTAACCCAGCTCGGTAATACTTTGGAAATTTCTTGTAATCCCTCGTATGCGGTTATGCTTAGTTATCTTGAATCGCTAGATGCCTCTGTTGAAAATTTGCAATCAGTTAGAGTGGTCCGGGAATATCCGGATGTCTTTGAAGAGGTGAAGGGCTTGCCTCCAAAGCGGGAAATAGATTTCCGCATATATCTTGTAGATAATGTAAAGCCCGTTGCGTTGCCCGTTAGACATATGGCTCCACGAGAAAGGAAAGAGCTCAGTAAATAGATTAAAGAGCTTCTAGAAAAGGGGTTCATTAGGAGGAGCATTTCAGAATAGGGCGCTCCAGTAGTGTTCGCCACTAAGGCTGAAGGTTCATTTCGCTGATGCATGAGTTGTAAAGAATCACCTTAGTAAGTACATTTGTTTATTTTCAAGAGATAATTCATCTATGTGGAATACCTTCTAGTAAGTGAATTTTGGAGAGCTTGCGTACGCAGTTAGGCTTGAGCCAAGTATACTAGAAGGAGAATAAGTGAAAGAGGAACGAGAAATAGGTTCCAACTCATATTTTGGAAACAAGAATTAAGAAGCTACGAAATTGTGAAGTTAAAGACGGACAAAGCATAATGGAGTTAAGCTCAAGAAATGTGACTTAGAAGATTGAAGGCTAGATTCGTGCATAATATCTTTTCTGTATATCCTCTCGGTCCCATTCTCAATCCAATTTCTGTTGCAAACCTCATAGGGAGTATGACTCATCTGTTAGTAACACATGTTGGGGCTCGAGGGTGTTCATTGGTTTAACTAAAGTTTTTGGGTTTTTTAGGATACAGATTGGTCTTAGGAAGGGACTCCCTTGTGACCTAAAAGGAGTCCATCATGCTTAGTTGCCTAGAATCATATATGGTGGTTGGGTTGAGTAACTCTTTGGGTGTCAGTCTGATGTTGATTTCGGTCTTCGGGGCTGATGCTTAGAGAGTTCTTCTCCTAATCAATATATATGTGGCATAGGTTTTCAGTTTTGACATTGCCTAATGGGCACAAAGTTTTTGCTTGCTTCATTCGACTATACCTTTAGATAGGAACAATTGGGAAAATGTCCTATAGATTAGAGCTACCCGAAAAATTGGCCGGAGTCCACAACGTCTTTCACGTTTCACATCTCCGAAAATGTCTACATGAGTCTGCTGAAGTGGTAGAGCCAAATATACTCGAAGAGGCCGAAGTGGAACGCGAAGCAACCATAAGAAGAGTTCCAACCCGCATATTAGGAACGGAAGTGAAGAAGCTACGCAACCGTGAAGTCAAGCTCGTCAAAGTCCAGTGGAGCGACACCGAGGGAGACGCGACTTGGGAGACTGAAGCTAAAATTCGTACAGCCTACCCTTTTCTGTTCGAGGGTACATCCTTGATCTTTCATTTTTCCTTAAGTTGCGCTTTTATCTATCTTTTTAGGTATATTTCCTCGACCGTATCTTTTAGATAGAATTTTTTTTTGGATGGAAACATGTAGTTGAAACATGTTATGTATGATGGTTGCAAGTGGTTGCAAGTGATTGCTAGTGGTTGCTCGTGGTTGCATATACACACACAATCTAGGTTTTAGATCGGCTCAGTCACTTCATATTGCATATGCATATATGTTTGCATTCATATATGGTTGAACATTAATGTGTTGTCATATGGATGTGGCATTTGTATTGAATGATTGTGCACTCATGTAGAATCATGAATAGGAAAATTTGCATACATAATGGATTCATGGCACTTACATAATTCGCATTAAGGAGGTCAACTGAATCAGTAGACCACCTGATTTTGCATTAGATAAGTTCATGTACACACACACCTCGCATATGATCATGAAGCATTAGAAGTCTTTTAAGGACAATGGATGCTCGTGTTTGATGGATGAGTAGATGGATGATTGGATGTTAGGATATACATTCCTCCTAGCTTGAAGATTTCGGGGACGAAATCCTTTTAAGTGGGGGAGAATGTAACACCCCGCAAAATTCTATAACTGTGAAACTCACAAATTAAAGTATAATTAATTTCAAATCAAAGAACTAAGGGAAACAGGATACGCCATTGCGTTCGTCTCGGAAAAATACGCGAAATAGAGTCCGAGTTTTCGAAAAACGGATATCGTATGAAGAAGTTATGGACGAACGAAGTTGGGCGAAAAACCGGAAAATAGGGTCAGAATGCACTGCCGCACTTGGGAAGTGCGCCAGAACAAAAATGCACTGGCGCACTTGTGAAGTGAGCCAGTACATTTTTGACCTGGCGCACCTGCCAAGTGCGCCCAGGTCAAAAATGACCTGCTGGCCAGGTCTGGTCTAACCCTGGCTGGCCAGGTCGGTGTGTGTTCGAATTTCTGTGGTCTGCTTTGTCATTAGGGCTAGGTGGCGGGTTTTTATTGGTCTCTCTTCCTAATGAATGGCTACGATCTAACCTAGCAACATCAATGGTCCTAATCAATTCCTAACCTCTATATAAACAACCCTAGACTAAACCCTAATCTATTCATTCAAAATAAGATTATAGCCGCCATGTTGCTGAGGAACGACAAAGATTAGCCGCCGACTAGAGAGAGAATTAGGAAGAAAGTTCTAAAGCCTAAAGCAATTCAAGCAACCTAAAGCTAATCAATTCAACAAAGGAATCGTGTCTCTTAATTAGAGAATTCGCCGCAACCATTGTAAGTAGAGTATTACTTTGGTATAATAAACAACTGTGTTGATGTGTATGCTTGAATTGTGGCAATGGAAGTAATTCATGTTTGTGCAAAATTATGTTATTCATTATAAAGAACTACATGCGGTAGTTCTATGCAAATATACGTTTGGAATATTGCGCAAATTATGTAATCTATGTTGAAGCTACATGTATGTAGTTGAGTGAAATTTATGCAAGTTTGGGGCTTTGTTATTATGTCGTCATGATGTATACTTTGTGCATAAATCGTTTTGCAAGCAATTGAGACAAGTTTGGTTGTTATAGTTCATATGAAACTATGTTGGAATTTTGACACCATAATCCATGTATTAAGTCATGCTTATGAATATGGCTAGGCTATGAATGATATTTGGCATAATTGAAATCTATGATTAAGTCTATCTTGTTTAAAAGAATTATATGATGACATATGTGAGACATGGCAAGGTTAGACTCAAAAATCCCTTTTTGCAAGTTTAAAGCAAACACCATGATTAGAAATATTTATGCATAAGTATATTTATACCATCGTTATGTGATTAGACTTAAACCATGATTAAGTTGAACTATGCTTTTGTGTTAGTAACAAAGTATCCCCTTTGTAAACATGTAGAAACCTTATGAACATGACTTGTTTATGTTTATGCCATGAACAAATTGAACTTTACCTATGCCATGCTTATGTTTGACATTATGCCATGTTTATGCTAGAAGTATTTATGCCATGCTTATGTTTGACATTATGCCATGTTTATGCTAGAAGTATTTATGTCATGCTTATGTTTGACATTATGCCATGTTTATGCTAGAAGTATTTATGCCATGCTTATGTTTGACATTATGCCATGTTTATGCTAGGAATATTTATGACATGCTTATGTTTGACATTATACCTAAATAAGAGTATAGGTTCATGTTGTAGTTAAACCTATGCAAGTTCACATGCTTTGATTTATGTCACCTATGTTGCCACTATGCGAGTACACCAATTTCTATTTTGTATTTCCAATGTCGTATTGCAAGTTCATGCGCTCACCTTCCCCTCTTTGTGTATACGCCATAAGCCTCCCCTTTCGCATGGCTAAATTGGGCTTTAAAAGGCTAAGCCCAATATATATGAACGGACGTGTAAAACGGGGGAAAATAACGTTGGGTTAAAAATAAATTAATGAATGAAAATATAAAATAGAAGGGCCCAAATTCAAGTATGGGTTGGGCCCGTGATTGGTGTAACCTTTACACCATTAACTTAATAAGGGGCCGCAAATATTTACATATAAACAAAGAAGAATGACAAGATATGTAAATGTAGAAAATACGATGTGTTTAACCCGAGGTTGGATTGAGTTGTGATGTAAACCTGCCCGGAACCGCCCGGCTGTCCAGTAGTCACAACAATACCTATCCAATGTGGGAGGTTAAACATGGAGCCCAGCAAGGACCCGAGGTTAGACTGAGTTGTGGCGTAAGACTGCCCGGAACCAACCGGCAACAGGCAGCCACAACAATACCTGTCTAATGTGAGAGGTCAGGGCCTTAATAAGACAATTAAGGCTGAGTCAGGATTGTTAGGATTAAGTGGACTAAAGACTTAATCAAAATGGAACATGCTAAACTAAACGGACTGGTGGGGGTTAGGTTAGAAACACTTAACCAACTTAGCATGTTGGCTAGAGATAGAAAACCTAGTAACGGGGGACCCTTTTCAGCAGTAACCCTAAAAGGTGTATCATGATACCCTGAAACTAGGCAGGGTGGGGCACGATTACTGGGCTGATTGTAAGAGGTCAAAGCGACGGCGGTGGTGTAGCAGTGTAGGTTCTAACGGAGTGTGGGCGTGCACACACTCCGGCGCAGAAAAATAAGGCACTGGACACCAGTAGCATACCTGTGCACCCTAAGGTTGTGTCGGGTTGCCACTATGGGACTTGATACACCCCATGGCGGGACCAGCATGGGTAACTACAGACATCGGGGGCCGTAAGACACATGTAACTATGCGAGTAGGAGTCGATCATCATTGAATGGATCACATCACCCTGATTATGGGGTGCAAATTGGAAACTAGTTTATATGGGTTCAGAGATTAACATGGGGTACGATAGTATATTCGACCCTGGACAACTTAACCAAGTTATAGTGTTTGCCCACTTCTTGTTATTACTTATCATACCCAGTTCTTTATTCATAGACAAAGTAGTACTAGACTTACTCAGGCTTTATGTCTGACTCTGCTTTTCTTTCATCTTCTTTCTTCCGTTCCCCCCCCCCCCCCAAGGTCCTCAGGGAGGGAACACAGCAGCTTGATCTACCTTAGCATCCAGCTTGAAGAAGAGAAATGTATTGCTTGGACTTTCCTGTTTTGAACTATGGCTTTGGACAATCCACTATGGGGCTTTTGCAGTTTATCTATGTTTTATTTACGCTTCTTTAAATCATGTACTCAAGACAGATTATGAAAATGTTATGCTATGTTTTTGGAAAGGATGTTGTTGTAACACGTATTTGACTTTATGAAATAAAAGTTTGTTGTTCTTCCGCTGTTTACAAATATGTGTTCTTATATCTGTCTTGTATATCTGTGACTTGTACTTATAAACCTCCACCAAAATTAGGGCATTCCCTTTGAGAGTGACCCTAACGGAGGTGGGGTGTTTCAAGTAGATAACTCGTAACTATGAAGTATGAACTCATTTTCATTTAAATATCCTTTTTCTTCCCTTAGATATTTATACATGTCACACACATTGTATCAATTTGAGGTCCGAGACTAACAAAAACTATAATGACGATCTGTTGAGATAAGTCCCACATTGGGGACTTTGTAAAATGAATCCTATATAAGTATAATGAGTTCACCTTTCACATTGCCAATTGATTTTATGATAACTCGGGGTTCTCTAACACGATCTGTACAGAAACTGAATTAACTTCATCAGTTGTTTTGATTTTGCATTCAATGCTTCTTATTAGATATTTAGAAATCAAACTAATATGTTAGTTGACAATGAAATATCTCATATATCCACAAATGAGTATACTCAACTTGCATACAAGTTTCACAATATGGTGAGGTGACCACGATAAAGAGAGGATGCATTTAACCTCCCATGAAATAGACTGTAATAATTTGTCAACCTTATCCATCTTATCTATGTTTTATCATATCCGAGGGTTCCTCCAACTGCCTTGTTATAAAATATCTCATAACTCTAAAAATTATAACCCCCTATTTTTCTGAGTAATCTTCAGGTTTTATCTATTTATGTGGATTATTATGTTGGTGTATTTACACATGATCAGATATCATCACTCTAACCGTTTTGTCATCAAAGCCCAAATTGTGGTCATGTATATTGAACTAAATGTAAAACATAATGATCTTACTTGTTAAGTAAAACTGTATGCCATATTTGGGTTGCTTGCATTGCATTGCATTACAGCCAAAAAATCTAATCGAAATCCTTTACTAAAGCTCTAAACATGATATTGCTGGCAGGGAAATTATTAGATTCCACTCACTACATGAAAATCCACTTGGTTGTTTCTGATGTATCTGAGAGTATATTGATCGGCTTGTGTATGTGCATCTCTTTGATTTATTTTCTAAATCTTTCATTGTTTTCAAAAATTAATTAAAAGATAACCCATAATTTATTTATGTACGTAGAACATAATTTTGGACATTAGTGCTATTTAAAACTGAATCATGTTATCTTCAAATCATGGAAGATCAACGGTAGATTTTGGTTATTCAAAAATCTAGCATTCACAATTAGTTTATACTCTATCACGGTCAAATTTTCTCATTTTTTCATTGAATTTGTGGTATCAAATCTACTCGAACAAATTATACATAAGATTTAGATACTCAATATATAAGGTTTGAATCTCCTTATAAACAGTAGCGAGTAAGGGTGCATAAGCTTCAGCTGGTAACGGAGTAAACATTTGTAATATTCTTTATCAAGTAAAAATAGTTATGAGATAGCACATAGTATAGTCCTACATTAGTAAGAATAAAAAATAAAAAGCTGAAGGAAATTAAAGGACACTGACAGAGCATCATATAAGAAGAAAATGCATGCTTCACCCTCGGCAAGTAGCATTGCATAACTACTGTTCGAATTTTGTTTTGTGTTGTTGTGTGACGCTTGATAGGCTTTTGTTTGTTAAATAAAGAAACCATGTTGAAAATTAAGGGTTTTACATGCACATAAAATGTCTGAAATTTGTGTGCTAGGAGACTGCAGGTAGGGGATATTTTAGTCTTGAGGCATTAACCTATGTATTTCACAGCACTACTACTTAAAATCAATTATTTGATTTTCATATACACAGCAAGGAAGTCTGCATGGTAGAATAATGAACAAGCTCGGTTCAGCTTGCAATATGAACACATGATAGAATAACAAACAAGCTTAACTCAGATTGCAGTATGAATACACTCTATCTTATTTCATATAAGCAACACTAAAATCAACATCATCCTTCTTGTAACAAAGCATGTCAGTTGTTTAAAATTGTACCCTACCCTGAGGCACTACCTGTTGGGGATTTTGTGGTTTGAGACGCTTTTGGAGGAGTAGAATCTGCCGCACTTCAGACTTCAAGGATTTGCGGAGCAAATTCTTTCAGACAATAGTTCAACCCACCAGGTACAAACGGGTTAACGAACTATTGACTTCAGGATTCAATGAAGCCTTAAAACAGCGTAATCGAATTCAAAATTTGTACGATTTCGATCCGACCAAGAACACTCTGATATTTGATCTTTGATGATGAAATATATAATATAGAAAAGAAGAGGAAGTAGAAGATGACAATTCTGCAACAGTTTCAGAATCGAAACACTATATAAGTGTTTCAAACAGAACTGTTTTGCAACAGTTTGATGGCGTTGCAGAATTCAAGTGGAAGAAGGAGATAATTTCTAATTATCTGAAATGAATTTGCGCAGTTCTATATATAGACGATGAGAAGAGGCATCCATTAGGCAAGCGTTGCAACCATTTAATTGCAACAGTCATTTCTGTTCGGATCTGAACATATGCACCATTTCAGTTTTGCAACGCTTTTGAAGCGTCGCTTCCCTTTAGGTTGAAACCGGTCGACCGCCAAAATGTCAACGGTCGACCGTTTTCAAACAGAGAGTAAAACTATCGACCGAGTGAATTTTGGCCTATCGACTGGTCTAATGGATCACAAGACCCCAAGAGTCCAAAGGCCCAAGGCCCATCTTTTGACATTTTAAATATTATTATCTATGCCAAGTTTATGCCTAAGGCCCATTGCCTTATCTCTTCTTCTCTTCTTTCTTTTGTTATAATACTTCATGTCTTTACATATATAGAGACAACCCTTTGTCTATTCCATGATGTGGGACAAAGAGTTCTTTCCATTTCTTCTTCCTTCTTACTTCTCTCTTCAAAAACAAACCCATACCCAAACTAATTTGAAAATTTACAACATTGTCCCCCAATTTTCAAGATAAAATGGACGGCTGAGTCACTAGTGTGACTTCCTACATACCCAAGAGGGATCAAGCATATGTAGTTCTAAGATCAAGTTTTGCATCATCGTGGAAACAACACATAAATAGAAGTATCTTTTGGATTTGTACTTTTACTTAGTGTAAACCATTCAAAGTTCTATCGAGATTCAATGGTGAACGAATCTTGAACCAAGTATCCCTTAATGATAAAACCGGAACAATCACACATGTTGTATTCCTTAGTTAGAGCGTTCTGTATTGCTTAGCACGTTAATGGCCATGTGCTTAAATCCTGGTTCCTGAGTCTACTTAGAAAGCGGTCTTACTTTCCTAGGAAACGACCTGATTTCCATACTCATATAGGTAAGTCACTTAAGGTGTTTCTGCGAGACACCTTTTAGTATTTCTTGACTTATTAAGGATATTTATCCATCCTTTGTTCTTGCAGAATCCAACACTAAATATTATGGGATTATTGATTTAGTGTTCCATAATCATTTCCTTAACTTGTTGGTACCCATTGAACTTTGTCTATCCTTTTCAAGACACAAGTTGGGTTTCTGTTAAGGATGATCAATCTTCATTCACAGACCTTAGTCCCATTTCTTTTGACTTTATAGAAACCATAGCCTTTGGAAGACTCTTCGTAAGTGGGTCAGCCAAGTTTTTCTTCGTTTCTATGTAGTCAACAGTTATAACTCCACTTTTGAGTAACTGTCTCACCATGTGATGTCTTAGACTCACATGTCTAGACTTTCAATTATATGTTTTATTAGAAACATTATATATCGTTGCTTGATTATCACAGTTAATCAAGACTGCTGGAGATGGCTTCTTCCATAATGAGATTTCCACTAACAAATTTCTAAGCCATTCCGCTTCTTTACATGCATCTGCTAATGCAATTAATTCTGATAACATAGTTGAATCAGATATACAAGTTTATTTCTTGGAAGCCCAAGACACAGCAGCACCTCCTAATGTAAATATCCAACCAGTCATAGACTTGGATTTCGATTCTACATTGTTCCAGGTTGCATCACTATATCCTTCTATTACAGCAGGATATCCTTTATAAGATAAACAATAGTGTATGGTTCCCTTCAAATAAGCTAATACTCTGGAAATAGCTTTCCAGTGTTCGAAACCTGGATTACTCGTAAATCGACACAATACACTTATAGCATGTGTGATATTTGGTCTAGTGCAATGCATTGCATACATAAGACTCCCAATAATACTGGAATATTTTAATTGAGAAATAGTACGTCCAGTATTCTTTTCTAATTTTAAACTTGGATCTAAAGGAGTTGGTGCTGGTTTGTTATCATAATGACCATATTTCTTTAGGAACTTCTCAATATAATGAGATTGGGTTAGTAATTACTCCCCTGACTTCCTAATGATTTTAATTCCTAAAATTACATCAGCCTCTCCCAGATCTTTCATATCCAATTTAGAAGATAGAAACTTCTTAGTTTCATTCACACAGGATATGTTGGAACCAAATATCAGCATGTCATCAACGTATAAATATATTATAACATAACCGTTGATATCCGATTTGCTATAGATACATTTATCTGCGTCATTAACAACGAATCCAAATGACAGTGCAACTTTATCAAACTTCTCATGCCATTGCATGGGAGCTTGCTTCAGGCCATAAAGAGATTTAACTAATTTACAAACTTTCTTTTCTTGGCCTGGGGTTATGAAACCTTCAGGTTGTTCCATGTATATCTCTTCTTCTAAATCTCCATTTAGAAAAGACGTCTTTACATCCATTTGATGTATGACCAAGTTATGAATTGATGCAAGTGCTATTAAACAGCGTATCGAAGATATGCGAGCGACTGGAGCATATGTATCAAAATAATCAACTCCTTGTCTTTGTTTATATCCCTTAGCAACTAATCTGGCTTTAAATTTATCAATGGATCCATTTGTATTCAACTTTTTCTTGAATATCCATTTACATCCTATAGGTTTAGCACCAGGAGGTAAATCGCTTAATTCCCAAGTTTGGTTTAACATTATGGAATTCATCTCATCACTGATAGCCTCTTTCCAGAAATTAGAATCTCTAGAATTCATAGCATCAGAATAAGTTTTGGGATCATCATCGACATTCATTACATATGTTGTTACATTAAGGACTTCGTCCTTATTGCCTTCTACGAGATATGTTATGAAGTCAGGACCATAGTCCTTCTCTATTCTCGCTCTTTTACTTCTGCTGTGTTCAGTACTATCATCTGGTAATGACACTTCCTTGCTATTTTGAGCAGGAGCATATTCATCATCATTTGTATCATTATTCTCAATTGGTTCTGGAGTAGATGATCTTAATGGATTCTCAATAGTTTGATTTTCAAAAAATTCTACATCAGCAGATTCTATGACTTCTAAGGTATCAAGAATCATAAATCTATAAGTTATACTATTAAGAGAATATCCAATGAAAACACATTTAAAAGCCCTATTACCTAACTTTGGTCGTTTAGGATCTGGTTTTCTAACATAAGCTAAGCAACCCCAAACTTTGAGTCTAGTAAGATTAGGTTTTCTATTAAACCATAATTCATAAGGAGAAATATTATTCTTCTTAAGTGGTACTCTATTTAAAATGTAACATGCAGATAATATAGCAACACCCCATAGGTTATAAGGCAATTTAGAACTTATGAGCATGGCATTAACCATTTCTACTATAGTTCTATTTTTCCTCTCAGCAACACCATTTTGTTGTGGTGTATAAGGGGCAGTACATTGGTGAATAATACCATTTTGTTTGCAAAACAAAGTAAACTCATTTGAAAAATATTCACCACCACGATCTGAATGTAACACTTTAATTTTAATTCCTAATTGTGTTTCGACTTCTGCTTTGTAAATTTTGAATTTATCAAAGGCTTCATCTTTAAATTTCATTAGATATACATAAGCATATCTAGAATGATCATCAATAAATGTTATATAGTATTGGTTACCACCATAGGTGATATGACTTTTCAAGTCACCCACATCACTATATACTAAATCAAGCAAACCAGTTTTCCTTTCAACAAATTTAAAGGATTTTCGATGTATTTTTGCTTGAACACATATTTCACATTTAGAAATGGAATCGAAATCACAATCAGAAATTAATCCTAATTTATGCATATTTCTAAGTGACTTGTTATTAACATGTCCTAATCTACTATGTCATAAATTAACAGAACCAATAATATAAGCAGAAGATTTCTTCATTAGATTCAACTTAATCATGCCGTTACAAGAATATCCCTGTCCAATAAATTTGTTGTTCTTGGACAACACTAACTTATCAGACTCATACACCATCTTGAATCCTCCTTTGTTAAGAAGGTATCCAGAAATCAAATTCTTACACATATTTGGACATAAAATACATTGACTAAAGTAAGAACTTTCCTAGAGGTGAATGTCAATTCAATAGTGCCTTTTGCCATAACTTTTCTTGCAACTTTGTTTGCGCCAGTTACTTCGCTGAATTCTCCGTTATTCTCATCGTAAGTCTTGAATAGATTACGGTCTTTGCAAATATGAATAGTTGCTCCAGTATCGAGCCACCAATCATTATCAATTCCAGTAACGGAGTTCGCCTCTTGTATGACAGCTACAAGCTTTTCTTCGACCACATTCGCTTTTTGTTGTTTCTTCCGAAGACGACAGTCTCGGGCATAGTGGCCGGGTTTGTGACAATAGTAACAATCACCCTTCTTCTTATTCTTGGAATTAGTACCTTTCTTTTTAAACTGTGTCTCATTCTTAGGCTTCAACTTATCGTTAATTTCAACATTATTAGCCTTAGATTGAGACTCAGTTTGCGGATTATCATCTAGTTCGCGTTTACGAGAATCCTCTTCAATACGAAGATGACGCTGTAAACCGTCTAAATCATAATCCATTTCCGCATGCCTTATTCTTTTTTTATAGTCATTCCAAGAATTTGGGAGTCTCGAAATAATAACTCCAACAACAAAAGATTCAGGGAGATCAATACCGGCATCTTTAAGTTGATTTACCAATAGAAGAATTTCACTTACTTGTCCAATTATGGACTTGTTTGTGACCATTTTGAAATCCATAAAATTGCATATAAGAAATTTCTTATTACTTGCCTCAGAAATGCGATATTTGCTTTCTAGCGCAGTCCAGAGTGCCTTCGCGGTGTCCAAGGTCCTGTGAGCACTGTATATCGGAGTAGACAGTGCGTTCAGAATGTGGCCTCTGCATAGAAAATCTTCCTTTTTGCGTTTTTCCCTTTTAGCTTTTAGTTCTGCACTATCCTTATCGGTTTCCTCCGGTATTTTCTCCAATCCATCTTCGAGAATATGAAATAATTTGACCGTGATCAGAAAGAATTTCATAGTCTCTTGCCAACGAGTGAAATTCTCTCCATCAAATCGCTCTAACTTCGTCAAATGCTGATTCATTACTTGCAACGCGCTCAAACCTTACATGGTTGAAGTATTGTCTGAAAATTTTGTTGGGGATTTTGTGGTTTGAGACGCTTTTGGAGGAGTAGAATCTGCCGTACTTCTGACTTCAAGGATTTACGGAGCAAATTCTTTCAGACAATAGTTCAACCCACCAGGTACAAATGGGTTAACGAACTATTGACTTCAGGATTCAATGTAGCCTTGAAACAGCGTAATCGAATTCAAAATTTGTACAATTTTGATCCGACCAAGAACACTCTGATATTTGATCTTTGATGATGAAATATATAATATAGAAAAGAAGAGGAAGAAGAAGATGACAATTCTACAATTGTTTCAGAATCGAAACACTATATAAGTGTTTCAAACAGAACTGTTTTGCAACAGTTTGATGGCGTTGCAGAATTCAAGCGGAAGAAGATGATAATTTCTAATTATCTGAAATGAATTTGCGCAGTTCTATATATAGACGATGAGAAGAGGCATCCATTAGGCAAGCGTTGCAACCATTTAATTGCAATAGTCATTTCTGTTCAGATCTGAACATATGCACCATTTCAGTTTTACAATGCTTCTGAAGCGTCGCTTCCCTTCGGTTTGAAACCGGTCGACCGCCAAAATGTCACCGGTCGACCGTTTTCAAACAGAGAGTAAAACTGTCGACCGAGTGAATTTTAGCCTGTCGACTGGTCTAATGGATTATAAGACCCCAAGAGCCCCAAGGCCCATCTTTTGACATTTTAAATATTATTATCTATGCCAAGTTCATGCCTAAGGCCCATTGCCTTATCTCTCCTTCTCTTCTTTCTTTTGTTATAATACTTCATGTCTTTACATATATAGAGACAACCCTTTGTCTATTCCATGATGTGGGACAAAGAGTTCTTTCCATTTCTTCTTCTTTCTTACTTCTCTCTTCAAAAACAAACCCATACCAAAACTAATTTGAAAATTTACAACATTGTCCCCCAATTTTCAAGATAAAATGGACGGCTGAGTCACTAGTGTGACTTCCTACATACCCATGTGGGATCAAGCCTATGTAGTTCTAAGATCAAGTTTTGCATCATCGTGGAAACAACACATAAATAAAAGTATCTTTTGGATTTGAACTTTTACTTAGTGTAAACCATTCAAAGTTCTATCGAGATTCAATGGTGAACGAATCTTAAACCAAGTATCCCTTAATGATAAAACCGGAACAATCACACATGTTGTATTCCTTAGTTAGAGTGTTCTGTAATGCTCAGCACGTTAATGGCCTTGTGCTTAAATCCTGGTTTATGAGTCTACTTAGAAAGCGGTCTTACCTTCCTAGGAAACGACCTGATTTCCATACTCATATAGGTAAGTCACTTAAGGTGTTTCTGCGAGACACCTTTTAGTATTTCTTGACTTATTAAGGATATTTATCCATCCTTTGTTCTTGAAGAATCCAACACTAAATATTATGGGATTATTGATTTAGTGTTCCATAATCATTTCCTTAACTTGTTGGTACCCATTGAACTTTGTCTATCCTTTTCAAGTCACAAGTTGGGTTTCTGTTAAGGATGATCAATCTTCATTCACAGACCTTAGTCCCATTTCTTTTGACTTTAAAGAAACCATAGCCTTTGGAAGACTCTTCCTAAGTGGGTCAGCCAAGTTTTTCTTCGTTTCTATGCAGTCAACAGTTATAACTCCACTTTTGAGTAGCTGTCTCACCATGTGATGTCTTAGACTCACATGTCTAGACTTTCCATTATATGTTTTATTAGAAACATTATATATCGTTGCTTGATTATCACAATTAATCAAGACTGCTGGAGATGTCTTCTTCCATAATGGGATTTCCACTAACAAATTTCTAAGCCATTCCGCTTCTTTACATGCATCTGCTAATGCAATTAATTCTGATAACATAGTTGAATCAGATATACAAGTTTGTTTCTTGGAAGCCCAAGACACAGCAGCGCCTCCTAATGTAAATATCCAACCAGTCGTAGACTTGGATTTCGATTCTACATTGTTCCAGGTTGCATCACTATATCCTTCTATTACAGCAGGATATCCTTTATAAGATAAACCATGGTGTATGGTTCCCTTCAAATAAGCTAATACTCTGGAAACAGCTTTCCAGTGTTCAAAACCTGGATTACTCGTAAATCGACACAATACACTTATAGCATGTGCGATATCTGGTCTAGTTCAATGCATTACATACATAAGACTCCCAATAATACTGGAATATTTTAATTGGGAAATGGTACGTCCAGTATTCTTTTCTAATTTTAAACTTGGATCTAAAGGAGTTGGTGCTGGTTTGTTATCATAATGACCATATTTCTTTAGGAACTTCTCAATATAATGAGATTGGGTAAGTAATAACTCCCCTGATTTCCTAGTGATTTTAATTCCTAAAATTACATCAGCCTCCCCCATATCTTTCATATCAAATTTAGAAGATAGAAACTTCTTAGTTTCACTCATACAGGATATGTTGGAACCAAATATCAGCATGTCATCAACGTATAAACATATTATAACATAACCGTTGATATCCGATTTGCTATAGATACATTTATCTGCATTATTAACAACGAATCCAAATGACTGTGCAACTTTATCAAACTTCTCATGCCAATGCATGGGAGCTTGCTTCAGGCCATAAAGAGATTTAACTAATTTACAAACTTTCTTTTCTTGGCCTGGGGTTATGAAACCTTCAGGTTGTTCCATGTATATCTCGTCTTCTAAATCTCCGTTTAGAAAAGCCGTCTTTACATCCATTTGACGTATGACCAAGTTATGAATTGATGCAAGTGCTATTAAACAGCATATCGAAGATATGCAAGCGACTGGAGCATATGTATCAAAATAATCAACTCCTTGTCTTTGTTTATATCCCTTAGCGACTAATCTGGCTTTAAATTTGTCAATGGATCCATTTGTATTCAATTTTTTCTTGAATATCCATTTACATCCTATAGGTTTAGCACCAGGAGGTAAATCACTTAATTCCCAAGTTTGGTTTAACATTATGGAATTCATCTCATCATTGATAGCCTCTTTCCAGAAATTAGAATATCTAGAATTCATAGCATCAGAATAAGTTTTGGGATCATCATCGACATTCATTACATATGTTGTTACATTAAGGACTTCGTCCTTATTGCCTTCTACGAGATATCTTATGAAGTTAGGACCATAGTCCTTCTCTATTCTCGCTCTTTTACTTCTCCTGTGTTCAATACTATCATCTGGTACTGACGCTTCCTTGCTATTTTGAGCAGGAGCATATTCATCATCATTTGTATCATTAGTCTCAATTGGTTCTGGAGTAGATGATCTTAATGGATTCTCAATAGTTTGATTTTCAAAAAATTCTACATCTACAGATTCTATGACTTCTACGGTATCAAGAATCATAAATCTATAAGTTATACTATTAAGAGAATATCCAATGAAAACACATTTAAAAGCCCTATTACCTAACTTTGGTCGTTTAGGATCTGGTTTTCTAACATAAGCTAAGCAACCCCAAACTTTGAGTCTAGTAAGATTAGGTTTTCTATTAAACCATAATTCATAAGGAGAAATATTATTCTTCTTAAGTGGTACTCTATTTAAAATGTAACATGCAGATAATATAGCATTACCCCATAGGTTATAAGGCAATTTAGAACTTATGAGCATGGCATTAACCATTTCTACTAAAGTTCTATTTTTCCTCTCAGCAACACCATTTTGTTGTGGTGTATAAGGGGCAGTACATTGGTGAATAATACCATTTTGTTTGCAAAACAAAGTAAACTCATTTGAAAAATATTCACCACCACGATCTGAATGTAACACTTTAATTTTAATTCCTAATTGTGTTTCGACTTCTGCTTTGTAAATTTTGAATTTATCAAAGGCTTCATCTTTAGATTTCATTAGATATACATAAGCATATCTAGAATGATCATCAATAAATGTTATATAGTATTGGTTACCACCATAGGTGATATGACTTTTCAAGTCACCCACATCACTATATACTAAATCAAGCAAACCAGTTTTCCTTTCAACAGATTTAAAGGATTTTCGATGTATTTTTGCTTGAACACATATTTCACATTTAGAAATGGAATAGAAATCACAATCAGAAATTAATCCTAATTTATGCATATTTCTAAGTGACTTATTATTAACATGTCCTAATGTACTATGCCATAAATTAACAGAATCAACAATATAAGCAGAAGATTTCTTCATTAGATTCAACTTAATCATGCCGTTACAAGAATATCCCTGTCCAATAAATTTGCTGTTCTTGGACAACACTAACCTATCAGACTCATACACCATCTTGAATCCTCCTTTGTTAAGAAGGTATCCATAAATCAAATTCTTACACATATCAGGTACATAAAATACATTGACTAAAGTAAGAACTTTTCCAGAGGTGAATGTCAATTCAATAGTGCCTTTTCCCAGAACTTTGCTTGCAACTTTGTTTGCGCCAGTTACTTCGCTGGATTCTCCGTTATTCTCATCGTAAGTCTTGAATAGATTACGGTCTTTGCAAATATGAATAGTTGCTCCAGTATCGAGCCACCAATCATTATCAATGCCAGTAACGGAGTTCGCCTCTTGTACGACAGCTACAAGCTTTTCTTCGACCATATTCGCTTTTTGTTGTTTCTTCCGAAGACGACAGTCTCGGGCGTAGTGGCCGGGTTTGTGACAATAGTAACAGTCACCCTTCTTCTTATTCTTGGAATTAGTACCTTTCTTTTTAAACTGTGTCTCATTCTTAGGCTTCAACTTATCGTTAATTTCAACATTATTAGCCTTAGATTGAGACTCAGTTTACATATTATCATCTAGTTCGCGTTTACGAGAATCCTCTTCAATACGAAGATGACGCTGTAAACCGTCTAAATCATAATCCGTTTCCGCATGCCTTATTTTTTTCTTATAGTCATTCCAAGAATTTGGGAGTCTCGAAATAATAACTCCAACAACAAAAGATTCAGGGAGATCAATACGGGCATCTTTAAGTTGATTTACCAATAGAAGAATTTCACTTACTTGTCCAATTATGGACTTGTTTGTGACCATTTTGAAATCCATAAAATTGCATATAAGAAATTTCTTATTACTTGCCTCTTAAATGCGATATTTGCTTTCTAGCGCAGTCCAGAGTGCCTTCGCGGTGTCCAAGGTCCAGTGAGCACTTTATATCGGAGTAGACAGTGCGTTCAGAATGTGGCCTCTGCATAGAAAATCTTCCTCTTTGTGTTTTGCCCTTTTAGCTTTTAGTTCTGCACTATCCTTATCGGTTTCCTTCGGTATTTTCTCCAATCCATCTTCGAGAATATGAAATAATTTGACCGTGATCAGAAAGAATTTCATAGTCTCCTGCCAACGAGTGAAATTCTCTCCATCAAATCGCTCTAACTTCGTCAAATGCTGATTCATCACTTGCAACGCGCTCAAACCTTACATGGTTGAAGTATTGTCTGAAAATTTTGTTGGGGATTTTGTGGTTTGAGACGCTTTTGGAGGAGTAGAATCTGCCGTACTTCTGACTTCAAGGATTTGCGGAGCAAATTCTTTCAGATAATAGTTCAACCCACCAGGTACAAACGGGTTAACGAACTATTGACTTCAAGATTCAATGAAGCCTTGAAACAGCGTAATCGAATTCAAAATTTGTACGATTTTGATCCGACCAAGAACACTCTGATATTTGGTCTTTGATGATGAAATATATAATATAGAAAAGAAGAGCAAGTAGAAGATGACAATTCTGTAGCAGTTTCAGAATCAAAACACTATATAAGTGTTTCAAACAGAATTGTTTTGCAACAGTTTGATGGCGTTGCAGAATTCAAGCGGAAGAAGAAGATAATTTCTAATTATCTGAAATGAATTTGCACAGTTCTATATATAGATGATGAGAAGAGGCATCCATTAGGCAAGCGTTGCACCATTTCAGTTTTGCAACGCTTTTGAAGCGTCGCTTCCCTTCGGGTTGAAACCGGTCGACCGCCAAAATGTCACCGGTCGACCGTTTTCAAATAGAGAGTAAAACTGTCGACCGAGTGAATTTTGGCCTGTCGACTGGTCTAATGGATCACAAGACCCCAAGAGCCCCAAGTCCCAAGGCCCATCTTTTGACATTTTAAATATTATTATCTATGCCAAGTTCAAGCCTAAGGCCCATTGCCTTATCTCTCCTTCTCTTCTTTCTTTTGTTATAATACTTCATGTCTTTACATATATAGAGACAACCCTTTGTCTATTCCATGATGTGGGACAAAGAGTTCTTTCCATTTCTTCTTCCTTCTTACTTCTCTCTTCAAAAACAAACCCATATCCAAACTAATTTGAAAATTTACAACACTACCTTGATCTCCCATAAGAAATCATATTCATATCCCAACTGTTCGGGTCCAAAACCAAAAGTTTTCCAATTTTCACCAACTGGCCAAGATAAACATGTCCTCTAAGTAAATGGAACAAACATTAATGTATTATAGGCAAATATATTAGTGGCACTTAACCTTAAGATCCTTGCTTACAAATTGTACAGAATAAAGGTGGAAGGAATAAGCAAAACTTGGCTATATGAAATTTGGCAGGGCACAGTGAGCATGTGTACATATTCTTGGTGGGTCGCTCAAAAACATGTTAATGGAAAGACGCTAGAAGGAGGGCATGAACTTCCGACACAGTGGTTAACAGCCGCATGATCTGACCAACTGAGCTATTCCAGCTTGCTTTAAAAAAAATTATCAAATTAAACTATATAATTATTTTACTAAAGTCCATAATCCTCACCGCTAAGTACCTTTCCATTCTCTCCTGCACTTTGCATTTGAAGTCCATAAAATTGATGCGGGTACGAAGACATCCACGTCTAAAAATATCTATCGGTGTTTCATAAAAACTAGTGCATACTATGTATATTTAGTATAATGAAAGTTATGTTTATTATTTCATTAAGTTAGAATCAAATGTTTGAACTTCCGTCCGGCATGCCGAAATCTCAGTGGTCCTGTTTCTGTTCGGGTTCCGGCGTGGACCGAACAGAATATGGAAAAATTCCCGTTTCGGGATTTAGGGCCCAAAATAAAGGAAAAAAAGAGGCGGAGGGGAGAGAGAACAAAAATTTGGAGCCGCAAAACTAAAGGAGAACCCGCAATTAGCTTTCATCAGCGAAGATTGATGTCATCTTTCAATTGAGTAATAATAGGATCTAAAGTTTTGCAATTATAATTAACTAATCATGGGCTACATAATTTTAAAACTATTGATTGTATAAATTTTGTTTGCAGTTACGGATCATATAAAAATTATAAAAAATGGCTAGTAAAAAATTATTATTTTTTAATTTGGTCGGTAATATTATTGCATATTGGATACTGTGTATTCAAAAAAGTATCGAAACGAAATTAAAACGGAACTTCCAGAATTAATATTTGTTATTAAGTAGTTTACCACCAAAAACTATTTATTTCATCATATTTTTTTATTTTTCACAATTTTATAACCAATTGGATTGAAAAATAAAATGTTAAAACAAACTTTTATATGCATATTCATTGATTTACCGATCATTGTTACTTTAAGAATAACATTTAAAATTTAGTCATAAGGACACAATAAAAATTAGACTAGACAACATCATTATATAAGAAGATTATGCAAAACTGATACAACACATTGTTCTTCTCAACAAATATTTGACATTTTGCTATATTTGGTTGAAAATTTTGTCATTCTCACTAAAAAAATAAGAGCATGTCATTCATGTTGTTTTCTTGTATCTAGTATCCATTAGGGTCCGCCGATGCTAATCTCCAAAATTATTTGGATGTTGATGCAAATATGACACTACCCACAACGTAATGTACCCATTGAAACACCTATTTATATTAATCTGATTATGTACTGAAGGAGGAAATAATTGTTGGAATTAAAGAGGAGGATACTTAATTTTCTTACTTTCTTGCTTACTTACTTTTATTACAACAAATATGACCACCTTATATATAGTAGACTAGACACCCTTACACATACCAATAGACACCGTTTCATTAATAGACACTACACTAAACGAACAGACATGACACTTAAAACAAAAGACACTACAAATTACGAACCGACATTAATTTGGTTTACTTTCCAACATCCCCCTTTAAACCCAATTCTTTAATCATTTTTAACTTTTCTTCAAACTTCAAAGCTACTGAGAATATATCGGCTTCGATTGGTTTATATCTCACACGTTTGGGTTTACGCTCAATGATTTCTTCATTCCTTAAAGCATTATTTTCTGCATTTAAAACTTCGTTTTCCAGATCTTCCAGTAACTGTTGTTGAGCTAAAGCTTCTACATGTTGCTTGTGTACCTTGGTTGCAAAATCAACATTTTTTAGCATATCAAATGTCTTATTTATGTCCTCCAAACCAACTTCATGTGTTAATATTTCATCCAGATCAATTTCCTCATCAATGCATTTGGACACAATCGATGGAAGATGAGAATGTGGCTTAATTCCTCCAAACATAGCGCCTTTAATTGTCCTTCCATGCAGAAGCGATATGCGATCAACCTCAGCATATTTTTTTTTCTTTTGTTGCCAACTACAACAGTGATACCTCTGTTGAAATTCGTATGTATTGAATGAAATATACTTTGACCATTGTTCCACATAATTTAAGCGAACAGGTGCAACTGTTCAGTGAAAGAACGTGACTATTAGAAGCATGGTATTTCGTGAAAAGATACTTCACGAAAAGACACTTCGCGAAAAGAAACTTCACGAAAAGGCACTTCGCGAAAAGATGCTTCACGAAAAGACACTTCCATTCACCAACGGTCATATTCCCCAACGGTTATATCTCAGCGAGAAGACACTTCACGAAAAGACACTTCGCGAAAAGACCCTTCCTTTCATCAAACGGTCACATTTCAGCGAAAAGAAACTTCGTGAAAAGACACTTCCTTTCACCAAAAGAGATGCATCTGTACGAAGAGGTACAAACACAACCGTTCGGAAGAGATGTGACTGTACGAAGAGGTACGGGTACTACCATTCGAAGGGATGCGGATAAACTATAAATAAGGAGGAAACCAGATCACTTTCCTCACTAACTGATTCCAATCCGAACTTTCTTCTCTTTTCTCTAATACTCTTATATATAATCACAGAGTGACATACTCATTACAATCTCGTGTAGAATACGTCTATTGTATCTTGGGAGAATTTTGAAATAAAATTCTTAAGGAAATTGTTACGACAAGCCTCAGATATCATCGGGTTAGATTTCTAGTTTATTTGTACATTTATATACATTATTCTATAATCTCTCATTTCTCTATTCTGTGCTATTTCTTAAAATAGTACAACGTTGTTGTTGTAAATTGATTACAACATACTTATTGCGAATATTGAATTCCAGAGTAGTGAAAATTCAACTTATAAACTTGTGCGACGAGTTTATGATTGATTATTCTCTGTTTTGGTATACCAGAACTACAACAACTTAAGAATTTTATCTTTTTTCTTACTAAAACAGAGATGACAATAGTTGAATTATCAACAAAGGCTGAGGTAAAAAAATCAGTTAAATAAAAAGATCAAGCTATTGAGATCTGATCGAGGTGGAGAATATGAATCACCGTTTGAACAATTTTGTGCAGAAAATGGAATTAATCAAACAACAATCACATATTCACCACAACAATATGGTGTTGCTGAGATAAAGGATAAAACATTAAAGATATATGCGATGTTATTGACCTTTGGCTTACCGACGAACTTGTGGGGGGAGGCCTTAAATATGTCTAATCATATTTTAAACAAGTTCCTTCACAATAAAATAGGAACGATTCCATATGAGTTATGGAAAGGACATAAACCAAGCTTTAAATACCTCAAAGTGTGGGGGTGCTTGGAAAAAGTTCCAGTTCCGCGTCCTAAGAATTGCACAAGGCTAGATATAGCTTATGTAGTAAGCCGATTGAGCAGGCATACAAGCAATCCAGGAGAAGAACACTGGAAAGCACTAATGAGAGTGCTTGGATATTTAGAAAATACATACCACAAAATATTCCTTATATTATAGGAAATATCTTGTCGTCTTAGAAGCATATAGTGATGCAAATTGGATTGCCGATTCAGAGAAATAAAAATCAACTAGTGGTTATATATTTACCCTAGCATGGGCAGCAGTGTCATGGAAATCTACTAAACAGACATGCATAGCTCGATCCACTATGGAATCAGAGTTCATTGCTGTAGATAAAGCAAGCAAAGAAGCAGAATGGCTTCGTCATTTTTTAGAAGATATTCTTTTTTAACCTAAACCTGTGCCAGCCATATGCATGCACTGTGATAACCAAGCAACGCTAAGCAGAGCACAAAACTTTGTGTATAATGGAATGTCACGACATATTCGTAGATGCCATAACATAGTTAGGCAGTTACTCTCAAATGGAACTATTTCCATAGATTATGTGGGAACAAATGATAACCTAGCGGATCCATTTATTAAAGGTTTATCAAGAGAGAAAATTGACTGCACATTGAGGGGAATGGGTTTAAAAGGCTAAACCAACAAGAGTTATCTTATACGGAAACCTATCCAAGCGACTGGAGATCTCACGGACTAGGATCAATAGGCAAACCAGTTATGAATAACTCAAGACGTAATGCATTTTTGGACATAGTCCTACTCCATTCCTATGGTGCACCATATAAATGCATGCCTACGGAAGTATTACAAGGTTAAAACTATGTTTTTTAATGATGACCATATCTTGAAAATAACAAGTGGGGTATATGTAGGATACTCCTAATGGTTGCGATCACCTATGTTAGTGTGAGCTGGGTTGGCTCTATGAGAATTTTAAAGGTTTAAATTCTCTATAACACTTGCAGAACTAAGAAATGTTCAGGACCAAAATGAACACAACCAAGAGATTGGATGAGAAGGGAATCAATGTTGCGTAAAGCTGATTGTTTGGATATACAATAACGGCGGACGGTTCAAGATGAAATAATTCACCGGTTAGCCAAGTAGATCCGATAAGTTTTAACTAGGGAAAGTTCAAAGTGAAATATCTACTTATCCACGATAAAGCATTATTCCATATGTACTCTGTGATATTTCGCTTTGTGTGGGGGAAAGAATATTATCATTCATGTGGGGGATTGTTGAAATTCATAAGTATTGAATGAAATATACTTTGTCCATTGTCCCACATAATTTAAGCGAACAAGTACAACTGTTCAGTGAAAGGATGTGACTATTAGCAGCGTGGTATTTCACGAAAAGATACTTCACGAAAAGACACTTCGTGAAGAGGCACTTCGTGAAAAGGCACTTCGCGAAAAGATACTTCACGAAAAGACACTTTCATTCACCAACGGTCATATTTCCCAACGGTTATATCTCAGCGAAAAGACACTTCGCGAAAAGACATTTCGCGAAAAGGAACTTCCTTTTGTCAAACGGTCACATTTCAGCGAAAAGACACTTCGCCAAAAGACACTTCCATTAACCGAAAGAGATGCGTCTATACGAAGAGGTACAAGCACAACCGTTCGAAAGAAATGCAACTGTACGAAGAAGTACGGGTGCGACTGTTCAGAAGAGATGTGACTGTACGAAGAGGTACGGGTGCGACCATTCGAAGGGATGCGGATAAACTATAAATAAGGAGGAAACTTGATCACTTTCCTCACTAACTGATTCCAATCCGAACATTCTTCTCTCTTCTCTAATACTCTTATATATAATCACAGAGTGACATACTCATTACAATCTCGTGCAGAATACGTCTGTTGTATCTTGGGAGAATTTTGAAATAAATTTCTTAAGGAAATTGTTACGACAAGCCTCAGACATCATCGGGTTAGATTTCTAGTTTATTTGTATATTTATATACATTATTCTATAATCTCTCATTTCCCTACGTTTTGCTATTTCTTAAAATAGTACAACGTTGTTGTTGTAAATTGATTACAACATACTTATTGTGAATATTAAATTCCAGAGTAGTGGAAATTCAACTTATAAATTTGTGCGACAAGTTTGTGATTGATTATTCTCTGTTTTGGTATACCAGAACTACAACAATCTCTTCCCATGATAGTAGATTCAAAGGCTTGAATAGTAACATATCCTACTCTGGAGCATTCAAAACTATAATCGACTCCAAGGCCATCGGTCATTTCTTTGATCAACTCAATCGCTGTTTTGTTTTCATATTCCTTCGGGTTTATAAAGTCCGTTATTCCAAACGACATTGCTTTCTTTCTTCTTTTGTTGTTTACATCCACTCCAATAATATTGTTGCACCTAGCAACTTAGCTCTGACTATGGCCCCAATGCCAACTCCACCAAGGCCAAAAACAGCAACGGTAGAACCTTTCTCATTTTTAGTGACGTTTCTTCCTCCTCCTACATATAGTTTGTCTTCAAGTTCCTTTTCTGTCATTGATACTCCTGTTGCTACATGCATGATATCATCTTGTTCTTTTCCTTTTTCTCCGTTTACTTTAATGCCCTCTTCTTGTGCAATGTGGTTGATCTCTTTGTTTACTTTATCTCTCATCTGAATGTCTCGGCCTTCTTCGACCGCATCTTGTTCTACATCATTTTCTGTTTCTTCTTGCATTGCTCTCTCGTCGACATCCTCTTCTTTTTTATTCTCCACTAGAGGCTCCTCGTTTGCGTACACCTCTTTCAACAAATTCCACGAATCCTTTGTGGATTTTTCTCCAATAATATGGTCAAAAGCTTCTTCATCAACGTTCTCACTCATAGCAGCACGTGCACAATGATCTTTCCATCTCAACTTTGTGAATGCCTCACTCTCTTTCTCCGTCATATTTTTGACATCTTTTGGTCACTCATAGCCATTCTCAACGATCTCCCAAAGCCCTTTGGAGATCAATTCTTCTTTCTTTTTATTACTCCACTCTTCGAAATATTTTTTTGTGGGAACGAACGACGAGAAAAATAGCATTGCCATAGTTTCAACCTGGCGCTCGGATACCAATTTGTTGGAATTAAAGAGGAGGAGGATACTTAATTTTCTTACTTTCTTGCTTACTTACTTTTATTACAACAAATATGACCACCTTATATATAGTAGACTAGACACCCTTACACATACCAATAGACACCGTTTCATTAATAGAAACTACACTAAACGAACAGACATAGACAATTAAACAAAAGACACTACAAATTACGAACCAACATTAATTGGGTTTACTTTCCTACAATAATTAGGATAAGGAAAAGAGACAGTTTGGAACCTAATAAAAATTGAAAATTTGTCAAGGAAAAATATATTTTTGAGTCTGGTGTCTTTAAATTTACTTCATTGTTTTTCATAGCTATGGATATATTTTTCTTCATGTTTTTATTTGTAAGACAAAATTAAATGTGCAAACATATATTGACTATATATTGAAATTGGAGGCAATTATGAACCATTTGTTATATGTTAATGATTTAATTATTTTTGTTAAAGCTAAACCGCCCAAAAAAAAGGCTGATCGTGTAAGTGCAAGAGCTATCATAAAAGTGATCGAAGCGATGGGGGAAAACGTGGGGAATAATATTAATCAACTCAAATGTAAGTTGTTAGTCGGAGTGGGTGGCTAGGATAAAAAAAAGTAATAAATAAATAAATTACTGATCAGCAATATTTTAAGCATGAAGGAAGAAAGTCTACATTTTTCTGTTAAGATTGTCTTGCATGTTGTTAAGGTAGAAATGACGGTTTGAATAAATAGTATCACATTACGGAAGGAGTGGAGTTCAAATATGAGTTGGTAGGCACGTAATATTAGGGATTCCTTTTGTTATAAGGATGTGTGTGTGAACTCATATGCATGCGCCCATTGCAGGAGTAAGGAGAGTTTTGTTCTGGCCATCGTTACATAATAGTAGTATCAGAGCCGAAGGTTACGGACTGGGTTATGCAGTCAAGACAGTGCTCTCCAAAGATACTCGTAGTATGCGAGTCAAGGGGGAGACTGTTAGGATTGCCTCGCATGTTGTTAAGATAGGAATGACGGTTTGAATAAATAGTCTCACATCACGGAATAAATTGAAGGAGTGGAGTTCAAATATGAGTTGCTAGGCACGTGACATCAGGAATTCTTTTTGTTATAAGGATGTACGTGTCAACTCATATACGTGTGCTCTATATGTAAGGAAGAGGGGCTTTGTTCCGACCGTCATTACATAACACTTTCCTATCCAAAATTTTCAAAGCAAGGAAGGAGGGATTTTGTTACAAGGCCTGAATCGTAGCATACTGCCTCAACATAAAATATATTATACATGGAATCAAAGAGATGCAAATTGTCTCGGTTGTGCTGAGCTGGCATGATTTGTGGGTTGTATAAATATTCACAAACCAGTATGTAGAAAGTTGTTGAATGAATCAAATTTGCCTCGGTTGTTAACCTTGCATTATATTCATTCTTGATTTTTCAATTGTTTGCTAAAATTCTCCTTCCATTAACACATTTCTAAAGCTTGTGATCCTTTGATAATTCCCCACCAAAATGCCTTCAACCAAAATAGCTAAGCAAAAGAAGAATGATCTTGCCAGTAGAGAAGAACATGATGCAGCAATGTAATGAATGTTGGTTGACAAAAGTAATCAAATGATAATAGATTTTGGTAAGATTAGGTTTCGGCGGCTACATGGGGAGAACAAAGGGAAGAGTTTTCAAGGAAATCAAAGGAGTAGCGGTTTCTGAGACAAGGTTCTGCGGGTGAAATGGAGGAACGAAAGAAATTCCTTTCGCGCTTGAGTATGGGAGCCTTTGGCACTAAGTATCCACCTTTTGAACTAAATGTGAAACATGTCATTTGCTGCAAGATTTAACAAGATTCAACCCGAAGATCCCTCAACTCTTCCATCTTGAAAGACAGTGATTTTAGGGAAATGAGTATTTAAGATTTTTATTAGAAGGAATTAAGGGTGGAACCATCTCTAAAGAAAAAGAAACTAAAATGCACGACGCTTGATTTTAAAATACATGCAGTGCTTTCATAGAAAAATTCTTTGTCAAATTGGAGGTGGCCTCCGAGCTTCGAAAATCAAACTCACTAATAATGGTACAGTATTGATTTTTCCAATACTTCCCAAAAAGAGATTTTTTAAAATGTTCATTTTTTACGATAACATACATCGTTTGCATGTTTTTATGAGGGAACACACAAAACTATAAAGGATAAATCAAACACCAACTTAACAATTTGAAAAGTGAGAAAACACGAGTACGCATAGGCCTGACAGTTTACAATTAAATAGGTATAACATGCTAAAATGCATAAGTGTGACGGTCCACGTTGTTATGTAACGACGGTCGAAACAAATTCCCTTTTCTTCCGCGTAGGGCGCACGTATATGAATTTTTGCACACATTCTTGTAACAACAGGAATCCTTGTTGTTATGTGCCTACCAACTCATTTTTGTACCTCATACATCAATTTTCTACCAATTACATACAAGAACATTCCCAATGGAACAGGTTGGGAAAGGTTGATTCCAACATGTTTGACCCTCAATCCACCTCAACGGAAGAAAACACAAAGCTCGAGTTGGGATTAATCAACTGAAGTTTAGACGATTAACAAGTACTTTAAGAACAAATCAATTTAACCGGCTTTCTTTTAACCGACTAAGCTAAAAGTCGATTAATTTCCAACCGATCTTCAACTAGAAATGCCCTTGGAATCCCCAACGTACACTTTTAATGAAAGATTCAAATGAAGTTGTAGTCTGCAAGCGGCAATAATTGCCTACTTGTACAGTAGGTTCTTTTTCATGAAATAATCAATATAAACTAGGACCGAGAAAGAAGATTGCATCAATTTGCCTGTCTTGACCATCATCTTTGTTTCAATTTGCCATCTAGGGAATGACGTTGAGAAAATGGTCTTTTTAATTTATGTTTATAAATATCTGAATGTTGTAGCAGGCATGTGATAAGATATCCCATAGCTCCATAAAATCATAACCTCCTTTCTTTGCTGGAAATCTTCCATTTTTATCTACCAACTGTACATGTACGGATACTGCATTTGGTTACTCATACACACCGCTATAGCGAGTGTGTTTGAGTATACAAAAACTATCATAGTATAGTAACGACACGCTTCTACATGTGATCAATTTTCATCACTCCAGTGCTGACGAAAACATACCTATCAGTCTTCCAAAATATTCCTGCTGGTTGGGTTATGCTAAATTAAACCATGAATAGAGGGTTATGCTAAAGTAAACCATGAATTTACTGGACTCGTCTCACTGAATAAATGGTTATGCTAAATTGAACCATGAAGTTAGGATTCAGAAAACTATTATTTAATAGAAAAAAATGTTTTCAGGAAATCCGATTTTTTTTCTGTTTCTTTTTTTTTAATGTTGGGTCATTAATCAGAAATATATTGTATATAAAATTACTAAATTGAGAATATTAGCTGCAGCAAAAGTTCAAAAGAACGGTTTAGGAAATTTATACATGCTAAGTACAGAGTGTAACAATTTATTCCTCAGATTATGTGCTAGCTAGTTGATCCTTCTACATGACTATTGCTTCCTACAAATCCTTTAGTAAGAGAAACCAAACAAATGTGCCGCACCATTGTTGTCATAAAAAGCCTAAATTGTCGGTAACTATGTTGGTCTAATTCTTAAATGTGATGATTTTACTTGTTCTGGAAGACTATGACAAGTGCATGCCATATTTGGGTTAGGGCTGTCAATGAATATCCGAAAAATCCGATATCCATCCGAATCCGTATCGAAAATATGAAATATATCCGTTATCCGAAAAGCGTATATGGATATCCGATATTCGAAAAGCTTTTCGGATACGGATATGGTTATAATGGTATCCGTGTCTGAAAAATATCCGTCCGACTAATTGATGTAATATATATGACTCAAAACAGAAAAATAGAGTTAATAATTATTCTGTAACTATTGGATGTTACTAAAATATTAATTTTTGACCATTTTTAGTGAAAAATGATAGTTTTAGTGTTTAATTTTGAAATATTTTTGAATATGCTTATGGATATTAGTTTAAAAAAAATGTTTCATCATCACATTTCTTTATTTCCTATTTTTTTTATAAACATTAGTATAAAAATTATTTTATGTTGATCCAAACTTTTTTATTTATACTCTTAAATTTATTAATTATTGGCGGAACGGATAAATATCCGATATCTGTCCGTATTCGAAAATTAAGCGAATACGGATATCAAATATTCGAAAATTAAACGGATACGGATATCCGAAAATAATTTCGGATACGGATATGGTAATATCCGCATCCGAAAACATCCGCTGACAGCCCTAATTTGGGTTGCTTACACTGCAGTCGACCTAATTTAATCATAACGCATGAATCAAGGATTAAAACATGGTATTTAGACAAAGTAACAAATAATACACTCATATTTTTAAGAATAAAATATGCGTGGCTAGGAAACATGATATGTGACCTTTACGGATATAATAATATATTGTGATCCTTAAAAGCATGCACTTGCACTTTATAACTCTAGCCAAATGCCAAATCTTTAAGGAGGGGCTGCAGTCATGTGACCACATATGCTATTGCTAGTTGCAAAACCAAAGGGCCAACTTTTATAAATACTGTTGGAAATTTATAGGTGTATGAAAAATTTAGATAGGAGGAGGTAGATGGAGGACAATATTTAGCAAACTTTTAATTTCTTTCTTACTTGCTTGCTTTCTTACAACTAAAATGACCACCTATATATAGTGGACTAAACACCCTTACAATACTAATAGACACTATTTCATTAATGGACATATTACTTAATGGACATGACTCTTAAACTTAAAAGACATAACAATACCAATGACATTATTATTCTATCAAAGCACATGTCTTTTGACTTTCCACATGTTAATGACAATTAATGCTTAGTTTATTTTCCACATTGCCTCCCTTAAACCAAGCTAAGATCTTCAAACGTCAAAGGTTTTGAGAACATCAGGACTTTGATTCCTTTTATATCTCACACATTTTGGTAAAAGTATAGAAATCATCTAAGCTTTCTTTCTTATTTTCTTCTTTTCCATCACAAAAATTTTCGATGCTTGAATCCTTGCTGCTATCCATTCATATCGTCCTCCTTCATTGTCATAAAATTCTCTAAATATTATGCTTATCAGCTTCCATCTTGATCTAATGTCATAAAATTTGAATGAATCATATATAATATCATTCCATTCAAACTCTTTGTGTGTTTCTAGAATTTGATTTCCGTAAGCATCATCTAATACGATCATTGGAGATTTACCATTAAGTTCCAATGTAACATGTTTGAGGTTGCTTTTTGCAGCCATTTCGAGTACTACTTTACCGGTTTCAGTCGATTCAGTAAAAGCAAGCTTGTCGACATCCATGTGACTAGCAAGAGCTGCATCAGCTGCAAAATCAAAACCAGAGATCACAATGAGAACACCGTCTGGACCTCCTTTATATTCATTTGCCTTCTCCGCATTTTTGCCAGCATCCTTTTTTATTGAAGCATCATCGACCTCAGCATCGTCAGGGTCACACATCTCGACATCTTCATTTTTATTATCGCCTTTATTTTCTGTTTCTGCAACCTTTTTAATTTCACTGCAGCCTTCTCTTTCTTTGCCCTTTTTTGTATCACCACTGTTGTCCTATTTTATTGCAAAACAGCTTTCTTCTACATCTTCCATCTTCGTGTCATCCTTTACTTCACCTTTTGCTCCCTTCATTTTAGCTTCAGCATCACTCTCCTCCTCATTATTTTTCTCGTTCTCATCCTCAGTCTCATTGTCCTCAAGCTCTAACTTTTCCTCTGGTTCTTCCTCTTTAGCAGCTTTCTCTCCCATCAGCTCCTCTTCTTTTCTCGCCTTCTCCTCTTCTTCAACTTCTTCGATCTCCTCTTCATCTTCTTCTACTACTTTTGTTTTATCCTTTGCATACACCTCTTTCAATAATTTCCACGAATCTTTTACAAATTTTTCTCTAAGAAAACGATCTATAGCTTCTTGATCGACGTTCTCGCACATCAGAACACGAGCTTGGAAATCTTTCCATATCAAGCTTTTAAATTCCATACTCTCTTTCTTCGTCATATTTCTAACACCTTTTGGCTATTCATAGCCACACTCAACAATCTCCCATAACCCTCTAGAGATTAGCTCTTCTTTCTTTTTATTACTCCATTCTTCAAAGTTTTCTTTTGTGAGAACGATCGACATAAAAAATTCAAATGCCATAGTTTCAACCAGGTTCTGATACCAAATGTTGGAAATTTAGAGGTGTATGAAAAATTTAGATAGGAGGAGGTAGATGGAGGACAATATTTAGCAAACTTTTAATTTCTTTCTTACTTGCTTGCTTTCTTCCAACTAAAATGACCACCTATATATAACGGACTAAACACCCTTGCAATACTAATAGACACTATTTCACTAATGGATACATTACTTAATGGACATGACTCTTAAACTTAAAAAAACAACAATACCAATGACATTATTATTCTATCAAAGCACATGTCTTTTGACTTTCCACATGTCAATGACAATTAATTCTTGGTTTATTTTCCATAAATACCCTAGCTTTCCTTTGTTCCAAAGCATCCAAAATCCGTTTACACACCTCTAAGATAAAACCGTATCAATAATTAATGGCCTGTTCCTTTACATTCCTATTCACCCTCAGTCTTCTTTTAAGCATAATCTTAAAAGCAACCATAGTTTCAAGAATTCTCATCCAACAATCATCAAATGGTGAATACATAAAAATAAAATGTGGGGAAACAACATACCCATCACTCTGCTACACTCCAAAGAAGCCCGATGCAGCCGGCACGCACTTCGCTCTCTGTAACACTAGACAGTGCACGTGCCTCATCCACTGCCATGAAAGCAATGTGTGCAGCAGAAGGAATGAGCCATGGGGTAGCAGCAGCCATGACGGATTGCATGGACACCATGAAAGAGTCAGTGGAAGAGCATAAGGAATCCATGTATGCAATGGACAATATGAAAGGCAAGGACTTTGCATTTAGACTTAATAGTATTCAGACAGGGGTCAACGCAGCATTGACAGAAGATGACACATGTATGGATGGATTTTCCAATAAAGCCATGGATGGAAAGATCAAGACAATTGTCAGATGCCGCGTTTTGAATGTGGCTCAGTTGACCAGTAATTCTTTGGCTCTTATCAATGCACTTGTTGTGTCTCCTTAAACTTGTTATAGCTGTATGTTGCTCTACTGGACTGTGTAGCAGCTTCTTCTTCTTCTTTATCTTTTTTCTTGGGCTATTAGATTAAGTTTGTTAAACATTATGCTATCTACCTGTATTGGTTTCAGTTATGTATATTCGGTTAGTTTGTAAGTTCGAAATGATTATCACTTGTTTTTCTATCATATTGATTGGACAAACAATTATTCAAGCATGAAATATCTCCAATCCTATCCACAGAAAGTATTCCTCTATTCTTGACGATTATAGAGAAGGCCGTCAGTAAATTCTATTAATTTACATTCATGTCATCATATCTACTCAACCAAATTTCATAGAACCAAAATGCTTATGATGAAAAATGTTTGAAGTGAATATTCAAATAACAGAAAATGTTTGTGTAACGACCCGGATTTTGAGCGACTTTGGTTATCGACATAAGCACGATGTCGATAACCAAAACACCTAAAAATCCTGGTAATTAGTGAAAGAAATTAGAGGGTGAGGAAAGATAAGATAGAAACTTAGAATAGAAGAAGAAGAAGAACACAACATCAGAGTAACACGAACCTCACAGCGGAACGAATAAATATATTTCATAACATAACTTTGAAATACAAATCTGTACTTGAATATACATATCATTATCAAAGTACAGCACTTACAACACAGCGGAAATAACTATAGCTATATGATCCTGAAGCCTCCTGCTCCAGCTCTTCCAGTATATCTGTAAAATCCCGACTACTTGACTGCCCGTACAAATTTAGGCACCCAAGAGTTTAGGGAAAACAACAAAGTAAACTCCGGGTCAGTCATGGGACTGGTATGAGTAAAACAGTTTAAAACAGTTATACAAGTAAATGATATCTCATAAGACCACGCCGCATAACGGAACGGGTTTTTCCCTTATGAGAATCCAAAATATCTTTATATCAAAACCCTTTTGATATTATAATAATGTCTATCAACCACAGTATATATATAATCATCTAGCAGAAACGCTTTCATCTCACGTTCTACATATATAGTATACAATCAAAACCGCAAGCACGTATTGGGTAATGGGTTTCCAACTATGACAAGGTATGGAATCACCTTCCGCTTGTGTACCTCTAGAGAGGAATACACTAGGTTCAACAAGAACATCTTGCAACCCGGCCACACATGACCGACCACTCATTTCGCTTGAGTGTATCGAATGTATATCACCAACAGTTGGGATCAACAACCGTTTCCCGAATGGGACAACATCAACAATAGATTTTTAGAAATGAATGAAACTCTAGATCAGGTGATTATACACCCTACTTCGATGCGACCGACTTAGCCATGCTGCCTGCCCGATTTCTGTCATTTACCGGATGATGAGGCTAGAAGCTACGCTTTATCATCACATCAGATTCACTTTGAATGTCACATCGTCAAATCCATCAAATCACCGATTGACGTCCTCAACCATACATTATGTGTTAGCTAAGAGAAGTTTCCTTCTCCGCTTCCACTCTTGGTACAGTTGGAAAAATCAATATACGTGATCGTCTGGACATATTCTGTCAGACATCCGTCCATACAAGTCATCCAGGAACAGGATGAACCGAAGGCACTATTCTGTAAACAGGATAGCCCTTGCATAACTCCGTCTTCAATTTCCTTTGGCATATATGATTCGCAACGCTTATGCCAATACAGAGTGGTTCTTTGGATAATAATCCAACCGGTCTCTCCATATTAACAACGTTAAAATGGTCAAAACTTCGATAGTCTGTGGTCTAACTATCGAATAAAAATAGGTGTGCAAACAATGATATTATTTCCAAATGGAAATTATATCGATCAAACATTATTCAACATTTATCTCTTTAATTCATTAATTTACTTATCTCATGTTTCCCTATATTCAATATTTCTTATTTTCTAGTTTCGGAAAATATACGTTATTAACAATGGAAAACATTTCCATTTCTTGTTTTCTTTTTTTTTAGAAAACATTACTGGTTTCTTCTTTGGAAAACATTTCCAAAGCTTCTTCATTGGTCTTAGACAGATGTTTAAACAAAACCATCGCGATACCAACTCAAACCATTTCCTTTACTGCCGAACCTTAACTATTCCTTAGTTAAAAATGAAGCCAATCAAGTTGGGGTACAACTACCTCTCAGACCTTAACTGAACAACATTTCTAACTTTGAATTAGGCAAAGTTCAATTTATATTCCTTTAACTAACTTCCTTACTTAACTCTCTTCGAATAGCTATATTCGATTGACTCTTTTCACTTAACTCTATTCGATTAAACTAACCTCGATTAACTACTTTTATACTAACACTAATCGATTAACTAACATCGATTAGTTCCTCTTTTTAACTTTAACACTAATCGATTAACTACATCGATTAGTTCCTTTTAACTTTAACACTAATCGATTAACTAACATCGATTAGTTCCTTTTTAACTTTATCACTAATCGATTAACTAACATCGATTAGTTCCTTTTTAACTTTATCACTAATCGATTAACTAACATCGATTAGTTCCTCTTTAACTTTATCACTAATCGATAAACTAACATCGATTAACTACTTTTATACTAACACTAATCGATTAACTAACATCGATTAGTTCCTTTTAATAAACTACGTTTTCCGTTACAACTATTTCCTTTTTATAACGTTTACTTACCGTTACAAATATTTCCTATTTATAACTTCTATTTACCGTTACAAATATTTCCTATTTATAACTTCTATTTACCGTTACAAATATTTCCTATTTATAACTTCTATTTACCGTTACAAATATTTCCTATTTATAACTTCTATTTATTTTCTAAATAAATATCCCTTTTATAAAACCGTGTTCGTTTTATAAAAAATTCCTTTTATAAAATCCTGTGATTTTATAAAATTCCTTTATTTCAATATACATTGAAATACTTCTTTTTACATCCCAGGGTTTCTTATGATATTTACAATATCGAATAACAATGATCAACATCATTCCAACACCCATAATCCATAACAGATTATATAACACATCATATATCACAATATATGAAAACAGTAAAATAAATGTTGAGGAATCTAGTCGGATTCCTCCAACTTGTTTCCCTGCATCACAGATGTTAAACAATATAGAGAACATCACTTTCAGTTCCATATGATATATTCTGTTAAACAGAATCAATATAGAAATTAAATCAACTAACTGACTAGCAGTTCAATCAAACAGTCAACATACAGTAAATCAGCCAATATCTAACAGTTCTAAAAATACAACATGAAATTATAAACTGTTTAGAATTGGTGAGATTTACTCACTTTGGCGCGTTAATCGATAAATATCGGTTTGCGTTATTTGATTCAGTCGGACAATTTATTTTGCCATAAATTGTAACGAGCTCGGATTCACTCCTAATCAGTTCCATTGGGTTGCTCCCGTTCATACGATCCCAACGGATCATGTTTCGCTGAAAACCGGTATCGTATGATGAAGTTATGACATATACAAGTTTTGGAACTTATTAAATTGCAATTTAAACTATACTTAAACAAATATTGGGCTTTTAAAAATTCTTACCGGCCCATTTCCTATTAAAACCGCACCCGCTTACTCCTCCTTCTCCCAGAATTATAACACGCAATCCGAAGCTGTTCAACAACCATTACCGTGATTTCATCCACCATTTTCTCCATCGTTTCATCATGAAGATGCTAACCAACATCACCGAACTACTTCCCCGTTCTCCAAACATTCACCACGTCATGACCCAACAAGCCAAGCACCACTCTTCACGTCCTTTGTTTATCACTACGCACTGCTCCTCTCCACACCGTCACCACTTTATAACCCAACTCCTCCCAGGCCCTACGTTATGTGCCTCATCCCATTTCAAAATACATTTCACCAACTTATAAAACTAGTTCAAAAACCCACTTCTACACAGTCCAGTCCCCTTTCTCTTCCCCTTACGGCCTGCATGCCACTTCATTGTTCACGTTCCATTCATCATGTCCTACCCAGTATTAATGAAACTGCTCCTCCCCGACTTCACCATGTCGCAGCGTTTTCTGACCGACTGACCTCAATCGGAGGTTGCCAACACCAGCGCCGTGGCCTCATCTCCCTTTTCTCTGAATCCCGCCACACAAGGCCCTGTACTCCGTCCTCTAAAACTGCTTGAATGTCGCCACTATTCAACGCCATCTCAGCCTCGATGGTGAAGGAAAACAGATCGCCTCTGATGGATCTACAGAGCTTACTAAGCTCTTTAATTTGTTGTTGAAAGATCAATGAAATATTGCGTGGATTTGATGATGTGAGAGAATGAAGAACGTGAAGATTTAGATAGCTCATTCTATTCGGTGGAGGTGGACATTTGGTTGACTGAGTAATTTGGTTATGTGAATCCTTTTATAGAAGTTTATGGGAGTTTTTTTTAAGCCATTCGATTATTTAAGTGTTGGCCTGTTTTTCTCTTGACCACGAAAGTCGTTTGAAGGCAGAAATTAGTCCACGCAGTGGATCAAATATTTTTTTTTATCTTCGTTTTCAAGTGATGTTTTACATCCTTCGTTCCACAAATTTTCTTTGTTTTTTTACGGACCACTAGACAGAAATAAAAATGCCGTTGTGATGTACAACGTGACACTGTTCCAAAAATATAAAAATACCGGTAGATGGACTCATATTTTGAAACTTCAAAATGTTGATTTCAGGGTGCGAAATACTTCAAATAAAAGGTCGTATATTTAATTAATTAAAAATTACAATAAAATTCTAAAAATTAAATTATCACTACGCCTCAAAAGAACCACGTCTAAATTCAAACCCCATATCTAGTTATATTGAAAAACCCTTTTAAAACGTAAATAAAGCGTCGCAAATCATAAAGGAATTCCATAGCGACTTTTTCTGAAATTTGATTTGGACATAAATCAAAATCTACACGATGAAATCCCGATATTTCTCTTCCACTAGAAAGATATACTTCACCAGCTCCACACGTTTCTTGTTTCACAGAAATCGTATTTGAAACGGCTTCTGTATATTCGTTTGAAGTTCGAATCGCCAATTTACGAACTGCAGCGCCATTTCGAGTTCTATTTTAATTATATTATAATTATACGTTCAACTGTCGTTCAAATAATATATTCGTTATTCTAATTCAAATTTAAACTGAATTAAATATCACAGATGATCCGGTTCACACCATATCGTCATTTCAGCCAATTATGATTATTTCATAATTAAATATATTATTTAATTTATTATTTTAATTAAATATTTACCATTATTTAACTCCATGACCAGTTAATTCACTATACCACCATTGATATAATTAAATAAATTAATCATAATACCCCTGCCAATGCGGGTCATTACAATCTTCCCCACTTAAAATAATTTCGTCCTCGAAATTGCTAAAAGGTAGAGGACGACCCTATCGACTGGTTAGAACATATTTGTTCACTTCTTAACTTCAGTTTCAACTGAACCAATTTAATTTCAATTAAATTATTAATTAATTCTTATCAACGAAAATTTTCAAAAAAACCTGAAAATTTTCTAACGTCTTAACTCTTCGAAATTTTTTGCCAGCACCCCCTTTGTAATGGTCAATCGGTCAAACTTCCACTTGCCTCTCTGGGCCATCTCCATCCCAAAAGAAAATCAAACAGCCAAGCGGCTTGCCAATTCGGCTCATAAATCTCATGCTTATATCGAATATAAACTTGTACCTTTTCGTCGGGCATATCAACTCTATCACTTCCATATGCTATCAATTCAGCGGATACAAGGGTCATCCTAATCAAATCCCCATCTTCTTTTGTCCACGACCCAACCATTCGCTTATATCCTAAGTCGAATTTTATTTCAAATTCGAGTTCCATTCTCGATTTCAAACTCTTAACTTCCCAATCCAATTTTCATTTCATATTCTTATCTCGATAATCCAGTTTTATCCAAGAATAAATTTATCCTGATATCGTTCTATTTCCATTCAGTTTTCACTTAACTGTTTCAATTCAATCTCAGCTTACTTTCGCAAACTTCTATTTAAATTTGTTCTTAATTCAAACAGTCTCTTCTTGGGAATTTTAAACAGTTTACTTTTTTCAGAAATCAAATTTTCCTTTTTGAAATTCAACTGAGCCCATAATCAATATTCCATTAGTTAAATCACTTCTCTATTTCTTTATCAATATTTGTTAACCAAATATTTTCAATAACCATATTGGCCTTTTATGTTATTTGGAAAACATTTCCGAATATCGCCTTCCTTTATTTTCTAAACTTTTAGAAAATATATGCTATTTATAATTGGAAAATATTCCAATTACTTATCTCTTTTCCGATCTCGTTTATTTCTATACTTAGGAAATATTCTTTATTATATTTCCAAGCTTACACTTATTTGGGTAAAAACGGATGTTGTGTAAAACATCGTTATGACAACCCAAATACTATATTCAACTAACTCTTATTCAACATTGATCTTTGAGCCTGAAATCTTACTATTTATTTGTTAATAATGAAATCAATCAAGTTGGGGTATAACTACCTCTCAGACCTTGACTGAATAACATTTATAACGTCAAAACAGATATGACTACTTACTCGAAAAATCAATACCATACAACTACTTATTCACTTTTAAACACGTCTACACTTTCTCTTTTTATTCTTACTAGATTTTATTCTAGACTTTCTTTTTGATTTTGCTATTCTATTTCTAAGTTCGTTTCCTTATCGACTTCTATATATATCGATACGTTGATTTCTAACTATCAAATTATCTTAAAAAAAATTCTAACTCCTTAGATTCCCAGAAAAATTCGCCATAACCTCCTTTGTACTGGGAGCATCGGGAAAATCCCCAAACTGCCACACAGGCCTTCTCCAATCAAAAAGAAAAAGAAAAGCCAAGCGGCTAGCCGATACGGCGCATAAAATCTCATATATGAATTAAATACATACCTTTTCGTCGAGCATTCTATTTATATACCTTCATACCTTATTCCAAACCTGTCTCATGTATATCCATGCATTTCTAATTCATTTCAACTTAATCCAATCGTTTTAACTTAGTTCGTTAAGTGATTTTCAAATTTCTGGTTTGCTCATTTCACCTTTTTGTTTGAATATACATGTTCAAATATAGGTTTAACTTGTTTATCAACTAATTGAATTCCATTTCAATTTGAATTTCCTATATTTGATTTCGAATATCCATTTACAAATCCAATTCACCTTTCAAAGTTCAACTTCAAATTCAAAACCCGTTTAACTAATTCCTCTTCGACTTAGTTAATTCTATTCAATTTCTATTCAAATACTATATTTGAATTCCTTTTCAATTTCCTTATTCAAATTCTATATTTGAATTTCATCTCAACCACTTATTCAAATTCCATTTGATTTCTCATATGTCAAATTCTATTCAAGTACCATATATTCAAATCCTATATTTGAATTCCTTTATATTTTCTACATTCAAATTCTATATTTGAATTCCATTTGAATTTCTATATTCAAACTCTATTTCAATTTCTATATTCAATTTCTATTTCAATTCCATTGAATTTCGTATATTCAAACTCCCTTTGAATTTCTATATTCAATTTCTATCATTACTCTATATGAATTCTATATTCGAATTCCTATTTCAAATTCTATTTTGAAATTCTATTTCAAATTCCATTTTATTTCTATTTGAATTTTACATTCAAATTTCATTTCAAACTATTTAAATTCTATATTCACTTTTCCATTATTCAAATCTTTTTTATTCAAATCTCATTTGAATTCTATATTCAAATCCCCTTTGAATTTTCTTGTTTAAATTCTACGTTTGAACTTCCTTTATTCAAATTCCTTTAAATAAGTCTTGATTTCAATTCCTTTTGAAATCGATATTTCTACCTTTTTGAAAATAGATTTCCCTTTCAATTTCACACTTGTATTTTTATTTCTGCATTATCCAATGATAACTCTTTTCACTTCATTTATAAACATCGTTTATAAAAGAACTTCTCGTTTTATTTCTTTTAAAACAAGTTAATATTTCAAATCTATTTCAAATTTCAAATTCCATATTTTAAATCCCATTTTGAAATTCAACACACTTGTCTTTCCCAAAACAAATTCAAAACAGTATCCCTGGTAGTAATTCGTCACTTACAACTCGAAAATGAATACTGATGATGCAGCTGTCATCATCAGAATCTATTTTCCAGCGATCGAAGTGAGTTCAATACTATAAAACCAATTTTAACCTTTTCCACTTTGAAATTCATTTCAAAATATAATTCACACTGCTTGTAAAACAATTTCAAATCTCCCAGGATTTTAAATTTTCCTTATCTTTAATCCCAATCCATTTACAAACACTTATCCAATTCTCCAGAGTTTTAATTCAATTCTGGTTTAAATTTCAGATTAAACTCATCTGATTTCACGTATTTCACTTATATGAATTCTGATTGGTTATTTACATAACCATTTAATTTATAATCTTACTCGATTATAATAACAATCAATATATCCAATATGTATCAAAATATACTTTGGGTAAAATTATTTTCATTTACCGTCTTTTCAAAACATACCATGATGGTTCATCGTATTCAAGTGTTTACCAATTCCTACCGATACAGTGGATCAAACTGATCGACCAGAACTCATAACCGACTCAACCAATGAATCTCCACAATATAAAACAATTTTTTTATATCAATAACAAATACGTTCACTCTTATATATACACTCAAACTCAATCTAGGGTATTACTAACCCTATCTCTACCGAGTCACGCCACAGAGCCAAGTAATTCTTAACTTAAGCTCTGATACCAACTGTAACGACCCGGATTTTGAGCGACTTTGGTTATCGACATAAGCACGATGTCGATAACCAAAACACCTAAAAATCCTGGTAATTAGTGAAAGAAATTAGAGGGTGAGGAAAGATAAGATAGAAACTTAGAATAGAAGAAGAAGAAGAAGAACACAACATCAGAGTAACACGAACCTCACAGCGGAATGAATAAATATATTTCATAACATAACTTTGAAATACAAATCTGTACTTGAATATACATATCATTATCAAAGTACAGCACTTACAACACAGCGGAAATAACTATAGCTATATGATCCTGAAGCCTCCTGCTCCAGCTCTTCCAGTATATCTGTAAAATCCCGACTACTTGACTGCCCGTACAAATTTAGGCACCCAAGAGTTTAGGGAAAACAACAAAGTAAACTCCGGGTCAGTCATGGGACTGGTATGAGTAAAACAGTTTAAAACAGTTATACAAGTAAATGATATCTCATAAGACCACGCCGCATAACGGAACGGGTTTTTCCCTTATGAGAATCCAAAATATCTTTATATCAAAACCCTTTTGATATTATAATAATGTCTATCAACCACAGTATATATATAATCATCTAGCAGAAACGCTTTCATCTCACGTTCTACATATATAGTATACAATCAAAACCGCAAGCACGTATTGGGTAATGGGTTTCCAACTATGACAAGGTATGGAATCACCTTCCGCTTGTGTACCTCTAGAGAGGAATACACTGGGTTCAACAAGAACATCTTGCAACCCGGCCACACATGACCGACCACTCATTTCGCTTGAGTGTATCGAATGTATATCAACAACAGTTGGGATCAGCAACCGTTTCCCGAATGGGACAGCATCAATAATAGATTTTTAGAAATGAATGAAACTCTAGATCAGGTGATTATACACCCTACTTCGGTGCGACCGACTTAGCCATGCTGCCTGCCCGATTTCTGTCATTTACCGGATGATGAGGCTAGAAGCTACGCTTTATCATCACATCAGATTCACTTTGAATGTCACATCGTCAAATCCATCAAATCACCGATTGACGTCCTCAACCATACATTATGTGTTAGCTAAGAGAAGTTTCCTTCTCCGCTTCCACTCTTGGTACAGTTGGAGAAATCAATATACGTGATCGTCTGGACATATTCTGTCAGACATCCGTCCATACAAGTCATCCAGGAACAGGATGAACCGAAGGCACTATTCTGTAAACAGGATAGCCCTTGCATAACTCCGTCTTCAATTTCCTTTGGCATATATGATTCGCAACGCTTATGCCAATACAGAGTGGTTCTTTGGATAATAATCCAACCGGTCTCTCCATATTAACAACGTTAAAATGGTCAAAACTTCGATAGTCTGTGGTCTAACTATCGAATAAAAATAGGTGTGCAAACAATGATATTATTTCCAAATGGAAATTATATCGATCAAACATTATTCAACATTTATCTCTTTAATTCATTAATTTACTTATCTCCTGTTTCCCTATATTCAATATTTCTTATTTTCTAGTTTCGGAAAATATACGTTATTAACAATGGAAAACATTTCCATTTCTTGTTTTCTTTTTTTTTTAGAAAACATTACTGGTTTCTTCTTTGGAAAACATTTCCAAAGCTTCTTCATTGGTCTTAGACAGATGTTTAAACAAAACCATCGCGATACCAACTCAAACCATTTCCTTTACTGCCGAACCTTAACTATTCCTTAGTTAAAAATGAAGCCAATCAAGTTGGGGTAGAACTACCTCTCAGACCTTAACTGAAAAACATTTCTAACTTTGAATTAGGCAAAGTTCACTTTATATTCCTTTAACTAACTTCCTTACTTAACTCTCTTCGAATAGCTATATTCGATTGACTCTTTTCACTTAACTCTATTCGATTAAACTAACCTCGATTAACTACTTTTATACTAACACTGATCGATTAACTAACATCGATTAGTTCCTCTTTTTAACTTTAACACTAATCGATTAACTAACATCGATTAGTTCCTTTTAACTTTAACACTAATCGATTAACTAAAATCGATTAGTTCCTTTTTAACTTTATCACTAATCGATTAACTAACATCGATTAGTTCCTTTTTAACTTTATCACTAATCGATTAACTAACATCGATTAGTTCCTCTTTAACTTTATCACTAATCGATTAACTAACATCGATTAACTACTTTTATACTAACACTAATCGATTAAGTAACATCGATTAGTTCCTTTTAATAAACTACGTTTTCCGTTACAACTATTTCCTTTTTATAACGTTTACTTACCGTTACAAATATTTCCTATTTATAACTTCTATTTACCGTTACAAATATTTCCTATTTATAACTTCTATTTACCGTTACAAATATTTCCTATTTATAACTTCTATTTACCGTTACAAATATTTCCTATTTATAACTTCTATTTACCGTTACAAATATTTCCTATTTATAACTTCTATTTATTTTCTAAATAAATATCCCTTTTATAAAACCGTGTTCGTTTTATAAAAAATTCCTTTTATAAAATCCTGTGATTTTATAAAATTCCTTTATTTCAATATACATTGAAATCCTTCTTTTTACATCCCAGGGTTTCTTATGATATTTACAATATCGAATAACAATGATCAACATCATTCCAACACCCATAATCCATAACAGATTATATAACACATCATATATCATAATATATGAAAACAGTAAAATAAATGATGAGGAATCTAGTCGGATTCCTCCAACCTGTTTCCCTGCATCACAGATGTTAAACAATATAGATAACATCACTTTCAGTTTCATATGATATATTCTGTTAAACAGAATCAATATAGAAATTAAATCAACTAACTGACTAGCAGTTCAATCAAACAGTCAACATACAGTAAATCAGCCAATATCTAACAGTTCTAAAAATACAACATGAAATTATAAACTGTTTAGAATTGGTGAGATTTACTCACTTTGGCGCGTTAATCGATAAATATCGGTTTGCGTTATTTGATTCAGTCGGACAATTTATTTTTCCATAAATTGTAACGAGCTCGGATTCACTCCTAATCAGTTCCATTGGGTTGCTCTCGTTCATACGATCCCAACGGATCATGTTTCGCTGAAAACCGGTATCGTATGATGAAGTTATGACATATACAAGTTTTGGAACTTATTAAATTGCAATTTAAACTATACTTAAACAAATATTGGGCTTTTAAAAATTCTTACCGGCCCATTTCCTATTAAAACCGCACCCGCTTACTCCTCCTTCTCCCAGAACTATAACACGCAATCCGAAGCTGTTCAACAACCATTACCGTGATTTCATCCACCATTTTCTCCATCGTTTCATCATGAAGATGCTAACCAACATCACCGAACTACTTCCCCGTTCTCCAAACATTCACCACGTCATGACCCAACAAGCCAAGCACCACTCTTCACGTCCTTTGTTTATCACCACGCACTGCTCCTCTCCACACCGTCACCACTTTATAACCCAACTCCTCCCAGGCCCTACGTTATGTGCCTCATCCCATTTCAAAATACATTTCACCAACTTATAAAACTAGTTCAAAAACCCACTTCTACACAGTCCAGTCCCCTTTCTCTTCCCCTTACGGCCTGCATGCCACTTCATTGTTCACGTTCCATTCATCATGTCCTACCCAGTATTAATGAAACTGCTCCTCCCCGACTTCACCATGTCACAGCGTTTTCTGACCGACTGACCTCAATCGGAGGTTGCCAACACCAGCGCCGTGGCCTCATCTCCCTTTTCTCTGAATCCCGCCACACAAGGCCCTGTACTCCGTCCTCTAAAACTCCTCGAATGTCGCCACTATTCAACGCCATCTCAGCCTCGATGGTGAAGGAAAACAGATCGCCTCTGATGGATCTACAGAGCTTACTAAGCTCTTTAATTTGTTGTTGAAAGATCAATGAAATATTGCATGGATTTGATGATGTGAGAGAATGAAGAACGTGAAGATTTAGATAGCTCATTCTATTCGGTGGAGGTGGACATTTGGTTGACTGAGTAATTTGGTTATGTGAATCCTTTTATGGAAGTTTATGGGAGTTTTTTTTTAAGCCATTCGATTATTTAAGTGTTGGCCTGTTTTTCTCTTGACCACGAAAGTCGTTTGAAGGCAGAAATTAGTCCACGCAGTGGATCAAATATATTTTTTGTTTTTTATCTTCGTTTTCAAGTGATGTTTTACATCCTTCGTTCCACAAATTTTCTTTGTTTTTTTACGGACCACTAGACAGAAATAAAAATGCCGTTGTGATGTACAACGTAACACTGTTCCAAAAATATAAAAATACCGGTAGATGGACTCATATTTTGAAACTTCAAAATGTTGATTTCAGGGTGCGAAATACTTCAAATAAAAGGTCGTATATTTAATTAATTAAAAATTACAATAAAATTCTAAAAAATAAATTATCACTACGCCTCAAAAGAACCACGTCTAAATTCAAACCCCATATCTAGTTATATTGAAAAACCCTTTTAAAACGTAAATAAAGCGTCGCAAATCATAAAGGAATTCCATAGCGACTTTTTCTGAAATTTGATTTGGACATAAATCAAAATCTACACGACGAAATCCCGATATTTCTCTTCCACTAGAAAGTTATACTTCACCAGCTCCACACGTTTCTTGTTTCACAGAAATCCGATTTGAAACGGCTTCTGTATATTCGTTTGAAGTTCGAATCGCCAATTTACGAACTGCAGCGCCATTTCGAGTTCTATTTTAATTATATTATAATTATACGTTCAACTGTCGTTCAAATAATATATTCGTTATTCTAATTCAAATTTAAACTGAATTAAATATCACAGATGATCCGGTTCACACCATATCGCCATTTCAGCCAATTCTGATTATTTCAGAATTAAATATATTATTTAATTTATTATTTTAATTAAACATTTACCATTATTTAATTCCATGATCAGTTAATTCACTATACCACCATTGATATAATTAAATAAATTAATCATAATACCCCTGCCAATGCGGGTCATTACAGTTTGAGAATTTTATTATGACTGAATAATATGTTGTACACATAACGTTTGAACATACTTATAGCAGAAACAAAACCTAGTCGCCTGGGCTTGAATACTGGACATTGGGCTGAGCCTATTAGCTATTTGTGTAATGTATTGATGAAGCGGGGTACTCAGTGTAATTAAACACTTCATACCCCCCGCAAACCCTACAAACAAAGCTATGGTTTGAGATAAAAAATGGCAGCTGTCGCTCTTCTTCATCCTCGTGTCTCCAGATGGATTTCAACTTCAATTCACGATCACTTACATCTCCTTAGCACTTGCTCTTTAAGTTATGCCCTTCACTCGAGAGCTTCCACCTTGCAGATAATTACGTGCTCGATCTTAATCTTTCTCAGATCTACTAGAAACTTGAGAATTCGTGGCCAATTTGTAGTTATTATCTTTTAATTTTTGATTTTTGCTGTCCAGGGATAGAGTATTGGTACTGGATTCTTTAGTGGAAGAAAGCTTTTGTCTTTCAAGTGGTTGTGAGTGACTGATTTCTTAAACACACAGTTTTCTCCTCAGCTCCTCAAATCTGGGTCTTGAAAGAGGTTTGGTTAGAACGTCTGTTGTTTGGTAAGTAGAAGGTACGTCATTAACCTGAATTTTTCCTTTCTGGACAAGCTCACGTACAAAATATATGTCCAATTCTAGATGCTTTGTTCTAGAGTGTAGTACTGGGTTTGCTGTTAATGCTATTGCACTCATATTGTTACACCATATGTTGCTGTTGAGTTGGTGTTAATTCTTAGCTCATGTAGAACAGACTGAATCCACATTATCTCTGCAGTTGTACTAGCAATGCTACAATACTCTGCTTCAGTGCTTGACCTAGACACTGTGTTTTGCTTCTTAGCACACCAAGATATAGGATTTTTACCCAGTAATATACAATAGCCACTAGTTGATTTTCTATCATCATAATCATTAGCCCAGTCTGAATCTGTGTAGGCATTGATGTTTAGGCTGGTACTTGGTTCTAAAATAAGTCCCTGATTGATTGTGCCTTTAAAGTATCTTAATATTCTTTTAACTGCTTTCCAATGTTCACTCAATGGCTTTTGCATGAATTGACTTGCTTTGTTGACACTGTTTGAAATATCTGGTCTTATTATGGTTACATATTGAAGTGCTCCAATAATGCTTCTGTACAGCCTTTCGTTGCAAGTGGGTTCCCCTTTGTCTTTGATTAGATATAGGTTAGTTACCATTGGTGTGGGCAGAGATTTAGCTTCATTCATTTTTGCTCTCACCAATATTTCAGTAATGTATTTTCTTTGACAAAGCTGTAGTTCATTTTCTTCAGTTCTGCACACTTCAATTCCAAGAAAATATGATAGGTCACCCAGATCCTTTACTGAAAACTCACTGTTTAGCTAATTTGTAATGCTTTTTATTTCAGATTCACTGTTGCCTGTTATTATGAAGTCATCTACATAGATTAGAACATAGGTAGCAATGTCTGTTGTGAATTTTGTAAACAGTGAGTTGTTTGATTTTGTGGAAGTGTAGCCCAGTCTTGATAGTGTTGTCTGTAGCTTGTTGAACCAAACTCTAGGTGCTTGCCTTAGACCATATATAGCCTTGTTTAGTTTGCACACCATCCTTTGTTAGCTTTTTCTTTAATGCCTGGTGGCAGCTCCATATTGACCTCTTCCTGCAAGTCACCATTCAAAAAAGCATTATTAACATCAATTTGTTTAATGGTCCAATTTTTATACAAGGCTATATTTAATATAATTCTAAAGGTGGTTGGTTTTACAATAGGGGAGAATGTTTCATTAAAATCAATTCCCCACTGTTGTGAATACCCTTTAGCCACTAATCTAGCCTTGTATTTAAAAATTGTACCATCTGCATGCCTTTTAATCCTGTATGTCCATCTACACCCTATAACATTTTTGTTTTTGGGTGGTTGAACTATACACCATGTTTGATTTTTGTTCAAGGCATTTAATTCTTCTTCCATAGTTGCTCTCCACTTATCATTTTGCACTGCTTGATGATAAGTGAAGGGTTCAGTATCATTGTATTCAGTATGAAAAGTTTTTGGTTTAAAAATACCACTTTTTGCCCTTGTTACCATATGATGCTGATTTGAGTTTGAGCAGCTTCCCTGTTTTCTTCTTCCTGTTGATTTTTAACTTGATTGCTTTCATCATTATTCTTACTTTGATGAGATGCATCATCACTATTATCAGTACTGATCTCATTATCATGATTTGATTCAGTACTGGATTCAACCTATTGTGGAGAGCCAATATTTTTTGTGTCTTGTGTATGTGTTGAACTAGCAGTAGCATGTGGCACATATATAATATCACTTGCTTGTTCAGAGATAAGAGGTATAGAGATTCTGGGATTGTACACCTTATGTGTTGTTATGCAAGTATTAAATTTAAATGGAAAAACTCTTTCATTAAAAATGACATGTCTAGAAATATAATTTTTTCCATTATTGTCTAAGCACTTATACCCTTTGTGGTTAGTGGTGTACCCCAAGAATGTACAGGCAGTAGATCTATAATTTAACTTGTGTTTGTTAAAGGGTCTTATGTGCGGAAAAAAAAAGACACCCAAAAGTTTTCAGATCACCATAGTTAGGTTTAGTTTGAGTTAACACCTCTATAGGACATTTTAAATCCAATGCCTTTGTTGGTAATCTGTTTATTAAATGTACAGTTGTGGCAAAGGCATCAGGCCAGAATTTTAGTGGTAAGGATGCATGTGCCAAAGTGTTAATCTAGTCTCGACAATATGTCTGTGTTTTCTTTCAGTTATACCATTTTGTTCAGAAGTGTGTGGACAAGTTAATCTATGAGTAATACCCTTTTTGCCAAAATAGTCTTTCAATGGAAGAAACTCCTTGCCACCATCACTTTGAATAATTTTGACTTTATGACTAAGTTGATTTTTAGCATTAATCATGAACTTTGTAACAGCATTGCATGTATCAGACTTAGATTTCATAAAGTATATCCAGACATATCTAGAAAAAACATCAATAAAAAAGATGTAGTACTTGAACCCATAATCAATATCAATTGGTGTTGGAACCCACAGGTCAACAACCATTAGTTCTAATGGATTTAAGTATTTAGTCTCAGAATTTGAAAATGGCAACTTGTGACTTTTTCCCATTTGACAATATATGCATATGTAACTATCATGAATACTAATAGAAATGCCACTGTTTTTAACAATCTCTTTCATGATTTTGCAACTTGGATGTCCAAGATTAAAATGCCATATATCAAAAGCAGTCATTCATTGTTTCTTTCTAACTCTGCTACATTACAGAGGTTACTCTTAAATTCAGAGTTTTTGACATTTCCTGAGTCAAACTTGTACAGCCCGTTTTGTTCTCTATCCTGCAATAAAATGGTCCTAGTCAGCATGTCCCTAACTACACAGTGTCTTGTGTAAAATTCAAAAGACACTTGATTGTCTTTTGCACACTGTGACACACTGATTAAGTTTTCCTTATATGTGGTGCACATAATAAATTGTTCAAATAACGTAGTTTAGCACCCTTAATACTAACATGTCCAGTGTGTGATATAGCTGTGGAATTACCACTACACATAATTAGAGACCGGTTACCTTTGTATTCACGGTTTCCAAGATTCAAATTGTTTAGGTTGTTTGTTACATGGTGAGTAGCTCCTGAATCTGGATACCATGATTCATCTTGAATGTCATCAATAGTTTCTGCATTAGATGATGTCTCTTGACTGCTTTTGTTTTCAGTTTGGCTGTTGACCATATTTGCATTTGGATTGCCTCCACGATTATTGTTGTTACCATGCTGATTTGTATTAAAAAAATTATCAAATCTGAAGTAACATTTGTTAGCTGTATGTCCAAGTTTCTCGTAAATCTGACATTTAGGCCTATTCTTGGTATTCCATCTCCTAGCTCTTCCTCTTCCTCGATTGGATGAGCCTCCTCTTTGGTAAGTGTTTTGACTTCTTGGATTGTTGGCTTGATTTTTTGCTTTGCCAGTGGTAGTGTAATTGACATTAAAATCTGCTCCATCTTTCTTTTGTAACATTCTCCCTTCATGAGCAAGTAACATAGAATAGACATTTTGTAAGGAGGGTATGGGTTCAATAGATGTGATGAAAGCTATCACAGCTTCATATTCATTATCAATTCCACCCACTATGTATAGAATCTGTTCTTTTTCTTCAATCCTATTTCCTGTGAATGCCAATTGATCACATAAGTTCTTTACCTTCATAAGATATTCATTCATGCTAGAGGTATCTTTCTTTATAGATTGTAGTTGTTTCTTGAAGTGTAAGACCCTTGCTGATTATTGACTGGTGAATGATCTTTCCAAAGCTGTTCAAACATCATGGGCAGTTTTAATTCCTATTAATTGTGGCATATGTGATGCACCCACCGAGGGCATTAACCAGGCACTAACAAGATTATCTTCCCTTTGATAAGCAATGAATTCTTGATTATTTACCAGATTATTATTACCGTCTTTGGTAAATTTTGTTGGAATAGGCCTTGTTCCATAAAGAAAGTCTTCCAAACCATAACCCTTTGCTGCTGTTTCCACTTGTAGTTTCAATAGGAGGTAATTTGATTCATCGAGTTGAATGGAGATGATCTGGCTTTGAGGTTTAATAATGGCTTTGATGAGATCCTCAGTGCTTTCAGCACTTGTCTGATTGGATCTGGCAGAAGATATTGGTGAATTTGATCTCCTTCAACCATGATTTCAGGATTCATGAATTTGAGATTGTCCAATGAATTCAGGTAAAAATTTCTGAACACTTGTTCTTGAATTAAAGGATATGAACGCATTCTTCATTCTGCAATCAAAAATGCAACCAGAATGCTAATATAGTTACTCTTGAGAACCGACTGATTTGCTTTCTTGGATGGCTTTTGATCTGAATTCAGATTAATTGCAACCAGTTTACAAAAATGATGTCAAGTTGGCTTTCTTGGACGACATTTGACTGTAGTTGAATGGATACTTAGGATTTTTTGATTGAATCTTGAGTTTCAGCGATTCTTAACCACCAAGATGTAATATTATGAAACAGAAGCAGCCACTAACACTGGCGAGGCACTGATTTCTTTGTTACAGCCTCAACTCTCAAGTGAAGAGATCACAGATCTTGGATGAGAGGTATCCAAGTGATGACAATTTTCTGATGGATAATCTATCTATTGAGATTTGAATAGTGGATCGATTTTAAATTCTGTTAGCAGGTAGCTCTAATACCATATTCGAATAACAGAAAATGTTTGAGAATTTTATTATGACTGAATAATATGTTGTACACATAACGTTTGAACATACTTATAGCAAAAACAAAACATAGCCGTTTGGGCTTGAATACTGGACATTGGGCTGAGCCCATTAGCTATTTGTGTAATGTATTGATGAAGCGGGGTACTCATTGTAATTAAACACTTCATAGTGAACATAACTGAAGTATGGTTTGTAGAAGGGAGCATATGTGGAAAAGGTTAAAAAAAATAGATAAATAAACAATCCCTGACCGTAAGCACCAAAGGATGATGTTGCATATAAAACTACTCATAAGTGCACATAAATTAAGCGCTAACTAAAGTTCATCAGAACCTGGACAGGAGATCATCAGAGTAGGAGGAGATGATTGTAAGAGTAAAAAGGGAAAAAGTCAACTCAATTTGTTCAAATCCGCTTTCTACTGCCATTAACCTTAACTTGGGTACCCCATGTCTATCCAAATTTTCCATTTTCGATCTTCATAACTACTTGAATTTAACCAATTAGTCCATTGTTATCCAATTCTTAACATAAAAAACCCATCAATTTCAACCGATTTGAACATGCCTTGGTTTTGACCCATAAACAGAAAATGCCTAAATTTTGCAACTTGAAAGCTAGGGGTGAGCAATATCCGGTTCAAACCGAATTAACCGACCAAACCGGTTCATTTTGGTCAGTTCGGTTCAGTTTTAAAATTGAATCGGTTTGAATTCGTCTTTTAAAATAATTTATTTTGGTTATTGGTTTAAATGAATTAACCGAACTTTTAATTTATTATTTAATTTCAGGGTATTTTAGTTCTTTAAATAATTAGTTTAGTTGTATAATATAAATGCATTTGTTGCAAATATATTAAATCTTATCATAAACATAAAATTTTACTATATAAAATTTATCTAAACATGAATTTATGTTTTATTTTGAGTGTATCCATTACTTGAGTAGTAATACATCCTTCAAGTTTGGTTAAATCAGTTACCGACCGAATTAACCGAAATAAATTCGGTTCGATTTGGTTTGGAAAATTTTCGGACCCAATTCGGTTTGAGTTTTTTTATGTCCAAACCAACCGAACCGACCGAATGCTCACCCCTAGTGAAAGCAACTCCTCATCATTTTGATGCTGCATAGCCTTATAATTAAAACAACCGATCCATCTTTCAGACTATCAAAGCAAATACATCAAAAGTGTGTCAAGCCATTCAAATCAATTAAAGAAATGTGGACCAAAGCCCAACAAGTAAAGCCTATAAGTAAATACTTGCATATATTGCTTCGGATAGAGATTGTAAATTATATTCTTCATATTCCGAGCTCATAGCAATTACGTGTACTCATATCTCTTTTGTATCAAATTACTTCATTCAGAAATAAAAAGATCATTCTCAAATTCTTATTTGGTATCAAAACCATTAAAGCTAAACAACATCACTAAATCAAACTAAAGGGTATTATTTAAGAAACCCATCAGAGTATCTTCATCATTCGGGTTTTCTCCTCTCATCTCAGTTAAACTCATCATTTGAGAGTTGACTCGATACTCTAGAACAAGTGCCGCGCCAACAAAAAAACTTACTGACTGCAACGTGATCACAATTATCAAATCCAAACAGAAAAGAGTTTCAGAAAATCGAAATTCTAATTACCAAGAAATCAATTCAAGAAGACGCCACACCAGTGAAGTTCATTAGAAAGAAGTATCATCACCTGAAAATCATATAGCAATTCTAACATGAATTGAAGTCAATCTTTCAGTATTCTGAAATCTGCATATGAACTCAAGAACCATTTGCGCAACATATCCATTTGTCAATTTCGGTGCTCAGCTCGCGCTGAAATTGCAAAAAAGCTCGTGTAGTTCATTTTTGAAACATAGCCATTTGAGTTCGACGTGTCCATATTCGGGTCCTGCATATTTTTTTAGACATTTTGGGTATGCAAAACCTGTGCTTTTATTTTAATAAAGCAATCATTTTTTTATTTTTGTTCAAAAGTGGCACATTTAAGTCCTTATTTCTTTTCATGCGTGTATGTTATATTCTAAAGCCATGCATGTTCATGTCCTCCCATTTTTCAAATTACATGACGTGCTTACATATTCATGCATGTATTACTTCCCATTTGAGAACAATTATGCCTACGTCCTTCAAAATTCCAACTGTATTTATTGGCTTGCATGTTCCTTACGTTGTTCTTTTCATTGGGTTTCATGATCATCATTCATTATGCATGCTTTCTTTCTTTCTTTCAAAACACAAACATGCATCTAGCATAAATGCATGTACCTCTCTTTCAATATTTATAACATGACGTTACCATATATATAATAAAATCAAACTTAATTTTCAAAAAATAATAATAATCAAACTTTACATAACCTCTTTGCATGGATATGTTTATGTATCGCACCAATTGTTATGTTCTTATTTCCCCTATCCCCCGTGTTTCACCCAATCACAGCCCCCTGATTTCCACCTTTTGCAGTTAAATCCCTCAATTGTTAGGGGACTTAAATGCAAAAATGCGAAAATGGAGAGATTTGAGTGGAGGGACACGGGTGGACAGGGGAAATGGGGACAGAAGAATTGGTCTCTTCATGTATGCATGCGTTTGTGCAAGCTATATGCATATTAGCATATTATTTTACTCCTTCAAACTCAGCAGTACGTATCCTATCAAATTCTGTGTCTCAGAATTTTGAACAATTCATAATCACGGTGCTAGTTCGTTCTCTTAGTTATAGGAAACGGAGGCTCGGTTCTTGCGCCATCCAAGTAATTTGAATTGTGAGTTTGCCATTGGTTCTTTCATCTTCTTTCTAAAGTCTTGCTACATTTATATTAAATTAAAGGGAATTTTATGAAATTGTAAAATACATTAGTAATGTCAATTAATAATATAATAATATTTTTATTTACTATGGGCAGAGAATTAGTTTAAACAGTAGAACTATTTGAATTTCGTTTTTGTGTAGTCAGTAAGTAGGCTTATTATTATTATTTATTAAAACCAAATAATATATATAAATTCAAACGGCAGTATGTGAATAGTTAAACATGGATCTGTGACACCCCACGTCCGTTAATGTCACTCACTAAGGGAATGAATTAAGTTTCGTGAAGCGTTATAGGTAAACAAACGCAGAATAATTACAAGACATATATAAATAAAATAGGAGCGTAAATTTAAATTTTGATTTGAAACATAAATCATAATACCGTGGTCCACAATACCATAAGTCACAAAAACCGTTACAATAGAATAACTTCTGTCTTGCACCATCAGAGAACCTAAGTATATAAAAAGCATAATTCCCCAAATAAGTGTTAAGCCATAGTAGAGACAAGAACTTGAGACATACTTCGGAAGTAGCTCCTAGCAAGATGATATATGATTCCTAACTAAGCCTGAGTGTTTCCTCCCAGAGAACCGGGGGGGGGGGGTGAACGGAAGAAAGAAGGAGAAACAAAAGGGTCAAACATAAAGTCTGGCGAGTCTAGTTACTTTTAGTCAGTAAATAAATAAAAGTAACATGATAGGCATATAAAGTGGATAAGAGAGATCACTACATAAATGGCAGGTGTGACAAGGTAGACAGGATAAGGAATATACACTTCTCTAATGATTACTCTGCACTATTACTAGTATAACCAGAATGAGAGGATCCCTTCCACTATAAGGCGGCAGACTTAGGGCATACATCCAAGTGTACCCTAACCACTACCCTAATCGATCGGCTCCCCACTCCGTAGATACTCTGTGCCAGCCCCACATTACGATGTCTCACATCCTAAAGTGGCAACCCTTTACTAGTATGCACAACCCCATATCTATAGGTGTCACGGTCGTCTTATCCCCCTCTGCCCGGCTCATGCACGCACATGGCCCGGTCGGTTTGCGCCGCCCACACCGTCCTCCACGTTTGGATCTCTTATAATCAGTCAGTTGGCGTGACCCCTCTCCGCCTAGTATGGAGTACTTTTATTTGATACCTACTCTGGGTTACTGACTAAAATGGGTCCCACACAATGTGATACAAGCTCTCCCCTTTGTCTTGTATCCCCCACTAGGTTTTCACTGACCATGTATACCATTATGTGTCTTTAATTACATAGCCCTATACCAGTTATGCTTACCCTAAAAGGTGTCTTTAATTACATAACTCTATTATTTCCTCCGGTTATGTATACCACTAGGTGTCTTTAATTACATAACCTTATCGGGTTAAGTTTGTGGGCCTATATGTAAATATTACCCACCCCCTCCAGATTTTCTTAACTCATCCACTATCCAATCAATTTACATAACCCTACAATCCCTATGGATTAGATTTGGTTAAGTAGTCCAATTCATTACTATGTCCATTTATGGTTTATAATGGGCTAGACCTCCCACATTAGGCCTACAACATGTGGATGCTGGATATGCCAGTCGGGTCCGGGCAGTCTTATTCCACAGTTGGGCCTAACCTCGTGTCTTTGCCCGATTCGTATTTGCGTACTTAGACCTCCCACATTAGGTTCAACATTAGTGGCTGCTGGATATGCCGGTCGGGTCCGGGCGACTTCCACTACTAATGCAACCTAACCCCGTGTCATAAGTAGAATTCCTAATTGTAATTACTAGACATTCCATTATTAATTAATCAATTGATTAAACCTTTCCCTTTATAGGTGTTAATGCCCACTCTACCCAATAATTCGAATTATATGTCCAAAAATGTTCATATTCAAATTATGCCATTATTAACCCTTTTTCCCGCGCTCCTTAACTAGTGCTCTCACAAAATTGGCAGCATGCCTAGGCTAAATAATAGCCTAGCCATAAACGATAAAAAGGGAAAAATAGTAGGAGTGTAACAAAAGTGATTGTTCAACTTGGCATAAGCATAAACTATCATGGTGATAAGGTGAACATACATACTAGCATGGACAAATAATTAACATCATAATAAGGTGGACATAAGACTTGTGAACTTGTGGCAGTCAATTGATTCTAACATAATTACGATGTCTCAATAAGCATAGTGAGATCTAAATTAGCAGTTTAGATGTCCAATTGGTTTAGATCTAACATGATAAACACAAGTTGATAAATTAGATCACATAATTCAGATCCAAAGGTTAAAATAGATCTAACACCATTAGGATGACATAATAATATGTTTAGATCTAAATATGGGTTCACATGTCCAATTTACAACATATCTAAGTTGATCACAATATGACAGGTGAAAGGTGATTTACATAAATAATTAGATCTAACTAATGTTGTAACCGTCCCAATTAACAAATTTACATTAACCACAATGTAGTTACAAATCAAGATCCACAAGGCGACATAATAGATTAACCACAATTGAACTAGGTCTAGAGAAGTAGATCTATTATGACATAGTATAAGATTTAACAGAAGCATAGATATATCCAAATCACAGTCTTTCACAATTTATTTTTATTTATTTAGACCTAAAAATAACCAAGTCACTGTGTTTGGATTGTTAAGATGATAGAAAAGAAGTTGGTGTTGAATCTATGCTTGAATCTCAAAATTTGATTTACAAAACTGATAGTTGTTTGAAGAAAATGGATCCGTCTCACTCCGCGCACCAGCAACATTTGGCTTCCATGATTTACAATGAAGAAAATAGGAGAATTGGACACATATATATAGCTGCTAGGCTCCCTGAAACCAAGTGCCACATCAGCCCTAGAGGTGTCGACACCCCTGTGAGTGGGTCGACCCATAGGTCGACACCCCTTAAGGGGGGTCGACCCCGGTGTCGAAACCTCTCTAGGGGGGTTGACCCCCTAGAGCGGGAAATTTGCCGTCTTGACGAATTTTTGATTTTCGAACTGTTCTGGATAGGGTTTGACTCATACGTGACTCATATGTGTATACGTGTTCTTTCTGCACACATACAAACTTAAAACTCTCATAACTTTTCCATACGGTGTCCTTTTTACGCAAACCAAATGTCTATCTTGACCAGAATTTCAAGACGGACGCAATGGCGCAGTCCGTTTTCCTTAATTCTGAATATTAAATAAATTATTATTTAATTTATCCTCTTTTACTGTCATTAAAAATTCGAGGTGTTACATTCTCCCCTACTCAAAGGATTTCATCCCCGAAATCTCTAAGTTGAGAAGAATGCATATCCTACCATCCATTATCCATCTACTCATCCAACAACCACTGGCATCCATTGTCCATAAAGACTTCTAATGCTTATATGAATATTGCAACGGTGTGTGTATATGTCCCAACACTAATGCGAAAGATCAGGCGGTCTACTGATTCAGTTGACCTCCTTAATGCAATGTATGTTAGTGCCATGAATCCAATATGCATGCAAATAAACCTATTAAATCATATAAGTTCTATACGTGTGCACACTCATTCGTCCAAATGCAACATCCATATGCTAATTCATCCATTTTAATCCATAAAAGAAAAGAAAATGCACACACATCCATATGCAGCATGAAAGTGATTGAGCCGATCTTAGTTCCTAATGTGTGTGCATATGCGTCCACATGCAACCACTAGCAAACACTTGCATCTACTTGCATCCATCAAACATAACATGTCTCAAACACATGTTTACTTCCATAGGATTCCATCTAAAGGTCGAAAAATACTATGGATAAAATATACTCCAATGATAGAAATAAGCACTGATAAAACTTAGGAAAAAGGAGTTAAGAACATACCCTCGAGAAGAAAAGGGTACGAAGCACGAATCTTGTCTTCGGTCTCCCAAGTCGCATCCTCTAGGTTATCTTCCCATTGAACCTTTAACAACTTGATCTCTTTATTGTGTAGCTTCCTAACTTCTGATCCAAGAATACGGGAAGGAACTCGTCTGACTGTCGCCTCCCGTTCCACTTCTACTTCTTCCAACACACTCGGCTCAACGATTACTGCGGTGTCATGCAGGCACTTCCGCAAATGAGAAACGTGGAAAACATCATGAACGCCGGATAGATTTTCTGGGAGCTTTATTCTATAGGCCATTTGGTCAATTCTCTCAGTTATGGGAAATGGTCCCACAAACCTAGGTGCCAACTTCCCTACTAATCCGAAGCGAACCACATTCCTCAAAGGTGACACTTTGATAAAAACTAAGTCTCCCACTTCAAATTCGATGCCATTCCTTCTCTTGTCTGCATAGGATTTCTGCCTATCTTGAACCGTCTTCATCCGCCGTCGAATAAGGTCAATCTTTTCGGATGTTTCTCTAACCATGTCTGGTCCAAGTAATAATCTTTCTGTAGATTCCCACAAAAAAGTTGGCGATCTACAGGGTCATCCGTACAACGCTTCGAAGGATGCCATGCCGATGCTGGACTGGTAGTATTGTTATAGGAAAACTCCACTAAAGGAAGGTGCTCTTCCCAAGTCCCTCCGAAGTCTGAGGATGATAAGAGGTGATCAAACATAACCGTGTACCTAATGCTTCTTGCAAACTCCTCCAAAATTAGCTGTTAAAGATGGGGTCACGACCGCTCACGATGCTGGAAGGTACTCCATGAAGACGAACTATCTCGCAAACGTAAATTGCTGCCAACAATGATACCGTCCTCTTACTCTTAACTGGAATAAAGTGAGCGCTCTTAGTGACTCTATCTACCACAACCCAGATACTGGTGTTTCCTTTCTTCGATCTAGGCAAACCATCTATGAAATCCATAGAGACGCTCTCCAATTTCCACTGCGGAGTCTCCAACGGTGAAGTAATCCATCGGGCTTCTTTTTCTCAGCTTTGACTTGCTGGCAAACTAAACATTGAGAAACAAATTCGACAACATCTTTGTTCATCCCATCCCAGAAGAAAACCCTCTTTATGTCCCTGTACATCTTATCACCGCCTTGATAGATGGTCATCTTAGAATGGTAGGTTTCTTCTAGGACTTCCTTTATCAAGCTTCCAGTTTGAGGAACACAAAGCCTTACATCTCGTCGCAACTGCTCCTTTTCGTCTATGGTATATCTACTAAGGTGACTAGAAGTCTCCTCTCTTCTGAGCTTATCCATGATATCTAAAATCTGTGGGTCACCTTGTTGCGAAGCTCTTATCTGGTCCATAAGAGTTGGTCGTATCTCCAAGGATGCAAACAAATCAGACAAAATCTCGATGGAGGGTCTAAAATCAAAAGCTAATATAAACTCCAAGTTCTTTCTTTCCACAAACAAAGGACTCAAGGCCACCCTCTGCCTACTTAGTGCATCAACCACCACGTTACCCTTACTAGGGGTATAAGTAATCTCAAAATCATAAAATGCTAGAAACTCCATCTACCGTTGTTGCCTTAAATTGAGGTCTTTCTGTGAGAACATATACTTGAGAGATTTATGATCGGTGTATAACTCGAACTTCTCTCCAAGTAAATAATGACGTCGCGTTTTAAACACGAATACTATGGAAGCTAGCTCTAGATCATGGGTGGGGTAGTTCTTTTCATGAACTCTCAACTGTCTACCCCCATAACACACTACTTTCCCTTCTTGCATTAGAACTGCACCAAGCACTGTACCACACACATCAGTGTAAACAGTAAACACCTTACTCCCGTCAGGCAAGGTCAAGACTAGGGCTGTTGTCAGAGCCCTCTTCAGCCGTTGGAAAGCAATGTCGCAGTCTATATCCCATGAAAATGCCAAGTTCTTCTTTGTCAGCTTGATGAGTGTGGCTGATATCTTTGCGAAGTCCTTAATGAACATCCTATAGTAATCTGCCAACCCAAGAAAGCTTCTCACCTCGGTTGCATTTTAAGGAACCTGCCAATCTTGCACCGCAACCACCTTCGCGAGATCTACAGCTATCCCTTCTTTAGAGACCACATGCCCTAAAAATCTCACCTCTTTTCTCCAAAAATGGCATTTGGAAAATTTTGCCTTAAGCTAATGGTCACGGAGAGTTTTCAACCATGCTCTTCTTCGCTTTTGGAGAAGATCAAAATATCATCAACAAAGACTACAACAAATTTATTCAGGAACTCCCAAAACTCCCTACTCATCAGATAGAAAAAATAGGCAGGTGCATTAGTCATCCCAAAAGGCATAACTAGCCATTCAAAGAAACCGTCCGGAGTCCTAAAAGCACTCTTATCTATGCTGTCATCAACCACCCTCAACTGATGGAACCCCGTGGCCAATTCTAACTGGGAAAATACCTAGGCACCAACAAGCTGATCAAATTAATCATCAATCCTCGGAAGCGGGTGCCTATTCTTCTTAGTGACTTTATTCAGCTCTCTATAGTCAACACGCAAACGAAGCGAACCATCCACCTTAGTCGCGAATACCACTGGAGCACCCCATTCAGATATGCTTCGTCTGATAAACCCCTTCTCAAGTAGCTCCCCCACTTGCTTACTCAGCTCCCTCCTTTCCCTCGGAGCCATGTGGCGCACTGGCAATGCAAATGGCTTTGCATTGTCCACCAAATATATACGAAAGTCGATTTCACGTCTCGGAGGTAAATCCCGAACCTCATCAAAAACATCGGAATAATCTCGGACTACTGGAACAGATTATAGGTCGTCGATAGACGCATCAAGAGACTCTAGGAAACTAAGCATAACCAACCCTTGTGGGTCACAATAAATCTCTAGGGTTCTCCCATGACAAGTTAGAAGCCTAACAACCCTTTTCTCACAATCTAGAATGGCACCATACGTGGTAAGCCAATCCATTCCTAGAATCAACCCATAGCCCATAAACCCGAGCACATACGCGTCGCATTCAAACTCGAAGCCTAACATAGATATTTTAAAACCTTGACAAATCATTGATAAATGAGTCGAACCACCAATGGGGTTTGTAACAATTACGGGATCCACTACCATACTAGTAATTAAGTGCAGAGATTCAACTACAGAACTTGATATAAATGAATGTGAGGTACCAGAATAAAAAAGTGTTCTAATAGGATGGTTTGAAAGAGAAATTAAACCTTCCACAGAAATTTTTCTACCTCTTTCGGGAGCACAGATCGCGAAAGCATGTACCTTCCCTCCAGAAGTCCCAGTCCATTGACTCTACCCCTATGATTCTTGTTTCTTCGGGCACTCTCTAGCAAAGTGTCTGACCTCTCCACAGTGGTAGCAAGAGTTCTTCCTTCGCTTACAGTCTTTAATCGGGTGACCTTCCTTCCCAAAATTGTGACATTTTCTCTTATCCTTGCCTTTATCATTTTTCCCTCCTTTCTTTTGCTGATGTTGCTGTTGCTGCTGCCCCTTCTTGGGCCACACCTTCCTATTTGGCGATGTCTCCTCAGCCTTCTTTTCTCCCTTGTCTTCCTCATGCATTAGGGCCATATCAACAAGCTTTTCAAAAGTGGCCCCCATTGGAATATGGGACATGGCTAACCCATGCAGAGGCTCATTCAGCCCTTTAGCAAACCGTAAAACCCTTTTATGCGGCGTATCCACCAACTCTAAACCGAACCTTGCTAGTTGGTTGAATTTATTCACATACTCTTTTATCGACAAGTTTCCTTGTTTGAGTGCTAAGAATCTCCCCATCTACGTGCTTCTTTCGGCTTGGGAAAGAAATTACATTTCGAAACTCTGTCTAAAATCTTCCCAAGTTTCCACCGGGCGTACAGCTTGGGTGACTTCCCACCAAAATGAGGCTTCGTCCTTCAGTAGCTAGGCGGCTAACTGAACCTTCCTTCTATCCTCTACTTCCAAGATTACGAATAAGCCCTCGGTCTCCTTGAGCCAATTCCGAGCTTCTACGAATGTCTCATTCCCATGGAATGGCTTCCCTCCCATAGCACGGAAGTCCTTGCAGATCTTGGTGAAGTTCTCTGCTCTTGGAGGAGGAGGAGGAATGACTGGTGCAGCTGGGGGAGGAACATTTCCTTGGCCTTCGGCAGGCGCCGTGGCCTCCAAATACCTACGGAACCATCCGGGTATTGTGACGCCCTATGGAATATTAGGAATGTTTTGTTCCCAAGACATGCTGAAAAAGAAAAAGGAAAGAAATTTTAGATAAAGGACCGAAGGATACTACATATGGCTTTTTGGGAAATGTTTTTCAAAACAGAATTCTTTTTGAAAATGCTTTCTTTTACAACCTTTGTTGAAAAAAAATTCAAAAACTTTTATCTAATCTAGTAACCTTCGGCTCTGATACCAAGTGTGACACCCCACATCCCTTAATGTCACTCACTAAGAGAATGCATTAATTTTCGTGAAGCGTTATAGGTAAATAGACACAGAATAATTACAAGACAGATATAAATAAGATAGCAGTGGAAATTTAAATTTTTATTTCAAACATAAATCATAATACCGTGGTCCACAATACCATAAGTCACAAAAACCATTACAATAGAATAACTTCTGTCTTGCACCATCAGAGTACATAAGTATATAAAAAGTATAATTCCCCAAATAAAAGAGTTAAGCCATAGTAGAGACAAGAAGTTGAGCCATACTTCAGAAGTAGCTCCTAGCAAGATGATATCTGAGTCCCGACTAAGCCTGAGTGTTTCCTCCTTGAGAACCTGGGGGGAGAGGGGAGGATGGAAGAAAGAAGGAGAAACAAAAGGGTCAGACATAAAGTCTGGTGAGTCTAGTTACTTTTAGCCTGTAAATAAATAAAAGTAACATGATAGACATATAAAGTGGATAAGAGAGATCACTACATAAATGGGAGTTGTGACAAGGTAGACAAGATAAGGTGTATACACTTCTCTAATGATTACTCTGCACTATTACTAGTATAACAAGAATTAGATGATCCCTTCCACTATAAGGCGGTAGACTTAGGGCATACATCCAAGTGTACCCTAACCACTACCCTAATCGATCGGCTCCCTACTCCGTAGATACTCTGTGTCGGCCCTATAGTAGGATGTATCACGTCCTAAAGTGGAAACCCTTTACTGATATGCACAGCCCCATATCTATAGGTGTCACGGTCGTCTTATCCCCCTCTGCCCGGCTCATGCACGCACATGGCCCGGTCGGTTTGCGCCGCCCACACCGTCCTCCACGTTTGGATCTCTTATAATCAGCCAGTAAGCGTGTCCCCTCTCCGCCTAGTATGGAGTACTTTTATTTGATACCTACTCCGGGTTACTGACTAAAATGGGTCCCACACAATGTAATACAAGCTCTCCCCTTTGTCTTGTATCCCCCACTAGGTTTTCACTGACTATGTATACCATTACCATTATGTGTCTTTAATTACATAGCCCTATACCAGTTATGCTTACCCTAAAAGGTGTCTTTAATTATATAACTCTATTATTTCCTCCGGTTATGTATAACACTAGGTGTCTTTAATTACATAACCTTATCGGGTTAAGTTTGTGAGCCTATATGTAAATATTACCCACCCCCTTCAGATTTGCTTAACCCATCCACTATCCAATCAATTTACTTAACCCTAACCTTAGTTCATAATCATACAATCCCTATGGATTAGATTTGGTTAAGTAGTCCAATACATTACCATGTCCATTTATGGTTTATAATGGGCTAGACCTCCCACATTAGGCCTATAACGTGTGGATGCTGGATATGCCGGTCGGGTCCAGGGAGTCTTATTCCACAGTTGGGCCTAATCTCGTGTCTTAGCCGATTCGTATTTGCGTACTTAGACCTCCTACATTAGGTTCAACATTAGTTGTTGTTGGATATGTCGTTCGGGTACGGGCAGACTTCCACTACTAACGCAACCTAACCTCGTGTCATAAGTACAATTACAATTCCTAATTGTAATTACTAGACATTCCATTATTAATAATTAATCAATTAATTAAACCTTTCCCTTTATAGGTGTTAATGCCCACTCTACCCAATAATTCGAATTATATGTCCAAAAATGTTCATATTCAAATTATGTCATTATTAACCCTTTTTCCCCCGTTCCTTAACAAGCGCCCTCACAAAATTGGCAGCATGCCTAAGCTAAATAATAGCCTAGCCATAAACGACAAAAGGGAAAAATAATAGGAGTGTAACAAAAGTGATTGTTCAACTTGGCATAGGTATAAACTATCATGGTGATAAGTTGAACATACATACTAGCATGGACATGTAATTAACATCATAACAAGGTGGACATAAAACTGGTGAACTTGTGGCAGTCAATTGATTCTAACATAACTTCGATGTCTCAATAAGCATAGTGAGATCTAAATTAGCAGTTTAGATGTCCAATTGGTTTAGATCTAACATGATAAACACAAGGTGATAATTTAGATCACATAATTCAGATCCAAAGGTTAAAATAGATCTAACACCATTATGATGACATAATAGCATGTTTAGATCTAAATATGGGTTCACATGTCCAATTTACAATATATCTAAGTTAATCGCAATAGGATAGGTGAAATGTGATTTACATGAAGAATTAGATCTAACCAATGTTGTAACCGTCCCAATTAACAGATTTACATTAACCACAATATAGTTACAAATCAAGATCCATAAGGCGACATAATAGAATAACCACAATTGAACTAGATCTAGAGAAGCAGATTTATCATGACGTAGTATAAGATTTAACAACAACATAGATATATCCAAATCACAGTCTTTCACAATTTACATCTATTTATTTAAACCTAAAAATAACCAACTCACTGTGTTTGGATTGTTATGATGATAGAAAAGAAGTTAGTGTTCAATTTATGCTTGAATCTCAAAATTTGATTTGCAAAACTGGTAGTTGTTTGAAGAAAACGGATCTGTCTCAGTTCGCACACCGGCAGCATTTGGCTCCCATGATTTCCAATGAAGAAAATAGGAGAATTGGACACACATATATATAGCTGTCAGGCCCCCCTGAAACCGAGTGTCACATCAGCCCCAGGGGTGTCGACATCCCTATGGGTGGGTCGACCCATAGGTCGACACCCCTCTAGGGGGGTCGACCCCGGTGTCGACACCCCTCTAGGGGGGTCGACCCCGGTGTCGACACCCCTCTAGGGGGGTCGAGCCCCTAGAGCGGGAAATTTGTCGCCTTGACGAATTTTTTATTTCCAAACTATTCTGGATAGGGTATGATTCATATTTGACTCATACATGACTCATATGTGTATATATGTTCTTTCTGCGCGTATACAAACTTAAATCTCTCATAACTTCTCCATACGATGTCCGTTTTACGCAAACCAAATGTCTATCTTGACCAGAATTTCGAGACAGACGCAGCGACGCAGTCCGTTTTCCTTAATTCTGAATATTAAATAAATTATTATTTAATTTATCCTCTTTTAGTGTTATTGAAAATTCGGGGTGTTATAGGATCTATGCAGGATTCAAGGGTGTACTTGTAAGCACCGTCACTTATTCATTTTTAAAATTTGTGCTTTTACTTCTTCAAATATATATAGAAAAATCCCAACCATTCGAATTTTGTATATAAGATAAGAGCACTCCCAACAGTTGGGAGAAGGCTCGAAATGGCGATGAATGGTGTGTCGACGCTCTCTAGCAGCAGCGCGAAGGGTGTGGGGAGCGAACTAAAATAGCGACGCTCGCCATTTTCAATATTGAGCGGCGAGACCTAAATGGTTTTATGAAAACCGAATATATACTAAACGATTTTCATAAAACCGTTTAATATATAAATGGTTTTATGAAAACCGTTTAGTATATATTTGGTTTTCGTTAAACCCTTTTATTTTATACGGTTTTATGAGAACCATATAAAACATGTATTTTTTTTAATTTTTGATGTGTTAATTTAATATGTTTAAATTAATTTGTAAATTTTTGATGTGTTAATTTTTGATGTGTTAATTTATTATATTTAAATAATGAAAATCTATCCGCTTTCAAGTTTTCGAATTGGGTTTTTAATGTTTGGATTATGTTTGTGCATCCAACACTTACCGCACAGTTTTATTTACCTTTTAAATATAGTTTTAAGTATGTACGCATATTTGATAGCAAAGTAAAAGAAGTTTGAATCTCATATATACAATAGGAAAAGATATATTAGTTACTTAAAACTTTTTAAATTTTTTTAGTAACCCACAAAATAGTACAACCAACATAGAAAACTAAATCTAGGATACAACAAGCCAGAAATAGCAAAATAGAAATAGCAACATTAGCCAACATAGAAGTCTAAAACTAGGATACAACAAGCTAGAAATAGCAACATAGATTTTACCTAGAACTCAGAACTTCCTTCTTCTTCCTGATATCGTTTCTGTTGAGCCCTCAAAATACTACGCTTTTTTACTATAGCATACTCAAGGGCCTTTCCAGTCAAATGAGTTATATCACTTGCTAGATACTCCTCCTCTTTTTCTTCCTTCAAACGTCTTTCACGTTTTTCTTTATAAACAGTTCTTTGGATGGGAGCCGTAGTTCTAGCGGCATCTTGCTGTATTTGCATCTCCATGATCTGTAGCTTCCTATCGTTACGCTTTTCACGGTCTTCTTTGTTGGAGACAGATGCAATTGATATATCACTTAACAGAGAAGTTAGTTTATCACTAGACGCTGCCAAATCTTTTGTTTCCTTATTTCTCAATAGTGCTTTCTTACTTGATTTTATTCCTTCTGGCCTTGTTTCAACCCCACTATACAGCATTCCTGAATTAGGAGTCACAAGACTACTGTTATTCTCATCCTCATCTGTAGCCATAGGACGTTCAACCGAATTTCCCGGGGATGATTCCACCGAAAGTCTAGAAGCTACATTTCTTAAGTTAGAACCTTCGGTGTTTCCAAGATCTACAACATCTGTTTCGCATAGATTGGCCCAACGTGAACAGAAAGAATGAATTTCCAATGCTTCATGAGCAATGAATTCAGTTTTACAAGTGTTGTGATAGATGCTACCGTAATCCTCTAAATCTCTGATTGTTTGACTGCTTCTAAGTGAATCCCCCTTTAGTGCTTTTATCCCTTTGTACTTGGTACACAAAGTATCCAAATTATACCATGCAGTCTTTGTGCTCTCAATTGATCTTTGTGTTACGCACTTAGGATCTCCGTTGTACAAATCATTAACCCTCTAGCAAAAAAACTTACCACCAGAACGACCTTCAGCAACGACGAACGCGTTTAACCATGCATTAGCTAGAATTTACAGTCAGCTGCTTTCCGTATTTGACCAGTAGATACATTTTTTCCATGCCACTTTGAACATGAGTTTCTTTTTTCTCGCTTGGTGTAAGACCGTTTGGCCTTGGTTTGTCCTTTGTCAGGTACTGGTGTCGGAGAAGCCACCTCTAGGTGTACGTTTTGATTAGGATCACTGGATTGTGACCCAAAGGTGTTGTTTGTTTGAGGAAGTTGGCCATACATGTTACCGTACTGCTGAGCGAGGTTTAATTGCTGGAGATAATGACTTTGTTGAGGAGTTAGAAAAGGGGGTGGAATCAGTGATCGGCCTTCAGCTTGAGATAATAAACTAGTAAAATTACCAATGTTATCGTCGGTATAGCCAGAGAAATTGTTGTTATTGGAAGAAGTCATTGTTGTTTGTTTAGAATTGGAATTGTTTGCGAGTCTGAAGAAAACTACCGTACCCCCGTATTTATGAATACAAAGAATGCAAGTAGACTTGATAATTACAATAAGGCATTCTATGTTCTGCAATGTGTTTTCCAATCAACTATAGAAAACAGGGTAAGTTTAATTTCCCTGACCTCTTGGTTGTTGTGCCTGAATAGAAAGATGCTTTACTTTACTTAACTTTACTTTATTGTGCTTATATTAAACATTGGAATTGTGGAGTTTGGCTACACACTTCAAAATGGCAAACGAAATCTGGACTGCTTCAGATTACATTATTTTGATAAAGGCGTACATTGAAGCAGACGTACTACATATGGAAGAAGGGGTAGACCAAGATTTTTGGGCACCCCTCAATGAAAATTACAACAATCATACTAGTTGTAGAATACAGAGGCCCAACTTAGCAACCAGAAGTGCATTCTGCTTATTTACTACTCATTGTATGAATTACCGCAAAGTAATTGATGAGATAAAAATGGATGACGTCTTTCATGAGAAACGGTCGACGTACGACTCACTCTAGCTTTTCAAGTACCATTCAAACTTCGTCGGTCACAAAGCGTACGTGTTATGGTATAATCATATTATACAGTTTGAGTAGTATATCGTTATATTATGTGTCATATTCATTATGTATCATTTGGTTTATGTATTTGGAAAGTTTGGATGTATCCGTAGAGTTTAATTTCAATTCATGGCTATAATATGTGTGTTATTCAACTGAAATGACCAATCTATGAACATTGAAAGTTTTGCTCTAGGGACATTAAAAGTCATGCTCCACTCACATTAAAAGCCGTGCTCTAGTGTTTGCATCCTGCTGGATAGAAAGAGTTAAGGAATTAAAAATTGTGGGTCGTCCTTTTCTGAATCGTGAATATTGGCTACAACATAAAATAGAAATGGAATATATTTAAATGACAAAATATAATACAATCATGGGGTACTACAACGTTACAACATGTCAAGTAAGGATTTATACAGTTTGGGTCGTCCTTTAGTTCATTTTGAATATTAGCTATAGTATAAAATAGAAATGTGATATATTTAAAGTAAATAAAAAAATACAATAATCGAGTATTATAACGTTACAATAGTTCAACAAATGCATAAACTATATCTAAGCATTCCCTTTCATATGCCATAAATTTTCAACCAGGTCGTCCTGCAATTTACTATGTACCTCCCTAGATCTAATTTTATGCAGGTGGCTGAGAAATATCTCAAGAGTCGCTGGATTTCTATCAGCAACAACAGTTGCGGTGTTATCTGGATCATATCCCAAATAAGATGGAAATGTTCCTCTTTCTTCTTTAGTGATCATGTTATGCATTATAATACAAACACACATAATGATGCTCAAAACCTGTGGCTTAAACAATTTAACAGGGTTTTTAACGATGGAAAACCTTGCTTGGAGAACCTGAAATGCACGTTTTACGTCTTTTCTCGCTACCTCTTGCCTTTTAGCATAATATTTGTCTTATTCTATTTCAGGAGCTGGAATAGTTTTGACAAGCGTACCCTAAGAAGGATATATGCCATCTGCTAAATAATACCCCATGTCATACGTATTTCCTGCAATACTAAAATCACATGCAGGTGCTTTTCCATATGTAAGGCTCTTAAACAAATGTGATTGGTGAAGTACATTAATATCGTTCATTGAATCAGGACATCCGAAAAATTCATGCCAAAATCGTAGATCATGTGAAGCAACAGCTTCAAGTAACATTGTCGCTTTAGTGTGATGTCCAATAAATTGACCGTACCATGCTGTAGGACAGTTTTTCCATTCCCAATGCATACAGTCTAGGCTGCTTAACATGCCGGGAAATCCTTTTTTGGCTCCTAGCCTTTTCAATTTGTTGACATCGCTTTGCGTTGGAGCACGTAGATACTTCTCACTATACAATTCAATTATAGCTACACAAAACCTTTCAAGACTTAAGGTAATAGTACTCTCACCCATTCGGACAACCTCATCAAACGCATCTGGAGCTATTCCATAAGCTATTACCCGTAATGCGCCTATAATTTTTTGATACGACCAACATCCTAAGGTACCAGCACTATTACGTTTTTGAACAAAATAATCATCGTGTTCAACAACTCCTTTGAAAATGCGCATAAACATATTCTTGCTCATACGAAAACGGAGTCGAAAGTCGCCAGGACCATATGTACATGGGGTGTTGAAGTAATCTTTAAGTAATCTTGCAGTACCTCCTTTATGATCCCGCATCTTCCGTATGTCTGCACGACCGTACACACTGCCTCCTCGAGTACCACTAGATGATCCTTCCGTTAGGAAATGTTGGTTAATCTTTAATTGTTGAACGGCAACAGCTTGCATCATAATCTCTAACTCATCGCTATAGGTCATGCTATCCGAAGAAAACTGAAGAAATTTTGTATGCCCAACCAAATCATCGCCTTCGTCGGAATCGGAGTCAGTATCATCCGGACCATTTTGGCTATAGTAATTTGAATCTTCGGTTTGCACATCTGATTCGTAAACAACATCGTCGTTGTAGATATTATGAGACATTTTTGTGTTGTGAATCTAAATGTGCACACCAGAAGTGGTTTTATAGCTTCGTCAATCCACAGTTGCAACAACTATAAGAATATTGTATACAAATATATTCGTCAACGGCTATAGATTCAAACAAAATTTTAATATGCTGCAACGGCTATAAATTTGAACTATATTTTACTATTCAGAAACGGTTATTAGTTCAAACTAAATTTTAATATTCGGCAGTGACTTTATTTATATATATTATATTTTAATATTCCAAAACGGGTCTTTATATATAACGTATAATTTTGTATCCGATAATGACCATATACTTATACCATATTTTTATACCCGTTAATGCTGAAAATAAATTAATTTTTAATTAATTTTCATTAAAACGTCTCGACAATTTTTAATTAATTTTCATTAAAACATCTCGACAATTTTTCCGTCGATATATTATAAATTATATAGGGGGAAGGAGAAGTAAAAATTTAAAACGGTTTTCTGAAAACCGTTTAGCCCATAAACGGTTTTCAGAAAACCGTTTACGGTAAAAAAAAAGATAGAGCGTCCCCCCACCCGTTGCTGGATCGGTGGAGGGAATCCACGCTCTAAACATCGAATGGACACTCAAAATCTAACGAGCTGCTGGGAATGCTCTAATACTTCCTTCTCTCCCCTCTACTTAGTCTTTTGAAGCTTCCTCTCCTCATTGTCCTAAGATATTTTATATCACTTCTCTCTTGCTTCATCTCATTCTCTTCCAACCATAGAAAAACAAAATCAAAATCCCAAATTAGAAAAATGGCAATGCCCTACCCCTTTATCGTCCACCACCGGCCTCCGCCCTACACCATTGAACCCCGTAGTTCGCCTTGCTCCTCCCTTTCACCAATCGGAGCACCTCGTCGTCTCCTAGCAAACCCAAAAGCAGCCGCCGCCTGTGACGATCCGTCTCCTTCACCTTCGAACACCGATGCTCGCTCCTCCGCCTGTGTCCATAATGTTGAATTTGGCTAATCTTTATTTTTGCAGTTCACTGATTGTTATATTCGAATTATTTGATAATTTATTGGAATTATACAATTATATTTATGTGTTTATTTCGAAGTAACTTACTTGAAATAAGTTTAATCCTGACTCAGGTGTTTTGTGTTTTTGCATGGAATGCTTGGATCAGGTCCTAAGTGTTCCAGATTTAAAAATATTCAGCTCGCAAAGAGCAGAGCCACATGAAGACGATTACGCGCGTAAGCCCAAATAAAAGTGTAAAACTTTATTTTTATAATTCATGTATATATTTTGTAAGTTTTTCCGCTATACCAATTTTGTAAACTCTAATATTTATGTATAAAAATTCCGCTGTGAGCTACTATTGTTTTTCTATGTTTGTGATTCTATGTGATATTCTGTTTAAACCCTGTAAGCTAATAATGAGCCATCGTTTTGAATGTTTCGAGTTGGTTTAATTACCGACTTGGTGCAGTTTAAAAGGTGGGTCATTACACGATACATTCTATTCACGCCATTTAAATATATAATATATATTTCATCGATTTCCCTTTTAAAATGTATTTTATAAAATGTTTATAAATTCGTTTTAAAACGATTCCAACTTCCATTTAAATTTTTAATCAAAATTGAACAATTCATATTATTATAATATCAAAATAATAATATTTCGAAAATATAAAATTTTGAAATCAAAACTTTTCGATATTCATTATAAAATCAACAAAAAATTCCGTTCGAGTTAAAATAGCGTCTATCTACTTAACTCGGCTTCATATTCATTTCAGTTATGAATATTTCAATATTTTCATGTCCATCCAAAATCGGACATCAAAATCACATTTTGATTCTTCTCTGAATATTATATTAAAATATTCATTATTTCTGAATTGGAGTCAGACTCAATCAATTACCCTATAATTTTATTTATATGGATTTCGTATATCGCATGTATTCAAAAATAGTGATAAACAACTATTAAACATCCAATTCACATCCAGAGTGCAATTTACAACTGTATAAGCATTAAATAATTAAATAACGCTTACTACGGTTTATCAATCAATCGGTTGACATACAACTTATACACAAGGGTGATGTGTAAATAAATTATCATCCCCAGACCCGTGTGGGGTTTTCAACCACCAAACAAATATTATCATTTGTATACTTGGGCGATGTGTAAAATTATCGTTCCAATACCCGTGTGGGGTTTACACCACAGTCCATGTGAATTTATTTATTATTTGTTAGACGGGTGGATAAATTGTCATCCCAGAATGATTTGTAATATAAACGTTTTATTTATAAACATTGATAATCACAGTTTAATAATGATAACATTAAAACTATAAACAACCATCAACCATCAAAACAAATATTGCAATCACAGACAATAAATATATATATTCAGATATAAAAATAAATAACTATACAAAAATTTGAGTGAGAGAGTTCTCATATTGATCAGTTAGACGTCGTTTGTCAAACGATTATTTTAATTAAATTAAACATGATATTTAAATTAATCAAAATTTCTATGAGCTCCAAATCTTGTCCAGACCATCTCTATTACATAGTTTTCCTTACCACGATTTCAACGCAACGAACGGTACTCAATTCTGATGATATACGAGTAAGTTATTTATTTTATAAACTTACACGATTTAATTAATATTGAATTAAAACTTAACACATTGATTAAGGGGAAATAAACTAGCCGATCGCACTTTCTTCTTTCACGTTCTTCATCGTCTTCCTGAAACCAATGAACCACACACGAACTATTTTGCTCCACTACACCTCCTCCACCAGTGACCAGTCCCACATCAGAACCTCCCACGCTCTCCGCCTTCGCACCACCTTCCACCTCGTTGAGCACGGTTGACTTCGATCGCCCCAAATGCCGGAAAAATGGCTTCGAACGCCACCAATTTTAGCTCAAAATTCGAGCTGCGCCATGGTACTTCATCAAACCCGTAGGAAATGGAAAAGCTCACCTAGCTCAACAATTTATTAATTGGAAGTTTCTGAAATTAATGATTGGATTGAGCAAAAACTGGGGAAGAAAATTCGAAAAATCTCAGCCTTAGAAACTGGGTGGCAGCGGGTCTGAAACATGTTAGGTTAGGGCTTAGAAACTAGGGTACTTATACTACCTATATATTATTATTCAATTCTCAAATGTGATGTTTTGCTCTCGAACTCCAACGGCTGTCGCCCCTAACCAAATAACCCCTTTCAGACACAATGTGATATGTTTCATAAGCCGATTCGACTAGTTTCTTCAGTTTTTGTCAAAATTTAAATTTAAATCAATATATTAAATTTAAACGTACATATTAATTTGCCACGGCCACATACTGACTCCAAAAATTACAAAACTTTAAATCTCGCTATGTTTTTCAAATACGGTCCTAACAAAACTAATTTCGTTGAATTTGGAGAACGTTTGAAAAATGGCCTTTTAATCAGCTTGTTAAATTTATAAATGAAATTCAATTCGCGTTTAAATTTACCACGTTGACATATCAATTTCAATTGACTTGAAATTTTAAACCTAACAATAATTTAATGTTCCGGATCCAACAAAATTAGTGTCGTCGAAAACGGAAGCAGTTTGCAAAATGGCTATTTCTAAGGGCTATATATAATATTAATATATACATATATATTTGAAAATTTATATATATATATACATATATTCCATAGCGACTATTCTAAATTTTGATCTGGACATAACTAGTAATATGAAATCTAAAATTTTCACATTCATAAGAAAGATACAGTTAAGTAAATTCTAACGTTTCTTGTTTCATCCAATTCTGATTTATATTGAATTTTGTGCTCTCAATTGAAATTTGAAATCGAATTTTCAAACTACCGCGCCATTTCAAGCTCGATTTATAATTAATATAAATATATACGTTCAAACATAGTTTTAAATAAATTTTACGTCATTAATTCTAAAAATTAATCGTTTTAAAGTATCGAGTTTTTAAATTCGACTACAAATCCATGTAAAATTCATTAAAAATAAATTTTAAATTGGTTCCAAAAATATGAGTTGTTACAAAAATCCACGCATGAACGAGGATTTTTGCATCTAGGGATAAGAATCAAATTGGTGGAAGTCCAACTTTGAGTGAGAGCTCCAACAAAGAAGAAAAACCTGATAGCGAGACAAAAGTCTGATAATCAGCTAGACACTCCTGAAAAAGACCTCGTTGATGCCATTAGGCTCACTCACACTATCCTTACTAAGAGCAAAGATGCAAGCTCGTATTTCTTTCGAGGAAGGATGCACGACAAGATCTCCACTCTTCGAAGGAAGTACCAATCTGGGAATGAAAGCTAGTAAGGCCAGACCAGAGACAGACATAGAAAGGGAGCTAAGAAAGGATTGGAAATGAGCCAAAATGGTATCTTTGACTTCCTTCGGGGTGGAAGCCATAGAAAGATCAGGGCACTGGATCTGATGAATCATAAGAAGACTATTCTTCTTACAAATGGAAGAGTAGAAGAACTAGGAGTTCGTATCACCTTCCAATGAATGTACCTTCTCGCATCTTGTAAGTAAAGAAAGTTTTCAACAAAATCAACCTATTCGTGAGCGATTTCTTCATGTAAATGTTCTCTAATTTATTCCATAAACATCTAACTACAGTTTCACTACTGATTTTTGGAACAATGTTCTCACCCATGGGGGTAGTAAAGGCCCATTCTTCTATCTCCTTCCTTTCTAATTTTGAGATATTAGCTACCAATGATTTTGCATCAAAAATTACCTAATGAACATGATTTCTTCTCAATACCACCTTCATCTTCCATTGCCACTTCTTGAAATTGTTATCTCTGTTTCTCTTCTCTATAACCAACTGCAAATCATATGCTGCATATAAACCCTAGTGTATGATGCATATTGTCTAATCTCACTTTCATCTCTATATCCTCGCATTTTATCGATCACCCTCAAGTGCTAGGCTTCAACGACAACCTTCAAACCTCTAATACCAAATTGTTAGGGGTAAATATCACATAAATGAGTAAAAATCAACCCAAATAAATGTAGAAGTAATAAGATTGTGATGTAGTGAGAAAAAACATAAAAGAACAAGAGTATTACAAAATAAAGTAAATACAAAGTTTACATATGAATTATAATGGTTTCACTATCATAAGATAGTGTACGTCCACTTCGGGGAGAGTAGAATTTGTTATTTTCAAGAAAAAAGAATTTTACAAAATTGATAATGGGGATTTAAAAAATAAGAAGATACAACTGACAAATGATGATTCCCCTCATTTTAATCTCTGCCTTTATATAGAGATTATTACTTAGATTACTTTAAATGATTTGTGCTCTATAAATTGATGCCTTATTAGTTCTTCTATTCATACGTGAAACGTGTATCCATTTGATTTTCAAGTTTTCCTAAATTTACATGTGTTTAATGATATTCCATCTTTTATCAGCTAATTAGAGAATTGATTGATTGCTTCAATTTCTCATAATAGTTCTCTTCCCGGTCAGAGAATATATTTTCCTCTCTTCAACACTATAAAAGAGGCAAATATCTTTTAAAGCTAGCGCAGCTGAAAATATAAAAACACCGAGATCTACATTATCTTCTGAATCTTCTACATCTAAAATAAAATAACATTGAAACCTACAATATCTTCCAAATCTTATTTTATATGAAAATGTTGTATCACCAAATCCTACATTAATTTATTTGTCAGTATTGTGCTGATGTCTTATGGGCTCAGCGTCGACAAACAAGGATGATATTTCCATATTATCCTAATAGTTCATGCATTGTATGAGCGTAACCAAGGGTACATTGGTAGTGCGATGTGGCTCTTTATGTCCCATAGTTCCATCTGTGTTTATTAATGTAAATTTGTTTCAATCTCCAAAGATAAATCTTCTTTTCATATAAATGATATATTATCCACCTTTTAACGCTGCAAAGTAGGCAGATATGTTTTAAATTTGGTGCAACTAAAAATATAACAACACTAGAATCTACAATTTCTTTCAAATCTTTTGCATCTAGAAATAAAATAACATCATAATCTACAGTATCTCTTTCAAATCTTATTTTATACGGAAATGTTGTAGGACCAAATTTTATACTAATTTATTTTTCAGTGTTGTGCCGATGTATTTTAGGCTCGATGTCGATAAATGAAGATGATATTTCCAGATTTGCCTAATGGTGATAGTTCTCTTAGTATTGTATAAGCGTAATAAGTGACTAATACTAATGTTACATTTATAGTGTTATGTGACTTTATATTCTACAAGCCCATCTATGTTTATTTATATAAACTGTGGCACAAGTTGTACACTTACACACCAAAATTGTTCATTTTCCCATTTGGATGGATCTAACTACTGCTTTAGACTTCCATATGTGCATTTAAATTGTGCAAAACTAATGTACATTTCGGTGCATTGAGCATTTCATCTGAGTATTAATATGTGCATTATTATGTCTTCTACACGATGTAACAATTGTGCTGCATAAGACCATGGTTATTTCTTATTTTTTAACTCATTCGATTTAACGTCAAAATATATGCATTATGTACAATAAATTTACCAATATCGGTCAATCACATATTAGATTATCGGTATATCAATGAACATGTTACCATCGGTAATGATAAAACATCGGTAGCTAATTTTGAGTTACTAATGGTACCAATACAACAATTGTTTTCTCGTATCGGTGACCGTTACCATTTTATTTTTTAAAATGTATATATTGTGATATTATTTTACTATAAACTTGATTTTATCACCATTCAATTCTCATGATAACATCATTTACATATAATTTTAAAGAAAAGTGTATGTTTCAAGTGTGATCAATACGGGAAAATGCCTAATCGGTATGAAAATATAAATGGGTTGGAATGAATATTGATTTTGAAATATTTATGGGTACGAGTTGGTATTCTGTTTTGATTGTTACAACCGATATTATGGTTGAGTTTTAGAATAGCACTGAATCCATTGACTGATCTACTCTCTGCTTTTGAGTGGTAGAATTTAAATTTGACTAGGTCCATTTTGCGTTGTATCTTTGTGAAGTACCACCGTTTTATTTCTAGCACATAACAAGTACACCACCGTGTTGTGTAAAAATTGCTCTGATACCAAACTGTTGGGGTTTTGTGCGCAGCAGAAGTTTGACAAAACGCCAATAAAAATAGGATCTTTATCACCCAATCACTTGAAGATGAATTTGACTGGAAAAAAAAAACAATAACAATATCGGAAATATGAACACACGATATTCCAACCAACCACCCTCTTTATTGATTCACTAATAAAAAATTGTTTACAATCGATTTCAACTATCGTTACAAACAATTACAATTTGAACCAATAACCTTATTGAGAAATAGGTAGAGAATATCTAATGGCTAAATAATTTGAAGGAGAACACTCAATTTGGAATAGCTAGAATGATCACTCTTGGTGGCTCTCACCCACACGTAATGAAGATGTTAGCTGGCCCTTTTTATAGTGAGAATTGCTTCATGCCCAAGAAAACTTGGCATCCAAATTATCTTCATATATGTTATAAAACTATTTGGATAAGCACCAAATATTCTTGCAATAAATGTCCACAAATATAGCAACCAATATCTTTCCATAAAATCTAGCACTAAATCTCTTCATGAAATCTAGCACCAAATCTCTTCATAAAATCTAGCAACAAATCTCTCCACAAAATATGTAAGATTATTTGTTGCCCAAAACTGTGATTTGCGTATCACTAATTTCAACACTCCACCTTGATACCAAATCACAACATCTCCTCCACTCAAACAATAGCCCTTTAGCTCTCACTTTCAAACTCTTCTTTCTCAATTAACACAATCTCGATTTTAACGGCTACAAGATAAAACCATCCTGTCTTCTCTTCAAGTCCAGGCTCAATTGATTTACAGGCTCAATCACACCTTCTTGATTTCATCAGGCCACAAGATTACCTAATTGATTCCCAGTCTTAATCACACCTCCTCTCTATCGATATACGCCTACCACTTGATCCCTCTTCATCTACATGGATCCCTCGAGAATTATCAACGTGAAGACAACAATCGATAACATGATCCTCAACGGATCCTCAGCAGTGATCAAAACCAACCTCTCCACCTTGCTGCGGACTAGGTTCTTCATTCCAAATTCTCAAAATCTCCTACTCCACAATAGCCATCCATGAAAGCAACATCATCTCCGACATCTACAATCTTCAATCCAAAATCACTCCAAGTTATGCAATGAACTGAGCTCCATACCAAACTATTGTGTAAAAATTGCTCTGATACCAAACTGTTGGGGTTTTGTGCGCAACGGAAGTTTGACAAAATGCCAATAAAAATAGGATCTTTATCACCCAATCACTTGAAGATGAATCTGATTGAAAATAAAAAAACAACAATAACAATATCGGAAATATGAACATACGATATTCCACCCAACCACCCTCTTTATTGATTTACTAATAAAAAATTATTTACAATCGATTTCAACTATCGTTACAAACAATTACAATTTGAACCAATAACCTTATTGAGAAATAGGTAGAGAATATCTAATGGCTAAATAATTTGAAGGATAACACTCAATTTGGAATAGCTAGAATGATCACTCTTGGTGGCTCTCACCCACTCTTGGTGGCTCTCACCCACACCTAATGAAGATGTTAGCTGGCCCTTTTTATAGAGAGAATTGCTTCATGCCCAAGAAAACTTGGCATCCAAATTATCTTCATATATGTTATAAAACTATTTGGATAAGCACCAAATATCCTTGTAATAAATGTCTACAGATACAACAACCAATATCTCTTCATAAAATCTAGCACCAAATCTCTTCATGAAATCTAGCACCAAATCTCTTCATAAAATCTAGCAACAAATCTCTCCACAAAATATGTAAGATTATTTGTTGCCCAAAATTGTGATTTGCGTATCACTAATTTCAACACACCGTTTACCGGAACACTTAAGTAGTTAAAAGTTAAAACAACCGACATGTTAGGAAGTTAAAAAAGTTAGTGTGTGTTTGGTTTATGTTTTTTAATTTTGAGTTTTCGCACATAAAAAGGTACGAACGACGCACACATATTGTGAAAAAACGATCGTTTTACAAAACGAAGTTAACACACAAAACCAAAATTAAGTTTTTATTATTTTTCATATTTTAAGAAACAACGGAAGAACTCCAACCACTGTCCCTCTGTTACTCCCTCTGCCTTTATTCCGTCACATCCGCTATACTTTAAATCTTCGCAGCTTTCATAATTAACGTTGAAAACTAAAAACTCAAAATAAACCAAACACTGTAGGAAATAAAAATGGGCAGAATAAAAACTTTTATTAACTGCTTGCTACTGTTATACACGAACAGCAAAGCACTACATACATATAAAGCAAATTGACCTGATAGTTCTCCTGCTTTTGTGGCACAAAAGCAACACGATGTGGCATTAAATCACATGCCTAAAAGACTGATTCAACAAACTTATTTTACTAAAAAAAATAGAGGAAATAAACACCGCAAATTTTGTTTCCAACTTGAGTTTATTTCAAACTCTAACAACCCCTCTTAAAATCAAACTTTCGACGCTACAGACCCCCATTTTCTTCTTCAAAGTATAGAAAGCCTCAGCTGGTAATGGCTTGGTGAGAATGTCAGCAACTTGCTCCTTGGACTGACAAAACTCCATCTGAATTTCAGATTGTTTAACCAACTCACGGATATAATGAAACTTGATGCCATGAAACATCGGATTTTTTGTGAGAGCAATAGCAGACCTGTTGTCACATAAAATCGGTGTTGGAGAAGCCTGCGACTACTGCAACTCATGAAGTAATCTTCGCAACCAAATAGCCTGGGATGCGCAAGATGCAGCTGCAATGTACTCTGCTTCAGCAGTGGAAAAAGCAACCATCTGTTGCTTCTTTGAAGACCAAGCGATGGCTCCGGATCCAATGTTGAACACATAACCAGAGGTGCTCTTCCGGTCTTCAACATCTCCTGCCCAATCACTGTCTGTATAGCCTTCTAGCGTGCAAGTCGTATTTGCAGAATAAAAGATACCATGGTTCCGAGTACCCTTAACATAGCGAAGAACGCGGTTCGCTGCTCGCAAATGAACCTGACTAGGCCTCTCCATAAAGCAACTGATGAGACCAACAACATAGACAATGCCTGGTCTAGTCGCTGTTAAGTATCGAAGACTTCCTACCAAACGACGATAATAATTAGCATTTACAAGTTCACCACTCCCATCCTTTTGCAAGTGCAGCTTTGCTTCAGCAGGAGTTTTGACAGGATGACATGAATCCATGTTGAATCGTTTTAGGATATCTGCAACATATTTGTGTTGCGCAATAAAATTGCCCGTTTCAGTTTGTGCAACTTCAATACCAAGAAAATACGACATAAAACCCATATCCGTCATCTCAAAGTTGCAAGTCATAGACTCCCGAAACTCATCAAACATGCTGATATTATTTCCTGTAAATATCAGATCATCTACATATACACAAACAATCAACATATCTCCACTCGAGTTTGATTTGACATATAAAGTAGGGTCATAAGGACATTTAACAAAATCATTTGCAGAAAGATAAGTGTCAAGACGAGAGTACCATGCCCTCGGCTCCTGCTTCAGCCCGTATAAGGCTTTCTTAAGCTTGAGTACTTTATGCTCTTGACCTGGCTTCACATAAACTATAGGTTGATCCACATATACCTCTTCTTCAAGTAAACCATTAAGAAATGCAGATTTGACATCCATTTGATGTATCTGCCACTGATTTTGAGCAGCCAAGGAAACCACCATGCGAACGGTGTCAAGTCGTGCTATAGGAGCAAAAACTTCATAGTAATATATTCCTGGCTTTTGCTTGTATCCTTTCACAACCAGTCGTGCTTTCAATCTGTCCACCTGACCATCTAGTTTGTATTTCGTTTTGTAAACCCATTTGAGACCAATAGATTGCTTTCCGTTCGGCAGCGAAGTCAGCTCCCAAGTATCATTTTTTTCAATGGAATGAATTTCTTCATCCATAGCAGAAACCCATTCATCTTGTTGTGTTGCTTCTTCAAAAGTAAGTGGATCACAATTTGCAAACAGTGCAAAATTGACAAGCTCCTCATCGGCAATAACATCAGCATTAGTAACAATATAATCATTTAAACGTGCAGGCATCACACGAGTACGAGTAGAGTAGCGTGTCTCAACAACAGGACCAGGTGAGTTTGGCTCCTTGAGTTGGACAGTAGGTTGCTTTTCTGAGTCATCAAGTATAGGAATTTCCACATACTGTTGCATGTTGCTCGCCCAATCCCAAGCCTCGTCTTCTTGAAACTGAACATCTCGACTCACTACTACTTCTTGCGTTGTGGGATTGAACAACTTGTATCCTTTAGTACCATCGCTGTAACCAATAAAGATACATTTATCACCTTTAACGTCAAACTTTTTCCGCTTCTCAGCAGGCACGTGAGCATACACTACACATCCAAAGACTCGCAGTGATTCAACATCTGGCTTAGTTCCATTCCAAGCTTCCTCGGGGATCATATCAGCAACACTTTTAGTTGGACACCTATTTAAGAAATATACGGCGCATGAAACAGCTTCAGCCCAAAATTCTTTTAACAATGATTTACCTTGCAGCATGCTACGCGCCATTTCAACAATAGTGCGGTTCTTCCTCTCGGCGATGCCATTTTGTTACGGAGAATAACTTGCAGTGAGCTGATGCTTAATTCCATGACTTTTACAAAAATCAAAGAATGCATTAGAAATGTACTCCCCTCCACTATCTGTTCGAAGCATCTTCAAAGAGTATCCACTTTGTCTTTCGACATAAACTTTAAATTCTTTAAACAGTCCAAATGTTTCAAATTTTTGCTTCAAGAAATAAACCCAAGTTTTTCGACTGTAATCATCAATAAATGTAAGAAAATAACGATTACCTCCATGTGATGTTGTCTCCATTGGTCCGCAAATGTCCGAATGCACAAGTTTTAGTGGTTGAGAAGCTCTACGTGATCTTCCAACTGGAAAAGAATCCCTGTGCTGCTTTCCAAGAATGCAACCCTTACATAACCGAGTTGAACCTACCAACATTGGCAATCCTGTAACCATTTTCTTTCTTGCCAATAGCTTTAACCCATTAAAATTGAGATGACCAAAGCGAAAGTGCCATAACCAATTCATATCTGTGACAAGAGTATTAAAATCACAAACAACTTCAATATGTAAAGGTAAGGGAAACATGCGATTTTTTCTCATCTTAACTACAGCAACAAGCTCATTCTTATGGTTCTTAATAGTGCAAACACCATTACCAATAGTGATTTTGAGCCCTTTTTCAGAAAGTTGGCCCATACTCAGTAGATTCCAGTGCAAATTAGGAACATAAAAAACATCTGATATATGTTCATAAGAACCATCTTTCAATCGAATGAGAACTTTACCTTTACCCATAATTGAAACTTTATCTTTGTTGTCGAAACTGACTTCCCCACGCACAGATTCATCAAGGTGAGAAAACAATTCCTTTTTGCCGCACATATGATTACTGCAACCAGTATCCAAATACCACTGATCAGTGTGTACTTCTTCTGGAACATTGCATGCCAACAACAAAGTTTCTTTTTCCTGTAACACATCTTGTGCACAAGTAGCATGTTCGGCATCTTTCTGAGGCAATTTAGCGCGACATTCAGATTTATAATGACCATACTTATTACACTGATAACACTTCACCTTAGATTTATCACGTTGAGCTTTGGATTTACCATACCTTTGTTCTTCAGAATTTTGATCCTTCCCATTGAAATTATTTTTGAAGCTTTGGGACTTGCTACCCTTACCTTGAGTTGATGCATTTCCACAAGGAAATCTACCTTTTCCTGTTAGTATCACCTTGCTTTGAAGAGCTTGTTCAATGGAACCTGTAGCTCTTTGATTCATTCTATGCTCATGAGAACATAACGAACCCATTAATCCTTCAATAGTCATAGTTGTCAAATCCTTTCCTTCCTCAATAGCAGCGACAACATAATCAAAACGAGCTGTTAAGGATCTCATAATCTTTTGAATAACTCGTAAATCATCTATTTTTTCACCATTGATCCGTAACTGATTTACAACAGATTGTACTCGTGCAAAATAATTTGAAATGGATTCAGAGTTATTCATAAAAAGAGTTTCGAATTCACCTCGTAAGGCCTACAGCTTTACATTCTTTACTTTTTCATCGCCTTTGTAGGATTTCAACAACATATCCCATGCCTCCTTAGCTGTTGTCGCACTCGAGATTCGTTCAAAAACAACCTCATCTACTGCCTGGTAAAGAAAAATAGCACCTTCTTGTCCTTTTTTCGATTCGCCCTCAAACTGTCCTTCTGGACTTGAGTGAGAGCTGCTGAAGCAGCTTCATCCACAGGCTCAACATACCCATGCTCGATGATCTCCATCAGCTCCTGAAAGCCAAACAAAGCTTTCATCTGAATACACCATTGATCAAAGTTCTTTCCATTGAACTTTGGAAGCTGAGGTTGGATCGATCCATTCATTGTTGTTATACTGCTTTCAAGCACTCTGAGAACAACAATAAGAACAAGGCTCTGATACCAGATGTAGGAAATAAAAATGGGCAGAATAAAAACTTTTATTAACTGCTTGCTATTGTTGTACACAAACAGCAAAGCACTACATACATATAAAGCAAATTGACCTGATCTGCTTTTGTGGCACAAAAGCAACACGATGTCTCATTAAATCACATGCCTAAAAGACTGATTCAACAAACTTATTTTACAAAAAAATAAATAAATAAATAGAGGAAATAAACACCGCAATTTTTTTTTCAGTTTGACTTTATTTCAAACTCCAACAAACACTACCTTAGTTGTTTGAGGATTGATTTAACATATTATACATAATGCACGACGGTTTCCAAGTAAATGGGCATAAGATACTAAAATGCACAAGCGAGGACCCATGTGTGTGATATAAATAGTATATTATTGGCCCCTTACACCAATTAAATACAGGCAGGTAACAATTTTGTAAGCGAGGACATACGGTGCATTTAGGGCACAGGGTTGTTGGCTGATAATCCTAATTTTTGTTGAAATATGCTAATGGTTGTGCGTAATAAAAGACTCAAACACACATAAGAGTGTTTTAGTGCAACTGTGAAGTATGAATTACAACGTAACCCATATACATATGTTTGCAATCGACAATGGACATTCAGCTGTATCACTATGAGCTAAATTATCCATTTTATACATGCAATATGATTTACAATATCATAATAGCTTACACTCTCAGCATCACATAATATTATTGTTTGCTAAATTGTTGGAATACAGCTGTCATCTCACAGTCATATAGGACATACGGTGCATAAATAAAAGTGAACCGTATGTCCTAGTATCATCAAATATCACGACTCCAGTACACAGGAAAGCTGCACCGTATGTCCTAGTATTATCCAGTACACAGGATTTTTTATTTTATTTTTTCTTTGGGGGGGGGGGGGGGGGGGCACTTGCCCAGGTCAGCCTGGGCATGGCTCCGCCCCCGGTAAGAGATAATTGCTGAACATGAAAAATGCAGTAGCATCTCCCTCTGGAAACACAAATATCTCTTTTCAGCCCAGTCAGCAGTATACAAAATTCAGTAATTACTTATCTAGAAGTTGATGTTATACACCAAATAAAATAACATAGACAACTCACAGTTAGTATGAACAAGGAAATATTGGGATCCCAACGTATTCTTTTCATGAAAGATTAAAATGAAGTTGCGATATTCCTAGTGGCATGCATTGCCGCCAAGTTGTACACAGGTTCTTCTTCGTGAAGTAGCAAGAGAGTATGCATTCAAGCTTCCATGAAATAGACTGCAACAATTTGCCTGTCTTAACCATCATCTTTGTTTTATTTTGCCAACCAGGAAATGAAGTTATGAAAATGATCTTATTGATTCATCCTTATGAATATCTGATCGTTGTACCTGCCATGTGATAAACCATACCTCCATAGTACTGCTATAGTGTCAAAAGTATAGCAACAACACACTTCTACATGTGATCAATTTTCATGCACCATAGTACTGACGAAAACAAGTTAATCAGTCTGCCAAAATATTCATGCTAGTTGAGTATTTCTTATTGAAATTTCTCTGGACTGGTCTCATTGAACAGAAGTTTATACTATGTTAAACTATGAATTCAGTACATTTCCTGATACTGAAATGCAAAAATAAAAAAGTTCCAGTGAACAACATATGAAGAAAATCGAGTTTCTAGGATTCTGAAAACTATTATTGAATAGAAGAAATGTTTTTAAGAAATCCATGATTTTTTTCAGATTGGTTAGGTCATTAACTAGAAATATATTGCACAGAAAATTACTGAATTTAGAATTTTGGTTTCATTGTAACAGAAATTCAAGAAAAGTTTGAGGAATTTGATTTTAGACATATTAGATACAGAGTACAACGGTTTATTCCCATCATTATTGACTTTATATTATAGATATAGAAACAGAGTACAGGTTGTACACATCAGGTTCTTCTTCGTGAAGTAGCAAGAGAGTATGCATTTAAGCAGCCATGAAATAGACTGCAACAATTTGCCTGTCTTATCCATCTTCTTTGTTTTATTTTGCCAACTGGGAAATGAATTTATGAAAATGATCTTATTAATTCATGCTTATTAATATCTGATCGTTGCACCTGCCATGTGATAAATGATACATCCACAAAATCATAAGCTCCTTTCTTTGCAGACAATCTTCCTTCTTTATCTATCAACTGTAGATGTGGATACTGCATTTGGGTACTCATAAACACTGCTATAGTGTCAAAATATTCCTGTGATCAATTTTCATGCATCACAGGTCCACAGTACTGACTAAAACATATTAATCAGTCTGCCAAACCATTCCTGCTAGTTGAAGATTTCTTATGCAATTTTCTCAGGACCGGTCTCATTGAACATAGGTCTATACTAAGTTAAACTACGAATTTAGTACATTTCCTGATACTGAAATGCAAAAAATAAAAAAGTTCTAGTGAACAACATATGAAGAAAATTGAGTTTCTAGGATTCTGAAAACTACTATTGAATAGAAATGTTTTTAAGAAATCCATGATTATTTCAGATTGGTTAGGTCATTAACTAGAAATATATTGCATAGAAAATTACTGAATTTAGAATATTGGTTTCATTGTAACAGAAATTCAACAAAAGTTTGAGGAATTTAATTTTAGACATAATAAATACAGAGTACAACAGTTTACTCCCCTCATTATTGACTTTATGCATTCAATAATTGTATTATTTCCATGGCCATTGTAAGTAGTTGAAGTAGTGTAAATAGTTGAGTAGTTGAAATAGTTGGGATAGAGTAATGGCTTCAAAAGTTTTTGTAATGGAATGGAATTTTATTACTTGAAATTTTTTGCTACACTCTTACAATGTGCCTCTTCTTCTATTTATAGGCATCTTACAATTTTTTTTTTATTATTTAGAGTTCTCTAGAGAGAACTTTCTACATGCATCAAGCTACTTTATTTAATAATACATAAGGCAAATTATTAGTTTCTTTTAGAGCTCTCTAGAAATTTGTAGCATTCTTAATACTCCTCCTTGATACAAATTTCGGATACTCCAAGCATAGTTCGAAGTTGCTCAAACCTTGCTCTTGGCAGTGCTTTTGTGAAGATGTCTGCAACTTGATCTTCTGTCCTGCAATATTTGAGCTGAATTTCTTTTTTCGCTTCTGCATCTCTGATGAAGTGATACTTGATAGCTATATGCTTAGTTCGACTATGATGAACTGGATTCTTTGTCATTGCTATTGCTGATTTGTTGTCACAGTAGATTGTAATAGGTTGTCCTTGATGTTCACCCATATCTTCAAGAATTCTCCGTAACCATATAGCTTGGCTTGTTGCTTCAGCTGCTGCCACATATTCTGCTTCTGCTGTTGATTGTGCAACTGTTGCTTGCTTCTTCGATGCCCACGAGAATATTCCTGATCCAAACGAAAAAGCATAGCCCGATGTGCTTTTCATGTCATCTACTGATCCAGCCCAATCACTATCGGTGTATCCAATCAATTTTGAGTTGGTCGTGGTTTTGTACCATATTCCATACTCCTTTGTTCCTTGCAAATACCTTAAAACTCTTTTAGCAACTCCAAGATGAATTTGGCTTGGACTCTGCATGAATCTTGATAGAAAACTTGTTGCATACATGATATCTGGTCTTGTAGCAGTAAGATATAAAAGACTTCCAATCAAGCTTCTGTAGCGAGATGCATCAGCTTTTGGGGCTCCGTCATCCTTTTGCAACTTCTCATTTGTTACGAGTGGAGTAGCTACTGGTTTGCATTCACTCATTTTGAATTTCTTCAATAGTTCTTCAGTATATTTCTTTTGAGAGATAAATATACCTTCTTTATGTTGTTTCACCTCGATGCCAAGAAAGTAATTCATCAAGCCAAGATCGGTCATCTCGAATGTTTTCATCATGTCTTCTTTGAATGCAGTTATCATCTTCATATTGTTTCCCATATAGATAAGATCATCCACATATAGAGAGACAATGAGAGTATCATACTGACCTTGTGTCTTGATGTATAATGTGGGTTCGCTCTTGCTCCTCTTGAATCCTTGATTAATGAAGTATTGGTCAATTCTATTGTACCATGCTCGAGGTGCTTGCTTCAGGCCATATAAAGCTTTTCTTAGTCTTAGCACTTTGTCTTCATTGCCCTGGCTTACAAAGCCTTGCGGTTGCTCTACATAGATCTCTTCTTCTAATACTCCATTTAAGAAGGCTGATTTGACATCTAGTTGAAAAACATTCCATTCTTTCTGAGCTGCAAGAGCAACTAAAGCTCTAATTGTGTCCAGACGTGCAACTGGAGCAAATGTCTCGTTATAGTCGACCCCATATTGCTGTGAGTAGCCCTTTGCTACAAGCCTAGCCTTGTGTTTTTGTATTGAGCCATCTGGGTTTAGCTTTGTCTTATAAACCCATTTCACTCCAATAATTTCTTTATCTTTAGGACAATCTACAAGCTCCCAAGTTTTATTCTTCTCAATCATTTTTATCTCTTCTTCCATTGCTTTGACCCATACTTCTTGCTTGGATGCTACTTCATAACTTTCGGGTTCAAATATAGCCATATTGCAAGTTTCATATATATCTACCAAAGATCTAATTCTTCTTGGAGTAGACTCTGGTGAAGAAGTTTGTTGTTGAGGAGATGAAGGAGGCATACCTGGTGCCTCTGTTACTTCTTCCACTTCTTCCATATTTTCATGAGATTCCTGTACCGGAATAGAAATGTTTCTTTTCTCAACTTTTTCTTCATCCCAGTTCCAAGAAGCATTCTCATCAACCTCGACATCTCGACTAATAGTCAGCTTCTTTGTTTGTAGATTATAAACTCTATAGCCTTTTGATTGTGTGCTATATCCCAGAAAAATTCCTCGTACAGTCTTTTCTTCTAGTTTGTGTCTCTTTTGATCTGGAACATGTATGTAGCAGATCGATCCAAAAACTCTTAGATGATTGGCTGTTGGCTTTCTTCCACTCCATGCTTCTATAGGAGTCTTGTCTTCAACTGCTCTAGTTGGACATCGATTGAGTATATAGACAGCCGTGTAAACTGCTTCTGCCCAAAAAGTGTTGGGTAAGCCCTTCTCCTTCAGCATTGATCTGGCCATCTCCATGACTGTGCGGTTTTTCCTTTCAGATACCCCATTTTGTTGCGGAGTATATGCAACTGTAAGTTGCCGCTCAATGCCTTCATCATCACAGAATTTATCAAACTCATGGGAGTTGTACTCTTTACCACGGTCACTACGAAGCCTTTTTATGCGTTTCCCACTTTGATTTTCCACAAGAGCCTTGAATTTCTTGAATATTCCAAAGACTTCTGATTTTTCTTTAATGAAGTAGACCCATGTCATTCTAGAGAAATCATCAATAAAAAGGATGAAATACCTGTTGTTATGTAGCGATGGTGTTCTCATTGGTCCACAAACATCGGTGTGAACTAACTCCAACAAGTTTTTTGCTCTCCAAGTGCTTCGTGATGGAAATGATGATCTGTGTTGCTTTCCGAGAAGGCATCCTTCACAAGCTTCATTATTTTCTTTTATACATGGAAAATCTCTCATCATATTCTTTTGATACAACAATTTCAAGGCTTGAATGTTGAAGTGGCCAAATCTTCGATGCCATAACCAAGAATCATCAACTTGTGCTTTCATGGCTATATTAGTAACATATTTAAAACTTATTGGAAAACTTCTATTTCTCTTCTCCATTTTTACTTCGGCTATCTCTAGTCTTTTATTGTGGTTGTCATATATTTTGCAAATGTCTCCTTTGAAGTGAAGAGCATAGCCTTTCTCCATCATCTGGCCAATGCTCAACAAATTTTCTTTTAGATTTGGAACTAGTAAAACATCTTTAATAAATTTTGTACCTTTCTTTGTTTCCACCATAACAGTGCCTCTGCCTTTTGATTCTACGACAGTGCCATTCCCCAATCGTACTTTTACTTTGATAGAATCATCAATATCCTTGAAGATGCTCCTATCTTTAGCCATGTGATTACTACAACCGCTATCCAAGTACCAGTTTCCTCCATTTTCATCAATAGAATCTTGGGTAGCATAAAAAAGATGTTGATCTCGTTCATATTGATGTTGTTCTCTGTCATGCTCTTCAACGAAATTTGCTTGATGCTTATTTAGGCTGAAACAATTCTTCTCCAAATGTCCAAATTTCTTGCAGTGTCGACATTGTGGCTTTCCACGATTCCGACAGAACTTCTCCAAGTGATTTGTCAACTTACAAATTCCACATGGAGGATATTTATCTTGTTTATTCTTTGAGAAATTTCTAGAATTTCCTTTATTTCTAGAATTTTCTCCATCATTCTTATTTTCTCCATATGCTTTATTTTGGGATGATAACTTGAGTTTTGACTGAAAAGCATTTTCAACCGATTCTTCGTCATGTCTGCTTATTCTTTGTTCAAATGCTTCAAGGGAGCCCATTAATTCAGTCACCGATAAGATAGACAGATCTTTAGTTTGCTCGATCGTAGTCACGATGGGATCATACTTACGGGGAATTGAAATTAAAATTTTCTCAACAATCCTCTTGTCAAGAATATTATCCCCATAAGCTCTTATTTGACTAACTAGTTCTTTTATTTTGGAGTAATAATCCTTTACGGTCTCTGACTCCTTCATTTTTATTAATTCAAACTCACGCCTTAATGTTTGAAGTTTAATGGCGCGTACCTTTGCACTTCCTTGAAACTCCTCCTGCAATGTGGTCCATGCTTCTTTGGCGTTTGAAGCTCCCATTATTCTAGGAAAGATAGCGTCGGTCACTGCTTGTTGTAGAAAACATAACGCTCTTGAATCTTTTTGTTTATTTTCCTTTAGCTCCCTTTTCTGAGCTTGGCTAAGAGTTGAGGTATCTTCAGGAATAGTGAAACCTTCGTCTACTATCTCCCATAGATCTTGAGAGCAAAAAAATGTCTTCATCTTTATGCTCCAAAAATCATAATTTTCTCCAGCAAAAATAGGGACGGAAATTGATGGAGATTGAACAATATTTGCCATAACTTATAATGGTTGGAAATTTTTTTTCCGCCCAGTATGCGAACGAACGAAGCTCTGATACCACTTGTAAGTAGTTGAAGTAGTGTAAATAGTTGAGTAGTTGAAATAGTTGGGATAGAGTAATGGCTTCAAAAGTTTTTGTAATGGAATGGAATTTTATTACTTGAAATTTTTTGCTACACTCTTACAATGTGCCTCTTCTTCTATTTATAGGCATCTTACAATTTTTTTTTTATTATTTAGAGTTCTCTAGAGAGAACTTTCTACATGCATCAAGCTACTTTATTTAATAATACATAAGGCAAATTATTAGTTTCTTTTAGAGCTCTCTAGAAATTTGTAGCATTCTTAATAGCCATACCATATGTTGTTCCACTCTGCTTAATTGTGCGAGCTAGTTGTTCATTCTTCATGGGTGTTGCTTTCTACCAATATAATCCACTAGTAAGAGAAACCAAAGAATGTAATCCACCATTGTTGTCATAAATGCCTGAATTGCTTCTAAATATATATGGTCTAATACTCAAACATGATGATTTTTGATGAAAATATAAGTCCCACATCGGGAAATATTCAACTAAAATCCTGGATATATACTAAGAAGCTACAGTTCACATCAACCAATTGGTTTTGTGAACAAACTATGTAGCTCTCTAAACTATAAAATGCCAACAGTGGTATCAGAGCCCAGGTTAACTAATTCAACTAGTTCAACTAATACGTATGTGTTTAACCGCCATACGTGCGCCACTCCATCTAAAATAGCATGATCACGTAGATGGCTCAAATACGCCACACGTGAAGGGGGAGTGATGAAAATATAAGTCCCACATCGGGAAATATTCAACTAAAATCCTGGATATATACTAAGAAGCTACAGTTCACATCAACCAATTGGTTTTGTGAACAAACTATGTAGCTCTCTAAACTATAAAATGCCAACAATTTTACATGTTCTGGAAGACTGTAAAAAGCGCATGTCATATTTGGGGTGTTTACACTGCAGCCGACCAAATTTAATCATAACGCATGAATCAAGGATTAAAACATGGTATTCAGACAAAGAAACAAATAATATATACTCTCATATATCTGAGAATAAAATATGCATGTTAACATGATATGTGACCTTTATGGACATAATAATATATTGTGATCCTTAAAAGCATGCATTTGCACTATATAACTTTAGCTAGATACCAAACCTCTAAGGAGAGGCTACAGTCATGTGACCACATATGCTAGTTGCATAACCAAAAGGCCAAATTTTATAAATACTCTCACTCCCCTCTTAAAATCATAAGCTCCTTTGTTTGCAGACAATCTTCCTTCTTTATCTATCAGCTGTAGATGTGGATACTGCATTTGGGTACTCACACACACTGCTATAGTGTCAAAAGTATAGCAACAACACACTTCTACATGTGATCAATTTTCATGCACCACAGTACTGACGAAAACATATTAATCACTCTGCCAAAATATTCCCGCTAGTTGAGTATTTCTTATTGAAATTTCTCTGGACTGGTCTCATTGAACAGAGGTCTATACTAAGTCAAACTATGAATTTAGTACATTTCCTGATACTGAAATGCAAAAATAAAAAAGTACCAGTGAACAACATATGAAGAAAATTGGGTTTCTAGGATTCTGAAAACTATTATTCAATAGAAGAAATGTTTTTTAAAAATACATGATTTTTTCAGTTTGGTTAGGTCATTAACTAGAAACATATTACATAGAAAATTACTGAATTTAGAATATTGGTTTCATTGTTACAAAAATTCAAGAAAAGTTTGAGGAATTTAATTTTAGAAATATTAGATATAGAGTACAACGGTTTATTTGTTGGGGTATGCGTGTGTTTTTTTGTATAAAGATTTCAGTATATAGAATACTGACAGAACAAGGAACAAAACAATTTTTCTATTTCTGATTTTTTTGCCTTTTTTTTCTTCTTCTCATATCTAAATACCATTACAAACTTCTCCTTTTATAATAGGAGAATACAAACCATCATACTTGAATAGATACATCTTTTTTAGTTCCATGAATTTATTCTCACATATTAAATGCAACTTCTAGAATATTACTAAAATTCAAGAGTTTAGTTTATTCAACATATTCCTTCCTTAAACTAACTCTTTTCGATCTTTCATTCCCATCAGCCTTTTGTAAGTATCAAACAGAGTTCTGGGTAATGGTTTAGTGAGCACATCAGCTATCTGGTCACGACTAACAACATGACGTAAATGCACATTCTTTTCTTTTTCATGTTCCCGAATAAAATGGAATCGAACATCAATGTGTTTGCTCCTTTCGTGATGTACTGGATTCTTGGCAAACTCAATTGCAGATTTGTTGTCAATTCTAATTTCAGTTGATCTTTGCTGTGGGATCCTCAATTCTCCAAGTAACCTTCTTAGCCATATAGCATGACAAACACAGTAAGAGGCTGACACATATTCTGCCTCACAAGTTGATAACGAAACTATAAGTTGTTTCTTGGAGTACCATGTAAAAGCTGTATCTCCCATAAAGAACAAGTATCCAGACGTGCTTTTATGATCATCCACGTCTCCACACCAATCACTATCAGAATATCCCACCAAGTTGTAGTCTGCTGTTCTAGAATAAAACAGTCTCAGTGACTTTGTTCCTTGAATATATCTTAGAATCCTTTTGATTGATTTCCAATGTGACACTTTTGGATTCTCCATATATCTGCTTACTATTCCAACACTATATGCAATATCAGGTCTTGTGTACATAAGATATCTCAAGCTTCCAACCAGACTTTGATATAAATTTGCATCCACCGAAGCTCCTCCCTCAAATTTTGAAAGTTTTGTTCCCAGTTCCATGGGTGTTGCTACTGGATTACAGTGCTCCATTTTGAATTTCTTCAAAATACTATTGGCATATGCTTCTTGGGATATAAAAATGTCTGACTTATCTTGTTTCACTTCAATACCAAGAAAATGTTTCATTAAGCCCAAGTCTGTCATCTCAAACTCTTTGGTCATCTCCTTCTTAAAATCTTTAATCATATCTTCATTGTTTCCCATAAAAATAAGATCATCAACATAAAGTGCAACAAGTAATAAATTACCTTGCATTTCTTTGATATACAAAGCAGGTTCATATGGACATTGTATGAATCCGTTCTTCTTGAAATAGGTGTCTATCCGGGTGTTCCATGCTCGAGGCGCCTGTTTTAAACCGTACAACGCCTTATACAACTTTAACATCATACTTTCTTGTCTTTCTTTTACATATCCAGGAGGCTGACTCACGTACACTTCCTCTTCGAGCATGCAATTCAATAATGCGGATTTCACGTCCATCTGATAAATGAGTCACTTATATTGAGCTGCTTGAGAAATCAGAAGCCTTATTATCTCCATTCTGGCCACGGACACGAAAACTTCATCATAGTCTATTCCAGCCTTTTGTCGGTAGCCCTTTGCAACTAACCGCGCCTTATATCTTTCTATTTCTTCTTGAGCATTCACCTTCTTTTTATAAACCCATTTAACATCGATGGGCTTACAACCTTCTGGAAGTTCTACTAGTTCCCAAGTTTTGTTCTTTTCAATTGCCCTGATTTCCTCATCCATTGCAGCTTTCCACTTCTGTTCTTTTATTGCTTCTTCAAAATTATCATTTTCTGCATCTGCCACCAAACACACCAGGTGCACCTCACCTGTTGTTTGATATATGTCTTGCAAACTTCTCATTCTAGGATTTTGAGGCTCATCTATATCTTTATCTTCTTATGCATCAGAGTTTATTGGTGAAATTTTAGAAATTGGAAAAACACTTTTCTTTGATTCATCTTCTGGTTCTTTGCTCCAGTTCCATGTATGATCCTCCTGTACTTGTACATCTCCACTTACATCCACCTTCATAGTGACAGGGTCAAGAAGTTTGTAAGCTTTTGTTTTTTCATCATATCCAATAAAAATATACTTCCTGCTTTTATTCTCCAACTTTGTTCTTCTTTGATCTGGTACATGTGAGTATGCCACACTCCCAAAGACTTTCAAGTGTGATATAGTAGGCTTTCTTCCACTCCATAACTCCTGAGGTGTTTTTTCATCCAAATTTGAATGTGGACATCGGTTCTGAATGTAAACAGCACACTGAACTGCTTCTGCGCAGAGTTCTTTTGGTAGTTCCTTGCTCTTTAACATCGATCGAACCATGTCTAAAATAGTCCGATTTTTTCTTTTAGCCACGCCATTCTGCTGTGGTGAATATGAAGCTGTTAAGAATCTTCTAATTCCATGTTCTTCACAATATTCTGCGAAAGCATTTGATGTATATTCTCCGCCTCTATCTGAACGCAATGCCTTAACGTGCATTCCAGCCTTCTTTTCTACCAACACTTTGAATTTCTTAAATACTTTCAACGTCTCAGATTTTTCATTTAAAAAATAGACCCATGTCCTTCGAGAATAATCATCAATGAAAGTAATGAAGTACCTCTTGGAACTATATGACTTGGGTGTGAAAGGACAACATATGTCCATATGCACCAACTCGAGAGGCTTTGCAGCACGATACATCGCCTTCTTCTGGAACGGGTTCCTTGTTTGTTTTCCCAATACACATTTTTCACAAAAGCTTCCTGTATAATCCATGTTTGGCATTACATGAACCATTCCTTTATTTGACATCTCCTTCAAACCACCATAGTGTAGATGTCCAAATCGTTTGTGCCATAAAGTTGCTTTGTCCTCTGACTTTACTTGCAAACATGTCTCCTGTATATTTCTTAAGTTTAGTTTGAACATCCGATTTTGAGACATCTCTATGTGTGCTATTGTCCTGCCATTTTTGTCCTTCAAAATCATGACTTTGCCTTCCATGAAAACTGAGCACCCTTTTTCAACTAGTCCCAGGCTAAGAATATTGTTCTTCATGTCCGGAACATAATAAACGTCTTCAATTCTTCCATGTCTGCCATCCTTTCTAGAAAAACAGATTTTAATCTTGCCTTTGACTTCAATTTTTGATGCATCTCCAAAAGACACAAAACCAGAATCTACTTCCTTCAAATTAGTAAAGAGATGTTTGAGCCCAGACATATGGCTGCTGGCTCCGCTATCGAGATACCAAACAATATCATCTTCTGGAATCACATCTTTGTATGCCATCAGCAAAACACCATTATCTTGTTTCTCCTCCGTTTCGGCGAAATTTGTCTTTTCCTCAACATTCTTGTTAAACCAGTTCTTTGGCAAAGTGTCCAAATTTTACACAATTATAACAATCATTTGATCTATTACCTCTGCCAGGAGTTGATCTTCCACCTCTGCCACGACCACGTCCTTGTCCACGCCTGTTTTGTTGATTTGTCTGCATCTTATCTTCAGGTCTATTGCTTACATGACCACGTCCTCTGCCTCGGCTGAAACTTTGATTTGCACGTCCATGTCCTCTTCCTCTACTGTATTGTGTGTACAACACCTTATCTTTGTCTTCAACAGAAACATTGGTTTTCAGCACTTGAGACTCCGTCTCTTCCTTCTTTAACAATCTTTCTGAATATGCTTGCAGTGATCCCATAAGTTGATCCAGGGTCATGGTCTCTGTATCATTTGATTCCTCAATGGAGATGCCAACAAGTCGTAATTTTGTATTAAATGACCTTAATATTTTTTCATTAACACGAGCATCTTCAATTGTTTCTCCATAATTCTTCATTTGATTTACAACAGAGGAAACCCTCGTGAAATAATCTGGGACTGACTCCATTTCTTTCATTTGTAATGATTCAAATTCTCCTCGTAAAGTTTGTAATCGTACCTTTTTTACTTTGTCAATGCCTTTGAAATTATTCTGGAGAATCTCCCATGCTTCCTTTGCTCTTTCTGTAGATGCAACCTTTTCAAACATGGCTTCATCTAAACCCATGTGTATAATAGACAAAGCTAGTTGATCTTGTTTCCGATCCTTCACTAGAGCATTTTTCTGAGCCTGATTCAATGCTCCTTCATTCTCTGGTTCATCGTAACCCTTCTCTACAATTTCCCATGCCTCTTGTGAGCTGAGCAAAGCTTTCATACAAATACACCAGTGCCCATAGTTTTCTTTGGTAAGTTTTGGAACAGAAAGAGAGTTATTCATTCTTGATAGGTATTGGCTCCGATACCACTTTGTTGGGGTGTGTATGTGTGTGTTTTTGTATTCAGATTTCAGTATATACAATACTGGCAGAACAAGGAACAGAGCAATTTTTCTATTTCTGATTTTTTTGCCTTTTTTTTCTCATCTCTAAATACCATTACAAACTTCTCCTTTTATAATAGGAGAATACAAACCATCATACATGAATAGATACATCTTTTTTAGTTCCATGAATTTATTCTCACATATTAAATGCAACTTCTACAATATTACTAAAACCCAAGAGTTTAGTTTATTCAACATTATTCCCCACATTATTGACTTTATGCATTCAATAATTGTATCATTTTTATGGCCATGCCATATGTTCCACTCTACTTAATTGTGCTAGCTAGTTGTTCATTCCCCATGGGTGTTGCTTTCTACCAATATAATCCACTAGTAAGAGAAACCAAAGAATGTAATCCACCATTGTTGTCATAAATGCCTGGATTGGTTCTAAATTTGTATGGTCTATTACTCAAATATGATGATTTTACATGTTCTGGAAGACCGTAAAAAAGGCATGTAATATTTGGGCTGTTTACACTGCAGTCGACCAAATTTAATCATAACGCATAAATCAAGGATTAAAATATGGTATTCAGACAAAGAAACAAATAGTACTCTCATATATCTGTGAATAAAATATGCATGTTAGGGAACATGATATGTGACTTTTACGGACATAATAATATATTGTGATCCTTATTCCTTAAAAGCAATCCTTTGCACTTGATAACTTTAGGCAGATACCAAACCTCTAAGGAGGAGCTACAGTCATGTGACCACATATGCTAGTTGCATAACCAAAAGGCCAAATACTATAAATACCCTACCTACTCTTTGTTCCAAAGCAACCAAAATCCATTGAATTACACACCTCTAAGTTAAAACCATATCAATAATTAATGGCCTCTTCCTTTACATTCCTATTCACCCTCAGTCTTCTTTTCAGTATAATCTTAAAAGCATGCATAGCTTCAAGAATTCTTGTCCAACAATCATCAAACGGTGAATACATAAAAATAAAATGTGGGGAAACAACATACCCATCGCTCTGCTACGCTTCCCTGTCCTCGTATGCAAGCACAATCCAAAGAAGCCCGATGCAGCTGGCATGCGCTTCCCTCTCTGTAACACTAGACAGTGCACGTGCCTCGTCCACTGCCATGAAAGCAATGTGTGCAACAAAAGGAATGAGCCATGGGGTAGCAGCAGCCATGACGGACTGCATGGACACTATGAAAGAGTCAGTGGAAGAGCTTAAGGAATCCATGTATGCAATGGACAATATGAAAGGCAAGGACTTTGCATTTAGACTTAATAGTATTCAGACATGGGTCAGCGCAGCATTGACAAATGATGACACATGTATGGATGGATTTTCCAATAAAGCCATGGATGGAAAGATCAAGACAATGGTCAGAGGCCGCGTTTTGAATGTGGCTCATTTGACCAGTAATTCTTTGGCTTTTATCAATGCACTTGTTGTGTCTCCTTAGACTTGTTATAGCTATATGTTGCGCTAGTGCACTGTGTAGTCTTTATCCGTTTTTTAGGCTACTAGATTAAGTTTGCAAAATACTATGCTATCTACCTGTATTGTTTTTAGTTATGTATATTCAGTTAGGTTGTAAGTTTGGAGTGATAATGACTTGGTTTTCTATCTTATTGATTCGACAAACATTTATTCAAACATGAAATATCTCCTATCCAAATAAATCTCTCTGTTCTTGACAATTATATAGAAGGATATAACAAAGCTGTCAGTAAATTCTACTAGTTTATATTTGTGGCACAAATCTACCGAAGCAAATTTTATAGAACCAAATGCTTATGATGGAAAATGTCTGGAGTGAATAGAACTGAAGTATGGTTTGTAGAGGGAAGCAGTCGAGGAAAATGCTAAAAACAAAACAAAAGGAGAAAAAAAAAAAAATCAACCCTTACCGAAACAACCCAAGGATGATGCAGCATATAAAACTGCTCACATGATATCATTGGATGCAATATCATTGGATCAATATTGTTTCGGTAAGGAGAGGCCTTGGGTTGTTTCGGTAAAAGTGTTACAGTTCGTAGAAACGGTTTTCAGACGTTTCTACTGGTTGCCTTCTAACAGGTTCATTTGTCGATTTTGTTTTATCTAACATGAAAGAACCTTAACGGTTGGGATGCTCTATGTGATGATGCAATAAACTATTCATGAAATGTGCGAATCTAATTTAACATGAAGAAGTTTGAACTGATCGTCGTCTTTCTCCCAAGACTGTTTTCACCGATTAACATTTCGGTAGAAGTATCAATTTGGAGAAACCTATGGAATATTCAAGGTGTGAGGCAATGGAATGTTTTGATGAGTTCTACACAATGATGCAAGATGAATGATTCAAACCACATCTAAAATGAATAACTTATTGATCAATCTTTATTTTCCTCTTTGCATCGATTTTATTGATCAACCCTCATCGACAAGAAGACCACATGATGATACAACATGAATTGTTCAAATCTTAAACGAATATAACTGAGAATGAATAACTTATGAATCAACTGAAAGGTACCGATAGATCACTCCCAATAGATAAAGTATTCATAAGGACACATATCAAAATGCAAACCCAGTGACAGGTTCTTCGTTGAATCAGTTATTGGCTTATCGGTCAAATGGTAACTGATGCCAAACAGAAAATACATGGAATTCAATTGTCAGCCGCTTTAACCCAGCCTTACTTGCTAGTTGCTACATATTCTACCCTGGTTAGCTGGACAACAGTACATCTCAAATATCCATAAACGACTGTACCCAACTTGATAATAATTTTTTGAGAATTGAGGAATATCAGAAGCCTGCGACATACACTTTTCGCAAAAGACACAGATGAAGTTGAACTTTTGCAAGTAGCAGCAGCACTAGCCAAATTGTATACCAACTTCATTTTCAACAAGTCATCGATATAACGAGAGAATGGATTTGACTTGGCATGAAGTGGTTTGCAACAAATTGCCTGTCTTATCCATTATCTTGCTTTGGTAGTACAAAGATATGAAAATGATTCCTGTTAATTTTGCTTAAAATATCCGATCATTATAAAAAAAACATGTGAAAAATATCTCATAACCTTCTTGCTTTTGTAATATTCTCAGACATATCAATCCACTGCACATGTATGGCATAATGTGTATACAAATGGTTTGGGGCAGTAGATAACGCATAATTATGAAGTATGAACTCATTTTCATTTAAATATCCTTGTTCTTCCCCTAGATATTTATACATGTCATGCACATTGTATCAATTGGAGGTCGGAGACTAAAAAAAACTATAATGGCGATGTGTACAGAAACTGAATTAACTCTATCAGTTGTTTTCATTTTGCATTCATTGCTTCTTATAAGATATTTAGAAATCAAACTAATATGTTAACTGACAATTACATATCTCATATATCCACATATGAGTATACTCAACTTGCATACAAGTTTCACAATTTGGTGAAGTGACCAATATAACGAGAGAGTATGCATTTAACCTCCCATGAAATAGACTGCAATAATTTGCCAGTCTTATCCATCTTATCTATGTTTTATCAACATCCGAGGGGTCCTCCAACTGGCTTTTATAAAATATCTCGTAACTCTAAAAATTATAACCCCGTATCTTTCCCAATAATCTTCAGGTTTTACCAATCAACTGTTCATGTGGATTATTACATTGGTGTTTACACATAATCAGATATCATCACTGTAACCTTTTACTGCCATCAAAGCCCAAATTGTGGTCATGTATATTGAACTAAATGTAAAACATAATGATTTTACTTGTTAAGTAAGACTATATGCCATATTTGGGTTGCTTGCATTGCATTATAGCCAAAAATCTAATCGAAATCCTGTAACTAAAGCTCTAAACATGATATTGCTGATAGGGAAACTATAGGATTCCACTCACCGAGAGGAAAATCCGGTTGGCTGTTTATGATGTATCTGAGAGTAAATTAATCAGCTTGTCCATATGCATCTCTTTGATTTATTTTCTAAATCTTTCATTGTTTTCAATAATTAATTAAAAGATAATTCATAATTTATTTATGTACGTAGAACATAATTTTGTACAGTAACACTATTTAAAACTGAATCATGTTATCTTAAAATCAAGGAATATCAACGGCAGATTTTGGTCATTCAAAAATCTAGCGTTCACAGTTAGTTTAATTATACTATGTCATGGTCGAATTTTCTCATTTTTCATCGAATTTGTGGTATCAAATCTACTCAACCAAATTATACATAAGATTTAGATACTCAATATATAGGGTTTGAATATCCTTATAAACAGTAGCCGGTAAGGATGCATAAACTTCAGCTGGTAAAAGAACAAATTTGTAATATTATTTACTAAGTGAAAATAATTATGAGATAACGCAAAGTATATCCCTACGTTAGCAAAAATAAAAAATACAAAGCGGAAGGAAATTAAAGGACGCTGACAGAGCATCATGTGAGAAGAAAATGCATGCTTCACACTCGGCAAGAGTAATGCATAACTACTGTTTGAATTTTGTTCTGTGTTGTTGTGTAACACTTTATAGGCTTTTGTTTGTGAAATAAAGAAACCATGTTGAAAATTAAGGGTGTTACGTCATTATGTGCACATAAAATGTCCGAAATTTGTGTGCTAGGAGACTGTAGGTAGGAGATATTTTAGTGTTGAGTCATTAACCTATATATTTCACAGCACTACTACTTAAAATCAATTATTTGATTTTTCATATAAGTAACAAGGAAGTCTGCATGGTAGAATAATGAACAAGCTCGGCTCAGCTTGCAATATGAACACATGATAGAATAACAAACAAGCTCAGCTCAGATTGCAGTATGAATACACGCTATCTTATTTCATATAAGCAACGCTAAAATCAACATCATCTTTCTTGTAACAAAGTATGTCAGTTGTTTAAACTGGTACCCCATCCTGAGGCACTACCTTGATCTCCCATAAGAAATCATATTCATATCCCAACTGTGTTAGGGTCCCAAACCAAAAGTTTTCCAATTTTCACCAACTGGCCAAGATAAACACGGTCTCTAAGCAAATGGAGCAAACAATTATGTATTATAGGCAAATATATTAGTGGCACTTGACCTTAAGATCCATACTTACATATTGTACAGAATAAAGGTGCAAGGAATAAGCAAAACTTGGCTATACAAAATTCGGCAAGGCACAATGAACATGTGAACATATTCTTGGTGGGTCACTCAAAAACATGTTAACGGCCACACGCTCTAACCAACTGAGCTGTTCCAACTTGTTTCAATAATATTCAAATTAAATTGTATAATTATGTTACTAAAATCCATAATCCTCACTGCCATAAGTAGCCTTCCATACTATCCTGCCATTTGCATTTGAAGTCAATCGATGGATGCCAAAAAAGAAATCCATCAGTATATATATTCAAAATACAAATAAATATCTGATATTCAGATAAAATTGATGTGGGTACGAAGGCATGCACGTCTAAAAATATTTATCGGTGTTTCATCAAAATTAGTGCATATTATGTATATTTTAGTATAATGAAAGTTATGTGTTTAATCGTCTTAAAAAAAACAGACATCAAAAAAGTCAATTTTCATGTCCTCTCCCTCTGAGCAACCCATCCCGCCCATCACCACGTCCCCATCATTGAGCCTACCACCAGCTATTCCTCCGCCACATAACCCGCCGCCCTTGCCTTCGATCCCCCCTCCACCTCGCAACCCTACCCTAATCTCCTATTCGCCTCGTCCACCCCTGCTGACCAGGAAAATCAACTGCCATGGACTTTGTTGTTTAGGCGCAAACCAATGAACGCCGGGAAGTACGAGCCAGTTGATTTAACTCCTACTATTGTTAATGGAGCGCTAGCCTTAGCTGATGGTGTTCCAGAGGCAGGAACTGAAGCTTGGAGCGATTCTATCGTTGGGTTCTTTTTAGATAGGCCTCTATCCTACACTGTTGTTATAACCAGATTAAAGAATCTATGGAACCCCAAAGGATCGGTGAAAGTGAGATCGGATGGAGTTTTATTCCTCTTTGCCTTTTCATGCACAGAAGACGGAAACAAGAAACTCAAGGCAGATCCAATTATTATGAACAAGAAAATCTTCATCATAAAACCATATAAGCCAACCATTAGTAATGTCTGTGGAAATGCCAGAACTGTTCCAGTGTGGGTGAAACTTTACAACATCCCTATTTTTGCTTGGTCGAATTTTGGTATTAATTGGCTTAGTAGCATGTTGGGTAAGCTGTTGTGCTTAGATGAAAAGACAGAGAGTCGAGATCGGATACAATATATTAAGTGTTTAATCGAAGTTAGACCTGATAAGGAATTAGTGAATGGTTTTTTGGCCGAGACCGTTGAAGGCGATGTGCAACGTATTTATGTCGAGTACTTATGGAAGCCTGACATTTGCGTCAAATGTAAATCATTTGGGCATGTGACGTCTGTATGTTATATGGTGAAAGAAGCACCAAAAGTGATAGCTCTGACTTTAGAGAAGGAAGTAATAAAGAGAGGGAACGTTGCAGTTGCTAAACAAATTCAAACAAGGGAAATTGTGTGTAAAAGAACTAATTCTGGATTGGGGAACACTCCACAAAGATGGCAAGTTGTGAACAATAAGAAAAGCAGGAATGAGACGTACAGGAATTATCCAAGTGTGCGTAATAGCTCCTTCGATAATACCTCTGGGGGCCATGGGCAGAATAATCTGAGTGACAAGATTGTGGCGCAACGAACTGGTAAAGGAAACAGTTTCCAAGTTTTGGAAGAAGGGGAGATTGAGGGGACAGATATTTTGAATAACGAAATAGGAAGTGAAGTTGACGAATTTGCTAACATGGACGTTGAGTGTTAATTTGTGATATGAAATTCTCATTAGAATTGATCCAGTTGATGTCACCTAAAGGATCTTATCTAGATCCTTAATTTACTCTCATGATTGAGATATTTTCAGCAACTTCATTTAAAGGATAAATGAGATCCTTAATTTACTCTCATGATTGAGATATTTTCAGCAACCTCGTTTAAAGGATAAAGGAGATCCTTAATTTACTCTCATGATTGAGATATTTTCAGCAACCTCATTTAAAGAATAAAGGAGATCCTTAATTTTCTCTTTCTCTCCTTATTTGGCTGCATGAAAGTAGAATATAAATTTGGATTGCTATGGTTTGTATGTAAACAGCTTGTAAAAACTCCATCAATTAATTAATAAAGTTTGCCTTTCTCCCGTGGGTTTTTTCTCGAAAAGGGTTTTTCCACGTTAAATCTTGTGTGTGATTCTATTTTTGCTTGCTTCATTGATCATTTATTTATTAACAAGTGGCATCAGAGCGCTGGTTCGTTCAGCATGGCGTCGTTAAAGTATGATCTTCCGCTATTGGATCGGAACACTCGATTCTCATTATGGCAAGTGAAGATGCGGGCGTTGCTCGCACGAGCTGATTATGATGATGCATTTGATGGATTCGGGAACAAGAGATTTGAACTATGGACCGATGATGAGAAGAGAAAGGATCGGAAGGCTTTGTCACAAATTCAGCTTCATCTACACAATAATATTTTGCAAGAAGTTTTGAACAAGAAGACAACTGCTTCTCTTTGGCTGAAACTGGAGTCAATTTGCATAACCAAGGATCTCACAAGTAAGATGCATCTCAAACAAAAGTTGTTTCTGCACAAATTGCAAGAGGGAGGTAATTTGCTCGACCATATTTCTGATTTTAAAGAGATTGTTTCTGACTTGGCTGCAATGGAAGTCAAATATGATGATGAAGATTTGGATTTAATCCTTTTATGTTCTCTGCCCAGTTCTTACTCAAATTTTAGAGATACCATATTATATAGTCATGATACTCTCACTCTAAATGACGTTTATGAAGCCTTGCACGTCAAGGAGAAAATGAAACAACTGGTGTCTTCAAATGGATCAAGCTCTCAAGCCGAAAGCTTGTCCGTTCGTGGCAGGACAAAGGAGAAAAATTCAAATAATGGATCTCGAGGTAAAAGTTCCAATGCCTATAAAGGTCGATCTAAATCTAAAGGCAAATACAAGTCTTGCAAATATTGTAAGAGGGATGGACATGAAATATCCGAATGTTATAAGCTGCAGAACAAGGAAAAGAGAAATGACACATACAAACCAAAGGATAACAAAGAAGATGAAGTTAATGCCAATTGTGCTCGTAATGATAGTTCTGACAATGAGGTGCTTGTTACCGTGTTTGCTGGATGTGCTGAGATTAAGGATGAATGGATACTTGACACTGCTTGCACTTTCCATATGTGTCCTAATAGAGATTGGTTTACAACCTTAGAACCCACAAATGATGTTGGCTCGGTTTTGATGGGTGATGATTCGGCATGTAAAGTAGCAGGAATTGGTTCTATTCAGATCAAAATGTTTGATGGCGCAATCAGAACTTTAACAGATGTTCGGTTCATTCCCAATATGAAGAGAAATATGATTTCTTTAAGGCTCTTGATGACAGAGGGTACAAATATTCAGGTGGAGGTGGTATCCTGAAAGTCACAAATGGTTCTCTTATTGTAATGAAGGGAAATCTTAGGCAAACAAATGCCCTTTATTATCTTCAAGGCACTACTATTTCAGGTAATGCTACCCTTGTTATCTCAAATAATATTTCTGATTGTGATACTGCTAATCTTAGGCATATGCATCTTGGACATATGAGTGAATTAGGTCTGTCAGAGTTGAACAAGAGAGGACTTCTTGATGGGTACAACGCAGGCAAGCTGAAGTTCTGTGAGCATTGAATTTTTGGCAAGCATAAGAGAGTGAAGTTCAACACTTCAGTTCATAAAACAGAAGGCATTCTAGATCATGTGCATTCAGATTTATGGGGACCGTCTAGGATACATGATGACAATTATTGATGATTATTCCAGAAGAGTTTGGCCTTATTTTTTGAAACATAAATCTGAAGTTTTTTCAGTTTTCAAAGAATGGAAGACTATGGTTGAAAGACAAACTGAAAGGAAAGTAAAGAAGCTTCGGACTGATAATGAGATGGAGTTTTGTTCAGATGAATTTAATTCATTTTGCAAGGCTGAAGGCATTGTTAGGCACTACACCATATCTCACGCTCCTCAGCAAAACGGGGTTGCCGAGCATATGAACAGGACTATCATTTCTAAGGCTCGTTGCATGTTGTCAAACGCAGGATTGGATAGGCGTTTTTAGGCTGAAGCTGCTTCCACAGCCTGTTATCTCATTAACCGCTCTCCCACTATTGCTATTGGTAAGAAACTCCGATTGAGGTATGGTCTGGTTCTCCAGCAAATTATTCTGAATTGAAAGTTTTTGGATGCAATTCTTATGCTCATGTTGACAATGGAAAGCTAGATCCAAGAGCTGTTAAATGCATTTTTCTTGGTTATAAGTCTGGTGTTAAAGGCTATAAATTATGCAATCCTGAAACAAGTAAGGTTGTAATTAGCAGAAATGTTGTGTTTAATGAATCTGCTATGTTACATGATATTCCATCTACTAACGATCTTGTTGAGAGTAAGCAGAAATCAAATGTCCATGTGGAGCATATTATTGGTTCAGATGCTACATCAAACGCAGAAATTGAGAGACGGATGAAGCACTCATTATTGAGGATCCTCCAGCAGTTATGCAACCACCGCAGCAATCTATTGCAACAAGCAGACCTAGAAGGAACCCAAAACCAGTAAGAAGGTTTATTGAGGAAGCAAATGTTGTTGCTTATGCGTGTGTTGTAGCAGAAGAAATAGAAGGTATTGCTGAGCCTTCTTCATGTTCTGAGGCTGTTATCTCTAGTGATTCTGATAAGTGGATGGCTGCTATGTATGATAAGATGAAGTCACTTGAAAGAAATGACACGTGGGACTTAATCAAGTTGCCTAAAGAGAAGAAACATATTCATTGCAAATGGGTTTTCAAGAGAAAAGAAGGTGTTTCTCCAAACGATGAGAAAAAATTACAAAGCAAGATTAGTTGCAAAAGGTTACAGTCAGATTCCAGGTATTGACTATAATGAATTTTTTTTCCCTGTTGTGAAACATAGCTCAATTCGCATTTTACTCAGTATTGTTGCTATGCATGATTATGAGCTTCAACAGTTAGACGTTAAAACTGCATTTTTACATGGAGAAATAGAAGAGGATATTTATATGCATCAACCTGAGGGTTTTATCATGCCTGAAAAAAAAAATCTCGTCTGTAAATTAAAGAAATCTCTTTACGGATTGAAACAGTCACCTAGGCAGTGATATAAAAGATTTGACACTTTTATACTATCTAAAGGTTTTAAAAGGTCCAATTATGATAGTTGTGTCTATTTGAAAATTACTACACATTCAGCCATTTATTTGCTACTTTATATCGATGATATGTTGATTGCTTCAAAAGACAAGACAGAAATTGAAATTTTGAAAAGGCAGTTGAGTAGAGAGTTTGAAATGAAAGATTTGGGGCATGCTAAGAAGATTCTTGGCATGGAGATAACAAGAGATAGAACTTCTGGAAAATTATACCTAAGTCAAAGTGGGTATGTTAGAAAAGTGCTTCGCCGTTTTAATATGTTTGATGCCAAGCTTGTAATTACTCCTCTTGCTGCACATTTCAAATTGTCATCAGCCATGTGTCCACAATCAGATGAGGATATTGAGTACATGTCTAGAGTTCCCTATTCTAGTGCAGTTGGTTCACTTATGTATGTCATGGTTTGTTCGCGTCCTGATTTATCACATGCTTTGAGTGTTATCAGTAGATTCATTGCCAATCCTGGAAGAGAGCATTGGAAAGCAGTTCAATGGATTTTCAGATATCTTCATGGCACTGCAAATGCTTGTTTGCAGTTTGGTAAATCTAAAGATGAACTTGTTGGTTATGTGGATTCTGACTTTGATGGTGATTTGGATTAAAGGAGATCATTAACAGATTATGTTTTCACCATTGGTGGTTGTGCTGTGAGTTAGAAAGCAACATTGCAAACTACCGTAGCATTATCTACTACTGAGGCCGAGTATATGGCTATTTCTGAAGCATGTAAAGAAGCTACTTGGCTGAGAGGTTTATATTTTGAGCTTTGTGGAGATACATCTTGCATTACTATATTTTCTGATAGCCAGAGTGTTATATGCCTTGCAAAGGATCAAATGTTTCATGAGAAAACTAAATTTATAGATGTTAGGTATCACTACATTCGAGATGTTATTGCTAAAGATGGTGTTAAAGTTTGCAAGATAAGTACTCATGACAATCCTGCTGACATGATGACAAAGTTAGTTCCAATTACTAAGTTTGAGCTTTGCTCAAGCTTGATTGGTGTTACAGTATAGTCTTTAGGGACTATTGGAGCAAGGCAAATATTTATTTGTTGAAGGAGTTCGTTTTTTGTAGTTCATTTTTACTTCAAGATGAGAATTCGTCTCAAGGTGGAGATTGTTAATTTGTGATCTGAAATTCTCATTAGAATTGGTCCAGTTGATGTCACCTAAAGGATCTTATCTAGATCCTTAATTTACTCTCATGATTGAGATATTTTCAGCAACCTCATTTAAAGGATAAATGAGATCTTTAATTTACTCTTATGATTGAGATATTTTCAGCAACCTCATTTAAAGGATAAAGGAGATTCTTAATTTACTCTCATGATTGGGATATTTTCAGCAACCTCATTTAAAGGATAAAGGAGATCCTTAATTTTCTCTTTCTTTCCTTATTTGGCTGCATGAAAGTAGAATATAAATTTGGATTGCTATGGTTTGTATGTAAGCAGCTTGTAAAAACTCCAACAATTAATTAATAAAGTTTTCCTTTTTCCCGTGGTTTTTTTCTCGAAAAGGGTTTTTTCACGTTAAATCTTGTGTGATTCTATTTTTGCTTGCTTCATTGATCATTTATTTATTAACATTGAGGATATTAGAAATATGGTGGTGCCAACTATCGAAGAATTGATGAAGCAAGTTGAAATTAACTCAAACGAAATGTTACATTTACAAAAGAAAAAGGAAGAAGAAGAAAATGCACTGCTTGATGAAGCAATTAAGGAAGTAAGGATTTATGAGATGGTGAAAAGTATAGTTATGGATAACTGCGACAAAGAAGTAGGTCAGGAACTAGGAAGAACAGAGTGTATCAATAATGAGGCTCTGCTACATAATAAAGACCAGGATAGTAAGAAAATCGAAGTAATTGAAAGTGAAGGCAACACCGAACATCAATTTTCCGCAGCGCATGCAAAAGTGAAACCTTCATTTAAAGTTAATGAGAAGGAACCCATGCAATCCCCCATGTCCACATCCTTTGTTTTTGAACCAAATATAATGCTTCTAGACCCTTTTCTTCAAAAAGCTGCCTCCCCTTCTCATCAAATTAACCCATACTCTCATTTGCAACTGCCTACAACATACAAGAAACCTCCTGATGATTCCCTTACCCCGAAACCAATAACCAAAAAGACTTCAACTTCTGTCACTGCACCGCATGGGTACATGCTAAGGAGTACGCAAGACGATGGCTCCATCCCCCCAAGTGTTTAAATGTGTACAAACGTCGGAGTTTGGAACATTCGTGGCTGACGATATCAAGCTCAACCAATGTAAAGACCACACAACCAACTATAAACTTAGCATCCTTGCCATTCTTGAAACAAAACTTAACCGTGATCTCACTCTCCGAGCCGCTAAATACATTAACCCAAGCTGGCAACAACTTAACAACCTCATTGAATCTCCCTTTGGTAGAATCATGATTTTCTTTATTTCCACTGTTTTCAAGCTTTCTATTATCTATTCCTCTACCCAGATGATACATTGCAATGCTATATCTATCTCAGACCAAATGACATTCCTTATCACCTTTGTTTACGCTGCTAACTCCTCCTCTGCCAGACAAATTCTTCATGATAAAATCGCTTCCCTCTACTCTTCTATCACTCCATGGATAATCTTAGGGGATTTCAATTGTTGTTTTGAAGTTAACCAAAGACATGGTGGCAACCCACTATCGCTAAGGGAGATTCAGCCTCTGCGCGAAACCATGAACGCTGCTAACCTTGTTAGCATTAAACACACAGGAATTTCGTACTCCTGGAACAATTGTAGTAGAAACGGTCCTAGAACCTACTTGCTCATTGGTCATGCCCAATGCAACCCTGCATCATTCACCGTTTGGCCTTCGATAAACTATAACCTTCCTCCCCCATTATTATCTGACCACTCGCCTCTCATCCTACAGCTCAGTGGGATGGACATGAAAATATCCTCTAGTTTCAAATTTTTCAATGTGTGGGTTAATCAAGCTGATTATCTTGATGTTGTTCAAGTTGTTTGGCTTAAGCAATATAACGGTAACCCAATGTTTATTTTGCAGTCAAAACTGAAAGAAACTAAAAAAGCATTGAAGACGTGGTCTAGAGACAAATTTGGGAATGACAGCAAGATGAGTACGTTCTGGAGGAGTAAACTGGAAGAGATGCAAATTTCTATGATGCAGATCCTGGACAACCGTTACTACTCAGAAATGGAAAGACAAGTTAACAAACAATACTGCGAAGCCATGACGACTGAAGATGCTATGGTGAAGCAAAAAAGCAAGGCTCAAGCGAAATATTGAGGGAGATAATAACAGTGCCTACTTCCATGCGTCGCTTAAAGATAAGCAGTGCAGAGAGAACCTTGTCAATATCACGAACAGTCACGGTAATGTTGCTAATGACCTTGACGAGATATAAAATGCATTCCTTGTTCATTTTTCTAATTTGTTTTGCAACTCGAACAACTTTGCTCTGAATATTTGTCATTTTGCAATATTTAGTTGAAAATTTTGTCACTCTCACTAAAAAAATTTAAGAGCATGTCATTGAAGGTAAAAATTGATAAATTTTGTCATTCATGTTGTTTTCTTGTATCCGGTATCCATTCGGGTCTGCCGATGCTAATCTCCAAAAATTATTCAGATGTTGATGCAAATATGACACTACCCACAACGTAACGCACCCATTGAAACACCTATTTATATTAACCTGATTATGTATTGAAGGAGGAAATAATTTGAATAAGGAAAAGGGACAGTTTAGAACCTAATAAAAATAGAAAATTTGTCAAGGAAAAATATACTTAGAGTCTGGTGTCTTTAAATTTACTTTTTTTTTAATATATTTTTCTCCATGTCTTACTCGTAAGAAAAAAAAATTAAATGTGCAAATAGAAATTGACGATATATTCAAATTGGAGGCGATTATAAACCATTTGTTATATGTTGATGATTTAGTGATTTTTGTTAAAGCTAAACTGACAAAAAGAAAAGGTTGATCGCGTAAGTGCAAGAGCTATCATAAAAGTGATTAAAGCGATGGGAGAAAAACGTGGGGCTTAATATTAATCAACTCAAATGTAAGTTGTTAGTCGGTGTGGGTGGCTAGGAAAAAAAAGTAATAAATAAATAAACTACTGATAAGCAATATTTTTAGCATGACGGAAGGAAGTCTACCTCTTTCTATTAGGATTGTCCAACATGTTGTTAAGGTAGGAATGACGATTTGAATAAATAGTCTTACATCACGGAATAAATTGAAGGAGTGAAGTTCAAATATGAATTGGTAGGCACGTAACATCAGGAATTCCGTTTGTTACAAGGATGCGCGTGTCAACTCATATTTGTTCGCCCTATGCGTAAGGATGGTGAAGCTTTGTTCCGACCGTCGTTACATAACACTTTTCTATTATGAAGTCCCCTTATCTTCAAAATTTTCAAAGCATCAAAGTCTGCTTGCAAAATATCAATATAACACTAGAATGTAAGGTAGTAAAATGCTACCAATACTAATATAGTAACAAGAACCGATCTAATTTCTAATTAATTCAGCGGTCAACTCTATGGTCAAGACACCAAACTTGTTAATTACACTTAGCCAGGCAATGCCTGAATCCTAGCATACTGCTTGAACATAATATATATCCTACATGGAATCAAAGAGATGCAAATTGTCTCAGTTGTGCTAAGCTGGCATGATTTGTGGGGTGTATAAATATGCGCAAACCAGAATGTAGAAAGTTGTTGAATGAATAAATTTTGTCTCGGTTGTTAACTTTGCATTATATTCTTTCTTGCTTTTTCAATTGTTTGCTAGAATTCTCATGCCATTAACAAATTTCTGAAGCTTGTGACCCTGTGATAATTCCCTACCAAAATGTCTTCAATCTGAAGTGCTAAGCAAAAGAAGAAGAATCTTGTCAGTAGGGCAGGACATGATGCATCCAGTGTAGTCTATAGTGCATAGACAAAATAGTGCAAGGCTTGCGCTATAGCGTTCATTTAGAAAAAAATTGTAATCAAGTATATTTTGCCTAACCGATTTTGCTTTGTTCTTATTTTGTAATATTTTACGTCATATCCAAACTGTTCAAGACTCCAAATACAAGCGCTACCATACTTTATGCATGTATTAAATATATTTTATATAAAATGTAATTGTATTACAGAAAATTTGATAAGTTCATGTTGTACATTCAAAGTAATTGATGAATATAATATATTTATGTCTTACAAATTTGAAATTTATTCTTATAACTTATAACCATAAGTTATAATGAAATTTATTTCTATTTATCAATTATGGTGACATAAAATTCTAAGAAAAATGCATGAAAATACACCTTTGTACAATGTTTAAAAAAATACTAACAACTACTAAGACAAGAAAATTATAAGAAAAGTTGTAAAGCGAAAATAAGAACAAATGAAAATAATATATAAAATCTACAATAACAAGATTTGAATAAACAAAATTAAATGTAATTCAAGTGTACAATAACAAAACATAGAAATTATATTTTGCTCTAAAATTTTAAAACATAATCATTAGTTTTATCTAAATCATAATTGTTAATCATTATTTAAACGATCATCAATTTCTTCTTCGTTCGAGTCATATTCTACAGCATTTTTCCTTTGAGTTATTATTTATACAATAACGCGTTATTTTGGGCTTAATTCACTGTCCAAACATTTAAAAAAGAGACAAAAACAAAATAGCGTGTAATTTATAGCTATGTGCTATTTTGCATTATGATAAAATAACACGCTATTTTTGCGCTATAGGGAACCCTTGCGCTATTATAAGTACAATAGCGCAAGCACTGCGCTATGCGCTATTTATCGCTATAGCGAGCGCTTTGATAACACACGATGCAACAATGTAAGGAATGTTGGCTGACAAAAGCAATCAAAGGATACTAGATTTTGATAAGATTAGGTTTCAGCGGCTACATTGGGAGAACCAAGCGAAGAGTTTTTCTAGGAAATAAAAGGATTAGTGGTTTCTGAGACAGGGTTCCGCCGGTGAAATGGAGAAACGAAAGAAATTTTCTTCCTTTATGAACTAAACGTGAAACATGTCATCTGCAGCAAGATTTAACAAGATTCAACGTGAAGATCCCTCAACTCTTCCATATTTCCATCTCGAAAGTACAAACAAAAAGACGGTGATTTTTGGAAAATGAATATTCAAATTTTTTATTAGAAGGAAGTAAGGGTAGAACCATCTGCAAAGGAAAAGAAACTAAAACGCATGACGCTTGATTTTAAAATACACACAGTGATTTTATCGAAAGAATTCTCAGTCAAACTGGAGGCCTCCGAGCTCCGAAAATCAAACTCACTAATAATGGTACAATATTGATTTTTCCAATACTTCCCAAAAAGAGAATTTCTAAAACGTTCGTTTTTCACAATAAACATACATCGTTTGCATGTTTATGAGAGGGAACACACAAAACTACATAGGATAAATCAAACACCAACTTTTTGAGAAGTGAGAAAAAACACGAGTATGCATAGGCCATGACATTCTACAATTAAATGGGTATAACATGCTAAAATGCACAACTGTGACAGTCCAAGTTGTTATGTAACGACGGTCGGAACAAATTCTCCCTTTCTACCACATAGGACTCACGCATATGAGTTGACACACATCTGCGCAACAACAGGAATCTCCGTTGTTACGTGTCTACCAATTCATTTTTGTACCCCACTTCTTCAGTTTATTCCATGATATGAGACTATTTATTCAAACCATCATTTGTACCTTAACAACATGCGAAGCAATACTAACAGTCTCACTCTTGGCTCACATCCTTCGAGTATTTTTTGAGAGCACTGTCATACCTACATGGTCTAGTCCGTAACCTTTGGCTTTGATACCACTGTTATGTAACGACGGTCGGACCAAAAGTTTCTCCTCCTACATAGGGAGCATACATATGAGTTAACACACACATCCTTGTAACAAAAAGAATCCCTGATGTTACGTGCCTACCAACTCATATTTGTACCCTACTACTTCAATTTATTCCGTGATGTGGGACTATTTATTCAAACCGTCATTCCTACCTTAACAACGAGATAATCCTAATAGTCTCTCCCTTGACTCACATCATACGAGTATCTTTTGAGAGCACTGCCTTGCCTGAATGATCGAGTCTGTAGCCTTCAGCTCTGATACCATTGTTACGTAATGACGGTCGGAACAAAACTCCCCCTCCTCTTGCATAGGGAGCACACATATGAGTTTACACACACATCATTGTAACAAATGGAATATCTGATGTTACGTGTCTATCAACTTATATTTGTGCTCTACTCCTACAATTTATTCCATGATGTGTGACTATTTATTCAAATCGTCATTCCTACCTTAATAACATATGAAGCAATCCTAACACACGTGTGTCAAATATAAATTAATATGATATTCGCCCCATACATCAATTTTCTACCAATTATATATAAGAACATTCCCAACGGAATAGGTTGGGAATGGTTGATTCCAACCTGTTGACCCTCAATCCACCTCAATGGAAGAAAACACAAAGCTCGAGTTAGGGTTAATCAACTGAAGTTTAGCCGGTTAAGAGTTCGTTAAGAACAAGTTGATTTAACCGTTTTTCTTTTAAACAACTAAGCTAGAAGCCATCAATTTCCAACCAATCTTCAACTGGAAATGCCCTTGGAATCCCCAATGTACTCTTTATTGAAAGATTCAAATGAAGTTGCAGTCTACATTTACAAGCGGCAATAACTGCCAACTTGTACAGTAGGTTCTTTTTCATGAAGTAGTCAATATATACAAGGAAATAGGACTGACAATAGATAACCAAAAAATCTGAAATACATCTGCATCCGTATTCGAAAAACGGATAATATTTTTAAGAAAATGATTTCAAATACGGATCTGTATCCAAAAGTATCCGTTGACAGCCCTATAGGGAAAGTATGAGTTCAAGCTGCCGTTAAAAAGACTACATCAATTTGCCTGTCTCAACCATCATCTTTGTTTCAATTTTCCATCTAGGGAATGACGTTGAGAAAATGATCTCTATGTTCATGAAAATCTGAAAGTTGTAGCAGGCATGTGATAAAAATCCCGAAGCTCCATAAAATCATAACCTCCTTTCTTTGCTGAAAATCTTCCATTTTTATCTACCAACTGTACGTGTACGGATACTACGTTTGGTTACTCATACACCGCTATAGCGAGTGTGTTTGAGTATACAAAATCATAGTATGGTAACGAAACACTACTACATGTGATCAATTTTAATCACTGTCACTCCAGTACTAACGAAAACATACCTATCAGTCTTCCAAAATATTCCTGCTGGTTGAGTTATGCTAAATTAAACCATGAATTCTTTGGACTCGTCTCACTGAATAGAGGGTTATGCTAAATTAAACCGTGAATTTAGGATTCAGAAAACTATTTTTAATAGAAAAAATGTTTTCCGGAAATCCGATTTTCTTTTCTTTTTTTTTAAAAAAAATGAGGTCATTAATTAGAAATATATTGTATATAAATTACTGAATTAATAAAATCGGTTTTGGAAAGCCGAATACATAATACTAATGATATAAGGCCAAATCTATTCGCATTCCACATTTTGCCTTTCACACCCCGTTGTTTAAACAAAAAACCTTTCACTTTACTTTTTGTTTTTCACACCCCAAAAGTTACCAGAACTACCCTTCAATTTATATTTTCATAAAAAATAATTGTATGTTGACAATGAAAAGAAATAAAATATAGCTCCAGAAACAACAAAACAGTAATTCATATTTATTTATTTTTATTCGTTCCGCAATCTATAAAAAGTTACATTTCAGTTCAATTTAAAATATTTGAAATATATATTACACTAGAAATCTTAAAATTAAACAACATTATGAAAAAGACATAAAAGTTGAAAATAAGTAAATTTAAAATAAAATACCATTTTCATTGGAAAAACTTTATTTTCTTTGTCGGAATAATTTGTCTTTTCAAAATATATTAGCGTCATTGTATTTTTTTAAATTAAAGTAACGGAATGGATTAGTAAATTATATACGGGAGTACATTTGTTATTTTATTTTTTTATTTTTCAACAGGGTGGGAAAGGCAAATATTGGGGTGTTAATAGAATTTGCCAAGATAGAAATACAACGAGATAAAAATGGCGACCTCAAGCCCATCTCTTCCTCAATCTCATTCCAAAATCGCTTTATCTTCGAATTCTGATCAATGCTCACTGGTTCCTCCAGATCTTCTTTCATCTCCGCGACATGCAGAGCGTAGATCTTCTTTAATCAAAGGTAATACTCATTCTCCTGATCTTAAATCGAAATCGAAATTTCCAGATCTAGTGTTAAAAAACCAAGATCTAGCAGTTAAGGAGAGTGTTAAGAAAATGAGAGCCCGGACAGATGTGATTTTAGAGTATAAATTACATCAACAGTCTATCCAGTTGAAATTTTTTGAACCCGAATGTAGAAATAACTTCAAACTAGCTGTCATAAGTGAGGAGTTAACCAATAAAGCTAGGGAAAAATGGTTTAACTCTATTATCTTTTATGTATTCGGGAGTAATCCATATTACAATTCCCTTAAGCAATATATTGACAGAAACTGGAATATAAAGGGAAACTATTAGCTTTTTTCGAGGGAAAATGAGTATTTTATTATAAAATGTGACTGTGAGGAGGATTGTGAGAATATATTATCAAATGGTCCTTATTATTATAACAAAAGGTGATATTTATGAAGAAATGGCAGTCTGGATTAAAGTTAACTAGGGAATATCTTCATTCTATTCCCATTTGGATTAGGTTGCCTAATCTAGATCTAGACTTTTGGTCTGTAGAAGCCATTAGTAGAATTGCATCTATCTTAGGATATCCTCTTAAGTCGGATAGTGTTACGGAGGGGTTTGTTCGAATTTCCTATGCAAGAATTCTGATTGAAGTCAGTTTTAATTTCAATTTTCCTGAACAAATTCCTATACAATGTTTCAATGGTGAAGTTGTGTGGCAGAAAATGATATATGAATGGGTTCCCAAGAAGTGTGATAATTGCAAATTTTTCGAACACTCTAGTGATGCTTGTAAATCCTTTAAAATTTGGGCTCCTAAGGTTGATTCATGTATGATAAAAGAGATGGATATAGAAGATAAATTGGAATCTCAAGACAAAAAGTGTACTGGTAGAACAGAAATGAACATGAACTCTAATGTGAATATTTCTGCGGAGAAAGTTTCAAAAAAGAAGTTTGGTGATATAAGGACAGAAAAAATTAGTAATAAGGAAGTTAATGTCAATAGTTCTAATCCTTTTACATTGTTAGCGGGGTCTAGTGTGTTTATGCAGGAGAAGGGGGATATGAGGAATGAATCAGATATTGCAGAAGGTATGATTATTGAAAATTCTAACCCGAAGGATAGGGATGAGAATGATGTTTCGCCTGTGAGTGTCAAAGAAGTAGATAAAGGAGATAAAGGTGGGAAATCTTCTATATTTGAATCTGGAAGTAAGAATACAAAATTGCCTCATATTATTGGAAATCATGAAGATAACGTGGTCCATTCAAAGGTATGTAATTCCTCTTTATATGATTTACGACAAATATATAGTGATGCTCAACATGACAGTATGTTGGAGGATTCAGATTGTTCATATGCTTGTAGTATTAAAAGAAGGAGAAATAAAGTAAGGGGTAGTAAGCTAAAAGGTGATAAGGTGGTTATTGGTGATGGTCCCTTGGTTGAGACAAATCCCGAGTGGATTAAGTAAATGTCACAATTTAAAAATAGGTCTAAAACTAAGAAAGCAAGGGATGGAGGTGGTAATCCGGGAGGTGTGATAAAAGGATGAATTAATAAGAAGAAATTTACTTTCTCTGGTCTTTTATGTTGGAGGGAGTCTTTTTGGTCTACAGTTATCGCTTGCAAGGTTTCTGGTGTTTGCTTGTTTGCCTTTATGGTTGCATGCAGGCCCGGCCCGAGGGCAAGGCCCATGAGGCCAACGAATTGAGTAACCCACCTTGGGTCGGGCAGAAGAAATAGAATAGGGCTGCAGGAATTAAAATTTTGTTTGTATAAAATATAACGTAACATACTTACCAAATGGACCAGTAGCCAAGTGGTACGTTGATTAAGTAGTTGGACTGAAGTTGCAGGTTCGATTCCCTGCAGTATCCATTTTGGGGCATTATTTTAATACTTCCCCGTGCCTCCTCTTCTTGCCCACATACTTTAGCCTAGGGCAACCCACTCTTGCAAGCTGCCCCTGGTTGCATGCAACTGGTTTTGTGGTGGATTAAGTGTTCTGCAATTCTTATATTCTTGAAGTGGCTGTGATCTGATGGCGTATTCAATATTGAACTGGGTTCTCTAATGTGAAGATTTCTTTTTATCTATAGACTTCTTGCTGCTGGGTTTGGAGCTTCTTTCCAGGCTTCGTGCTTGATATGAACCTTCTAGAGCATCTCCAATGCAAGTGTGTTATTGATGTTAACTACATGCCACATAGATAATTAACAATTTCATTCACTTTTTAGCCTCCAATGCCAATGTTAAAGTTATGTGTAATATGATGTGGCAAATTTTTTATTAGACCTTGTGAAATGAAATGTCTAGTTCTTGACATTATATTTCACAATGTGGAATGATATACAACCACTACTTTTTATTTATTTAGTTTTGAAATACTTATATAATGACACATGTACAAAATTGTGTGTTTTTAGACATTTCCATTGGAGAACAAAATTTAATTTTAATGTAAAAGTTTGTCTTGTATGTTTCACATTGTGAAATAGACATGGACACATTGGCATTTAGAGACATTACATTCAATAAGGGTTGGGGATGCTCTTATTTGTGGATATCTGGGTTGCCGTGGGCATAGGTTTGTGGGCTTACTGGTGTCTTTCGTGTTTTACTTTGTGATTTGCCTGGATGTAATTTGTTTGTGTATCTTGTTGTGTTTTGTAGTGTTGTGTTTTATTTTGAGTTGGCCTTTTATTTTCTGTATAGTATTTGTTTAGTTGTAGGTTGTATTTGTGGCCAACTTAAAAACTATGTATCTTTCTTCCGTTGTAACTAAGACCCTTTCTGTTCAAAAAAAAAAAAAAATTGCTAAAGCAAAAATTCAAGAAAAAGTTTAGGAAATTTAGACATGCTATTGCTAAGTACAAAGTATAACAATTTATTCCTCAGATTATGTGCTAGCTAGTAGATCGTTCTTCATGGTTGTTGCTTCCTACCAATCCTTTATTAAGAGAACCCAACAAATTTACCTCACCATTGTTGTCATAAAAAGCCTAAATTGCCAGTAAATATGGTGGTCTAATACTTAAATGTGATGATTTTACTTATTCTGGAAGACTGTAACAAGTGCATGCCATATTTGGGTTGTGTACACTGCTGTAACGACCCAGCGGATTTTCAGCCTTGAAAATCGACATAACACATTTACCATATCTCATGTCGATCCTCCAAGCACTGAAAAACACTGGATTGTTATGAGAAAGAATTTAGAGGGTGAGGATAGAAAGAAAGAAGTACTAGAATAGAAGAAAGAAGAAGGACACCACATCAGAATCTCACAGCGGAACAGATAAAATATAATATCAAATATCTTTATACAAAGAACTGTATAAAACATACCAATCATCAGAGTACAACATATAACTGCACAGCGGAAATAACTTTAGATAAATAGCGGTGAAGCCGCCTGCTTCCAGCTCCTGAAAATTTCAAGCGAATCTAACCTGTAAATATGCTTGGTCTGACCCGAGCACATTTGATTTAAAACAAAAATACACCGGGTCAGTCTGGAATACTATCAGTGATAAATTCACAGGAGACAAACAACTGGTTTAACTTTGGAAATCCTTTCTGAAATCAAAAGATAATAGTAAGACCAGTCCACACAGAAACACGGACGGTTTTTACCTTACTATAACCAAACCATTTTTGAAATCATAACTTGATCTGATATTATCATAATGTCTAAATACAAATAAATATCAATTTAGAGGAACGCTTGCATCTCACGCTCCCCATATATATAGTATACAATCGAAAACCGCGGCGCTTATTGGATATTGGATTCCAACTCGACAAGGTATGGGACCACCTTCCGCACGTGTATCTCTAGAGGCGAATACACTGGGTTCAACAAGAACGTCTTGCAACCCGGCCCTCACATGACCGACCACTCATTTCGCTTGAGTGTATCGAATGTATATCATCGACGGTTGGGATCAGAAACCGCCACCCGAATAGGGTCAGCATCGAATAGATAAAGAAGCAATAGGAATTTCTCTAGATAGGTGATCATACATCCTAACGGGAGCGACCCACATAGCCATGTTGCCTGCCCGATTTTTGTCATTTCCCGGTTGATGAGGCTTGAGGCTAGAACTTGACTTTAACATCTGGTCATCATACACTTTGAATGTCACATCATCAGATCCGCCAGATCACACTTGATTGACGTCCATAAAAATACTCTAGTTTATTTGGCTAGAGAATAACCATTTCTCCGTCGTCTACTATCGTACGTTTGGAGAAATCAACGCATGTAATTCCTTTGGAAATACTCTGTCAGACATCCGTCCATACAAGTCACCCAGGGACAGGATGAACCGAAGGTACTCTCCTACTGCATCTCATATAGGAATCACCCCATGGATCAGTAGCGAGAAGTCCTTGCAACCCGTGGATTTCAACCACGACAGAATCACAAATCAAAATAACTCTGGCTGCAGGCCAGAGAAATTCAACAAGTAGTCCTTCCGCTTATGAAGATCCACGGTCTTCACTTGCTCCGTCTTCAATCGACGTCTTCACGTATTTGATGGTCGGAATGGTTTTCGAATATAATTCGATTCCGGACTTTCCGAACCAACAATCGTATTGGTCTGGTTTGATAGTCGGTGTTTCAACTATCAAATAACAATAGTGTGAACACAACAAGTTTTCTGATTCAGTATTTGGCACAACTCGACCTCTTTTAAAATATATTTAACCAAATTCCCTTTTGACTAACTTTAACTGATTTACTTTGATTGATTAACTCTAACTTGACTAACTCGACTTATTTAACTCGACAAACTTGACTTGATTACTCCTATTAACTAATACTCGACTTAACTCCATTCGCTCGACTCTAGATCGCAGTGATCACAATGGTTACGCCTGATTCCCTCAGGAAACATCCGACCGCCGTAGGCTATCTGCAGCCCTGCGAATTACGCTAGCAGTCGTACACGATGGAACCTTTTCCTAGATAACTTTGTTTGACTAACTCTAACTATATTCGATCAATTCTAATTGAATAACAAATGTTTAATATAATTGAAATCTTTTGAAACTGAAAATTGCAATATTATTAAATTTACAAATCTTGCATCAGAGTTTGAATTTTCTTATATCAGATAAACCAATTCATCACCTTCACTCACGTCAAACTAATATCGTTCCTCGATAATAGTGAAGCCAACCAAGTTGGGGTATTTTAGTTACCTCTCAGACCTTGGTCAACCCGTTCTTATCTCGGAATAACATCAGTCTATCACTTAACCATTTTCCCAAATCTTATTTACCTTATCGATTTCAAATCGATCCCATAAATTGTTTCTTACATTTGAAATCTTCTTTTAAAGTCTTTTACTTAATTCCCTTATCTAAATTAATATCCATTAAAACATCACTTTAACTTCAAATATTCTTTCACTTAAAACCTTTTGATTTATAATATAAATCCCTCGTCGCATAAATTGATTTCATCTACTTGGACATTTTATAATAAACCTTTATCGCCTCTTTGGCTAAACCTCATCGTCATTTGATCACTGGTTAAATGAATTCCATTTATCAAATCTTGTTGAAACTTGGATTTTACAAATCCCTTTTATAAATTCTTACTTGGCCTTAAATTTAATTCACCACTTTAAATCATTTTAAATTAAAGGATAACTTGCTTTAACATCTACTATATCAAAATATAGTTAACTTTAATCTTAACCCAAAATAGCATTTTTATCATGTTTACAAGCTTACTCGATAATAATCAAGGTTATTTACAATAACCAATTCAATTATCCCTTTAGAGTATAGTTAATCAAAGATTAACTAATCCAATACTATTCGTTAAACTTTAACGGATATTTAAACCAACATTTATTTCCTTTGTCCATTCTACTCGAAACGGTGGATTTACCAACTATACACATCAGTTAACTATTAAATGAATCCCAACTGTCATTTCCCCTTTTCTTAGATTAATTAATTCACTAAATTAATTAGAGTCACCTTTTAATTGTTTGAAACAATAAATTTCCCTTTTTAACAACCCATGGAATATCTTGATTTCTGCTTCTCAACTGATCAAAACCATTTAACTAAATTCTCTTAATAACTCGATTTAACTTATTAAGTTTAAATTCCCGATTTAAATACTCGTATAAAATAATTGAATAACTTAAAATTCAGTTATAAATAAATTATAACTTTGAAACCCCGTCAATTTCCCTGACGGTAGAACAATGTCAAAACCCTACGACTAGACCATTACTGCCCATTTACTCAGTCAACACAAACAGTTGATCTTAACCACAACAACGATGGTTGTATATTCAACTGTCAACATTTGAAACAGTTTGGTGTCAGTCGATGTGAACAATCCATATATATGTACAACAAACAAAAATACAGTTAATTTGAGGAATCCGGTTGGATCCCTCCAACCTGTCCTTCTCTGCATCACAGATGTCAGTCGATAAAAATATATGAATTAAATAATTGATGGATTAAAAATAACTGCAATCAATCAACAATAGCAACCAATTTGCATCCATCGCATCCAATCAACCAATTTAGACTATTAACTATAAAATATATTTTACTGTGAATGTACCACATCATAGGATTCCAGAAGGTGTGAGAATTAACTCACTAGAGTTTGTTCTAGTCGACGGTTGACACGTTGATTTATACAGTTTTAAACTGACGTTTAAAACCACATAAAATTCCACGGTCTCAGAATTATTCCATTCCAGCTTGTACCTGTCTGCACCGTAATTACGAACCCATTGGCACTTGGTTTGTCAAATTCTGTAAATGTATGACCGACCTACACCTATTTCAAGTTTCATTTATTAATTGATTTTTAAATTAACCTAATTACCAATTAGTTAAATGTATAAAATAATTACCTTAATAAAACAAAGGTCCACGTCACCCCTTTCTAACTCTTTTTCTTTTCCATCAGGTGATATCCCTTTTCGTTTTTCCTTCTAACAAAACCCCTTATCCACCTAAAATATGTTGACAAATTAAAATCTTAATCCGGAATTAACGGTCAAATATTCACTGATCATTAACTTACGCTATTTGTTTTCTTCTTGGAATAAGGATCCTGATGCCATCCTCCCATTTTACTGTTCTTACGAATGGAGAAAAACCGATGTCCCCTGTTCCAACCGTTCACCACATCACCATTTACCACCTCCTTACTGCCGTACCTCTCCCAAGTGACACGCCTCCGACCATTCAATCAACACGTTCGCCACTACACTCTCCACATTCCAGTCCCAATCAAAACGAGCTCGGCGCCCCAAAGTCCCACCACCATCTAAAGATCTGAACACAACTCCACTGTCATGATCTCCTACACAGCCTCCTCCTGATTACTTCTGACACTCCTCTGACCTGTTAGCTTCCGGCTCGGACTGCATGAAGGTGTTGCTCCACCACCCTTCATGAGCACCACCTTCCTTCTTCCCAGCATAATACCCATTGGCAGGAAACCTACTCGGTGAAGTTTGGTTTCGAATGGAAGTGGATAAGTGGTGCGCTTTGGTTTAGAAAAGACGAAGTGAGAAGGAAGACAGTATTTTTTTTTCCACGTGTAGGAGTTCTAAGGAGGAGCTCTTTCAGTTTGGATCTTTGATGCGTTAGGAGGACTGCGAGCTGGGAGGTGACCGAAGAGGAAAGAGGTTTCATTTGAGTTTGGGTATTAAAGTGTTTGGTACCGAACTGAGGAAGGAAGAAAATAAAAGGAGAAGGAAGGAAGGAGTAGTTTAAATGGAGATGGCTAAAGAGCTGATGTACACATTTATATAGGCGGGTTCCGTGGTTGCCAAGCTTCATACAGTAAAATGTTCAGAGATTTTTATTTAAAACCACATGAGTTTACTATTCACGGTTGTACAAAGATTTTACAAAGATTTGTACGTGCCCCGAATTGTCTTGAATGAATGAAACGACGTATCACCTATAAGATTTTTGCATGTGCAAGGATTTATAGAGATTTTATTTTATTTTATTATTTTAGTTGAGGTGACAGACGATATTATATATATATATATTATTAAACGATACTTCGTCGTGAAGTAACACGCGAAAACCCCCACAAACGACTTTCGTCTACTGATAAAAAAACTAATCTCAATGTAAAAAGGTATTCTGGTCCCAATGAGACAAGTTTCGTCGAATTCCAATATTGTTTGGAAAAATTTCCTTTATAAAACCAGAAATAAACATGCATTTTAATTTTTCACGGTCACTAAATAAATCAAATAAATTTGAAACTTTGAAATCCTACAATAATTTTTCAATATGAACCCAACGGCACCAGTCTCGTCTCATTCTGAGACTGTTTCCCCGGTAGGCTATTTTTAGGCGTACCGCAATGCCATTTTTAACGCCAAATTAACCGGTCTTCAAAAATAACAAACTATATACCTATCCTGACTCTAATCGATGATACGAACTCAACGGAACTGGTTTCGCGGCCTTATTTAGTCGTTTGCTCAAATTACGCTGAAATAACTCTTTATTAATTTAATTCGCGTTATAGAAAATGAACGAGCATTTATGGCTACCGTGGTCACATACGACATCGGTTTTCCACACCATTCAACCCCGTACAATAATTTAACTATACGGTCCCAATGAAACTGATTTCGTCGAAATCTGAGTCAGTTTGCAAAACGGTCATTTTAACGCGTATAACGATTTCCATAGCGACTATTTCAAAATTTGATTTGGCCATAAATAACAAACTATAACACGAAATCTGAATTTTTCTCTTTCATATGAAAATTATCATCAATCTGGTTCTAACGTTTCTTGTTTCGAAGAAATCCGACTTGTTTTGAATTCTGTATAACCAATTGAAGTTCAAAACGCTATATTACGAACTACCGCGCTACTACAGCTCGTTATAAAATATAATTATAAATTAAATGTTCTAACGTCGATTTAATAACGAATATATAAATAAAATTTAATATAAACCATATTTAAAATATTAAATAAACGTTAAAAATCCTGGGTCGTTACATTTCTTCCCCCTTAAAATAATTTCGTCCCCGAAATTGCTAAGGTAAGAAGAGTGCCAGAAACTCATTATATTTCAAAAATCTAATTTAATTAAAATCATTACTTTCTAAATTTTCTAATCAAAAACTAATCCAAATAATTTCAAATCGAAAACAAATTCATACTTATCAAAAAAAATTCCAAAAATTTTCAAATACCTTATATTTTGGAAAAATTTTGGCAGAGTCTCCCCTGTACGGAGGACATCTGCAATATTTCAGGTACCACAAATATATATATATCTCGACCAACACGGTCGGAAAAAGAAAAAAAAATCCAATCCAAAAACCCAAATCAAAACCAAAAATTCATATTTCGCGTAGGCGTACCTTTTTGCGAGCGTTATTACGCAGTAAGCGATATACAATAAGCGAGCCTGCTCAATTACTATGCAGCTCCAATCAGACTGGATTCAGTTAACTGCAGAATCTTCTAGGTCATATTTTTAAAGATAAATTTCCTCTTTTGCACCTGTTCTCAACTCAAATGACTCATTAGTTATCAACCAATGTTAATTATGTTCAAACACCCATATCATTTATATCAACCAATTATACACGCAGTTCAACCACACGAGATTATAATTATTTATAATCACTTTATTTATTTCTTTTAATTATACATTCAAATTTATTTAACTGGATGGTCTTATTCGAATAATTCATTTTAGATTTGTTTTAACCAATTTCATACATCCTCAGGTATATATTCAAGCAATCAACCATACACCACAAACATATCATACAACCAACATTAACCAATCAAGATGATTGCCCATACTATAATAACTTTTACTTTTATTTATTATAAAATTAATCGAGCAAAAATAATTTCAAAAATAATTTTATATCAAATACAAATACGCTCTCTCGTATATCTACATTTAACCCAATCTAGGGTATTGCTAACCCCATCTCTATTGAGTCACACCACAGAGCCAAGGTTAATCATTAAACCAATAGCTCTGATACCACTGTAACGACCCAGCGGATTTTCAGCCTTGAAAATCGACATAACACCTTTACCATATCTCATGTCGATCCTCCAAGCACTGAAAAACACTGGATTGTTATGAGAAAGAATTTAGAGGGTGAGGATAGAAAGAAAGAAGTATTAGAATAGAAGAAAGAAGAAGGACACCACATAAGAATCTCACAGCGGAACAGATAAAATATAATATCAAATATCTTTATACAAAGAACTGTATAAAACATACCAATCATCAGAGTACAACATATAACTGCACAGCGGAAATAACTTTAGATAAATAGCGGTGAAGCCGCCTGCTTCCAGCTCCTGAAAATTTCAAGCGAATCTAACCTGTAAATATGCTTGGTCTGACCCGAGTACATTTGATTTAAAACAAAAATACACCGGGTCAGTCTGGAATACTATCAGTGATAAATTCACAGGAGACAAACAACTGGTTTAACTTTGGAAATCCTTTCTGAAATCAAAAGATAATAGTAAGACCAGTCCACACATAAACACGGACGGTTTTTACCTTACTATAACCAAACCATTTTTGAAATCATAACTTGATCTGATATTATCATAATGTCTAAATACAAATAAATATCAATCTAGAGGAACGCTTGCATCTCACGCTCCCCATATATATAGTATACAATCGAAAACCGCGGCGCTTATTGGATATTGGATTCCAACTCGACAAGGTATGGGACCACCTTCCGCACGTGTATCTCTAGAGGCGAATACACTGGGTTCAACAAGAACGTCTTGCAACCCGGCCCTCACATGACCGACCACTCATTTCGCTTGAGTGTATCGAATGTATATCACCGACGGTTGGGATCAGCAACCGCCACCCGAATAGGGTCAGCATCGAATAGATAAAGAAGCAATAGGAATTTCTCTAGATAGGTGATCATACATCCTAACGGGAGCGACCCACATAGCCATGCTGCCTGCCCGATTTTTGTCATTTCCCGGTTGATAAGGCTTGAGGCTAGAACTTGACTTTAACATCTGGTCATCATACACTTTGAATGCCACATCATCAGATCCGCCTGATCACACTTGATTGACGTCCACAAAAATACTCTAGTTTATTTGGCTAGAGAATAACCATTTCTCCGCCGTCAACTATCGTACGTTTGGAGAAATCAACGCATGTAATTCCTTTGGAAATACTCTGTCAGACATCCGTCCATACAAGTCACCCAGGGACAGGATGAACCGAAGGTACTCTCCTACTGCATCTCATATAGGAATCACCCCATGGATCAGTAGCGAGAAGTCCTTGCAACCCGTGGATTTCAACCACGACAGAATCACAAATCAAAATAACTCTGGCAGCAGGCCAGAGAAATTCAACAAGTAGTCCTTCCGCTTATGAAGATCCACGGTCTTCACTTGCTCCGTCTTCAATCGACGTCTTCACGTATTTGATGGTCGGAATGGTTTTCGAATATAATTCGATTCCGGACTTTCCGAACCAACAATCGTATTGGTCTGGTTTGATAGTCGGTGTTTCAACTATCAAATAACAATAGTGTGAACACAACAAGTTTTCTGATTCAGTATTTGGCACAACTCGACCTCTTTTAAAATATATTTAACCAAATTCCCTTTTGACTAACTTTAACTGATTTACTTTGATTGATTAACTCTAACTTGACTAACTTGACTTATTTAACTCGACAAACTTGACTTGATTACTCCTATTAACTAATACTTGACTTAACTCCATTCGCTCGACTCTAGATAGCAGCGATCACAATGGTTACGCCTGATTCCCTCAGGAAACATCCGACCGCCGTAGGCTATCTGCAGCCCTGCGAATTACGCTAGCAGTCGTACACGATGGAACCTTTTCCTAGATAACTTTGTTTGACTAACTCTAACTATATTCGATCAATTCTAATTGAATAACAAATGTTTAATATAATTGAAATCTTTTGAAACTGAAAATTGCAATATTATTAAATTTACAAATCTTGCATCAGAGTTTGAATGTTCTTATATCAGATAAACCAATTCATCACCTTCACTCACGTCAAACTAATATCGTTCCTCGATAATAGTGAAGCCAACCAAGTTGGGGTATTTTAGTTACCTCTCAGACCTTGGTCAACCCGTTCTTATCTCGGAATAACATCAGTCTATCACTTAACCATTTTCCCAAATCTTATTTACCTTATCGATTTCAAATCGATCCCATAAATTGTTTCTTACATTTGAAATCTTCTTTTAAAGTCTTTTACTTAATTCCCTTATCTAAATTAATATCCATTAAAACATCACTTTAACTTCAAATATTCTTTCACTTAAAACCTTTTGATTTATAATATAAATCCCTCGTCACATAAATTGATTTCATCTACTTGGACATTTTATAATAAACCTTTATCGCCTCTTTGGCTAAACCTCATCGTCATTTGATCACTGGTTAAATGAATTCCATTTATCAAATCTAGTTGAAACTTGGATTTTACAAATCCCTTTTATAAATTCTTACTTGGCCTTAAATTTAATTCACCACTTTAAATCATTTTAAATTAAAGGATAACTTGCTTTAACATCTACTATATCAAAATATAGTTAACTTTAATCTTAACCCAAAATAGCATTTTTATCATGTTTACAAGCTTACTCGATAATAATCAAGGTTATTTACAATAACCAATTCAATTATCCCTTTAGATTATAGTTAATCAAAGATTAACTAATCCAATACTATTCGTTAAACTTTAACGGATATTTAAACCAACATTTATTTCCTTTGTCCATTCTACTCGAAACGGTGGATTTACTAACTATACACATCAGTTAACTATTAACTGAATCCCAACTGTCATTTCCCCTTTTCTTAAATTAATTAATTAACTAAATTAATTAGAGTTACCTTTTAATTGTTTGAAACAATAAATTTCCCTTTTTAACAACCCATGGAATATCTTGATTTCTGCTTCTCAACTGATCAAAACCATTTAACTAAATTCTCTTAATAAATCGATTTAACTTATTAAGTTTAAATTCCCGATTTAAATACTCGTATAAAATAATTGAATAACTTAAAATTCAGTTATAAATAAATTATAACTTTGAAACCCCGTCAATTTCCCTGACGGTAGAACAATGTCAAAACCCTACGACTAGACCATTACTGCCCATTTACTCAGTCAACACAAACAGTTGATCTTAACCACAACAACGATGGTTGTATATTCAACTGTCAACATTTGAAACAGTTTGGTGTCAGTCGATGTGAACAATCCATATATATGTACAACAAACAAAAATACAGTTAATTTGAGGAATCCGGTTGGATCCCTCCAACCTGTCCTTCTCTGCATCACAGATGTCAGTCGATAAAAATATATGAATTAAATAATTGATGGATTAAAAATAACTGCAATCAATCAACAATAGCAACCAATTTGCATCCATCGCATCCAATCAACCAATTTAGACTATTAACTATAAAATATATTTTACTGTGAATGTACCACATCATAGGATTCCAGAAGGTGTGAGAATTAACTCACCAGAGTTTGTTCTAGTCGACGGTTGACACGTTGATTTATACAGTTTTAAACTGACGTTTAAAACCACATAAAATTCCACGGTCTCAGAATTACTCCATTACAGCTTGTACCTGTCTCCACCGTAATTACGAACCCATTGGCACTTGGTTTGTCAAAATCTGTAAATGTATGACCGACCTACACCTATTTCAAGTTTCATATATTAATTGATTTTTAAATTAACCTAATTACCAATTAGTTAAATGTATAAAATAATTACCTTAATAAAACAAAGGTCCACGTCACCCCTTTCTAACTCTTTTTCTTTTCCATCAGGTGATATCCCTTTTCGTTTTTCCTTCTAACAAAACCCCTTGTCCACCTAAAATATGTTGACTAATTAAAATCTTAATCCGGAATTAACGGTCAAATATTCACTGATCATTACCTTACGCTATTTGTTTTCTTCTTGGAATAAGGATCCTGATGCCATCCTCCCATTTTACTATTCTTACGAATGGAGAAAAACCGATGTCCCTGTTCCTACCGTTCACCACATCACCATTTACCACCTCCTTACTGCCGTACCTCTCCCAAGTGACACGCCTCCGACCATTCAACCAACACGTTCGCCACTACACTCTCCACATTCCAGTCCCAATCAAAACGAGCTCGGCGCCCCAAAGTCCCACCACCATCTAAAGATCTGAACACAACTCCACTGTCATGATCTCCTACACAGCCTCCTCCTGATTACTTCTGACACTCCTCTGACCTGTTAGCTTCCGGCTCGGACTGCATGAAGGTGTTGCTCCACCACCCTTCATGAGCACCACCTTCCTTCTTCCCAGCAAAATACCCATTGGCAGGAAACCTACTCGATGAAGTTTGGTTTCGAATGGAAGTGGATAAGTGGTGCTCTTTGGTTCAGAAAAGACGAAGTGAGAAGGAAGACAGTATTTTTTTCCACGTGTAGGAGTTCTAAGGAGGAGCTCTTTCAGTTTAGATCTTTGATGCGTTAGGAGGACTGCGAGCTGGGAGGTGACCGAAGAGGAAAGAGGTTTCATTTGAGTTTGGGTATTAAAGTGTTTGGTACCGAACTGAGGAAGGAAGAAAATAAAAGGAGAAGGAAGGAAGGAGTAGTTTAAATGGAGATGGCTAAAGAGCTGATGTACACATTTATATAGGCGGGTTCCGTGGTTGCCAAGCTTCATACAGTAAAATGTTCGGAGATTTTTATTTAAAACCACATGAGTTTACTATTCACGGTTGTACAAAGATTTTACAAAGATTTGTACGTGCCCCGAATTGTCTTGAATGAATGAAACGACGTATCACCTATAAGATTTTTGCATGTGCAAGGATTTATAGAGATTTTATTTTATTTTATTATTTTAGTTGAGGTGACAGACGATATTATATATATATATATATATATATATATATATTATTAAACGATACTTCGTCGTGAAGTAACACGCCAAAACCCCCACAAACGACTTTCGTCTACTGATAAAAAAACTAATCTCAATGTAAAAAGGTATTCCGGTCCCAACGAGACAAGTTTCGACGAATTCCAATATTGTTTGGAAAATTTTCCTTTATAAAACCAGAAATAAACATGCATTTTAATTTTTCACGGTCACTAGACAAATCAAATAAATTTGAAACTTTGAAATCCTACAATATTTTTTCAATATGAACCCAACGGCACCAGTCTCGTCTCATTCTGAGACTGTTTCCCCGGTAGGCTATTTTTAGGCGTACCGCAATGCCATTTTTAACGCCAAATTAACCGGTCTTCAAAAATAACAAACTATATACCTATTCTGACTCTAATCGACGATACGAACTCAACGGAACTGGTTTCGCGGCCTTATTTAGTCGTTTGCTCAAATTACGCTGAAATAACTCTTTATTAATTTAATTCGCGTTATAGAAAATGAACGAGCATTTATGGCTACCGTGGTCACATACGACATCGGTTTTCCACACCATTCAACCCCGTACAATAATTTAACTATACGGTCCCAATGAAACTGATTTCGTCGAAATCTGAGTCCGTTTGCAAAACGGTCATTTTAACGCGTATAACGATTTCCATAGCGACTATTTCAAAATTTGATTTGGCCATAAATAACAAACTATAACACGAAATCTGAATTTTTCTCTTTCATATGAAAATTATCATCAATCCGGTTCTAACGTTTCTTGTTTCGAAGAAATCCGACTTGTTTTGAATTCTTTATAACCAATTGAAGTTCAAAACGCTATATTACAAACTACCGCGCTGCTGCAGCTCGTTATAAAATATAATTATAAATTAAATGTTCTAACGTCGATTTAATAACGAATATATAAATAAAATTTAATATAAACCATATTTAAAATATTAAATAAACGGTAAAAATCCTGGGTCGTTACAACTGCAGTCATAGTAGTCAAGGCGCTAAGGCGCAAGCATTGAGTCTGAGGTTTTTTTGAGCCTTGGGCTTTTTTATGTTCCTTTTATATGAGTTTGATCTGTTATTTTACTAACTACAAATTAATTTTTAAACCATATTTTATAATTCATTCAATTATCTACATATTTTATTAATAAGATTTAAATTTTAAACCACATGTTATAATTTATTAAACAATTAAATTTTTTTATTGAACTACTTATAAAGAAAATTTTAAATTTAGCAAAAAAAACGCCTCAAACTACAAAAAGACGCACTCAAACTGCAAAAAGGCACAAGCCTTGGATTTTTTTGCGTTTAGGCGCGTCTTGATAACTATGACTGCAGTCGACCAAATTTAATCATAACGCATGAATCAAGGATTAAAACATGGTATTCAGACAAAGAAACAAATAATACACTCATATATCTAAGAATAAAATATGCATGGCTAGGGAACATGATATCGGATCTTTACGGACATAATAATATATTGTGATCCTTAAAAGCATGCATTTGCACTTTATAACTTTAGCCAGATGCCAAATCTTTAAGGAGGGAGCTGCAGTCATGTGACCACATATGCAAATTTTATACATACCCCACCTTCCCTTTGTTCCAAAGCATCCAAAATCCATTTAGTTAAGCATTTCTAAAGTTAAAACCATATCAATAATTAATGGCGTCTTTCTTTACATTAGCATTTACCCTCAGTCTTCTTTTCAGTATAATCTTAAAAGCATGCATAGCTTCAAGAATTCTCGTCCAACAGTCATCAAACGCTGAATACATAAAAATAAAATGTGGGCAAACAACATACCCATCGCTCTGCTACACTTCCCTGTCCTCGTATGCAAGCACAATCCAAAGAAGCCCGATGCAGCTGGCACTCACTTCCCTCTCTGTAACACTAGACAGTGCACGTGCCTCATCCACTGCCATGAAAGCAATGTATGCAGCAAAAGGAATGAGCCATGGGGCAGCAGCAGCCATGATGAACTGCATGGACACTATGAAAGAGTCAGTGGAAGAACTTAAGGATTCCATGCATGCAATGGAGAATATGAAAGGCAAGGACTTTGCATTTAGACTTAATAGTATTCAGACATGGGTCAGCGCAGCATTGACAGATGATGACACGTGTATGGATGGATTTCCCAATACAGCCATGGATGGCAAGATCAAGACCGTTTTCAGAGGCCGCGTTTTGAATGTGGCTCAGTCGACCAGTACTCTTTGGCTCTTATCAATGCACTTGTTGTGTCTCCTTAGACTTGTTATAGCTATATGTTGCTCTACTGAACTGTGTAGCAGCTTCTTCTTCTTTATCTTTTTTCTTGGGCTATTAGATTAAGTTTGCTAAACATTATGCTATCTACCTGTATCGGTTTCAGTAATGTATATTCAGTTAGGTTGTAAGTTTGGAATGATAATCACTTGTTTTTCTATCATATTGATTCAACAAACAGTTATTCAAACATGAAATATCTCCTATCCAAATAAAGTCTTCCTCTGTTCTTGAAAATTATATAGAAGGATATAACAAAGATGTCAGCAATCTCTATTAATTTACATTCATGGCATCAAATCTACTCAACCAAGTTTCATAGAACCAAAATGCTCATGATGAAAAATGTTTGAACTGAACATAACTGAAGTACGGTTTGTAGAAGGGAGCAAATGTGGAAAAGTTTTTTTTTTTTTTTTTAAAAAAAAAAAAAAAAGAAAAAGAAAAAAAAGAAGAAGAAGGCCCGACTGTAACGACCAAAGGATGATGCAACATATAAAACTGCTCATAAGTGCACATAAGTTAAGCTCCAATTAAAGTTCATCAGAACCTGAACAGGAGATCATCAGGGCAGGAGGAGATGATCGTAAGAGCCAAAAGGGATCAAGTCAACTCAATTTGCTCAAATCCGCTTTCTGCAGCCATCAACCTTAACCTTGGTACCCCTATCTATCCAAATTTGCCGTTTTCAATCTTCACAACCACTTGAATTTAACCAATTAGTCCATTGGTATCCAATTCTTTACATAGAAAACCTATCAATTTCAACCGATTTGAACACGCCTTGTTTTTGGCCCATCAACAGAAAAAACGCCTAAATTTTGCAAGGTGAAAGCAACTCTTTGTCATTTTGATGCTGCATAGCCCTATAATTAAAACAGCCGATCCATCTTTCAGATTATCTAAGCAAATACATCAAAAGTGTGTCAAGCCCATTCCAGCCATTCAAATCGATTAACGCAATGTGGACCAAGCCCAATAAGTAAAGCCCATAACTAAAATACTTACATGTACTGCTTCGAATACAGATTGTAAATTCTATTCTTCCGTATTCTGAATAGGACTGACAATGGGGCGGGTTTCTCGTGCTCCAGACCCGATCCGGTCTTTTTAAACACAGACCCGCCCCGTAGATCCGGTGTGGGTCTGGAATTTCGCCCCGTACCCGAAACTCGTACGGGTCAGGGTAGACCCGACCCGCCCCACGATCCGGTGATATTATATTCTAATGAACACAAATTTATATACTTATACTTTTTATCACTAAATGACAAATTATATACATACATATTATAATGTGTTCACAATGATAAGAGAATATAATAAAATGAGTAGTAAGATAATAGTTCAATATATATGCATTTGTTACAGTATGATTTTTATTGATGCAACTTAATACTATGAAAATTTTATAGTTTATTGATTGAAATACTATAATATTCCAGTTATAATCATGTATACCTAAGAAGATAAACAAGTAATCATTATAGTTATAAAGTGTTTTAATGATGCTTCAATTATGTGGGTTGGGGTAGTCATACTTGAGACCCGACCCGAGATCCGGACCTCCAAAAGCGGGTCGCGGGTCTACCCGCCTCGAAGACCCTATGGGCCGGGTCTAAATGGGTTAAAACCGTGGCGGGTCAAACGGCTTTGGACCCTAGACCCGCCTCATTGCCATCCCTAATTCTGAACTCATAGCAATTACAGTGTACTCATATCTCTTCTGTATCAAATTACTTCATTCAGAAAAATAAAAAGAACATTCTCAAATTCTTATTTGGTGCCAAAACCATTGAGGCTAAACAACATCACTAAATCAAACTAAAGGGTATTATTTAAGAAACCCATCAGAGTATCTTCATTATTCAGGTTTTCTCCTCTCATCTAAGTTAAACTCATCATTTGAGATTTGGCTTGATAATCTAGATCAAGTGCCTCGCCAGCAAAAAAAAACTTACTAACTGCAACGTGATCACAATTATCAAATCCAAACAGAGAGTTTCAGAAAATCAAAATTCTAATTACCAAGAAATCAATTCAAGAAGATGCCACACCAATGAAGTTCATTAGAAAGCACTATCATCACCTGAAAATCATCTACTTGCAATTCTAACATGAACTGAAGTCAATCTTTCAATATTCTGACATCTGCATCTGAACCCAAGAACTGTATATTGTCCTTACTTTTTCCTTTCCTGATCAAGATCCAACAACTTTGTTGTAATCAGGGGTGATGAATCATCAGCAATAACTTTTGTCAATTCTCAGAATCAACCAACCATCGTTGCCTCATCAATTGGCAACTAGTAAAAACGGTGATAAATCCGCAAAGTCAACTTATCATTGTAAAACTAGAAGAAAACAAATACTTGTTGTGGAAGCTTCATATTGAAACAGTTATTCAAGGATATGGTCTAGAAGGATACATCTTGGAACTCTATCCATCCCATGAAGATATATAACTGATCAAGAAAACAGAGTTGTCAATAATGAGGAATATATAAAATACCATAAACAAGACAAACTGATTAGTGCATGACTATTATCATCAATCAATAACAACTTCATATCACAAGTTGTTGGATGCAATCTGCTAATGAAATATAGACAAATATTGAAAAGAATTTCAATTCACAGTCTGCAGGCAAGATCTTGCATTATAGAAGACAACTCCAGAGTGTAAGAAAAGACAACAGTAGCATGAGGGAATACTAATCAATGAAATCACCATGTGACCAACTTAAGACAGCAAGTCATAAAAAAAGATTCAGAACAAGGTCCAATTGTACTTAGTGGACTTAGTGACGAATATGAAGCATTTATTGCCATAATCTCATCACAAAAAGGTTACTCCTCCAATGGAAGAAGTACATTCAATTTTGTTATCTCATGAAGCAAGAATATAAAGTAAAAGACCTTAAGAAACAGACTTTCCATCAACTAACTATGCAAGTGATTATAGAAAATAAAGAACAAATCAACAAGTGTAAAGAGATGGATATTGCAACAAATCAAGAGGCAGAGGAATAAATAACAATACCAGTAGACCCAAATGTCAAATATGTGAAAATGTAGGTCACTTCTCAAATGTGTTACTTTAGATTCAATCCGAGTTATACACCTAATCAGACTGGAAACAACCAGAGAAACAACAACCCAAATGCTAATGTAGCACAAGTTCAACATGATCAAAATATGCAGGGTGATAGCAAATCTAATAATCAGAATGAAGTTGCCAGAGTGGACCGCATCAGTGATGAAAGTTGATACCCAAATTCAGAGGCTACAAATCACTTAACTAACAACCTTGATAACTTGAATCATGGATGCAAAGATTACAAAGGTAAACAATCAGTGCGTGTGGGGAATGGTAAGTTAATAAACATAACTCATACTAGTAGTGTATGTATAAAGATAAATACTCTTAAATAATCTATTAAGGGTTCCTGAGATTAAGAAAATTCTATTAAGTGTACCTCAATTTGCTCAAGATAATCAAGTATATTTTGAATTTTACCCTAAATATTGTTTGGTCAGAGATATTCTTATAAGTGTTTTGTTTTAGTGCAATGAAGTGAAGGGACTATATAAGTTCAATCAAGCCAACTACAGCAACACCACCAAAAGAACTGTAACTTTATTGAAAACAAAATAGAAAAAGAGAGCAATGTGTTTGACTTATAACACAATAAACTAGGTTATCCAAATCAAGTATGGTAAAACAAACTCTTGTAGAAAACAATATTGGTTTTGATGATAAATATTTACCTTTACTTGTTCACTTGTTATCAAATGGGTAAAAGCCACAAATTACCATTTTTTGATTCTACAACATAATATTCTAAATCCCTAGATTCGATTGCTATTGACCTATGAGGTCCAACATCAGTTTTTTCTGACTATGGATATAAATATTATATTTCTTTTATAGGTGCATACAGTAGATTTACATGGATATATTTCCTAAAGTCTAAGTCAGACAAACATGATACTGTGATACACTTTATAACACAGGCTGAAAAGCAAACTAATTCATAGGTTAAAATCGTTCAGTCTGGTGGAGATACTTAATGCAAGTCATTAAGGGATTACTTTCTTAAAAAGGGAATAGTTCATAGAATCACATATCCATATTCTTCAGAACAAAATGGGTTTGTAGAAAGAAAACATGGTCATATAGTAGAATCTAGACTAACATTATTAGCTCAGGACAAAATGCCATTAAAATTATGATCTGATTCCTTCAGTATAGCAGTTATTTGACAAATAAACTACCAACAAAAGTACTTATAGAAATCAGTCCTTACGAGAAGTTATTTAACGTTAAGCCAGATTACAACTTCATAAAATACTTCGGATGCTTGTGTTATCTCTATTTAGGCCATACAACAAACACAAATTTGAATATAGGTCAAAACCATGTACATTTATAGGATATGCACCAAATCAAAAGGGATACAAATGTTTGGATGATGGTGGAAGAGTGTTTGTAAGTAGACATGTCATGTTTAATGAAAAAGTTTTTCCCTACCATACTAAGAATATCAAAACATCAAACAAAATATATAACACAAAAGTATATACTCCTCCATTACTTATTTATTTACATTTTTAAGTGCAGATGAAACTGAGAAGACACATGACAGTACAACATCACTTCATAATGACACTGTACAATTACCTAGTCAACACAATAAGTTGTTATACGATTAGTATACCAAAATAGAGACCAAGCAATTATAAACTTCTTTCACAAGTTTATGAATCAAATTTCTAGTATTTTGAACTATGATCTTAGTATTTTTTTTCCCAACAATAACCATTGTCTTAATGAATGTACGGCAACATATTATGTTAATAACGACAACAACAAGGTGTTATGTTAAACAATAATGATAAATATCGTTTTACTACTAAGTAGAAACAATACACCTTCTAATAGGAAAGATAGCAGCAATATTGTAAATAAATTTACAAGAAATAAAATCTAACAAGGATATTGTAACATACCACTCCTTAGTCTGTGCAAGATATTGTCCCTAACTTCACCACTGTATAGGTGTGAGGTTTTGTTCCTCATAAGGCCTCGGCACGTTCTTAAGGAGGGAACTTACAATATAAGCAACCACTTCACACATGAATTCCATGATGTGGGACTTCAAATCCCACTATGAAGTAAGGGGTTTGTAACAATCTCTCCCCTTAAGAGCCTAACGTTCCCGTTGGCTCACGAACACCTTACCCAGGCATTGTGGTCGACACACGAGCTGCAATTCCGGTTGGGTAATGTCTCTGATACCACTATAACAGTCCGCTCCTTAATTTATGTAAGATATTTTTCCCCAACTTAGCCACCATAGAGGTATGAGGTTTTTTTCCTCAAAGGCCTCGACACTTTCTTAAGGAGGGAGATTACTATATAAGCAACCACTTCACACACGAATTCGATGATGTGGGACTTCAAATCCCACTACTAAGTAAGGGGTGTTACATATATAAAAGGAAATTTCGTCTGAGCTTGTCATGACAATTTCCTTAAGACTTTATTCAAAGTCTCCCAAGATACAACGATGTGATATGCTAAAGATTATGTATGTATGATCTTCTATATGATTTGTAGGACTTTTTAGATTTTTGTGTAAATGAAGAGGAAGAAGAGATCATTTGGACATTTCCGAGTGAGGAAAGTGGTCAAGTTTCCTTCTTTATTTATGGACTAGTTCGCAATGGTTGTTTCCATTGGGAAAGGTCGTATCTCTTCAATTCACATTTGCAACACTTATTTGTGTTGGAAAAAAGGTCTTCTGACAATTACAAAGCTAGGTCGCGTCTAGTAATTCACAATGGTACTGTTGTGAATACCCGTGTATCTTCATTTGCAACGTTTGCAAAAATGATTCGCAATGGTTATTTTCGTTGTGAATATATATGTCGTAACGTTTAATTTGCAACGTCCATTTCCATTGCCAAAACGTCGCGTCGTTTCCGCTTGTAAGCAGTCGCGCCCATTCATATATTTGAAAAAGATATTTTTATTTGAAAGTTCATTCACTTTTGTGTAGAAAAAATATAACACGATCCATTCCTTTTGGACCTGCACCCGATCTTGCTCGGTATAGGCGGACGACGGCGCGCACGCATGTGTGTGTGTTAATCCATGGCCATATAGGTCCCCCCACGTCGCACAAAATTTTCTGACCTTATGGGTCAATATAAGGAATGAAGATCTACTATTTAAGCATGGACACGTGGTGATGATAAAAATAAAGAATGATGCTACAAGGCCCAAAAAGTAGGGGTCAGGAAAGTCAGGATATGGACATAATTCGTGGAGAGTTGTTGGATTCAACGAATAGGGGAAACAACAGCCATCGGATCAGTTTCCTGACATTTTGCCAAATTAATTTTCGAGCCTTGTAGCATTTTTGAAAGATAAATCGAATGCTAATTGATTGAAGATCAACCAAGAGAAGGGCACGAATACTTAGGCAAAACTATTAGGGAATAACCTCGAAATAAAAGATAATATTGTCTTTTACAACCCCAAAACAAACCAGGAGGGATAGTTTGCTGAAATGGATGCCCTAGGATATCAATATTCAAATAAAATGTGGAGCAACTCCATGTTCATATACATGGATGGAAAGCGCCAATACAATGTTTACTTTAATGCCTACATCAAGAGAGAGTGGAAACCAAAAGGAAAATGGAAAGTTTACTCAACATATAATTGATTCTACCTAAAAAAGTTTGAAAACAGTGAGGATTTGGAGAAACTAATAAATGAAGGCTCTTGATTCATAGATAGCAAACTCATCTTTATGAAAAGATAGGATTCTATCTTCCAATTCGAGAGAGACATGCTCGAGTCTTACCTAGTTTGAGTTCGACTCCTGAATCTATATCTTGCGCTTTGGAACGCCAGAGGCATAAGAAAGCTAGCTAATCTGATTGACGAACCGATAGAAATATATGGATAAACAAGTCAAGTTAAAATATTGAAATATGCATGTGTATTCATTGAGGCTACAACGACAATGCTTTCAAGAAAAGCATCAGAGCTTAAGACAGACAAAATCAACATATGTTCAAGAGGAGGAATATGAATCCATTCAACCAGTTTGCACATAGTGTAACTATTTTGGGAAAAGCGATACTCAATGACCTATCCCATAAATAGTTGTTAAACAACAATGGGTTCCAAAAACATCACAAAACTCATCAGCAAGCACAACTGTAGCTACATCATATATTACACCAAACAATAGTCTTATCTACTTCTAAGCATATACAAAAGAAGGTAGCAGACAAAATACCGGCATGCCGAGATGAATAAAGAGAGTTAGAAAGTCATACAAACCCAAAAGTAACCTACCCACTACTAGCATGGCATCATTGGCATGTACCCACCATTAGCTAAGGATGTATCCTTGAGTCTCCCTAAACTTAGAAGAATGATTGAACTATGGGGGAGGTTCAGTTAAAGGCGAAGGAAGATATTAGCTGGATAAGCGGCAGACAGCTGTCCAGACAACATTAGAGAAGGATCTGAACTAACAGAAGGATAGTGATACCTCTACAAACATAGAGGAGCTCCTATAAATTATTATATTCCTTGAATAAAATGAAGAGGAAGTAGATGAAGCAGGAAATCCACCACATGCTTAAACAGATAGTTGAGAAAATGCAGGAAAATGCAACCTATGCTTCGGTTACTAGGAGCATGTCTAATGTTGCTTAGCGTATATCTTATGTTGGAATCGCAGAGGTATTAACAAGGACACTAGAAAGTTAGACCTAGAAACGTGTTAAATCCTACTTTTTTAGCTTTCTTAGAAAATAAATTGGGCGATCACTCTATAGCAGTGTTTGAGATCTCTTTTGGAAATGATTGGGAATGTCTCCGTAACAATTCGTGCCGGTCTAAAGGCAGAAAATGATCATATATCTTACAGTTATCTGGACCATAGTTATCATAGATATGGTGCCAATAATGTTGGTGATCTAAATTTAATTATTAGTTTTTTTCATGCTCACAACTGGGCAACCCTCAAGCGTAATTTGTCGAATAATTTAGCTGATTTGTCCAAACACGTGCAACAATAATGGATGGTGCTAGGAGATTTCAATGTATTGTTATGGACTGATGAAAAAAAGGGTGGAATCATATTAAATCTATCCCAAACTGAAGAATTCAACAAGTGCATCACGACTGCTAGACTCATGAAGCCAACCATGCTGGCTAAAATTCACATGGAAAGAGGAGAAAGGAAAATGTGCAGGTTAGACAAATTTTTAGTTAATGCTCAACTAATTAGTAAATCCCCTAAGAGGTTCTTTTTCACCTCAGTGAGAATATGGAAATGGCGACTAGGTCACAGCGGCCGCCTCCTTCTAGATCTCTCCTTTTCTTTCTCACCTCTTTTCATGCCATTGTTTCCATCTCATTTTCTTTTAGCTTTCCCCATGCATGTATTCTCACTGCAACTTCCCGCTCAAACCCTATTTTCTTAGGTCATCAAATCTACTTTGTAGTCCTCCTATTTTGCCATATTCCTCAGATTATGATGATACACCGATGTTGTTTCTAGAGTGGAATCATTATCCAATTCAAGTTTCAGTTTGATCGACCTATCTATCAATCGATCCACAAATGAGACTGTTTACAGCTTCCGTGGAACGTTTTGGTAGATTTTGGTCTTCTTGTTATCCTACTCGTAATTTGTTTTCTACATATTTCGACCCTTGTGGTTTTCTCCTCTCTGACACACTGGGTATTTTGGTCATTTTATGGTTTGGATATTCCTTCTTTGTATGGGTTTTTGGGGTGGTCGATTTGTGTCGTCATGGTGGTGCGCCTCCTGATCCCATATTTATAGTGATAGCATTGCTACTGGTGATCGCTAGTATGTGCATGATGTGTCCTTGGTTTGCACCTTATCCCGTGGCTTCTTTTATGTGGGAAGGTTTGTCCTACAGCTTGTGACTTCTTGCTATAGTGATTGTTTGGGTCATGACATGATGTTGCTTCTATCAGTGTCAATCAAAATTCAATTCTTGTTTAGGTTATGGAATTATTGAGTAGTCCCCTATTTTTATAAAAAAAAAATCAAGGATGAAACTATCCCTTTTTAGTTAGTTTTTTTTTTCAATTTTCAGTCTACTTCGTAATGACTCTACGTTTTTAGAGAACCATGCAGGGACACTGCATGGTACCAAATGATACCATGTAGTGGCTTTACGTGGTATCATTAGCTACCAGTCTACCACATAGTGCCCTTAGGTGGTTCCCTTAGAAACCACGTAGAGCCACTACGAAGAAGGGTATTATTGGTTTTTTTAATAAAACGGGGGGCTACTCAGCAAAATGATGGGTTTACTCGTTTCTACTGTATTTTGGGGCACTACTCAGCAATAAGCTGGGTTGAAATAGAATTTTCCTTTTTGTTTTAGCTATGTCATTGTTGCTTAGCTGAACTAGTATGGTTAGCAGCATAGCTCTATAATAATTCTCAACAAAAGTATGGTGTATGAAAATCTTGGTTGTGATTTTTGATGCACACCTGTTGGAGAATGAAGTTTTGATGACAACAACCTTATTTCAATTAACATTTATTATAAAATATATACTAACATTTCTGTCTAGAATATATATACATGAATATGTAGGATTTATATGCAGGAATTAATACTGAGGACTGTATAGTTTTAGAGTTTCAAGAGATTCAAGATTCAGAGAAGACTCATGAGTAATCAAGACATCAATAGTTCAAGAGTTCAAGACAAATATAGTAATAGATTCTAGTTTATTTATAATACTCTAAATAGCACTCCAGGTTCAAATTCAAATTTAAATTCTGGTTTTCAAATTTCAAATTCTAGTTTTCAAAATTCAAGTTCAAATTTTAAATTGTTTTCTATTCTACTTATGATTTCAAATATAAGTTTAAATTTGAATTTATATAAGTTTATATAGTTTTGTATTTATATACATTTATAATTATATAGTTTTAAACTTTATAAATTTATAAATTTATAAATCTGTTTATATAATATATATTTATGTTTTCATATGATTTTATACTTTATAATACTCATTTATATAACTATGTTTTAATTCAAGAATTTCCGGAATATTGTATATATTTAAACCTTTGAAAATATGCAAAATTCAAAATTTTAAGGTATATATGTCGACATACATATTAGCTTATGTCAACATACAATTGTCACTTTTTCAATTTTCAAAGGAAGTGTCTTTTCATTATTTGTAACGTTCCTGAAGCGTTACAACCTTTCAAATCTTATAAATAGGAGTTGAATTCGAATTTTTTAACCATACTTCTTCTACATCTTCACCCTTCTTCATCCCTCCATTAATATTTCTTATTTTATTGATTTCTACACTTCGACTTTGCCGATTTCTATTCAAATTACATAAAACTTCTTCTTTTCTCACTCTCTATCGACTACTCTCCAAATTGAAGTGTTATTAAAGAGTTATAAGGCTGTTGTAATCTTTTGGGAAGTGTTTGGGAAAGGGTGTGTTTCTTGTATCCCTGAAATCAAGGAAATGGAGCGGTGTTAACCTTGTAGCCGTGAAATCAAGGAGATTGTACTTGATCAAGGGTGTTTGGAGTGGTGTTAACCTTGTAGTCATGAAATCAAGGGTGGTGGAATTGGTGTTAAACTTGTAGCCGTGAAATCAAGGGTGTTGTACTTAGATATTGATATAGTAATAAAACTCTGCGCAACCCAGCGTAGCGTGGGACTGGACGTAGGAGTAATCCAAACCAGTATAAAATCCGATGTGTGCTTTCCTTTTCTGCATTTTATTTTTGTTTATTTCTGTGTTTGTATTTGATTCTGTGTCTAGGATCATCTTTGTTGTTTGTGATTCATATAGTAGATCATATAAGTTTTAGATTTTTATAAACTCGTTAAAAACATTATTCACCCCCTCTAATGTTAGTCTTGTTGTAAGGTCCGCAGACCACATTCCCTAACAATTGGTATCGGAGCAAGGTTTTTCAAAAAGTTCATAATCTGATTTTTGAAAATATTATATAGCAAATTATGAAATTATTGTTAATACTAGTGTCAATTCATGCATTGCATCAATGTTGAAAGAGTCTGCATATAATTATGTTGAAAATTCAAGTGCTTTATTGAAATATTGTCCAATACAGGAAAAGATGTGCTATATGGCTATTAAAAATTCAAAATTTGAAAAGTTGGGTGAAGTTGCTGTTGAAAAATCAAATTCAGAAATGGTGTGTTACATGGCTGTTGAGAATTCAAATTCTGGTGAACAAATGGTGGAAATCAAAAAGGACAAGTGGATACTGGATAGTGGCTGTTCAAGACATATGACGGGAAATCCAGGTTTGCTGAATAATCTAGCATATGAAGATGGTGGAATGGTCAATTTCGGAGATAACTCTAAAGGATATATAGTTGGCAACGACAATGTCGGTAATTATGAAACTCCTACTATTTCTGATGTTTTGTTAGTTAGGAATCTAAAACACAACCTACTAAGTATAAGTCAACTTTGCGATAAAGGCTATAAAATAAACTTTGAAAAAGATAAATGTTTTATAGAAGATAGGAATTCAAAAATAATATTCGAAGGAGATAGAAAGAAAATATCTACATATTGAGTAAGAAAATCTCCAATGATAATTTATGTCTTATGGCCAATACAAGTGACCTTTGGATCTGGCATAAGAGATTCGGTCATATAAATTTCAAACACATCTCTAGGATTTCTAAATTAGATTCAATTAAAGGATTACCCAGAATGAAATTTAAAGTTAACAATTTATACAATGCTTGTCAATTTGGAAAATTAAAAAGAAGTTCGTTTAAATCAAAAGAGGAAATTACAACCTCAAAACCATTAGAGTTAATTCACATGGATTTATTTGGTCCATCCCAAACCTAACCAATAAATCACAATAGATATGTTAACGTATTAGTCGACAATTTTTCTAGATTTACTTGGACATCGTTTCTTAAAAATAAAAGTGATGCTTTTGATCAATTTAAAACTTTTGCTAAAAGAATTCAAAACTTATTATCCTTAAAAATCAAAAAATACGTAGTGACTACGGTGGAGAATTCGAAAACGAAAATTTTGAAAAAATTTGTAGTAAAAAGGGAATAACCCATAATTTTTCTTTCCCCGGAGTAGTTGAATGTAAAAATAGATCGGCACAAGAGTGTGCGAGAACTATATTATCTGATAGTAATTTACCAAAGAATTTTTGGGCTAAGGCAATTGCAACAGCTTGTTATATTTTAAATAGAATTTGAGTCAGACCCTTAACTCATAAAACACCATATAAACTTCTGTATAAAAAGAAGCCAAAAGTATCATATTTTAAAATATTTGGAAGTAAATGTTTTATTCTTAGTACTAAAGATAATTTAGATAAATTCAATTCGAAATGTGATAAAGGAATATTATTTCGATATTCAGAAAGAAGTAAAGCATATAGAGTTTTAATTCTAGAACCAATACTATAGAAGAAACTTTAAACGTATCCTTTGATGAAAACTATAAAAACATAACACAACACATCGAAGATGAATGAGAAAATGAGATTAAAGAAATAAATAATGAAGATAATCAACCAAATAAAAGAACTAGATTACTAAGAGACATCCTATATAAATTATCTTAGGAGATATTGAATCTGTTGTTAGGATTCGTAATCAATTAAATAACATGAATAATTCAACATTTATTTCAATTATAGAACCTAACAATCCTAAGGAAGCATCATCTGACGATCCATGGATCCTTGCTATGCAAGAGGAATTAAATTAGTTTACTCATAATGATGTATGGGAACTTGTTCCTAGACCAGAGGATAAAACAATAATAGGGACTAAGTGGGTTTATAATAATAAAATGAATGAACACGGTGAGGTCGTAAGAAATAAGGCACGATTAGTAGCACAAGGTTATACTTAAGACGAAGGAACAAATTACAATGAAACTTTTCCCCCATAGTTAGATTAGAAGCAATTAGGATATTACAAGCCTTTGCAAACCATAATAATTTCAAATTATATCAAATGGATGTTAAAAGTGCTTTTCTAAACGTATTTGTTAAGGAAGACGTATATATAGAGCAACCACCTCTTTTTGAAGACGAAAAACTACCAAATCATGTATATAAATTAAAGAAAGCGTTGTATGGATTAAAACAGGCTCCTAGGGCTTGGTATGATAGACTAAGAAATTACTTATTACAATCTAACTTTGAAATAGGAAAACTAGATAATACTCTGTTTATTAGAAGAAATAATAAAGGTATAAAACTAGTACAAATATATGTTGACGATATAATTTTCGGATCAACGAATAATAAAATGAATAAAGAATTTTCAGATATTATGAACCAAGGATTTGAGATGAGTCATATGAGAGAACTAACATTCTTCTTAGGCTTACAAATTCATCAATTAAAGAATGGAATATTTATCAATTAAGAAAAAATACGCAAAAAATTTAATTAGTACATATAATTTAACAACGACTAATGGAAGACCAACACTAACGACAACTACTGTAGCCCTAAGCAAAGATGATACATCAAAAGACGTGATCAAAATTATATAGAGGTATGATAGGATCGTTATTATATATAATCGCTAGTAGACCAGATACAATGCATAGTGTATGTCTCAGTGCAATATATCAATCGCAACTTAAGCAAACACATTTAAAGCCGTAAAATGTATTCTAAGATACGTAAAACATACATCAGACTTTGGATTATTTTATCCTAAGGATGATTCATTCGATTTAATTTCTTATTGTGACGTTGATTATGCAGGATGTAAATTCGATCGTAAGAGTACTAGTGGAACGTGTCACTTCTTAGAACATTCGCTAGTTTCTTGGTTTAGCAAAAAGAGAAATACCGTATCTTTGTCAACAACTAAAACAGAATACGTATCTGCTGCTTTGGCTTGTTCACAAGTAATATATATGCAACAAACTTTAAATGATTTTGGATTAAATATAAATAAAACACCAATATACTGTGATAATACGAGCGCTATAAATATATTAAAAATCCAACTCATCACTAAAGAACTAAACATATTGATATACGACATCATTTTTTAAGAGATAACGTAAGTATAGAGAAAATTTCACTCGAATTTATAGAAACAGATAAACAAATAGCAGATATATTAACAAAACCATTAAACGAAGCAATTTTTGCTAAACTTAGAAGAAAATTAGGTATATGTTCATTAAGCGAACTAGAGTAATCAAACATATTAATATTAATATATATATATAAGAATAACAATAAAAATCAGAAAACAAAATTAAAAACACAAGTATGTCGACATATATATGTCCCTGTGTCAACATATAACTACCAGATTTTAAAAATTAATTCCCACCAAAAGTTAGTTATAATTACCATTTAAACTCTCCACTTCGAATTTTCTTCTTCATTCTCCTATTTCACTTCTGTAAAAACTCAAAACATAAATTAATCACGGCCACCACTAATTATAATAACCAAATTAACCTTGAATTGTCCATTGGACCATCCGAAGGTTCATTTCAACGTTCTACTCTCTCTCGTGTAATCAAGTTGGAAGAGAAAATGGAGTATGCTCTCCAAATGCTCGCTGAGATTCAAGTACTTTAAATACGGATGAATCAAAAGCAAATTAAACAAGGAAAGATGATGCAGAATCTCCTAAGTTTGTAATGGATAAACAATCAAATCCACGATGATGATAATCCAGCGATGGAAGAAGAAGAAGAGGAACCGAAAGAGGCACAACGACAAGGCACGGATGAGGAGGAGGATCAAGTCGTATGCATTGGGGAATTTTCTTTCGATCGAGAAGGAAACATAATTAAACAAAATGGGGAATTTTTCCTCCATTACCCCCAATTGTCCAGTCCACAATTCCCCTATCGAAAAGAACAAATATTATTTAGGTTTCTTTTCGTTTATTCGTTTAATCGGTGTAATACGTGCGTAGTCGTATATATAATTTGCTTTAATGTGTAACGTTTTTATTAAAAAACAGTGTTCAATTTAATGCTTGATTTATTTTTCATAAGCATTTCGTTAGTTTTTCATATGGGCACGAATTTAGGGGGAGTCATACACATAAAGTATTTTGATATATAATCACATTAATAGATATAGGTTTTAAGCGGAGTAATTTACAGAATATGTATATAGATATAGGATTTGGGGGCGTATTTTTAGAATTTCTTTTTGTTAATGACAAACGGGGAGAAATTATAAAATAAGGAGAAGTTATACATAATATATAGGATTCATATTGACGGGGGAGTATTAGAAGGATCCGAATCAACAGGAATGAACAAGTATGAGTATTTTATAAAATAAGGTTGTCATCATCAAAAAGGGGAAGATTGTTGGAGAATGGAGTTTGATGACAACAACCTTATTTCAATTATCATTGATTATAAAATATATATGAACATTTCTATCTTAGAAAGTACATAATGGAAATGTGCCACCACATAATAAGTACTATGTAGAGCAATGTATAGCCTAGAATTCGCTAGAATTATTCCTGTGAGCCTAACCTTTCTACCCTAGATCTGCTGATACTTATCAGTCTTCCCCCGACCCTGAACAATCGCACATATACCGAAACCGATGCCTTAGTCCTGCCTTCGTGAAGAGGGATTACTATAGTTATTGGTAGCACTATTGGCTCCTATAGGTCAAAGAGATTACCTAAGCCGAGGGGAAGGTAAGAAGTGAAATAGGCAGCAACTGATGAACAAGACAAAAGACTACCATCTGTTGGCCTAATATACTGGGTTCAATGTCAGTAAACAAATTATGAGTTCGATGCGTGGAACTAAGAGAGATCCATTTCGACACGAGCAAGGCGACCCCCAATTAATTGGGGTCGCCAAGGAATATATAGGGCCCGGATTAATATACTTTGCCTAGAGTAAGAATAGTTTGGATCGGTCCCGGCTACGCACCCCAGTATCTTAATTAGAGGTCTGTAAATACTGTGGACCCGAGGAACCGGACCTCTGGAAGAGGTCGCATATGGTCGCCTTTTTTTAGCTTCTTCCCGTAGCACAAAGAGAGGTGCTTTGTAATGACCCGGATTTTTAGCGACTTTGGTTATCGACATAAGCTCGACGTCGATAACCAAAACATCGAGAAATCCTGGTAATTAGTGAAAGAAATTAGAGGGTGAGGAAAGATAAGATAGAAAATTAGAATAGAAGAAGAAGAAGAAGAACACAACATCAGAGTAACACGAATCTCATAGTGGAACGAATAAATATATTTCATAACATAACTTTGAAATACAAATCAATACTTGAATATATATATCATTATCAAAGTACAGCACTTACAACACAGCGGAAATAACTATAGTTATAACATCCTGAAGCCTCCTGCTCCAGCTCTTCATGTGTATCTGTAAAATCCCGACTACTTGACTGCCCATACAATTTAGGCACCCAAGAGTTTAGGGAAAACAACAAAGTAAACTCCGGGTCAGTCATGGGACTGGTATGAGTAAAACAGTTAAAAACAGTTCGAACAAGTAAACGATATCTCATAAGACCACGCCGCATAACGGAACGGGTTTTTCCCTTATGAGAATCCAAAATATCTTTATATCAAAAACCTTTTGATATTATAATAATGTCTAACAACCACAGTGTATATATATAATCATCTAGCAGAACGCTTTCATCTCACGTTCTACATATATAGTATACAATCAAAACCGCAAGCACGTATTGGGTAATGGATTTCCAACTATGACAAGGTATGGAATCACCTTTCGCTAGTGTACCTCTAGAGAGGAATACACTGGGTTCAACAAGAACATCTTGCAACCCGGCCACACATGACCGACCACTCATTTCGCTTGAGTGTATCGAATGTATATCACCAACAGTTGGGATCAGCAACCGTTTCCGAATGGGACAGCATCAACAATAGATTTTTAGAAGTAAATGAAACTCTAGATCAGGTGATTATACACCCTACTTCGGTGCGACCGACTTAGCCATGCTGCCTGCCCGATTTTTGTCATTTACCGGATGATGAGGCTAGAAGCTACGCTTTATCATCACACCAGATTCACTTTGAATGCCACATCGTCAAATCCATCCAATCACCGATTGACGCCCTCAACAATACATTATGTGTTAGCTAAAAGAAGTTTCCTTCTCCGCTTCCACTCTTGGTACGATTGGAGAAATCAATATATGTGATCGTCTGGTAATACTCTTTCAGACATCCGTCCATACAAGTCATCCAGGAACAGGATGAACCGAAGGCACTATTCGGTAACAGGATAGCCCTAGCATAACTCCGTCTTCGATTTCCTTTGGCATATATGATTCGCAACGCTTATGCCAATACAGAGTGGTTCTTTGGATAATAATCCAACCGGTCTCTCCATATTAACAACGTTAAAATGGTCAAAACTTCGATAGTCTGTGATTTAACTATCGAAGAAAAACAGATGTGCAAACAACGATATTATTTCCAAATGGAAATTATATCGATCAAACATCATTCAACATTCATCTCTTTAGTTCATTAATTTACTTATCTCATGTTTCCCTACGTTCAATATTCCTTATTTTCTAAATTGGGAAAATATACGTTATTAACAATGGAAAACATTTCCATTTCTTTGTTTCTTTATTAGAAAACATTTCTGGTTTCTTATTTGGAAAACATTTCCAAAGATTCTTCATTGGACTTAGACATATGTTTAAACAAACCATCGCGATGCCAACTCAAACCATTTCCTTTACTGCCGAACCTTAACTGTTCCTTAGTTAAAAACGAAGCCAATCAAGTTGGGGTAGAACTACCTCTCAGACATTAACTGAACAACATTTCTAACTTTGAAATAGGCAAAGTTCACTTTATATTCCTTTTACTAACTTCCTTACTTAACCCTCATTCGAATAAATCTCTATTCGATTTATTCTATTTGATTTACTCTATTCACTTAACCCTTATCGATTAACTCTATTGGACTAACATTATTGGATTAACTCTATTTGACTAACGCTATTGATTAACTCTATTTGACTAACGCTATTGATTTACTCATTTCACTTAACTCCTTTCGAATAGACTATATTCGATAACTCCTTTTACTTTCTTCGAATAAACTATATTCGACTAACTCATTTGCTTCTACTCTAATCGATTTAAACTAACATCGATTAACTCCTTTGCTTTAACTCTAATCGACTAAACTAACATCGATCAACTCCTTTTACTTTAACACTAATCGATTAAACTAACATCGATTAACTCCTTTCACTTTAACTCTAATCGATTAAACTAACATCGATTAACTCCTTTCACTTTAACACTAATCGATTAACTAACATCGATTAACTCTTTTACTCTATTCGAATAAACTATTCATTTATAAAGATTTACTTTTAGTAACAGTTCTTCACTTTACAAATGATTTCCCTTTTATAAAACTCTATTCGTTTTGAAAACATTTTTCCCTTTTATTTACTTTCGAAATATTTCCTTTTATAAAATCTGTTGATTTTATAAAATCCCTTTATTTCAATATACATTGAAATACTTCTTTTTACATCCCAGGGTCTTTTATGATATTTACAATATCGAATAACAATGATTAACATCATTCCAACACACATAATCCATAACAGATTATATAACACATCATATATCACAATATATGAAAACAGTAAAATAAATGTTGAGGAATCCAGTTGGATTCCTCCAACCTGTCTCCCTGCATCCACAGATGTTAAACAATATAGATAACATCACTTTTCAGTTCTATATGATATATTCTGTTAAACAGAATCAATATAGAGAATTTAACTAACTGACTAGCAGTTCAATCAAACAGTCAACATACAGTAAATCAACCAATATCTAACAGTTCTAAAAATACAACATGAAATTATAAACTGTTCAAAGTTAGTGAGATTTACTCACATTGGCGCGTTAACTGTTAAATAACGGTTTGCGTTATTTGATTTCGACGGACAATTTATTTCGCCATAAATTGTAACGAGCTCGGATTCACTCCCAGTCAGCTCCAGCGTGTAGTCCTCGTCCATACGATCCCAACGGATCTAGTCGCGTTCAATTCTGATCACGTATGCTGAAGTTATCACATTTACCAGCTATACGATTTATTTTAAATAAATAAAAACTTAAATTATTTCTTTGTTTTCCATTGGGCCCTTTACCTTTTAGTTATCGGCCCATTAAACCCACGTGACCCAGACCCACTATTCCTTTTCTTCTCCAACAGTTGAGCCCAACAGTTCCTCAAACATCATTCTGCCGAATTCAATCCTCCCACCGCAACCCCCATTACCTCACAAATTAAACAACCAAAATCACCACAAAAATCCTCATTTCGAACTCTAGCTTCTTATGCCAAAACGTCTCGGTGCGCACTCTTTCCCCAACATCCGACTTCGAGCAGCTTTGGGTTCTTGCGACACTACGGCCGACATCCCCAAGCATTCACCTCACCCGCTACAGCAAAACTCCAAACAAAAACCATCCCTACTTTTTTTTTTTACTTCCTGCTCCTCTACGTCAATCACTACCACGTTCGACTCCACACCCTTGAGCTCGGCAGTAATGGTCTCAGGGGAACCGCATCACCCTTTGAACCCGAACACCACCAGTTAAACTCGCACCCTTTCCTGTTGTTTACGTATTCCAGTTTTACATTTGTCAGAGGGGTTTGTTTATGTGATATTTTCTTTTTATTTTTATAAGTGGCGAAGTGTTTTGCTGTGATAATTTTTGTGGCGGCTCATTCTTTGAGTGTGGAAAAAGTGAAAGTAGGTTAGAGAGGATGGTATTTATAGGATTTTCTTTCTTGATTTTCTCTTGATTTCATGAAGGCCACGATACTTTGTTTGAGGCCAAAGAAGATGGGAGGGTGAGAAGAATAAAACGTGCACCATGTTTGATCAGAGAAATGGAAAATTTGGTTAAGGGATGGATACCTTATTTAGGGCATGAACAATAAATCTTATATTCGTTTTTTACGAACTGTTATAGACAGAAATAAAAATGCCGTTATATTCAGCAAAGTGCCACGATCCCACAAATATAATAATATCGGTAGGTGGACTCATATTTTGAAACTTCAAAATGTTGTTTACAGGGTGCGAAATGCTTCAAATAAAAAGTCGCTTATTAAATTAATTAAAAATTACAGAAAAATTCTAAAAATTAAATTATCACTACTTCCCAAAAGAACCTTGTCTAAATTCAAACCCGATCTCTAGTTATATCGAAAAATCCGTTACGGTCGATAAACGATTCCATAGCGACTATTTTAATATTTGATTTGGACATAAATCAAAATCTACACGACGAAATCCCGATTTTTCTCTTCCATTAGAAAGATATACTCCACCAGCTCCACACGTTTCTTGTTTCACAGAAATCCGATTTAAAACGAACCGTGTATATTCAGTTGAAGTTCGAATCGCCAATTTACGAACTGCAGCGCCATTTCAAGCTCGTTTATAATTATATTATAATTATACGTTCAAACTGACGTCGATTGAATATATTCGTTATTCAAATTAAATTCCAAGCCGAATTATATATCATAGATGGTCTGGTTCACACCATATCGTCATTTCAGTCAATTCTGATTATTTCAGAATTAAATATATTATTTAATTTATTATTTTAATTAAATATTCATCATTATTTTATTCCACGGCCATTAAATTCACTAACCTACCATTTATACAATTAAATAAATTAATCATAATACCCCTGCCAATGCGGGTCATTACAATCCTCCCCACTTAAAATAATTTCGTCCTCGAAATTGCTAAAAGGTAGAGAACGACCCTATCGACTGGTTAGAACATATTTGTTCACTTCTTAACTTCAGTTTCAACTGAACCAATTTAATTTCAATTAAATTATTAATTAATTCTTATCAACGAAAATTTTCAAAAATCCTGAAAATTTTCTAACGCCTTACTTTTCAAAAACATTCGCCAGCACCTCCTTTGTACTGGTCAATTGATCAAACTCCAACTTGCCTCTCTGGGCCATCTCCAACCCAAAAGAAAATCAAACAGCCAAGCGGCTTGCCTATTCGGCTCATAAATCTTATATCCAATAGAAATATAAACTTGTACCTTTTTGTCGGCAAATCATTATATCCTTTCCACCTGTTATTAAATTCAGTGGATACAAGGGTTATCCCAATCAAATCCCCATCTTCTTTTATCCACGACACAACCATTCGCTTATATCCTAAGTCGAATTTTATTTCAAATTCGAGTTCCATTCTCGATTTCAAACTTTTAACTTCCCAATCCAATTTTCATTTCAGATTCTTATCTCGACAATCCAATTTTATCCAAGAATAAATTTTTCCTGATATCATTCTATTTCCATTCAGTTTCACTTAACTGTTTCAATTCAATTTCAGCTTACTTCCGCAAACTTCTATTTAAATTTGTTCTTAATTCAAACAGTTTCTTCTTGGGAATTTTAAACAGTTTACTTTTTCAAAAATCAAATTTTCCCCTTTTTTTTTTTTTTTGAAATTCAACTGAGTCCATAATCAACATTCCATTAGTTAAATCACTTCTCTATTTCTTTATCAATATTTGTTAACCAAATATTTTCAATAACCTTATTGGCCTTTTACGTTATTTGGAAAACATTTCCGAATATCGCCTTCCTTTATTTTCTAAACTTTAGAAAATATATGCTATTTATATTTGGAAAATACTCCAACTACTTACTCTTTTCCAATCCTGTTTATTTCTATACTTAGGAAATATTCTTTATTATATTTCCAAGCTTACACTTTTTTTTTTTGGTTAAAACGGATGTTGTGTAAAACATCGTTACGACAACCCAAATACTATATTCAACTAACTCTTATTCAACATTTATCTTCGAGCCTGAAATCTTACTATTTGTTTGTTAATAATGAAATCAATCAAGTTGGGGTATAACTACCTCTCAGACCTTGACTGAATAACATTTATAACGTCAAAACAGATATGACTACTTACTCGAATAATCAATACCATACAACTACTTCTTCACTTTTAAACACGTCTACACTTTCTCTTTCTGTTCTTACTAGATTTTATTCTTAGTCTTCCTTTTTGATTTTACTATTCTATTTCTAAGTTCGTTTCCTTATCGACTTCTATATATATATCGATACGTTGATTTCTAACAATCAAATTATCTTAAAAATATTCTAACTCCTTAAATTCCTGGGAAAAATTCGCCATAACCTCCTTTGTACTGGGAGCATCGGGATATTTCAAATAGCCTCCCATGGCCCTCACCAATCCAAAAGAAAAAAGAAAAAGCCAAGCGGCTTGCCGATACGGCGCATAAAATCTCATATATGAATTAAATACATACCTTTTGTCGAGCACTCTGTTTATAAACCTCTATACCTTATCCATACCTACCTCATGTATATTTATACATTTCTAATTCATTTCAACTTAATCCAATCATTTTAACTTAGTTTGTTAAGTGATTTTCAAATTACTGGTTAGCCCATTTCACCTTTTTATTTGAATATACATGTTCAAATATAGGTTTAACTTGCTTATCAACTAATTGAATTCCATTTCAATTTTATTTGAATTTCCTATATTCAAATTCCATTTCAATTCTCTTATTCAAATTCTATATTTGAATTTCATTTCAAATCTCTTATTCAAATTCCATACTTGAATTTTGTTATTCAAATCTATTTTCAAAAATCCATTTGAAATTTCTAAATTCAAATCTATTTGAATTCTCTTTATTTCATTTCAATTTCCTTTGAATCTTCTATATTCAAATTTCAATTTCAATTCTATTTGAATCTTCTTTATTCAAATTTCATTTCACTTCCATTGAATTTCACATATTCAAACCCCCTTTGAATTTCTATATTCAATTTCTATGTTTGAACTTCCTTTCTTCAAATTCCTTTTCAAACTTTCTTTATTCATTCTTTACATAAGTCTCAATTTCAATTCCTTTTGAAATCGATATTACTACCTTTGGAAAATAGGTTCCCCTTTCAACTTCACACTTGTATTTTTATTTCTGAATTATCCAATGAAAATTCTTTTCACTTCATTTATAAACTTCGTTTATAAAGGAACTTCTCGTTTTATTTCCTTTAAAACGAGTTAATATTTCAAATCTATTTAAAAATTCCAATATCTCTATTATTCAAATCCCTTATTGAAATTCAACACAACTTGTCTTTCCCAAAACAAATTCAAAACAGTATCTCTGGTAGTAATTCGTCACTTATAACTCGAAAATGAATACTGATGATGCAGCTGTCATCATCAGAATCTATTTTCCAGCGATCGAAGTGAGTTCAATACTATAAAACCATTTCTAAACATTTCTACTTTGAAATCCTTTTCAAAATATAATTCACACTGCTTGTAAAACAATTTAAAATCTCCCAGGATCTTAAATTTTCCTTTTTTTAATCCCAATCCATTTACAAACAGTTATCCAATTCTCCAGAGTCTTAGTTCAATTTCTGGTTTTAATTTCAGATTTAACTCATCTGATTTCACGTATTTCACTTATATGAATTGTGATTGGTTATTCACATAACCATTTAATTTATAATCTTACTCGATTATAATAACAACCAATATATCCAATATATATCATAATTTTAACATCAGATCGTCACTTAGAAAACCGTTCAACTTACCCTCTCTAGTTAGTTTCTGAATTTGCTTAACTCTATTTCTTAAATTCTTATCATGAAAACATTTCATTTTCTATGTTTAGAAAACATATCTGACTATATTTGGAAAACGTTTCCAAAACTCCTTTACGGATTTCCAATGAACGTTGTATAAAACATCGTTACGCTTAATCCATTAATTGCTTATTACTTAACTATATTTCAAATCAACCTTTTCTATCGAACCACAACTATTCCTTTGTCAATTCTGAAGTCAATCAAGTTGGGGTATAATTACCTCTCAGACCTTAATTTAACAACGTCCTTTACTGTGAAATAGATGAAGCTCGTCACTCACTTTTTCCAATCATCTGTTTACGCAAATTCTCGGATTCAGGTTACGAATCTACTTCTTATATGAAAACGTTTGATTATAACTATAACGTTATAATTCCTACTTCTGCAATATCTAACCTAAATTATAACTTTATCTCCTAACTCGAATAATTTAACAGACACCTAATTTCTAAATCAATAACTAAATCTTGATTTAAACCTTGGAAAGTAAATAGTACTTTCCCGAATTCGCTATAATCGAATTCGACGTATAACTCTCTTTCGAGTAATCTCTATTTGATTAACTCTTCTTCGAATAACCTATATTCGATTATCTCTCTTCGAATAACTCATATTCGAAATCTCTCTCTTTCGAATAAACAATATTCGGTCTCTTTCTTTCGAATATGCTATATTCGAAAATCTCCTTTCGATTTACAAATCGATAACTCCTTTCGATCAAACTAAAATCGATAACTCCTTTAACTCTATTCGAATAACTAATATTCGACTAACTCCTTTGGATCGACTCATTTGATTAACTCCTTCGAATAACTAATTCGAATAACTTACCTTCGAATAACCAATATTCGATCTACTCTAACTCGATTAACTTAATTCTAATCGATTTACTCCATTTCGATTCAACTTAATTCAAATCGATTAACTTAACTCAAATTGATTAACTCCTTTCGAATAACTAAATTCGATTTAACTCTAATTGAATAACTAATATTCAATTAACTCTTACGTGTTTAACTCTATTTGAATAAGTAATTTGAATCACTCTAATGTGTTTAACTCTATTCAAATATCAAATTCGAATAACTCATTTCGAATAACTAAATTCGATTAACTCTTTTAACTTTACTCGAATAACTATATTCGATTAACACCTTCTTTCGAATAACTATATTCGATTAACTCTTCGACTAACTCCTTTGGATTAACTAACTTCGAATAACTCCTTTGGATTAACTCTTCGACTAACTCCTTCGGATTAACTAACTTCGAATAACTCCTTTGGATTAACTAACTTCGAATAACTCCTTTGGATTAACTAACTTCGAATAACCAATATTCGATAACTACTCTTCGAATAAATAATATTCGGTAACTCTTCTCAAATGAATAACATTTGATTTCCCCACTCGAATAAACTATATTCGATTAACTCTTTTAACTTTACTCGAATAACTATATTCGATTAACACTTTCTTTCGAATAACTATATTCGATTAACTGAACTAATCCACTTAGTTTAACTTAGTTAATTCACTTTGGTTAACTTAACCAATTACTTTGATTAACTCGACTAACTTGCTTTGGTTAACCTAACAAATTACTTTGTTTAACTCTATTCGAATAACTATATTCGATTTACTCATTTGCTTTCTTATTCGAATAACTATATTCGATTTACTCATTTGCTTTCTATTCGAATAACTATATTCGATTAACTCATTTTACTTTAACACTAATCGATTAACTAACATCGATTAACTTCTTTTGATAAACTACGTTTTCCGTTACAACTATTTCCTTTTTATAACGTTTACTTACCGTTACAAATATATCCTATTTATAACTTCTATTTACCGTTACAAATATTTCCTATTTATAACGTTTACTTACCGTTACAAATATACCCTATTTATAACTTCTATTTACCGTTACAAATATTTCCTATTTATAACTTCTTATTTATCTTCTGAATCCATATTCCTTTATTCTATTTATTTTCTAAATAAATATCCCTTTTATAAAACTCTATTTGTTTTATAAATACTTCCTTTTATAAAACCGTGTTCGTTTTATAAATAATTTCTTTTTATAAAATCCTGTGATTTTATAAAATTCCTTTATTCTATTTATTCAAATGGTTTACAATATTTCTCTTCTTATATATTTGACAAATATATTTCTTTATATTTGATTTACAAATATATATATATATCCTTTATATTTGTCTTCACAAATATATTTATCCTTTATATTTGATTAACACATAATTTCCTTTATACTTGATTAACAAATATTTTTCCTTTATACTTGATTAACCAATATTTTCCTTTATACTCAAAACCCCCTTTTCTTTAAAATATAAAATCCATCGATTTTATATAAATAAATTATTTTCAAATTATAGTTTGAAAATCTCTTTTCTATATCCTGGTATTTCTTATGGTATTTAACACACCATAAATAACGATGAATATCGTCCCACCACACATGATCACATAGATTATATACATCACATTATATATCACAATATAAAAATCACAGTAAAATAACTGTTGAGGAATCCTGTTGGATTCCTCCAACCTGTTTCCCTGCACCACAGATGTTAGACAATACAACAACATCGATTTCACTTCACTGTGAAATATTCTGATAGCAGAATCACATATGACTATTTAACGGTTTATATATATATGTAAATATATATATAAAATCCCTACTAACTGACTAGCAGTTCAATCAAACAGTCAACACACAGTCAAACAGTCAAACAGATAATATTTTAACAGTTCTAAGAATATAACGTGAAAATAAAACTGTTTAGAGTTTGTGAGATTTACTCACATTTGCAGTTCATCGTTAAAGAACGATAAACTGTTATTTGATTTGAATCAAACAATTTATTTCGCCATAAATTCATACGAGTCCCAATCCACTCCCACTCAGCTTCATTGTGAAGCTCTCCTCCATACGGTCCCAACGCAACTTACGGTTCGTCAATCTGATCACGTATGCTCAAGTTATAGCTTAAACAAGTTAAGGTACATTTTTTTTAAAATAAAATAAACCATGGATTTTCATTTGGGCCTTGCCCCTTTTATATTACCTCGGCCCATTTCCCTTCTATTTGAACCCGACCTGCCCTCTTGTCTTCTTCCCCAAAATAACAGTCGATGTCCAGGAAAATACCCTCCACCATCTCCAAACTTTCCACCGCAACCACCTCCTTCCACAAACCGATAAACACCAGACCGAAACCACCCTTGTCTACCTCTTCGAACGCTCATCCCAACTGCTCCAGTTTCAGGGAGCTCGAACACCTCCTACAAATTTCGTCGGAACCGTTGCTCACCTACTGACAGTACAGGTATCGAACGACTCCATCACCAAACGCTTCCAAAATTCCACAATCCACTCTAAATCCACCCAACAACTCAAATATACACTTCATTCGAACCAACGCTTCCTCAATAACCCAAGAATTGGAACCCTAACTCCCGACTCCAAAACCAGCAGCGAACAACCCACGTTCGAACTCAATGGAAATCATACGAGAATGGAGAGCAGCTTCGGTTGAATCTGAATACATGTATATTAGGATTTTAGGATTTTGATTTCTATTTTCTTTGATTTTTCTTCTTCCAACCTTTTCTGTGTTTGGGTGTTGCGGTATATATATATGCTTGTGTTTGGGGTTGTTGCCATTTGTGGCTGAAAACATATGTATGTGGCCTAGTTATGATCAGGGAAAAGGATTGGATATTTTTATTTATTTTTTTCTTTTATTATTTGATTCGTTTTATCCTTCTAAAAATCCATGTGGTCGCACACGATACCCAAAAATTACCAAACTGGACGTGTGGCTAGAGTTCGACAATACAGTCCCAACGAAACTAGTTTCATCGAATTCCGACTCCGTATGATCAAACAGCGTATTTTTAACTGTCGAAATACTGTCTATTTTCCACTCTAAAAATCCGTACGGCCACATACTGACTTCAAAAATCACGAAACTTGGAATCTAACAACTATTTGACATTGTGGATCCAATAAAACTGGTTTCGTCGAATTCCGACTTCGTTTGCAAAAGTGGCTATTTTTAACGCTTTGAATGACCCATTTAAATATATAAATATATTTAAATATATTAAATTAAATATAAATAAATTTATATTATCGTATATATTCACAGTGGAATATCATACCGCTCCAGGATAATTATATATTTCATATTCTAAGTCCAGGTTGAATCGATATTCAATTTACATTGAAAATCCCTTTTATAACGTATATAAAGCGTTACGAATTATATACGAATTCCATAGCGACTATTCTGAAATTTGATTTGGACGTAACTCAAAATCTACACGACGAAATCCCGATATTTCTCTTCCACTAGAAAGATATACTCCACCAGCTCCACACGTTTCTTGTTTCACAGAAATCCGGCTTAAAACGAATCCTGTACATTCAGTTGAAGTTCAACTCGCCAAATAACGAACTGCCGCGTCGTTACGGGCTTGATTATAATTATTATTATAATTTATACGTTCAACTATCGTTTATTTAATATATTCGTTATTTAAATAATTAAATAACTTAATTATTATACCTTACAAAACTTGCCATTACAGACTTCCCCCCTTAAAATAATTTCGTCCTCGAAATTGCTAAGCTAGGAAAATGCTACCAACTTTACTAACTAGATTCAAATATCTTTTAATTTACTTCTCAACTCCAGTTTCAACTGAACCATTAAATTTTTAATTAAATTATTAATTCATTCTGGCTAACTGAATTTTCATAAATCATGAGAATGTTCTAACGCCTGGACTTTTCGAAAATTTTCGCCATAACCTCCTTTGTACGGCTCAATACGTCAAACCACAACTCGCCTTTCTAGGCCTCCTCCAATCCAAAAGAAAATCAAACAGCCAAGCGGCTTGCCCATTTCGGCTCATAAAATCCAAACTCATATATAATATAAACTTGTACCTTTTTGTCGGTCGTATCATTATATCCTTTTGATCTGTTATCACTTCTGCATATATCATGGTCATTCCACTCAGTTTATATCCTCAAATCCAAATCGAATTTCATTCGAACTCTAATATCAAATTCCAAATTATTGACTTATCAATTTGGTTCCATTCTAGATTATAATCAAATCCATTTCAGTTTTACTTAACTCCACGAGTTACATTTAAATTATAGAATTTAAATTCCTGGGTTTTTAAATCAATTCGAAATCATATTGCCAATTCGAAGCCTTTGAATTTTCTAAACAACTTGTTTCCTCAAAACAATCCAAAATAAAATCTTTGGTAGTAATCCACCACTTAGAACTCGAAAATCACACCGATGATACTGCGCAGTCATCATCGGAATTATTTTCCAGCGACCCAAGTGATTTCAATACTATATTATTTTCAAAACCATTACTAAATACTTCCATTTTGAAAACATTTCAAAATCTCCCAGGAACTTAAAATTTCCTTATTTTAATTCCAATTCTGATTTAAATTCATATTTAATTCATCTCATTTCATATACTTTACTTATATGAATTCTGATTAGTTATATATAACCATTTCATATGTTGTAATCTTACTCGATTATAATAACAACCAACACTACCAATTTATTATATCAAAATATATTCGGGTAAAATTATTTCTTTTACCTTCCTTTCAAAACATACCGTATCGGTCCATCGTATTCGAGTGTTTAGTAACCCCTATCGATACAGTGGATCAAACTGATCGACCAGAATTCACAAACTACTCAACCAATGAGAATCCACAATATAAAATCACTTTATATTAAATAACAAATACGCACTCCCAGGTTATCTAGGGCATTACTAACCCTATCCTTACCTGGATTTTGAGACGACTTTGGTTATCGACATAAGCTCGATGTCGATAACCAAAACATCGAAAAATCCCGGTAATTAATGAAAGAAATTAGAGGGTGAGAATAGATAAGATAGAAACTTAGAATAGAAGAAGAAGAAGACACAACATCAGAGTAACACGAACCTCACAACGGAACGAATAACATATAATAGATAACATAACTTTGAAATATAACAGTTATGTATACAATAGCACTTATCAGAGTACAGCACTAACAACACAGCGGAACAAAACTCTATGTAACTAACGCTGAAGCCTCCTGCTCCAAGCTCTCCAAGTATATCTGTAAATTCCTGACTACTTGACTGCCCGTACAAATTTAGGCACCCAAGAGTTTAGGGAAAACAACAAAGTAAACTCCGGGTCAGTCATGGGACCGGTATGAGTAAAACAATTTAAACAGGTATATGAACAAGTAACGATATCTCACAAGACCACGCCGCAGGACGGAACGGGTTTTTCCCTTATGAGAATCCAAAATATCTTTATATCAAAAACCTTTTGATATTATAATAATGTCTATGTATAAATAGATATCAACTAGCAGAAACGCTTTCATCTCACGTTCTACATATATAGTATACAATCAAAATCGCAAGCACGTATTGGATAATGGATTTCCAACTATGACAAGGTATGGAACCACCTTCCGATCAGTGTACTCTAGGAACGATACACTGGAGTTCAACAAGAACATCTTGTAACTCAGCCACACATGACCGACCACTCATTTTGCTTGAGTGTATCGAATGTATATCACCAACGGTTGGGATCAGCAACTGTTTCCCGTATATATATGAGACAGCATTGATAGATTTAAGAAGCAAATGAATATTCTCTAGATAGGTGATTATACACCCTACTTCGGTGCGACCGACTTAGCCATGCTGCCTGCCCGATTTCTGTCATTTACCGGATGATGAGGCTAGAAGCTACGCTTTATCATCACATCAGATTCACTTTGAATGCCACATCATCAAATCCATCCAATCACCGATTGACGTCCTCAACAATACATTATGTGTTAGCTAAAAGAAGTTTCCTTCTTCGCTTCCACTCTTGGTACGGTTGGAGAAATCAATATACGTGATCGTTTGGAAATATTCTGTCAGACATCCGTCCATACAAGTCACCCAGGAACAGGATGAGCCGAAGGCACTATTCAGTACATCCATCTTAGGCACTGTTATCTAAGACTTATACAATAGCCCTTGCACTTTACTCCGTCTTCAATTATCTTTGGCATATATGATTCACAACGCTTATGCCAATACAGAGTGGTTCTTTGGATAATAATCCAACCGGTCTCTCCATATTAACAACGTTAAAATGGTCGAAACTTCGATGGTCTGTGATTTAACCATCAAAGAAAAACAGGTGTGCAAACAACGATATTATTTCCAGATGGAAATTCTATCAATCAATCATCAATCATATATATATATCTATATATATATATATATTCATATTTCCTTATTTTCTATGTTTAGAAAATATACGTTAACACTGGAAAACATTTCCCTTTCAAATTCATATTTCAATTTCCATATTTGATTATGTTTCTGATTCGATTTGGAAAACATTACCAAATCTTCTTTACTTGGATTTAAACAGGTGTTTAAATCAACATCGCGACGACCACTCACCACTATACTTATTTACTAAATTCACTTAACCATTTCACTCTCGAACCTTAACCATTTCTAAATTAAACGAAGTCACTTAAGTTGGGGTATATCTACCTCTCAGACCTTAACTGAACAACATTTCGAAATCTCGAAATAGGGTAAGTTCACCTTTTAACTCTTCAACACTTCCTTACGTAACTCTCGCTCGAATAAATCTCTATTCGATAACTCCTCCCTTTGAATATCTATATTTGATAATCTCTCTTACGAATAACTAGATTCGATTAACCCTTCTTCGAATAAACTAAATTCGATTAACTATGTTTATTTAACCCTAATCGATTAACTCTTTTTACTTAATTCCTTACTTAACTCCTTTCGAATAACTAATTCGATAACTCCATTGTTTTTAACTCGATCGATTAACTCTAACTGGTTTACTCTAACTGATTAATTCTAACTGATTAATTCTATTCAACCAACTCGACTCGACTAACCCCTTTCGAATAACATATTCGAATTACTAACTTTCGAATACCATATTCTATTAACTCCCTTCGAATAACTATATTCGATTTATTTTAGCTCGATAAATCTTATCTCGAAAATCTTAACTCGATGACTCAATTTGGTTAACTTAACCTGGTAACTCAAATTGATTAACTTAACCTGATAACTCAATTTGATAATCTTACTTGATAACTCAAATTGTTTAACTTAACCTGATAACTCAATTTGATAATCCTACTTGATAACTCAAATTGTTTAACCTAACTTGCTAACTCCATTTGACTAATTCGACTCGGCTAACCTACTTGATTAACTCGACTCGTTCACTTTGTTTTAACTTGACTAATTCACTTTGTTTTAACTCGACCAATTCACTTTGGTTTAACTCGACCAATTCACTTCGTTTTAACTCGACTAATTCAATTTGATTAACTCCTTATTTATTTTCCAATAAATATTTCCTTTATAAAATCTTTTGATTTTATAAATAAATTCCCTTTTATATAATTCTATTTATTCCCTGAATGAATAACCCCTTTATAGTCCTATTTATTTATTTCTAAATGAATATCTCCTTTATATAATTCTATTTATATATTCCTAAATAAATATTTCTTTTAATCCTATTTATTAAATCTCTAAATAAATATCTCCTTTATATTTTATTTATTTAATCTCTAAATAAATATCCTTTAAATTCTATTTATTTAACCCCTAAATAAATACCCTTTTGGTTTAATCCTATTTATTTATCAAATAAATATTCAATTATAACATTTTATTTATTTATCAAATAAATATCTCCATTTAATTCTATTTATTTTGTAAATAAATATCTCCTTTATATTTTATTTCGAATATAATTCCTTTATATTTCATTTCGAATATAACTCCTTCATATTTCATTTCGAATATAATTCCTTTATATTTCATTTCGAATATAATTCCTTTATATTTCATTTCGAATATAATTCCTTTATATTTCATTTCGAATATAATTCCTTTATATTTCATTTCGAATATAATTCCTTTATATTTCCGGAAAAATTCGTCATAACCTCCTTTGTACCGGGAGCATCGGGAAAAATCCCCAAACCCACCACACAGCCCTTTCCATTCAAAAAGAAAATGTTTTGAATTTATTTCCTTTCTGAATATCTCATATTTATAAATATTCCAATTTATAAATATTCCTTATTTATAAATATTCGAATTTATAAATATTTCATTTTCAAATATCACTTTGGAAATATTCCCTTATCAACATTTCGGTATGTTACGGTGTTTCAACATACCAAATTACGATGTCCAATATCATCCATACACACACAATCGATCAACAGGTTATAATTCACATCATATATCAAAATATATGAAAAACAATAAAATAACTGTTGAGGAATCCAGTCGGATTCCTCCAACCTGTTTCCCTACATCAACAGATGTTACACAACATGATTGTCATCATTTTCAGTTCAATATGAATTATTCTGATAATCAGAATCAATATATAACTATATAACTGTTTATATATTATATATATATATTATATATATATATAATATTTCATTAACTGACTAGCAGTTCAATCAAACAGTCAACACACAATTTCTAACAGTTCTAAATATACAACATGAAATTATAAACTGTTCAGAGTTGGTGAGATTTACTCACAGTTGCGCGTTAGCCGTTAAATAACGGTTTGCGTTATTTGATTCAATCAGACAATTTATTTTGCCATAAATTGTAACGAGCTCGGATTCACTCCCGGTCAGTCTCAGTGTGTTGCTCCCGTCCATACGATCCCAACGCAACTTACGGTTCGTCAATCTGACTCCGTATGACGAAGATATTAGCATTACAAGTTAATACGTTATATAATTAAGCAAACACTTGAATTATAATAACCAAAATTCTATTGGGCCTCACCTCAAACTCTTGGCCCACCTCCCCTAATTAAAACCCGTCTGGTTTCTCTTCTTCCCCAATTGAAAATCGGCCGTGACCTGCTACATGAAACTCCACCATTTCAACCACTTCGTCGATCCCATTCTCCATCAATACTTCACGAACCCCCCTTCTGACTTCACCATCATTTTTCTCATCTCCTCCTCTCTCTAGCCATGTGAATTTCTCCCAACTCGCAGGCCCTTTCAGCGCCGCGACATTGGCTGCTCCAGCGAGACCATCGACGTATAACGGCGTCGATTTCCACAAAATGAAGCATGCCGAAGCTAATCGACCCTCTGAACCTGAATCCACCCTTAAATTTCCCAAACGATGCACCAAAATCCCACAATACCTAACCCTAAGCTCGCTGAGCAAAACGCAGGCCCTCAAAACTGACGTCGAACATCAAAAGAAGGGTACGAGACTGAAGCTCACACCAATTCGAACTCAGACATATATATTGTACAATTTATATGATTTTATTTCAGTTCCTTTTGATTTTACTTCTCTCGATTTTTGTTGCTGTGATGTTAGAAAATGTGGCGGCTAAGAATGTGGTTGACTACAGAAGTGAGAAATTAGGTTTAGGAAGTTGTTGAGATGTTTATATAGGAATTTTATATTATTTTTATATTGAATATAATATTAAATATAAGCAAATGCTATTTCTATCCGTCCTCTAAAATTCCTGTGATCACACGAAATACCCAAAAATCACGAAACTGGACATGCAGCTACAGTTCGACATTACGGTCCCAACGAAACTGGTTTCGTCGAATTCCGACTTCGTATGCTCACACAGCGTATTTTTAACTGTCAAAATACTGACTGTTTTACACTCTGAAAATCCGTACGACCACACAGTGACTCTAAAAATCACGAAACTTGACCTCTAACAACTATTTGATATTGCGGATCCAACAAAACTTGTTTCGTCGAATTCCGACTTCGTATGCTCACACAGCGTATTTTTAAAGCTCTGGATGACCCATTTAAATATATAAATATATTTAAATATTATTAAATTAAATATTAATAAATTAATATTATCGTATATATCCATATACGATGTCATCCGGCTCCATAATATCACCTCAGATTTTATGACTTGATTTCCAGACTCCAGATTATCCTGATATTCAGTTCGTATTGAAAAATCGATTTATAACCTATATAAAGCGTCGCAAATTATAAAGGAATTTTACAGCGACTTTTTCTGAAATTTGATTTGGACATATCTCAAAATCTACACGACGAAATCCCGATTTTCCTCTTCCACTAGAAAGATATACTCCACCAGCTCCACACGTTTCTTGTTTCACAGAAATCCGGCTTAAAACGAATCCTGTACATTCAGTTGAAGTTCAAATCGCCAAATCGCGAACTGCAGCGCCATTTCAAGCTCGATTTTAATTATAATATAATTATACGTTCAAACTGTCGTCGATTGAATATATTCGTTATTCAAATTCATTTCTAAACTGAATAAAATCTTCGGGATGACCCAGTTCACAGAATATTGTGATTTCCAATATTTTCGATTATTTCTGAATTAAATATATTATTTAATTATTTAATTTAATTAAATATTCCTTATTATTTAATTATCAACCATTTAATTCCTTAAATCACCATTTATATAATTAAATAAATTAATTATATACCCCGGGAAATGCGGGTCATTACATTCTTCCCCACTTAAAATAATTTCGTCCTCGAAATTAACGACCCGGATTTTCAGCGGCTTTGGTTATCGACATAAGCACGATGCCGATAACCAAAATCGTCCGAAAAATCCTGGTAATTAGTGAAAGAAATTAGAGAATGAGAAAAGATAAGATAGAAACTTAGAATAGAAGAAGAAGAAGAACACAACATCAGAGTAACACGAATCTCACAGCGGAACGAATAACATATAACAGATAACATATCTTGGAAATAAAAGATTTATATGTATATAATAACATTATCAGAGTACATCACTTACAACACAGCGGAAATAACTATAGCTATATGATCCTGAAGCCTCCTGCTCCAGCTCTTCCAGTATATCTGTAAATCCCGACTACTTGACTGCCCATACAAATTTAGGCACCCAAGAGTTTAGGGAAAACAACAAAATAAACTCCGGGTCAGTCATGGGACTGGTATGAGTAAAACAGTTTAAAAACAGTTGAACAAGTAAATGATATCTCATAAGACCACGCCGCATAACGGAACGGGTTTTTCCCTTATGAGAATCCAAAATATCTTTATATCAAAAACCTTTTGATATTATAATAATGTCTATCAACCACAGTATATATATAATCATCTAGCAGAAACGCTTTCATCTCACGTTCTACATATATAGTATACAATCAAAACCGCAAGCACGTATTGGGTAATGGATTTCCAACTATGACAAGGTATGGAACCACCTTTTGCTCGTGTACCTCTAGAGAGGAATACACTGGGTTCAACAAGAACATCTTGCAACCCGGCCACACATGACCGACCACTCATTTCGCTTGAGCGTATCGAATGTATATCACCAACGGCTGGGATCAGCAACCGTTTCCCGAATGGGACAGCATCAACAATAGATTTTTAGAAGTAAATGAAACTCTAGATCAGGTGATTATACACCCTACTTCGGTGCGACCGACTTAGCCATGCTGCCTGCCCGATTTCTGTCATTTACCAGATGATGAGGCTAGAAGCTACGCTTTATCATCACATCAGATTCACTTTGAATGACACATCATCAAATCCATCCAATCACCGATTGATGTCCTCAACCATACATTATGTGTTAGCTAAGAGAAGTTTCCTTCTCCGCTTCCACTCTTGGTACAGTTGGAGAAATCAATATACGTGATCGTGTGGACATATTCTGTCAGACATCCGTCCATACAAGTCATCCAGGAACAGGATGAACCGAAGGCACTATTCTATAAACAGGATAGCCCTTGCATAACTCCGTCTTCAATTTCCTTTGGCATATATGATTCGCAACGGTTATGCCAATACAGAGTGGTTCTTCGGATAATAATCCAACCGGTCTCTCCATATTAACAACGTTAAAATGGTCAAAACTTCGATAGTCTGTGATTTAACTATCGAATAAAAATAGGTGTGCAAACAATGATATTATTTCCAAATGGAAATTATATCGATCAAACATCATTCAACATTCATCTCTTTAGTTCATTAATTTACTTATCCCATATTTCCCTACGTTCAATATTCCTTATTTTCTAAATTGGGAAAAATATACGTTATTAACAATGGAAAACATTCCCATTTCTCGTTTTCTTTATTAGAAAACATTTCTGGTTTCTTATTTGGAAAACATTTCCAAAGCTTCTTCATTGGACTTAGCCAGATGTTTAAACAAACCATCGCGATGCCAACTCAAACCATTTCCTTTACTGCCGAACCTTAACTATTCCTTAGTTAAAAATGAAGTCAATCAAGTTGGGGTAGAACTACCTCTCAGAACTTAACTGAACAACATTTCTAACTTTGAAATAGGCAAAGTTCACTTTATATTCCTTTAACTAACTTCCTTACTTAACTCTCGTTTGAATAAATCTCTATTCGATTTATTCTATTTGATTTACTCTATTTGATTTACTCTATTTGATTACTAACATCGATTTACTCCTTTTACTTTACTCTAATCGATTAAACTAACATCGATTATCTCCTTTTACTTTATTCTCTAATCGATTAACTAACATCGATTAACTTCTTTTTAACTTTATTCTCTAATCGATTAACTAACATCGATTAACTTCTTTTTAACTTTATTCTCTAATCGATTAACTAACATCGATTAACTTCTTTTGATAAACTACGTTTTCCGTTACAACTATTTCCTTTTTATAACGTTTACTTACCGTTACAAATATATCCTATTTATAACTTCTATTTACCGTTACAAATATATCCTATTTATAACTTCTATTTACCGTTACAAATATATCCTATTTGTAACTTCTATTTACCGTTACAAATATATCCTATTTATAACTTCTATTTACCGTTACAAATATATCCTATTTATAACTTCTATTTACTTTCTAAATAAATATCCCTTTTATAAAACCGTGTTCGTTTTATAAATAATTCCTTTTATAAAATCCTGTGATTTTATAAAATTCCTTTATTTCAATATACATTGAAATAAATCCTTTTTTACATCCCAGGGTCTTTTATGATATTTAAAATATCGAATAACAATGATCAACATCATTCCAACACCCATAATTCATAACAGATTATATAACACATCATATATCACAATATATGAAAACAGTAAAATAAATGTTGAGGAATCCAGTCGGATTCCCCCAACTTGTTTCCCTGCATCCACAGATGTAACACAACATGATTGTCATTACTTTCTGTTCAATATGAATTATTCTGATAAACAGAATCAATATATATAACTATCTAACTGTTTATATTATATATATATATATATATATATAATATTTCATTAACTGACTAGCAGTTCAATCAACAGTCAACACACAATCAAACAGACAACTTCTAACAGTTCTAAAAATACAACATGAAATTATAAACTGTTCAGAGTTGGTGAGATTTACTCACATTGGCGCGTTAACCGTTATATAATCGGTTTGCGTTCTTTGACTCAGTTGGACAATTTATTTCGCCATAAATTGTAACGAGCTCGGGTTCACTCACGGTCAGTCTCATTATGTTGGTCCCGTCCATACGACCCCAACGCAACTTACGGTTTGCAAATCCGACCTCGTACGGACAAGATACGGTATTATGAAGTTTAATCACTATTTAAAATAAATAAAAACTTGAATTTTAATGAAGTGGGCCTCACCCCTTATATCTCCGGCCCAATAACTAAGCACCCCCTTCAAACAGTGCCTGTTCTTCCCGTTGGCCAGTGTACTTCAAACCCAAATCCTACAGTAAGTTCTAAGGCCAACTTTGATTTGCAAACATCTCCTTTCCTTTACTATTCAAATTTAGATAAGCTTGAATTCCTTAAAACTTTGGGCTTCACTCTACTTTGGCCCATCATCACTTCTAAGCCCAGACCCGAACATACAAAATCCGTCTTCCTCAATACTTCAAAATGCCGATTCTAGTATCCAACTTCCTGCTCTCGTTCTTAAACACATCAGGTCGATCTTCCTCAAATCCATACTCCTACGTTTTGCTATGAAATCATTCACCAGCCCTACCCTGTCAATCCCCTTTCTGCGCTCCATCCTCCCATCTCGTCAAATGCCAACTCGCGCCTCAAAATCCCCTTCCGTCGATCAGCCCTCGCCGGACCCAAAACGCATCGCGCCCCACACAATTAAGCACAAAGGTGCGGTTTTGCTTGTTGATCCCAAAAACAACATCACAACCCCTCATCGATGCGCCAAGACCTTGAGATTGGCAACCCTAGTTCACTGCTGAAACTCAGCAAACCCAAACGGTGGATCGCACCCTACACAACTGATTGAGAAATGAAGCTAATCCCACAACAAATCCAAAGACACTTGCTTTGTATTTTCTTGGATTTTATTTGAATTTTAATGATTTTCTAAAACCATTGTTTTTACTGCGTTTGTTCATTTTTTTGTGCGGAGGCTGAGAAGTTGACCTCGGTAGAAAAATGAACTTAGGTTAAGACTTTGTAAGGGTATTTATAGGGTGATAAAAATATCTAGATATTTTCTAAGAGGAATATTCTCGGCATATTCTCCATTGTTAACTCGTTTTTGACTTCTAAAAATTCGTGTGATCACACACGATATTCAAAAATCATGAAACTGGACATGTAGCTAGCGTTCGACATTCCAGTCCCAACGAAACTGGTTTCGTCGAATTCCGACTTTGTATGCTCACACAGTGTATTTTTAACCGTCAAAATACTGACTATTTTACACTCTAAAAATCCGTACGGCCACACAGTGAGTCTAAAAATCACGAAACTTGAAATCTAACAATAATTTGATGTTGCGGATCCAACAAAATTAGTTTCGTCGAATCCCGAGGTCGTTTGCAAAAGTGGCTATTTTTAAAGCTCTGGATGACCCATTTAAATATATAAATATATTTAAATATTATTAAATTAAATATAAATAAATTTATATTATCGTATATCTTCAAATATGATATCGTACAGCTCCAGAATATCATATCAGAATATACAGTATTGATATTTTAGATTTCAGATTTATCGATATTCAATTCATATCGAAAATCCTTTTATAACGTATATAAAGCGTCGCAAATTATAAAGGAATTCTACAGCGACTTTTCTGAAATTTGATTTGGACGTACATCAAAATCTATACGACGAAATCCCGATTTTTCTCTTCCATTAGAAAGATATACTCCACCAGCTCCACACGTTTCTTGTTTCATAGAAATCCGATTTAAAACGAACTCTGTACATTCAGTTGAAGTTCGAATCGCCAATTTACGAACTGCAGCGCCATATCGAGCTCGGTTTTAATTATAATATAAATATACGTTCAACTGTCGACAATTGAATATATTCGTTATTCAAATTCAATTCCAAGCTGAATTACATATCACAGATGATCCGGTTCACACCATATTGCCATTTCAACCAATTCTGATTATTTCAAAATTAAATATATTATTTAATTTATTATTTTAATTAAATACTCACCATTATTTAATTCCACGACCACTTAATTCACTATATCACCATTTATATAATCAAATAAACTAATCATAATACCTCTGCCAGTGCGGGTCATTACAATCTTCCCCACTTAAAATAATTTCGTCCTCGAAATTGTTAAAAGGTAGAGAACGACCCTATTGACTGGTTAGAACATATTTGTTCACTTCTGAACTTCAGTTTCAACTGAACCAATTTAATTTCAATTAAATATTTAATTAATTCCTATCAACGAAAATTCTCAAAAATCTTGAAAATTTTCTAATGCCTTTACACTTCGAAAAATTTCGCCGGCACCTCCTTTGTACTGGTCAATCGGTCAAACTCCAACTCGCCTCTCTGGGCCATCTCCAACCCAAAAGAAAATCAAACAGCCAAGCGGCTTGCCAATTCGGCTCATAAAATCTCATATCTAATAGAAATATAAACTTGTACCTTTTGTCGGGTAAATCAACTCTATCACTTCTATATGCTATCGACTCAGCATATACCAATGTTATCCCCAATCAAATTCTGCAATAACATTTATCTCAAATACAAACATTCGTGTTATGTCCACCAAATATCCTTTCAAACTCGAGTTTGATTCTCGATTTCAAACTCTTAACTTGGTTACCAATTTACACTTTAAATTTGAATCTCACAATCCCATTTGTCTTGATATCATTCTAATTCAATCTCAGTTACCACTTTACTGGCTTTACTTTAATTCAATATGAATAATATAATGGTGAATATTTAATTAAAATAATAATTAAATAATATATTAAATTCTGAAATAATCAGAATTGGCTGAAATGACGATATGGTGTGAACCGGATCATCTGTGATATTTAATTCAGCTTGGAATTGAATTTGAATGACGAATATATTCAATCGTCGACAGTTGAACGTATAGTTTATAATATAATTTTAAACGAGCTCGAAATGGTGCGGCAGTTCGCGATTTGGCGATTTGAACTTCAACTGAATGTACATGGTTCGTTTTAAATCGGATCTCTGTGAAACAAGAAACATACGGAGCTGGTGGAGTATATCTTTCTAGTGGAAGAGAAAAATCGGGATTTTGTCGTGTAGATTTTGGTTTATGTCCAAATCAAATATTCAGAAAAACAGCGGTATATTCGTTCGTGGCCATAACGATTATTTAGAAATATTTGAATATCAGATTTGAATTTATACAAGGTTCTTTAGAGACATAACGATAATTTAATTTTTAGAATTTTACTGAAATTTTTAATTAATTAAATAAGCAACTTTTTATTTGGAGTATTTTGCACCCTTAATCAGCAATTTTGGGATTTCACAATATGAGTTAATCTACCGGTATTATTATATTTTTGGGATCATGGAACCGAGCTCGATACAACAATATCGTGATTTCTGTCCGTACGTGAATGGAATTTAGGTAACATGGGTGTCGTAACGTATGGGTTTTGTTTCGAGGGTTGTTCGGTTGAGAGCCATACACATCGCATCTACAAAACACATCCACGTTCCTCCTCTACTAGCCTTCAAAACTAAAAACAAATATCTAAAATTAAATCCTTATAAATACCCCACCAACGAATCGTTAAGACCGAATACTTTCATTCTCTATAAACCAAAATAAAGGAGCCACCACTTTATCAATTTCTTCAAGTAATTAAATCGAGCTTAAATCTAAATGGAATGGAGTGACTTCGGACTGGTTGAGCTCGTATGCTCATGAGCTTCATCGCAATGGCCTTTGTTTTAGGTGCGTTCGACATTACTGGGGATGGGGTTTTCTCGTTTTAACGGAAAACGTGCGTTATTGGTTGAGGAAGGAAGTGGCGGGTTGGTGATTGTCAGGATGTATTGGAGGTGAGGAGTATTTCTGAAATGATAAAACGAAATACAGAAGGAGCGGTGGGGGCTAGAATCACGGGAATGGGTGGACATTTGTTTGGATGGAGAAGAAGAGTTATGTAACTGTGTTGAAAATAACGTGAATAGAAAGGATGGACTGTGACGATTTAAACAATGAAGTCAAGTTCTGTGTTGGCTCATGGGACGTGGTGACTGAATCAACGAAGAGGAGCTGTGTTGGCTCTTTTTGATTCCAAACAGAAGGGTAGGTATTTTCAAATTTGGATAGTGGACATGTTCAACAAAGGTATAGTAAATAGCAGAAAGGAATCAGTGCGAAGATAAAGGTGGAGCACATTTGAGTGGTCAACATGGATAAGGGAATAGTGGCATTTTTTTTTTCAAAACGTGGACACTAGCAAGAAGTGGAATAAGTTGAAAAGGGTCTGGTCATTTTTGTTTTCAACATATGGAACAAAAGGGTGCTGAGTTTCAACGTACGTGCAAAACAGCAAATGCAAAAAAGGGGAGTTGGTACAAAATCAAGTAAAGAAGTTGCATTCTGTTTTGGTTGCGTGGTGAAATGGGATTGAACGTGGTCATTTAGTGAAGTCTGTAGGAGGGAAGAGGTCTAGCATTTTGAATGTGCAGTGGTTTGAAGTTACAGAGCAAAAGTTGAAAGGGGACAAGCAACAGATGAACAAAGTCAGCAGATGGAGTAAAAGGGAACGTTGTGAAAATTGAGCAGACACGGTCATGGGTTTTCAATTGAGAGTTGGGCCGGCATATGAAAATGGGTAAAGCCATTAATGAATTTAAATTAAGTTGTTTTAATTTAAATTGTATAATAACTTGTGTAAATCATATATCGATCATATGGTATCGAGATTCAGCAAAACAAGATCCAACATGATCGTATGGACGACGGCTACAGAATGGAACTGACTGGAAGTTCATTGGAGCTCATTACAATTTATTGTAAAATAAATTGTCCAACTGAATCAAATAACGCAAACCGTTATTTAACGGTTAACGCGCCAATGTGAGTAAATCTCACTAACTCTGAACAGTTTATAATTTCATGTTGTATTTTTAGAACTGTTAGATTTTGGCTGATTGACTGTGTGTTGACTGTTTGATTGAACTGCTAGTCAGTTAGTTAACTTTCAATATTGATTATGTTTAACAGAATATATCATATGGAACTGAAAGTGATGTTGATTCTATATTGATTAACATCTGTGGATGCAGGGAAACAGGTTGGAGGAATCCAACTGGATTCCTCAACATTTATTTTACTGTGATTCATATATTGTGATATATGATGTGATATATAATCTGTTATCGATTATATGTATTTGAACGATATTGGTCATCGTGATTTGATGTGTTAAATATCATAACATACCGGAATGGTGAAAACGGAATTTTCAAAATGAATATTGAAAATAGATTATTCATAAAATCAAAGGATTTTATAAAAGAGATAATATTTATAACAATCAAAGAAGATTTTATAGAAGGAATTATTTATAAATGGAATATTTATAAATAGAAATTTATTTATAAATGGATTATTTATAAATAGAAAATACTTAGAAATGAAACCCTAAAGAAATTATTTGCAAACCATTTGCAAATAGATTAGAATGAGAAAGGTTTGTAAACCATTTACAAATCAATCAGAAAGAGGAATATTTGAAAAAACTTTACAAATGAAATCGAAAAGGAGATATTTGTAAAACCATTTACAAATAGAATTAAAAGGGAAATCATTTGTAAAGTGAACAACCGTTACTAAAAGTAAATCTTTATAAATGAATAGTTTATTCGAATAGTAAAAGGAGTTAAACGATGTTAGTTTAATCGAGTTAAAGGGAGTTAATCGATGTTAGTTTAATCGAAAGGAGTTAATCGATGTTGGTTTAATCGATTAGAGTTAAAGCAAAGGAGTTAATCGAATATTTTTTTTTCAAATAGAATAAAGGAGTTAATCGAATATATAGTTTATTCAAATAGAATTAAAAGAGTTATCGAATATATTTTATTCGATAGGAGTTAAGTGAATAGAGTTAAAGTTAAATCAAAAGAGTTAAGTGAATAGAATAAATTGAATAGAGTTATCGAATATACCTTATCGAAGGAAAGAATTATCAAATAGAAATGATTTGAAAGAGAGTTACATAAGGAAGTTTATTAAAGAATTAGAAGGGTGAACTTTGTCTATTTCAAGGTTAGAAACATTGTTCAGTTAAGGTCTGAGAGGTGGTATTGCCCCAACTTGATTGACTTCATTTTAACTAAGGAATGGTTAAGGTTCAGCAGCAAAGGATGGTTAAGTGAATTTAGTAATTAAAGGAAATGGTTTGAGTTGGCATCGCGATGGTTTGTTTAAACATCTGTCTAAGTCCAATGAAGAAGCTTTGGAAATGTTTTCCAAATAAGAAACCAGAAATGTTTTCTAATAAAGAAAATAAGAAATGGAAATGTTTTCCATTGTTAATAACGTATATTTTCCAAATTTACAAAATAAGAAATATTGAATATAGGGAAACATGAGATAAGTAAATTAATGAAATAAAGAGATAAATGTTGAATGACATTTGATCGATATAAATTTCCATTTGGAAATAATATCGTTGTTTGCACACCTATTTTTCTTCGATAGTTAAATCACAGACTATCGAAGTTTTGACTATTTTAACGTTGTTAATATGGAGAGACCGGTTGGATTATTATCCAAAGAACCACTCTGTATTGGCATAAGCGTTGTGAATCATATATGCCAAAGGAAATTGAAGACGGAGTTATGCAAGGGCTATCCTGTTTATAGAATAGTGCCTTCGGTTCATCCTGTTCCTGGATGACTTGTATAGACGGATGTCTGAAAGAGTATTTCCAGACGATCACGTATATTGATTTCTTCAACCGTACCAAGAGTGAAAGCGGAGAAGGAAACTTCTTTTAGCTAACACATAATGTGTGGTTGAGGACGTCAATAGGTGATTTGATGGATTTGATGATGTGACATTCAAAGTGAATCTGATGTGATGATAAAGCGTAGCTTCTAGCCTCATCATCCGGTAAATGACAGAAATCGGGCAGGCAGCATGGCTAAGTCGGTCGCACCGAAGTAGGGTGTATAATCACCTGATCTAGAGTTTCATTTACTTCTAAAAATCTATTGTTGATGCTGTCCCATTCGGGAAACGGTTGCTGATCCCAACTGTTGGTGATATACATTCGATACACTCAAGTGAAATGAGTGGTCGGTCATTTGTGGTCGGGTTGCAAGATGTTCTTGTTGAACCCAGTGTATTCCTCTCTAGAGGTACACAAGCGGAAGGTGATTCCATACCTTGTCATAGTTGGAAACCTATTACCCAATACGTGCTTGCGGTTTTGATTGTATACTATATATGTAGAACGTGTGATGAAAGAGTTTCTGCTAAATGATTATATATATACTGTGATTGATAGGCATTATTATAATATCAAAAGATTTTTGATATAAAGTTATTTTGGATTCTCATAAGGGAAAAACCCGTTCCGTTATGCGGCGTGGTCTTATGAGATATCGTTTACTTGTTCGAACTGTTTTTAAACTGTTTTACTCATACCAGTCCCATGACTGACCCGGAGTTTACTTTGTTGTTTTCCCTAAACTCTTGGGTGCCTAAATTTGTACGGGCAGTCAAGTAGTCGGGATTTACAGATATACTGGAAGAGCTTGGAGCAGGAGGCTTCAGGATCATATAGCTATAGTTATTTCCGCTGGGTTGTAAGTGCTTCACTTTGATAATGATGTATATTCAAATACAGATGTATATTTCAAAGTTATGTTACATATATTCTATGTTATTCGTTCCGCTGTGAGATTCGTGTTACTCCGATGTTGTGTTCTTCTTCTTCTATTCTAATTTTCTATCTTATCTTTCCTTACCCTCTAATTTCTTTCATTAATTACCAGGATTTTTCGATGTTTTGGTTATCGACATCGTGCTTATGTCGATAACCAAAGTCGCTCAAAATCCGGGTCGTTACAGTTGGTATCAGAGCTTAAGTTAAGAATTACTTGGCTCTGTGGCGTGACTCGGTAGAGATAGGGTTAGTAATACCCTAGACTGAGATTGAGTGTGTATATATACGAGTGAATGTATTTGATATTGATATAAAAATTTGTTTTATATTGTGGAGATTCATTGGTTGAGTCGTTTATGAGTTCTGGTCGATCAGTTTGATCCACTGTATCGGTAGGAGTTACTAAACACTCGAATACGATGGGTTGGCACGATATGTTTTGAAAAGGTGGTAAATTAAAATAAGTTTACCCAAGGTATATCTTGATATAGAGAAGATATATATATATATATATATATCAAAATTATGATATATATTGGATATATTGGTTGTTATTATAATCGAGTAAGATTATAAATTAAATGGTTATGTGAATAACCAATCACAATTCATATAAGTGAAATACGTGAAATCAGATGAGTTAAATCTGAAATTAAAACCAGAAATTGAACTAAGACTCTGGAGAATTGGATAAGTGTTTGTAAATGGATTGGGATTAAAAAAAGGAAAATTTAAGATCCTGGGAGATTTTAAATTTATTTACAAGCAGTGTGAATTATATTTTGAAAAGGATTTAAAAGTGGAAATGTTTAGAAATGGTTTTATAGTATTGAACTCACTTCGATCGCTGGAAAATAGATTCTGATGATGACAGCTGCATCATCAGTATTCATCTTCGAGTTGTAAGTGACGAATTACTACCAAAGATACTGTTTTGAATTTGTTTTGGGAAAGACAAGTTGTGTTGAATTTCAATAAGGGATTTGAATAATAGAGATATTGGAATTTTTAAATAGATTTGAAATATTAACTCGTTTTAAAGGAAATAAAACGAGAAGTTCCTTTATAAACGAAGTTTATAAATGAAGTGAAAAGAATTTTCATTGGATAATTCAGAAATAAAAATACAAGTGTGAAGTTGAAAGGGGAACCTATTTTCCAAAGGTAGTAATATCGATTTCAAAAGGAATTGAAATTGAGACTTATGTAAAGAATGAATAAAGAAAGTTTGAAAAGGAATTTGAAGAAAGGAAGTTCAAACATAGAAATTGAATATAGAAATTCAAAGGGAGTTTGAATATATGAAATTCAATGGAAGTGAAATGAAATTTGAATAAAGAAGATTCAAATAGAATTGAAATTGAAATTTGAATATAGAAGATTCAAAGGAAATTGAAATGAAATAAAGAGAATTCAAATAGATTTGAATTTAGAAATTTCAAATGGAGTTTGAAAATAGATTTGAATAACAAAATTCAAGTATGGAATTTGAATAAGAGATTTGAAATGAAATTCAAATATAGAATTTGAATAAGAGAATTGAAATGGAATTTGAATATAGGAAATTCAAATAAAATTGAAATGGAATTCAATTAGTTGATAAGCAAGTTAAACCTATATTTGAACATGTATATTCAAATAAAAAGGTGAAATGGGCTAACCAGTAATTTGAAAATCACTTAACAAACTAAGTTAAAATGATTGGATTAAGTTGAAATGAATTAGAAATGTATAAATATACATGAGGTAGGTATGGATAAGGTATAGAGGTTTATAAACAGAGTGCTCGACAAAAGGTATGTATTTAATTCATATATGAGATTTTATGCGCCGTATCTGCAAGCCGCTTGGCTTTTTCTTTTTTCTTTTGGATTGGTGAGGGCCATGGGAGGCTATTTGAAATATCCCGATGCTCCCAGTACAAAGGAGATTATGGCGAATTTTTCCCAGGAATTTAAGGAGTTAGAATATTTTTAAGATAATTTGATTGTTAGAAATCAACGTATCGATATATATATAGAAGTCGATAAGGAAACGAACTTAGAAATAGAATATTAAAATCAAAAAGGAAGACTAAGAATAAAATCTAGTAAGAACAGAAAGAGAAAGTGTAGACGTGTTTAAAAGTGAAGAAGTAGTTGTATGGTATTGATTATTCGAGTAAGTAGTCATATCTGTTTTGACGTTATAAATGTTATTCAGTCAAGGTCTGAGAGGTAGTTATACCCCAACTTGATTGATTTCATTATTAACAAACAAATAGTAAGATTTCAGGCTCGAAGATAAATGTTGAATAAGAGTTAGTTGAATATAGTATTTGGGTTGTCGTAACGATGTTTTACACAACATCCGTTTTAACCAAAAAAAAAGTGTAAGCTTGGAAATATAATAAAGAATATTTCCTAAGTATAGAAATAAACAGGATTGGAAAAGAGTAAGTAGTTGGAGTATTTTCCAAATATAAATAACATATATTTTCTAAAGTTAGAAAATAAAGGAAGGCGATATTCGGAAATGTTTTCCCAATAACATAAAAGGCCAATATGGTTATTGAAAATATTTGGTTAACAAATATTGATAAAGAAATAGAGAAGTGATTTAACTAAAGGAATATTGATTATGGGCTCAGTTGAATTTCAAAAAGGGGAAATTTGATTTTTGAAAAAGTAATCTGAAAAAAAAAACTCCCAGGGAAAGACTGTTTGAATTAAAAACAAATTTAACAGAAATTTGTGAAAGCAAAATTTGAATGAAAGTAAAGCCAGTAAAGTGGTAACTGAGATGGAATTAGAATGATATCAAGACAAATTGGATTGTGAGATTCAAATTTGAAGTGTGATGTGATAATCAAGTTAAGAGTTGGGAATCGAGATGAAACTCGAGTTAAAATGATATTTGGCTCGGATATAAGTGAATGGTTGTGTCGTGGATAAACGCAGATTGGATTTGATTGGGGTAACTCCTGTATATGCTGAGTTGATAACAGGTGGAAGTAATAGAGTTGATTTGCCCGACAAAAAGGTACAAGTTTATATTTCATATGATATGAGATTTTGATGAGCTGAATTGGCTAGCCGCTTGGCTGTTTGATTTTCTTTTGGGTTGGAGATGGCCCAGAGAGGCGAGTTGGAGTTTGGCCTATTGACCAGTACAAAGGAGGTGCCGGCGAAATTTTTCGAAGAGTTAAGGCGTTAGAAAATTTTCAGGATTTTTGAAAATTTTCGTTAATAAGAATGAATTAATAATTTAATTGAAATTAAATTGGTTCAGTTGAAAACTGAAGTTAAGAAGTGAACAAATATGTTCTAACCAGTCGATAGGGTCGTCCTCTACTTTTAGCAATTTCGAGGACGAAATTATTTTAAGTGGGGAAGATTGTAATGACCCGCATTGGCAGAGGTATTATGATTAATTTATTTAATTATATCAAATGGTGATGTAGAGAATTTAATGGTCATGGAATAATATAATGGTGAATATTTAATTAAAATAATAATTAAATAATATATTAAATTCTGAAATAATCAGAATTGGCTGAAATGACGATATGGTGTGAACCGGATCATCTGTGATATTTAATTCAGCTTGGAATTGAATTTGAATGACGAATATATTCAATCGTCGACAGTTGAACGTATAGTTTATAATATAATTTTAAACGAGCTCGAAATGGTGCGGTAGTTCGCGATTTGGCGATTTGAACTTCAACTGAATGTACATGGTTCGTTTTAAATCGGATCTCTGTGAAACAAGAAACATACGGAGCTGGTGGAGTATATCTTTCTAGTGGAAGAGAAAAATCGGGATTTTGTCGTGTAGATTTTGGTTTATGTCCAAATCAAATATTCAGAAAAACAGCGGTATATTCGTTCGTGGCCATAACGATTATTTAGAAATATTTGAATATCAGATTTGAATTTATACAAGGTTCTTTAGAGACATAACGATAATTTAATTTTTAGAATTTTACTGAAATTTTTAATTAATTAAATAAGCAACTTTTTATTTGGAGTATTTTGCACCCTTAATCAGCAATTTTGGGATTTCACAATATGAGTTAATCTACCGGTATTATTATATTTTTGGGATCATGGAACCGAGCTCGATACAACAATATCGTGATTTCTGTCCGTACGTGAATGGAATTTAGGTAACATGGGTGTCGTAACGTATGGATTTTGTTTCGAGGGTTGTTCGGTTGAGAGCCATACACATCGCATCTACAAAACACATCCACGTTCCTCCTCTACTAGCCTTCAAAACTAAAAACAAATATCTAAAATTAAATCCTTATAAATACCCCACCAACGAATCGTTAAGACCGAATCCTTTCATTCTCTATAAACCAAAATAAAGGAGCCGCCACTTTATCAATTTCTTCAAGTAATTAAATCGAGCTTAAATCTAAATGGAATGGAGTGACTTCGGACTGGTTGAGCTCGTATGCTCATGAGCTTCATCGCAATGGCCTTTGTTTTAGGTGCGTTCGACATTACTGGGGATGGGGTTTTCTCGTTTTAACGGAAAACGTGCGTTATTGGTTGAGGAAGGAAGTGGCGGGTTGGTGATTGTCAGGATGTATTGGAGGTGAGGAGTATTTCTGAAATGATAAAATGAAATACAGAAGGAGCGGTGGGGGCTAGAATCACGGGAATGGGTGGACATTTGTTTGGATGGAGAAGAAGAGTTATGTAACTGTGTTGAAAATAACGTGAATAGAAAGGATGGACTGTGACGATTTAAACAATGAAGTCAAGTTCTGTGTTGGCTCATGGGACGTGGTGACTGAATCAACGAAGAGGAGCTGTGTTGGCTCTTTTTGATTCCAAACAGAAGGGTAGGTATTTTCAAATTTGGAGAGTGGACATGTTCAACAAAGGTATAGTAAATAGCAGAAAGGAATCAGTGTGAAGATAAAGGTGGAGCACATTTGAGTGGTCAACATGGATAAGGGAATAGTGGCATTTTTTTTTTCAAAGCGGGTCATGGAATTTAGATAAGGTGATGGGCTGAGTTTTAAAAGAAAAGGGAATCTCGAACGGTCAAATCCGCCAGGATCGTATGGACGGACGCAACCCAATGGAACTGACTGGAAGTCCATCGGAGCTCGTTACAATTTATGGCGAAATAAATTGTCCGTCGCAATCAAATAACGCAAACTGTTATTTAACGGTTAACGCGCCAATGTGAGTAAATCTCACTAACTCTGAACAGTTTATAATTTCATGTTGTATTTTTAGAACTGTTAGATGTTGGCTGATTGACTGTGTGTTGACTGTTTGATTGAACTACTAATCAGTTAATTGAATTTCTATATTGATTCTGTTTAACAGAATTTATCATATGGAACTGAAAAGTGATGTTATCTATATTGTTTAACATCTGTGATGCAGGGAAACAGGTTGGAGGAATCCGACTGGATTCCTCAACATTTATTTTACTATTTTTCATATATTGTGATATATGATGTGTTATATAATCTGTTATGGATTATGGGTGTTGGAATGATGTTGATCATTTTTATTCGATATTTTAAATATCATAAAAGACCCGGGGATGTAAAAAGAATTATTTCAATGTATATTGAAATAAAGGGATTTTATAAAATCAACAGATTTTATAAAAGGAAATATTTCGAAAATAAATAAAAGGGAAAAATGTTTTTAAAACGAATAGAGTTTTATAAAAGGGAAATCATTTGTAAAGCGAAGAACTGTTACTAAAAGTAAATCTTTATAAATGAATAGTTTAGTCGAATAGAGTAAAAGGAGTTAATCGATGTTAGTTAATCGATTAGTGTTAAAGTAAAAGGAGTTAATCGATGTTAGTTAATCGATTAGTGTTAAAGTAAAAGGCGTTAATCGATGTTAGTTAATCGATTAGAGTTAAAGTAAAAGGAGTTAATAGGATATAGTTTATTCGAATAAAGTTAGTAAATCGAATATAGTTTATTCGAAAGGGGTTAAGTGAATAGAGTAAATCAAATAGAGTAAATCAAATAGAATAAATCGAATAGAGATTTATTAGAACGAGAGTTAAGTAAGGAAGTTAGTTAAAGAAATATAAAGTGAACTTTGCCAATTCCATAGTTAGAAATGTTGTTCAGTTAAGGTCTGAGAGGTAGTTCTACCCCAACTTGATTGGCTTCGTTTTAACTAGGGAATAGTTAAGGTTCGGCAGTAAAGGAAATGGTTTGAGTTGGCATAGCGATGTTTGTTTAAACATTTGTCTAAGTCCAATGAAGAAGCTTTGGAAATGTTTTCCAAATAAGAAACCATAAATGTTTTCTAATAAAGAAAATAAGAAATGGAAATGTTTTCCATTGTTAATAACGTATATTTTCCAAATTTAGAAAATAAGAAACATTGAATTTAGGGAAACAGGAGATAAGTAAATTAATGAAATAATGAGATAAATGTTGAATGATTTTTGATCGATATAAATTTCCATCTGGAAATAATATCGTTGTTTGCACACTTGTTTTTATTCGATAGTTAAATCACAGACTATCGAAGTTTTGACCATTTTAACATTGTTAATATGGAGAGACCGGTTGGATTATTATCCAAAGAACCACTCTGTATTGGCATAAGCGTAGCGAATCATATATGCCAAAGGAAATTGAAGACGGAGTTATGCAAGGGCTATCCTGTTTACAGAATAGTGCCTTCGGTTCATCCTATTCCTGGATGACTTGTATGGACGGATGTCTGACAGAGTATTTCCAGACGATCATGTATATTGATTTCTCCAACCGTACCAAGAGTGGAAGCAAAGAAGGAAACTTCTTTTAGCTAACACATAATGTATGGTTGAGGACGTCAATCGGTGATTGGATGGATTTGATGATGTGACATTCAAAGTGAATCTGATGTGATGATAAAGCGTAGCTTCTAGCCTCATCATCCGGTAAATGACAGAAATCGGGCAGGCAGCATGGCTAAGTCGGTCGCACCGAAGTAGGGTGTATAATCACCTGATCTAGAGTTTCATTTACTTCTAAAAATCTATTGTTGATGCTGTCCCATTCGGGAAACGGTTGCTGATCCCAACTGTTGGTGATATACATTCGATACACTCAAGCGAAATGAGTGGTCGGTCATGTGTTGCCGGGTTGCAAGATGTTCTTGTTGAACCCAGTGTATTCCTCTCTAGAGGTACATGAGCGATAGGTGGTTCCATACCTTGTCATAGTTGGAAATCCATTACCCAATACGTGCTTGCGGTTTTGATTGTATACTATATATGTAGAACGTGAGATGAAAGCGTTTCTGCTAGATGATTATATATACTGTGGTTGATAGACATTATTATAATATCAAAAAGGGTTTTGATATAAAGATATTTTGGATTCTCATAAGGGAAAAACCCGTTTCGTTATGCGGCGTGGTCTTATGAGATATCGTTTACTTGTTCGAACTGTTTTTAAACTGTTTTACTCATACCAGTCCCATGACTGACCCGGAGTTTACTTTGTTGTTTTCCCTAAACTCCTGGGTGCCTAAATTTGTACAGGCAGTCAAGTAGTCGGGATTTACAGATATACTGGAAGAGCTTGGAGCAGGAGGCTTTAGGATCATATAGCTATAGTTTATTTCCGCTGTGTTGTAAGTGCTGTACTTTGATAATGATATGTATATTCAAGTACCAAGTTGTATTTCAAAGTTATGTTATGAAATATATTTATTCGTTCCGCTGTGAGATTCGTGTTACTCTGATGTTGTGTTCTTCTTCTTCTTCTATTCTAATTTTCTATCTTATCTTTCCTCACCCTATAATTTCTTTCACTAATTACCAGGATTTTTCGATGGTTTGGTTATCGACATCGTGCTTATGTCGATAACCAAAGTCGCTCAAAATCCGGGTCGTTAGTAATTCGTCACTTACAACTCGAAAATGAATACTGATGATGCAGCTGTCATCATCAGAATCTATTTCCCAGCGATCGAAGTGAGTTCAATACTATAAAACAATTTCTAAACATTTCCACTTTGAAATTCATTTCAAAATATAATTCACACTGCTTGTAAAACAATTTAAAATCTCCTAGGATCTTAAATTTTCCTTATTTTTAATCCAAATCCATTTACAAATACTTATCCAATTCTCTATAATTTTAATTAAATTTCTGGTTTAAAATTTCAGATTTAACTTATCTGAATTCACGTATTTCACTTATATGAATTCTGATTGGTTATTTACATAACCATTCAATTTATAATCTTACTCGATTATAATCACAACCAATATATCCAATATGTTATAATTTTGATATATATATCTTCTTATATCAAGATATACCTTGGGTAAACTTATTTTAATTTACCACCTTTTCAAAACATATCGTGCCGACCCATCGTATTCGAGTGTTTATTTACTCCTACCGATACAGTGGACGTATTTGTTATTGATATAAAAATTGTTTTATATCGTGGAGATTCATTGGTTGAGTCGTTTATGAGTTCTGGTCGATCAGTTTGATCCACTTGGTGGTTTGACCGATTGCCGGTACAAAGGAGGTGCTGGCGAAATTTTTCGAACAGATAAGGAGTTAGAAAATTTTCAGGATTTTTGAAAATTTTCGTTGATAAGGATTAATTAATATTTTAATTGAAATTTAATTTGTTCAGTTGAAACTGAAGTTATGAAGTGAACAAATATGTTCTAACCAATTGATAGGGTCGTCCTCTACCTTTTAGCAATTTCGAGGACGAAATTATTTTAAGTGGGGAAGATTGTAATGACCCGCATTGGCAGAGGTATTAGAATTAATTTATTTAATTGTTTAAAAGGTGATTAAAAGAATTTATTGGTCGTGGAATTCAATAATGGTAAATATTTAATTAAAATAATAAATTAAATAATATATATAATTTAGTAATAATCAAAAATAGTGAAATTCACAGTATGGTGTAATTTGGTTTATCTAAAAAAAATATATATATATCAGTTAGGAGTTGAATTATATTGACGAATATATTCAATCGACGTCAGTTTGAACGTATAATTATAATATAATTAAAATAGAGCTTGAAATGGCGCGGCAGTTCGCTATTTGGCGATTCGAACTTCAACTGAATGTATAGGATTTCGTTCTAAGCCGGATTTCTGTGAAACAAGAAACATGTGGAGCTGGTGGAGTATATCTTTCTAGTGGAAGAGAAAAATCAGGATTTCGTCGTGTAGATTTTGAGATATGTCCAAATCAAATTTAAAAATAGTCGTTATGGAATCGTTTATCGACTGTAACGGTTTATTCGATATAACTAGTTATCAGATTCGAATTTGAACAAGTTTCTTTTAGGAAGTAGTGATAATTTAATTTTTAGAATTTTACTGTAATTTTTAATTAATTAAATACGCAACTTTTTATTTGGGGTATTTTGCACCCTGTAATCAATATTTTGGGGTTTCAAAATATGAGTTAACCTACCGGTATTATTATATTTTTGGGATCGTGGGGCATCGCTGATTTCAACGGTATTTTCATTTTCATCGATTGAGGTCCGGAAACGAGTGGAGTTTATGAAACGGGGTACTCTAAAATGGAAAACAAATATCTTCTAACCATTTCTTTGAATGATCAAAACAGAGGCCACGCACTATCCTTTCAGCCGCACACAACAAGAAAATATCTAAAACTACACCATATATAATCACTTTAAGTTTTTCCTTAAAACCTAACCATTTCTACTGAACAAAAATACAAGCCGTCAGGGTCTTCTTTTCCAAATAAAAGCGAAACCAAACAACTGCACTCCGAACAGAAAACGGTGCAAGGAAATGGTGAACAAACCTAGAGCATGGACTTTGAGGGGGTGAGCAGTAGGTTGTATGGGAAGGCACGTCAATATGAAGGGGGGGTGTACGTGAATGAAGGGAGTTCAAGTGGTGTATAAAATGGTGACGTCGGAGCTTTCTTGGGGGTGTGAGTTCGAAACGAAGTGCTGTGTGTTGTCCGCATTTTTGAGAAGGAGGAGAGTCACGAAGGTGGAGTGACGGGTATAGGAGTTTGCGGTTATGAACAGAAGGGGGCGGGATACTGTAATGATTTGGAAGGAGGAATGATGGGAGGAAAGTGGAAAATGGAAGCACAGTAGTACATGAAGGCCGAAGTGTATAAGGTCCAACAGTTTTGGAAGTTGGCAACATGGGGGAGAGGGCACGGTGGAGTGGAGTATTGTGCACATAGGAGGACGTTAGTTGTTTTTGGGGGAAGAAAGGCTAACGCGGGTCCGGGTATTGGGCTTTCTCGTTGGGCTTTCTCGTTGGGCATTGAATAAAAACATATATATAAAAAGAAAGGGGGGGATATGACGACAGAAGGTGGGGTTTCTTACTGGAATGTTACGAAATGGATAAACCAAAGAAGGAGCATTTGTAGTGTTTGAACGTGGATTCATTTAAGGACATTAGGGCCGAGTGTGATAGGTAAGGCCCAACGAAACTTTAACACTCTAAGTTTTTATTTAATTTGGAAATGTGTATTAACTTTTTAATATCATAACTATGGCGTACGATATCAGAAATTCGAACCGTCAGTCACGTTAGAATCGTATGGACAGACACTACACCATGGAGCTGACTGGGAGTGAATCCGAGCTCATTACAATTTATGGCAAAATAAATTGTCCGACTGAATCAAATAACGCAAACCGTTATTTAGCGGTTAACGCGCAAATGTGAGTAAATCTCACTAATTTTGAACAGTTTATAATTTCATGTTGTATTTTTAGAACTGTTAGAAATTGGCTGATTGACTGTTTGATTGAACTGCTAGTCAGTTAGTTGAATTTCTATATTGATTCTGTTTAACAGAATATATCATATGGAACTGAAAAGTGATGTTATTTATATTGTTTAACATCTGTGTTGCAGGGAAACAAGTTGGCTGGATTCCTCAACATTTATTTTACTGTTTTTCATATATTGTGATATATGGTGTGTTATATAATCTGTTATGGATTATAGGTGTTGAAATGATATTGATCATTTTTATTCGATATTTTAAATATCATAAAGACCTTGGGATGTAAAAAGAATTATTTCAATGTATATTGAAATAAAGGGATTTTATAAAATCAACAGATTTTATAAAAGGAAATATTTCGAAAATAAATGAAAGGGAAAATATTTTTAAAACGAATAGAGTTTTATAAAAGGGAAATCATTTGTAAAGTGAAGAACTGTTACTAAAAGTAAATCTTTATAAATGAATAGTTTATTCGAATAGATTAAAGGAGTTAATCGATGTTAGTTAATCGATTAGAGAATAAAGTTAAAAAAGGAGTTAATCGATGTTAGTTAATCGATTAGAGTTAAAGTTAAAAGAAGTTAATCGATTAGAGATAAAGTAAAATGAGTTAATCGAATATAGTTATTCGAATAGAAAGCAAAGGAGTTAATCGATGTTAGTTAATCGATTAGAGAAAGTAAAAAGAGCTAATCGATGTTAGTTAATCGATTAGGGTTAAAGTAAAAGGAGTTAATAAAATATAGTTTATTCGAATAAAGTTAGTAAATCGAATATAGTATTCGAATAAAGTTAGTAAATCGAATATAGTTTATTCGAAAGGGGTTAAGTGAATAGAGTAAATCAAATAGAGATCTATTCGAAGGAGGGTTAAGTAAGGAAGTTAGTAAAGAAATATAAAGTGAACTTTGTCTATTTCAAAGTTAGAAATGTGTTCAGTTAAGGTCTGAGAGGTAGTTCTACCCCAACTTGATTGGCTTCGTTTTTAACTAAGGAATAGTTAAGGTTCGACAGTAAAGGAAATGGTTTGAATTGGCATCGCGATGGTTTGATTAAACATCTGTCTAAGTCCAATGAAGAAGCTTTGGAAATGTTTTCCAAAGAAGAAACCAGAAATGTTTTCTAATAAAGAAACGAAGAAATGGAAATGTTTTCCATTGTTAATAACGTATATTTTCCCAATTTAGAAAATAAGGAATATTGAACGTAGGGGAACATGAGATAAGTATATTAATGAAATAAAGAGATAAAAGTTGAATGATGTTTGATCGATATAAATTTCCATTTGGAAATAATATCGTTGTTTGCACACCTGTTTTTATTCGATAGTTAAATCACAGACTATCGAAGTTTTGACCATTTTAACGTTGTTAATATGGAGAGACCGGTTGGATTATTATCCAAAGAACCACTCTATATTGGCATAAGCGTTGCGAATCATATATGCCAAAGGAAATTGAAGACGGAGTTATGCAAGGGTTATCCTGTTTACAGAATAGTGCTTTCGGTTCATCCTGTTCCTGGATGACTTGTATGGACGGATGTCTGACAGAGTATTCCCAGACGATCACGTATGTTGATTTCTCCAACCGTACCAAGAGTGGAAGCAGAGAAGGAAACTTCTTTTAGCTAACACATAATGTATGGTTGAGGACGTCAATCGGTGATTTGATGGATTTGACGATGTGGCATTCAAAGGGAATCTGGTGTGATGATAAAGCGTAGCTTCTAGCCTCACATCCGGTAAATGACAGAAATCGGGCAGGCAGCATGGCTAAGTCGGTCGCACCGAAGTAGGGTGTATAATCACCTGATCTAGAGTTTCATTTATTTCCAAAAATCTATTGTTGATGTTGTCCCATTCGAGAAACGGTTGCTGATCCCAACTGTTGGTGATATACATTCGATACACTCAAGCGAAATGAGTGGTCGGTCATGTGTGGCTGGGTTGCAAGATGTTCTTGTTGAACCCAGTGTATTCCTCTCTAGAGGTACATTAGCGAAAGGTGATTCCATACCTTGTCATAGTTGGAAATCCATTACCCAATACGTGCTTGCGGTTTTGATTGTATACTATATATGTAGAATGTGAGATGAAAGCGTTTCTGCTAGTTGATATCTATTTGTACATAGACATTATTATAATATCAAAAGGTTTTTGATATAAAGATATTTTGGATTCTCATAAGGGAAAAACCCGTTCCGTTCTGCGGCATGGTCTTATGAGATATCGTTCACTTGTTCATATACCTGTTTAAACTGTTTTACTCATACCAGTCCCATGACTGACCCGGAGTTTATTTGTTTTGTTTTCCCTAAACTCTTGGGTGCCTAATTTTGTACGGGCAGTCAAGTAGTCAGGAATTTACAGATATACTGGAAGAGCGTGGAGCAGGAGGCTTCAAGATCATGTAGCTATAGTTATTTCCGCTGTGTGTAAGTGTTGTACTCTGATAAGTGCTATTGTATACATAACTGTTATATTTCAAAGTTATGTTATCTATTATATGTTATTCGTTCCGCTGTGAGGTTCGTGTTACTCTGGTGTTGTGTTCTTCTTCTTCTTCTATTCTAAGTTTCTATCTTATCTATTCTCACCTTCTAATTTCTTTCATTAATTACCGGGATTTTTCGACGTTTTGGTTATCGACATCGTGCTTATGCCGATAACCAAAGTCGCTCAAAATCCGGGTCGTTACAGTTGGTAATCGATGTTAGTTTAATCGATTAGAGTTAAAGTGAAAGGAGTTAATCGATGTTAGTTTAATCGATTAGTGTTAAAGTAAAAGGAGTTGATCGATGTTAGTTTAGTCGATTAGAGTTAAAGCAAAGGAGTTAATCGATGTTAGTTTAAATCGATTAGAGTAGAAGCAAATGAGTTAGTCGAATATAGTTTATTCGAAGAAAGTAAAAGGAGTTATCGAATATAGTCTATTCGAAAGGAGTTAAGTGAAATGAGTAAATCAATAGCGTTAGTCAAATAGAGTTAATCAATAGCGTTAGTCAAATAGAGTTAATCCAATAATGTTAGTCCAATAGAGTTAATCGATAAGGGTTAAGTGAATAGAGTAAATCAAATAGAATAAATCGAATAGAGATTTATTCGAATGAGGGTTAAGTAAGGAAGTTAGTAAAAGGAATATAAAGTGAACTTTGCCTATTTCAAAGTTAGAAATGTTGTTCAGTTAATGTCTGAGAGGTAGTTCTACCCCAACTTGATTGGCTTCGTTTTTAACTAAGGAACAGTTAAGGTTCGGCAGTAAAGGAAATGGTTTGAGTTGGCATCGCGATGGTTTGTTTAAACATATGTCTAAGTCCAATGAAGAATCTTTGGAAATGTTTTCCAAATAAGAAACCAGAAATGTTTTTTAATAAAGAAACAAAGAAATGGAAATGTTTTCCATTGTTAATAACGTATATTTTCCCAATTTAGAAAATAAGGAATATTGAACGTAGGGAAACATGAGATAAGTAAATTAATGAACTAAAGAGATGAATGTTGAATGATGTTTGATCGATATAATTTCCATTTGGAAATAATATCGTTGTTTGCACATCTGTTTTTCTTCGATAGTTAAATCACAGACTATCGAAGTTTTGACCATTTTAACGTTGTTAATATGGAGAGACCGGTTGGATTATTATCCAAAGAACCACTCTGTATTGGCATAAGCGTTGCGAATCATATATGCCAAAGGAAATCGAAGACGGAGTTATGCAAGGGCTATCCTGTTACCGAATAGTGCCTTCGGTTCATCCTGTTCCTGGATGACTTGTATGGACGGATGTCTGAAAGAGTATTTCCAGACGATCACGTATATTGATTTCTCCAATCGTACCAAGAGTGGAAGCGGAGAAGGAAACTTCTCTTAGCTAACACATAATGTATTGTTGAGGGCGTCAATCGGTGATTGGATGGATTTGACGATGTGGCATTCAAAGTGAATCTGGTGTGATGATAAAGCGTAGCTTCTAGCCTCATCATCCGGTAAATGACAGAAATCGGGCAGGCAGCATGGCTAAGTCGGTCGCACCGAAGTAGGGTGTATAATCACCTGATCTAGAGTTTCATTTACTTCTAAAAATCTATTGTTGATGCTGTCCCATTCGGAAACGGTTGCTGATCCCAACTGTTGGTGATATACATTCGATACACTCAAGTGAAATGAGTGGTCGGTCATGTGTGGCCGGGTTGCAAGATGTTCTTGTTGAACCCAGTGTATTCCTCTCTAGAGGTACACTAGCGAAAGGTGATTCCATACCTTGTCATAGTTGGAAATCCATTACCCAATACGTGCTTGCGGTTTTGATTGTATACTATATATGTAGAACGTGAGATGAAAGCGTTCTGCTAGATGATTATATATATACACTGTGGTTGTTAGACATTATTATAATATCAAAAGGTTTTTGATATAAAGATATTTTGGATTCTCATAAGGGAAAAACCCGTTCCGTTATGCGGCGTGGTCTTATGAGATATCGTTTACTTGTTCGAACTGTTTTTAACTGTTTTACTCATACCAGTCCCATGACTGACCCGGAGTTTACTTTGTTGTTTTCCCTAAACTCTTGGGTGCCTAAATTGTACGGGCAGTCAAGTAGTCGGGATTTTACAGATACACATGAAGAGCTAGAGCAGGAGGCTTTAGGATGTTATAACTATAGTTATTTCCGCTGTGTTGTAAGTGCTGTACTTTGATAATGATATATATATTCAAGTATTGATTTGTATTTCAAAGTTATGTTATGAAATATATTTATTCGTTCCACTATGAGATTCGTGTTACTCTGATGTTGTGTTCTTCTTCTTCTTCTTCTATTCTAATTTTCTATCTTATCTTTCCTCACCCTCTAATTTCTTTCACTAATTACCAGGATTTCTTGATGTTTTGGTTATCGACGTCGAGCTTATGTCGATAACCAAAGTCGCTAAAAATCCGGGTCATTACATGCTTCAAGCGCATTATTGACCCCAAACCACTAACACCTTCCTCGTTGGGGCTCCACACAATGGGAAAAGGATTCCGTATGAGAAACCAGCCACTAGTTATGAAGTGAACATAAGGTATCAAGAGGTCCTTCACAGTCAGGTGCGACGCAATTTCCCCTATTAGTAAAGTACCCCTCTTCCTATTTAGTAGGGGGTTGAGGCGAGCTCTCTCGAGCTCTCGGTCGCTTCCTTCGGGCATTGGAGTTCCGTTTGCCACGCACCGACCTCATTCACTTGCAAGCAACTCATAGAGGCTGTAAGTACACAGTGCCCCACAACTATCAAAGTAACGTAGGGTTGAAGAGAGTGCCTACCTCCGAGCCAAGAGTGCCTACCCCTTCTATCAATTAGGCAACTCCAGAATGCAGTCCGGGATAACCGTAACCGTGTAGATGAAAATATCTTCGATGTTGTCATTTCGAAATGTCCGCTTCACTCACTCAGCCTTCCCGATTATTGTACCGGCGCTCCCATCCAAATTAATATATTAGATGTTAGAGCTACACTACCTCACTCCAGTCATTGTATACAGCGTCCCTCCCTCGTTAGTTTTCGCCTCCCGGAGCTACGCTACCTCCGGTCGAAGTATACTAGACCTCTAGGTCGCCTATGTTTATACTGGGTGGGCCCGAGGTTGCCTCGGTAGTGAAGCACTTAAGATGAAGCATCGATAGAAAAGCCGACAACGCAAACGCGTTAGCGAAGCGTCATTCTCATAACGAGGCGAGGAAAAACTGTTACGAACACTGAAACTCCCATGTCTCTTAAACACATTCTGACATGGCTTATCCAGAAGCAACGTCTTGGCCTGAAACAGGCTAAAAAGAAAATGGCTTGCTAACAAGATCTGTAACTGGTTTCAAAAGGACCAAGCAGAGAAAATTCTATTCGAAGAAGTAAGAGCATAAGTAAGAATAAGAAAATTCTCTTCCACTCCTCTAGAAGTTGAGGAAGTGATGGAGATGACGATACTTGTGCAATCTAAGTCGCAATGAAGGACTATCGTCAATTCTTTGTTTGTATTTGATTCTGTGTTTATGATCATCTCTGTTGTTTGTGATTCACGTAGTAGATCATATAAGTCTTGTCGTAGGATCCGCATTCCGCGTTCCCTAACAACACCTATATTGTGTCAGTTATTTTGTTGGTTGTAGTTGCTGAGTCAAGTCAGTCATTTTTTGTGCTCCCTGCGTGGAGAATGATATCATATTGTAGTCTAGATAGCCTACTTGGATCATGTTCTATTAGTTCGTATAATTGTAGTGGTCAGACCACTTTAAAAAACATCTATAGTAGATAAGCATCAAGTTTGTCTCCTGTATCTATTGTAATTTATTATTTGCTATATTAAAAAGTGTTACAGATCACTATAAAAACCGGTCGATCTTGCCAAATTACTAAATTCTCTCAACTCAATGTCATAGTGCTTCCTTACTCTACTATTGATCACTCCCCTCTTCTTATCTAGTTCAATAATTCTACAAAGCAACCTAAAGGTTGACCTTTTCGTTATGATAACTATTGGTGCTTATTTGAAGACTATGATGATGTTGTTGTGAGCATCATACAATGAACATAAGGCAATAATTGGTTCAAACAGACCATGTTCCTTAAAGTAATCAAAACTGAATAAAACAATGGAATAAGACTAGACCTAAACGTTCAAATAAGGTTATCAAATTCAACACGAATGTGATAGCATTCTATACAAACTTGATGGTACCCTTATAATAACCCATATCCTAGCATATCTATAGAAAATCACATACTAAATGGCTCTTTTCCCCCAAAAATGGCAGCTGCCTTCTCTCTCTCTCTTAAGTGTTTCTTCTATTTGCTCTTTCTCCCCTCTAATTATTTGCACTAGATGTTTCTATCCTCTGTTAGATCTGTTTTGGTATGCTTTTTCTACTCTTCTTTACTTGTGTTGTGTCGTTTTCGGCTCCGCTGTTGTTTCTTGTTTTTGGCTATGCCCGGGAATAGTTTTTTAGTTGTGGTCCCTTTGTTGGTTTGTGCCCCAATGTTGGCTTGATTCTGAAAGCCATGAGTTTGGCTGTTGGTTTTCTCGGTGAGTGTTTCTCTTGTTGGTTCGTTGACGGTTTTAATTCAGACTGTATCTACAGTGGATTTTGTGGTGCTTTTACGCCACCTTTTCTTGTAGGAGTGGTTTTTTGGAGCTGCATCCTTGCAAAAGTAATTCTTGTGATTTCGATTCCCATGATCGAAGTAGGAGTTTTGTTTTGCAGAGAGGTGGTGTTGGTTCTTCTGGGTTGTCAGATGTTAGTGTTGTGCCGCCTCCTGGTGCCATTGATGTTGAATAACGGTGCCCTCTATCTAGTTTTTGCCTAGAACTATTTCATGTTACTCTCCTTCTTTGGAGGAGTGGCTGACTATTGTTCATTCTGTTTGCGCTCCTAGAGGTGTTAATCATCATCGATGGGTTAGTCGGGAATCACCATTATCTCATAGAAGCTCAGCCTCTTTGTTCTCCCATTCATGCTTAGTTAACGCAATGGTTGCTGCTGGGGGTGGTGCAAAAGCCTGTGCACTGTCCTCCTATCAACAACTCTGCAATTTCTTTAGATGAGGACTTGGAAGTGAGCCTATGGTATCGATATCGCTGTGGATGTAGCTTTTCCTCGGTTTGGTCATTCGTGGCTTACGGGTGGCAAGTTTAGTCATCCGTTGGTTGTTGATCGTTCAATAGTATCGGAGAGGTGGGACGTTTTAACTCTACGGATGCATCTAGTTTTGTCTACAACCAGCATGGCATTCGCATCACCTATTGATGTCATGGATGAGATGTTAGATATGGTTATTTCTCGTGATCAGGCCTCATTTTTGTTCGATTGGCAGGTTAGAATTTGCCTTTTTCTTTTAACATTCTCATTACTGTCTGTGTTATTGGTTGAACCTGTGATTTTTCTTTGTTTCATTTGATTTTTCCTCTGCAAAGGTTGTAGTTGGGACTTTTTTGGTGGTGATTGTGTTATGTTGCTCTTCGTGGACTTAATGCCCGTGAAGAGTAACATTGCTTCTTGTTTTAGTGTTTTGCGTGATCTTTCCCTAATGTCACCCCTTCAAATTAGTTATGATGGTGGTTATTCATATGTATGCCTATCGTTTGTTGGTTTCCGGCTATTTGGTTTTTCTATGCTTCGCTGCGAAGCTGTATTGGGAAGTCTTGTTTATTATTTGGGTGTGTTCGAGGGGTTTATGCAGTTGGTCAGTCTCCCATGGGTTTGTGGGATAATGCCCTGTTTTTTCTTTTATGATGACCCTCATTTCTTATGGTGCTTGCGCTCTATTTGGTGTGTGGTGTCTTATTTATCGGTTGTTTTTTCTGTTCATTTTAGCTTTTGATTTCCACTATTGCTGTGCTTTTTTATGGCTTATGGTTCTGTTTGTTTTATGATGGGGGTTGTTTGTCATGGTCATGGATTCGGTTTTCCACTATGGCCACGCCCCTTCAATCAATGGCGTGGGTGAGGCGTTTTATTGCTCTAGATTTTTATCAGCATGGGTTTGGCATGCTTCACGAATGCATTGGTCAGTTGGTCAGTGGTGTATATACAACTGATTTTGAGGTTTTCTATATGTCATCGTCTGTTGGTTTTGTCGTCCGGTGTTGATGTCCCCTTTATTGGATCATGATGTTTTTCGCCTCATGCCTTCGATGGGCCCGTTCTTCCATTTGATTTCCACATCCGTGCAGGATCATCAACTCAATAATGGTTCACTAATGTGGAGACCATACAACTGTTGGTAACGTCAATATTTTACATTACGCCATCTGCCCTTCCTTTTTCTCCTCATGGCCCTCATTTGGTCTTCCTTCTTAGTCAAGTTGAGATTACGAGCATTAATGATCACTTAGTGCGCCTAGCTAGGAATGCCCACTCTTGTCGTGTTGATTACCTCGTATCTTCCAGGCTTTAGTTTCTCTTGTCTGCTGCCTATAGCTCAGTCTCTATAGAGCAGCTGTGGGGACTACTACAGGGCATCGTTCCTACTTTTCTTCCTTTTCTTCGCGGAAGAGTTCAAGGTCTCAGCCGCGAACTCCTCACACTATTCACACCCATTCCCTTGCTGCGATCAAGCATATAGTTAGGTTTACTCGCAGCACCCTTTACCTGATTTTAATTTGGTTCTCCTTTTTTATTTGTTTTCCTTTATCCATTTCTCACGCTATGGCAATCTATTTGTTTTTGGGATGTCGGAAACTAAGCCTCTCTCTCGCGTCTTAAGCACATTGTTAGGATACATTCTGTTTTTCTAGTTGCACTTCAGGAACATTCATGGGGATGTAGGTGCTTTCTGGTAGCATCCTTCAGCTTAATTTTAGGGGTGACATCCTCAACGTATCCAACAAGATTTGGATTATTTGGTCCAAAGACCTCTTTATGCACCTGATTTTTGACTCAACTCCTATCTGGTGAATGTTCCCTTCCTCTTTTCCCTTCCCCTTTCCTTTTTCTAAGGTTTGCACAAAATGTGATTGCGTCGAGCATCGTTGTTTGTGGCAGGATATTTTATTCCTTTCTATTCATGCATTTGGTGCATATGTCATAGGGAGGATTTCAATGTTCTGTCTTGCCAAGTGGAGAAATATGGAAAATCATCTATCAATCACGCTGCGATCGAGGATTTCAATTCTTTTATTATCCAGTCGGGTTTGTCTGAGGTCTCTTTTATTGGACCGGCCTTTACTTGGTGTAAAAACCAAGAAGGACCTAGAAGGATTCCATCTCTTCTGGATCAGTTTTTCAGTTTGAAGGGTTGGTTAACCCTTCTTTTCTCTTTCTCTGTGGAACATCTACATTGCACAAATTCATATTAAGCCCCTATGATTCTAAGGTGCGCCCTTTTCCTTATCAGAGACCTTTTCATTTTTTTGTCCATGTGGAAGACCCATCACTGCTTCATCGCGGTGGTGGAGGAATGTTGGTCTGTCCCCATAATAGGAAGCTCTATAATTGTTTTCTCTCTTAAACTCAAGCGCCTCAAGTCTTGCCTGAAGGTATGGAACACGCAAGTGTTCAAGAATATCTTTGGCAAAGTCCGATTGGTAGAAGAATCTCTCATCCTTGGTGAAGCCTCTTTCGATGTCGATCCTTCATCCCCTAACAAGACGGAATGGGCTCAACCCCAACTCGCCTGCAAATCAGAACGTAGTATCGAGAATGCCTTCCTACGGCAGAAAGCGAGAATCAAGTGGATTGTTAATGGAAAGTCCAACTTGAAATTTCTCCATTCTACTATTAAAAAGAAGAATAATACCCTTTTTATCCAGTAGATTCTTTGCCAGGACCTATCCTTCACATCATTGCCCTCTAACGCTGAAGAGACAATCATTTCCCACTTTTAGACCTTTCTTCTGAGCTCATTAGTAGATCATTTTAATCCTGGTCTCCTGTCCTTTATCTTTGTGTTGATTTTTCCTCCAGAGTCTCCTTCTCTTTATAGTCATCCCTTTATGGAAGAGATTTTCTCTTGTGTTTTCTTTCTTAGCATAGACAATGCGAATGGGCCCGACGGCTTCAAGAGAGTCTTTTACCAATGTGCCTGTCGATCATTCATCAAGAATTCTCCTTGGCTATTAAATCTTTCTTCTCTAGTGCTATTCTTTCTAAGGGTTGAACATCCACCAATCAAGTGCCCATTCCTAAGTGTGAAAATCCACGTTCTTACTCCGATTTCCGACTTATTAGTCGTTGTAACTTCTCGAACAAGGTCATCTCCAAGATTGTGGCTTCTCGGCTTGCTTCGATCCTCAATTGTGTTATTTTCTTTTCTTAGGCTGTTTTTGTCAAAGTCAGTTGATTAATGCATCAAAGAGCTATTTAGTTCCGCCAAGTCTATGGACCTGAGAAGGATCTCGTGGTTGGAGTCCTTTTCTGGTTTTAGGGTTGGATCTCTTCCTCTTAGTTATCTCGGCATTGTTCTTTATTATGCTCACAAACTCAATGTGAATTTTGACCCCTAAGTGACAAAGCTAGAGGTAAAATCTTTTGATGGAACTCGAATCTCATTTCCCAAGCAGGAATACTTGTTCTCATCACGTCGGCCATATATTCTCTTGGTTCTTATGTATTCACTTCCATGATGCCAATATTGTTGTTCTTTCACTCCTATCACCCTTTGGTTTTGTCCTTTTTCGAGGAAAAGTGGATAATGCAAAGAGGCATCAATGGATTTCCAAGTACAACATTTATTGTCCTAGGCATGAGGGGGTCTGGGGCTTAAGAACCCTAAGGGTGTTTGCAAGGGGTATGCTTGTAAGCTCTTCGAGCTAACGACTCCTTCTAGGCCTTGTTTCTTCATGTAAGTATCAGTGCCTTTCACCCTCTGATTTTACCGGGTCCCCAAATTATGCTAGTGAGATATTTAAATCTATACAATCGATTAAGGAATTTATCGTTTCGCATGGTCGGGGTTTCAATTTGAATTGGAGTCCCTTCTCCCTAAAGGCAGCTTTGAATTCGGCTAGAATTCTTATAACGGCCCATATTTTTAGTCACTTTAAAAATGGGTATAAATATATTTAAAGGGATTTGTAAATGGATAAGTCTGGTTGAATTTCAATGTTAGTAAATATTGAATCTAGACTTGAAAATTTATGGAAAATGAATGCTAACTTTGTTTTATATTTTACTGAAGTTAAAATAAGGCTAGTGAACTTTCAAAATTGATTTAAAAGTAAATATATTAAAATTTCATATTTTAATAGCCTTAAAATAAAAAATTTGCAAATGATCTCAGATTTCAACAGAACCAGTCCATCAGATCCGAAATGTTAAATTATTGTAATATTTTTAATTTTATACTAATCGAAGTTAGTATGTGAGTGTGCACAATATAAATGCATGCCAAAAATCAGTTGAAATTTAATAATAACATAGAAAAAGGCCATTTTGCAAATGGTCTCCGAATTTGACGAAATTAGTTTCATTGGATCGTAATAGTGAAATATAGTAGGATTTCAAATTTCGTATCGATCGGACTTATGGTTTGAACGTACGAGTTTAAAACATATGTATGTCATTTAATTAAACGTAAGATTAAAATAAATCGAATCACTTCTACACATTTTATTAAACCTCTTTCCCATTTGACACCTTATCTTCTCTCCTTCCACATGTCACCATCCTTATCATCACCTCCTTATTAAGCAAATAAGATATGTAATGATCATTTCCTTTTAATTTCATTTTTCACTTTTGTTTTCTCTCTTCTTCTTCCACACGAGCACCAAACTCCTCTCTCCTACCATCCCACCGTCAGCCACAACCACCCCACTAGCCACCAACGCACGTGCATATCCTCCTTACCTCATGTGGGTCCAATTAGCAAAAATCTCCTCCTTTCCACCTTAAAACCCTTAAAATTATCCCCTTTAAACTACTTTACACCATCTTAAGCACCCTACCTCCTCTCTACCACCACCACCTCTCTCCATGGCCCCACGCATCAGCCCCACCCTAGGCTATAGGCCCCACCTCCCCTAACCCGCTTAAACCGTTACAAATCCCATATTTCTTCTCTAAAATACAAGTTTGTATATGTATGTACTAGTATATGTTGAATTTATGGAGTGTTTGAAGTGGAAAAGGGAGTATCTTGGTCGTGAAGTGAAGTTTGACGTTGTAGCGGGGTTAGAGAGTTCTATACTTTAAGTTTGGTGGAGTGGATAAGCTATGTTGATCTCACATTGCCTACATTTGGATTAATTATTGTATTTAGTATAGTTAACGATGCTATGCTTAGAAATTGCTACGTTGTTAAGTAAATTTAGGTTTAATGAATGTTAATGATGTTATTAGAAGTTAGAAAAGTTAACTAATTACTTGATAGTTTAGTAATTAAAGTGAATACCCTATTGATTATGAAGTTAAACCGAAAATAAATGATTGGTTAATTTGGTTGATAATGTGATTGTTATGTTATGGATGAATAATAACATCAATAAATTTTGATGTGACATTGGTTGACAACTTGATGTGATGTATGTTGACATTAATTGGATTTGCTAATAATAGAAAATAAATTATTTACGATGGTTAATAATTTAGTTAAACTGATTTGAAATAGCAGATAAGGGTTAGTGAGCTTAACGCTTGTGTTAACGATGAAATTATGTGATAATTGGAAGTTAATGACTGTTAATGATCATTAATGGATGTTAACGATATGTTAAATCCATGTAAGTTGAATTATATGGTGATTGATTGGGTTTTATTCCAAAGCGAAATTTAATTGAATATTTTATTAATTAAATAATAAGAGAAAAATAAAAGTTTGAATTTTCAATCTGAATAGATTTGGAAAGATGGTTTAAGTAATTACGAATAGTTTTCGTAAAGATGAAAATTTATTTAAATAAGTTTTCAAGTGATAAAGACATGTTTTAAATTTGAATTTAAAAGTGAATAGTAACTTTAAAAAGTAAAGTTCGGTTTGGATATCCAGAAAATGTTTTAACTAGATTTTATTATCCAAATTATCTTATTTATTTTTATAATGGATTTCAGGAAAGTTTGGAAATCAAAAGATGAAGTTAGAAAAATAATATTATAATATTTAAATAAAGAAATATTTGAATTTATAGTTAAAAATTGGAAATATAGTTTCCAGAAGTCATTATATATTTAATAAACTATTTAGAAAGTAATTCGATTTGATTTTAAATATGAATCGAAGTTTGGTATGAATAGAGCTAGTCGCGCAACGGTAGTTCGCGAATTTTGACCATTGACTTAAACTTGACGTACCGTGAGATCCAACTATCGGATCCCAAAACGAAAAACATTTAGCTTGAAATGAAATGAGATTTCGAAATTCAAAGTAAAGTTTTATAATCCAACGGTTAGATTTTGAAATAACTTCAAATCAAATTAGAATAAAAACAGCGCTAGTGCAGTTTAGGACCCGAAATTGGATTTTATTGAAATGAGCTATTTTTAAATTATTAAACATAGAGATAAATTATGATAAATCATAATAAACGAGTTAAAAGTGATTTGGATTTAATATACTAAGTTTTGAAATGATATAAATATATCTTATGAAAATGATCTTGAATTAGCAACTCTATTTGCAAAGGTTTTTGGAACGGTTTGAAATTAAAAGGTTTTGAGATAACCAATGATACCCAAATGATTTGCAAACAAATCCATAGTATTAGAATGAGGATTTTCAGATATTTTAGGGATTTGAAAAGTATGTAACCAAGTTATGTTTTCTAAATTCAATTGGAAGTGAATGGGAATCGATTTAGTCTAATTGAGATAAGTCTCTATAGATGAAGGCCTTTACTATTTAATGAATTTAAAAGGCTTTGTTATTATTCCATTTATATCATTAGTCCAATACAGGAATTTATATCAATTGTGAGTTGATATGATTTTCATGAAGATTCCATTGAAAATGAAAGAATGATTTTGTGTTTATAGTGAACGATTTCTTAAATAACATTTGTTCTGAAACCCATTTAAAGGAGAAGATGACTTCCCAAGTTAAGTTGAAGAGTAATATTTATTTAATTTGACTGTAAAGATTTAATGAAGTGAATATTAGGCTCACATCCCTATTTTGAAACTTAATTATCCTCACATCCTCCTGTTTCAAAACATATAAATTACATCCCTAATTTCAAACAGCGGCTAATATTTTTACAAAACTGCCCTTTTTTTAATTCACGTCGTAATTACCTAGGTCGGATTTACTCATTACGTAATTAGTATTTTTTTTAATTTCTAGAAAACCTATATTTCGTTCTCCATGGCGACGTCGTCATCTATTGAAGCAAAACAGGAGCGATTAGGAGCAAATCAGGACGATCTTGGCCGAGAGAAGTAGCGATCAGATTGCAGCGATAAAAAAATGGACTTCGACGTCGTTCTTTGTCATGGCGGCGGCATCTTCTACTTGAAGTTCTGGACGTCGAACTCATGCGAGATGAAATTCAATTTCATCGACTGTTTTTCCAAAGATATATTTTGATCGAGCTTTTTTTTTTAAAAATGGATTCGTCCTCGTTAAGGTAATTTATATGTTTTGATTTTTTAAAATCAGTTCGTTCTCAATTATCCATCTGCATGTATGTATGTGTCTGCATGATTGTACCCAGTAATCATTTATATTTCCATACTTGTATGCAATTTATGACAATATGTGCATGCTTGTATGCAGTTATTTACAATTTTTCCATGTTTTTTATGCAGATATTTTAAACATATGCATGCTTGTATGAATATATTGACAATGTCTGCATGCTTTTATGCAAATATGAAGTATGTTTTGCTTGCTTGAAGTCAATTATGAATATGTATATACAAATATGCATAATTTGTTAATATTTGCATAAAAATATGCAACTTTTTTTATAATCGGTGTTTAGGGTTTTGCATATATTCAGGAAATTGTGTGTATGTATTATTAAAATCGGTGAATATTTGCATGTGTTAAAGAATGTAATCTGAACAATATAATATTCTTTTGTATATATGCTTTTAATTATGCTTCTTTTGGTTAATATTAGCATGCAATAGTGCAGAAATTGTAAACAAATGCATACAATTGTTCTGAATATTGAATTATTTGCATAAAGGTATGCATTTAATCTGGATATATTCGTACTTGAATGCAATTATTATGAATGTACAGAACTGTTAAAGTTATGTGCATTCATGTATGCAAATATTGATAGAATCTGAATGCATGTGTGCAAATTTATATAAAAATGTGAAAATAAAATAGGATTGTATATATGAATGTGATTTTACTGTAAATTTGCGCTGTAGTGTATTAATTATTTGTGTTTGTTTTACATCTATTTTGTACTATTTGTTTTGTAGTTTATTTTATTCTTTTCATATTTTTTTATATATTTTTTTCATAGGTTTTTTCGCTGAAGCAATTGCTTTTGTGTCTGGAGAAGATGAAGACAATTGGATTTTGTATTGTCAACAACTGAAAAACTTACTGGAAGATGATCGTACAAGATGGCGTGTTCTTCAGAAGACTAGTAGATGTTTTTGTGTATTTTTTCAAACAAAGTTATATTGTATACTATTGTGAGCATTTACATTATCCTTTAAATTTAATTCAGTATTTTAATGTTAAATTCTGTGATTTTTATAGTTATTTTTTAGGCTTATACATATGCAATTATTCAGTATAGTTGCATACATGTATGCAATTATACTGAATATTTGTATCTTTTTCCGTAGTATTTTTCATTGCTGCATACATGTACGAAACAATTCGTAGTAGTTACATACAGGTACGAAAGTATCTTTATAACTGGGTAATGTATACGAGTATTCTCAGTTTTTGCATACAAGTATGCAATTATTATTATTGTGTGCATGCAAGTATTCAAATGTTCAACGTGAATGCATATCCTCTTTCAACTTTGAATTTTAGTTTCCTTTTTATAATCTTGAAATTAACCTGTAAATTTTGTCAATTCACATATGCATAACATATAACAATATTTGCATTTAAACATGAAATTATTATGAATAACTGTATATAAGAAAGCAACAATTCATAATATCGTTTACGAATAGAAGAACTAAATCCAGCACATAAACTTCCACAGTAATTCAGTACAGAAAATACATAATAAGGTAATAGTAGTTTGAATACAGAAAATCGTCAACATATTTGTACAGAAATCTACACACCATTTTTAATAATTTTAATCAGAAGGTTTGTTTTTGTTTGATAGCAGGAACGCCTGTGTTAGGTCATTATATTCAGTCCAACTGTGGAATTTCCAACTTAGAATTTGAGCATTAAGCATAGCTCGTTGTAGATTTACAGAATCAGGCTTGTATATTTCATCATCTTCGTCAATTTGTTTGTCCTCACTTCTCTGTTTCCTTATATTTAGTACAAACATTTCACAATTTTCGCTGCAGAAATAGTAAAAAATATATCAGTTTGTTAGAATTATTCTATGTAGTATGAAAACATGCATAGAATTATGCAAACATTCTCAATTTTTGCATTAGTATGATAACATTTACGAAATCAGCAAAAAGTATGCAACTCATCATATTTTATGCATACCAGTTTGCAAATATTATGAATTCATGCGAACAAGTACGCAATTATTATTTGTGTAAATGCATGTTCAACTATTTCAACATATGTGCATAAAAGTATGAAATATTTTTTATTATCTGCATCTAAACATGCAAATAGTATCAGATTTGCAAATAATGTGTAGACAGTTTCAGAATTATATGCAACAATTCTAATTGCATGCAAAGACTTATGCAACAGTTATGTAATAAAATCACAATTGCAGTCGACAGTATTGTTTAAATGCATATAATTATTCAGTACTCAGATAATAGTTGCACAATTGCATGCAAAGATTGTGATTAAATGCATACATTTATGCACAAATCTGCTGATATTTGCACGACTCTGCTGATAGTTTCAAACTTTAAAAAGGCGATTGTAATTTTTTTTTTCACAATCGTAAACATTTTTTCAAGCCTTGCCAAAAAAAAAAATATTTTTTCACCCAAAATTGCATGAATATTTGTATGTAATCATATATTTATGCAACAATTCGATGTTAACCTATATTTGAATATAAAATATAATAAAATTTTCGGTTGTTTTACAGAAAAATAACTAAATCAAATTTTTACCTTTGTTTCCGCCTTATCGATGAACTTTTCTGAACAAATCGGCATCGATTTGATGCTTTTTCAGTCGATTGAGATACAAAACATGAAAATCAGCTGGAAAATTTTAATTTTCTTCATAGATCGTCTGCCCTATTCGTGCGCCGCTATTATTGAAATGATATTTCCTGGAACGACAGGTTTTAGGGTTTGAAAGGTTAATATTGGAATTTTAGTACGAGATGTTCAAAAACAGGGATGTAATTCTTATTCTTTTCACGACAGGTTTTTTTTATATTTTAAAACTTAATAGGGACCAGTAAAAAACGCACCCTTTAATGAAAGAGTTTCCCCTAGCCAACGATAATGGGAACAAGGTTTAAAGGCCATTTAAAAGATAATATGGTCTTCCATAGCGAAAAGGTTAAAAAATCGTAAATACTATTTTGGGCTAGGGACATGATAAAAGAAAGGTAAAATAATCTACCCTGATTAATGATCAATAAATAAGTTAGGTTTGGGTAATATGTTTTCCCATAATGATAAATGAAATCTTTAATTAGATTTGGACTAAAAGAATGGTATTAATAAAGGTAATTAAACTTACCAAAATGAGAGGACAATTAGATATGGACTATTGTAAGTTTTTCTCCATGGTATGAGTAGGATGGGAATGGAATAATGATTTGAGAAATCACCTTTTCGCGAGTTTCGATAATCCCAATAAAAGCTGGTTTTAGTTAAATTTGCGAAATGATGTTTTATAGTCTTTTGAAATGATTTCCAAGGAAAGATTTAAACAAAAGTTTAAAGTATGAAAATCTTGAATAATATTTAAGGGAGTAATTCCCAATGTAAAGAATGACTTGAGTAAAAAATATTCCAAAATGGAATAAGACCATAATGTCTTGTAAATCTCTGTTGATTTTAAATATGCACTAGTTATTCGGAATGACTGGGTTTCAATCCATTATAAATAACTATACGACGTGATAAGAGAAAATGAAAACGACTATGACTGTGATTGAATACCATAGACCTTCACATTGGAAGGGTTGCTCATTGATGCCTCAGGTGGCCACCCAAATATGGGGTTATATTGTGACGGCGATATGACTGTACTTGAAGCGATTCAGATTGCAAGGACTTTCGCACCCAAGAGGGGTCATGGATTAAAGTTCCTTCGGTTTCTTTCACAACCCAAAACGAACTTGTAAATGTATGTGTATTTGACGCCGTATTTTACGGCATAATAAATTGGTTTCTATTGATGATATATCAGATAGGTGAAGGAGGATCTATCCTCTTAGCTTAACACCCTCCTTTGGGACATATGTACCCAAAAGGTTATATATTAATAGACATTAATTATATATTATGAATTGAAAATGTGGCATGCTAAGTGATGAGATAGTCATGATCAAAGCTTTTTGTTGAAAAGTAGAGCTTCATATGGAAGCATGACTTCAGGCCTCACAATATGTAAAGAGTTGAAACAGGATGAAGTATTATAGAGACAAGGGCTAATGTTTCCTTCTAGTTGAGAAAGTGATGCCATCATATGTAGCCCAGAAAATTTACTGAATGGATGATGGAACGAGGCACCTTGGATAATGGTTGGGAGACATTATGCTTAGGAGAACACGAACTACACCTGGTATAAGTGGTTGGCTTTGCTGGTACAGAAGGAGCATTTGTTGATCTTGAGACATCCCGCTAGAGGTGTTTCGAATTGTGGTTAAGGAAGATCCTTTGCCTAGGTCATCGATGGAACCCAACTTCTAATACGAACCCTCACGGTTTTTGTTGCAATCTATGTATGTAAACGTACTATATGGTACCTACATCTGCTAGGATGCATATATTTATTTTGTAAAGGATTTCAAAGAAAGACATTAAAGATAATATCAAATGATTCTCGCGTATCAAGCATATTTGGTTATCATAAGGTAAAACTTGCTCATAATGGTGTGTGTTTGCATTGTGTGATGTGGGTCTTATGGTAACTTCATTTTTCAGAAAGTATGCTCGAAGTTTTGAAACCGTTTTTCGATGATGGTTTGAGATATGTCTGCCTTGTTACCTAGTTCTCAAGTTAGTTAATCCAAGCCTGACTCAAGTGTTTGACACTCGAGTCAGATCCAAGTATATTTCAGGTTTAGACAGGATTCGAGGAGTTCCTAGACGATTCCAAAGGAGCTAGTGTTCTTCGTTAGAAGGCAGGGCATATTCTCCTATCTATACTTGGATGTCGTGGTTGTATTATGTGACGATGGTGTTTATAACTGTCCATGGTATGATGTTCTTATTTAAAACATTCCGCTTTAAAGTTATACTGAATATTATATGTATTTTATTCTGCTGTGAGATTTTGTTCCTCTTTTGTTTCTATTCCGTTGTGTATTCTCTGATAAAACCCCGATGGACTGAGTTTGCGAGATTTGGTTCTATGGTACATGAACACTGTGGATGTGTTAATATCAACAATCGAAGATCGAATATTCAGTTTATCACAAGACTTTTCATGGATGCTTATTTTTGGCTAGACTTACGTGGTTTATAGTTGGTTCAAAGGGCAATGATCTGCGGCTAGTGCTAAGAATTTTGGTTCTTTATAGACCAGAAAATTCGAACACTTCATCTTCGAATATCGTAACTATTTGGAATATTGTTAAATGTTATAAATATGATTCTATAACCTTGTTATTTATCATTTAATTAATAACTAATGATACTAGACTCGTTTTGGAAATATGTTTGCAAAAAAATATTTTTAGAAAAGTATTGATAAAATGACCAAAAAACGTATTTATCGATATATAATTCTTTTCTTAATAAAAGTTGTTGAAAATTTAAATGAATGTCTAACTCATCATAAATAATGTAATTAGTAAAGTAAAAATATTTTCATGTTTATGGTTAAACTAATATCTCGATGATGTCGTGCATGATGTAATCAAAGATATTTAGGAAATGAGCAAATAAGGAAAATGAGGAAAAATGGAAATACTTCATTTGTAAGATAATGGTTTTAAGGGGCTTTTAGTCTTTACCCATCACATTTCTAAGGCTATATAAAGGGGGGTATACCCTTAGGAATAAGTTTACAATTTCTTTTCTTAGTCTTCTTCCTAAGCTATTTTAATCGCTATTTCTTGAGAAGAAGTAGAAGGTTTTAAAAATGATGGAAGTGCTTAAGAACTAATCCACTAATTACTCTCTAACTTTTTAGATAGTAGGCCAAAACATCTTCAGACTCTTTTAAACTTTGGATTTGGGCCTAATACATCATGGAAGGCATGATTAGCAAGTAAGAAGTGGAGGAAGGTAAGACGAAGAAGTGGTTCCAAGGTGGGGCCATGAGTAACGGTGGAGTAGGAGGAGGAGGAGAGGCATTGTCTTGGGTTGGAAGAGCTAAAAATTGGATCTTTAGGCTTGTGGTAATGAAAGGAGGTGGTTCTTTTGATCTTCAGGCTTAGTGCTTGGTTACGTACGGCTCTGAGTTACCTCACTATCTCTTGGTTTTATATTGTTTATGTATGTGTTATGTTTGAAGTATAAAGTTAAAGTGGCATTTACAAAGTAAAGTTATTGACTTTAGACCCTTCTTTCTTTTTAAAGAAAATGACAACTTTATATTATGTAACATAACTTCTATTACCCTCTTAAATGTGAGCATGGACTTGATTTAATGTTTAAATGGTTGTTTAACTTGTATGTTAGATTGAAGTAAGTTTGAAGCTAAAATAGCATATAAGTGCACTTCCTAATATCTTGTTTTATGGAAGTCTAATAAATATATTCTTCTAAATTTTATCTTGTTTAATTACTTAACTGAAAAGTAATTTAAAGTTTATAACTTTAATAGGCCGACAAGTAGGCTGAACTATTTGTGAGATTCAAGAATAGGGTGTCTAGGCAATAAGGGATGCAACCAATGCTCTAACTTACCTAGATCCACTCTTGAATGAGGAATAGTTAAGTTGAGAATGTCGAAAATGAGTTCAGTATATGAATAATGATAAAATATTAGTTATTGATTTAATCATGGTTGAGATAATTAAATTTGATTAGTGACACCTGTTAACAGAATCAAATTCTGTTTTGGTATTATAATAACTTGGACAATTGCTTATATGTTAGTTAAGTAATGTTGATAGATATTGTTTTATTTATTAATTTTCATTTATCATTGGTTATTATTGTTTGATTGATTGTGTTATTTGTGCTTGACCAGTTTATGAGAAAATACATGTTTCTATTTAACATTCGGTTGGGTAGGAATATTTTTTTATTAATGCCTTCTGATCTATTTCACGATTTGACTGAAAGGTGTATAACGACAATATTAATTTATTTAAATTATAAACGTAAATTTAAATGAATGATTTTGAAACATGATTTCATAAAAATTTATTGAATGAAATATCGATTTTGAAGAAATAGAAAATATTCGAAAATAAATATTTTGAAGATGATAATTGATTTATAAAAGAAGTTTTATAAACAAAGAGAATTTCGACAACTTAAATCCTGTTATTTAAATGATTTATAAAACAATAAAACAAGGATTTGATGATATTTTTCATCATTGTTGCGGAATGATTTATCACTTCAGGCCAAATGATTTTCTATGTTACTGGAGATTTGGGTAACTTGTGACTAAAAACTGGGTATTGGGTTTATGAATCATTGAGGCATTTTATAGGGATAGTCAGCTTTGGAATGTTGGAGAGACAGTACTATTTATTTATGGAGGTAGTACCCAGTGTCCTTGTTAATGGGAAAACCTCCTGATCTGGGAATGTATGTTGATATGCTTTTATTGTAGATATTTGAGATTTTCAAAAGTGATTTGTTTTTAATCCCGAAGTGAAGTATGATTTGATATGAAAGATATATATTATTTCAATGATTTAAAAGGAAACTGATATTTTAAGTTCAAAGAGATTAATTTCAAAAGAATGGATTTTGTAAATTAAATTAAGTTCATTAGATTTGGTAAGTTTAAATATGAAGATTAAGCTAAAGGGTTGTTTGGGAATTACATTGTTTTTTGTGTATCGTTGGGTCGATGAGTCTATTTGTAAATAGGAGAACTACATTGGCTTGATCCTGTATCTAATTGGGTACCCAATTTGTTAAAAGTACGTAGGCAGTCACAAGTGGTAGTGATGCTGCTCTGAAAATAACATAACGCTTTTCTGTTTATAGTTTGTTATTTATCTTATGATGTGGTTTTTTTCTTTCTTACTATGTTATTCCATATTTGACTTGTTTGTTGAGTTTGGAAGAGTGGCTATTGTTGTCTATCTCATAAGATTGGCACAATAGTCGATTTATTTATTTATTTTTTCTTGTATTATAGCACACCTAGTGTATTAAAAGATCTATGATAGTTTGTTAATCAAAAATTGTATCCTATACATTTAGTAGTGTTGAATATTTATCAAATATTGATTATTAAGTTTGTAGTTTTAAAGCAGAAGGATATTTCTGCAATTTTGACTATTCGAAAAATCTGGGTCGTTACAGTCGATATTAAAGCTTAGGTTAGGTGCCTAAGAAAATTCATCTAGGTTAGTAAATTAACCTAGGAATTGTAAAATGAAACTACCTTAGTTTAATAAATAAAAATGGATAGGATCAGGCACTATACCTCCGACTGGGGATATAGGTTGAATTATTTTGGTATGCTTAACATAACTTGATTGTTAGTTTTTTGTTACATTTTCATGTTCTTGCAGTTTCGAGGATGAAATATTTTAAGTGGGGGAGAATGTAAAGACCCGAAAATTTTAACACTTTATCTTCGAATATCGTAACTATTTAGAAAATTGTTAAAAATTATAAATATGATTTTATAACCTTGTTATATATTATTTAATTAATAAATAATGATACTAGACTCATTTTAAAAAAGTTTGTACAAAAATATATTTTTGGAGAAATACTGATAAAATGACTTAAATACATTTTATTGATGTATAGCTATTTTCTCAATAAAAATTGTTGAAAATTTAAATGAATGTCTAATTGATCATCATGAAAGTAATAAGTAAATAAAATTATTTTCATGTTTATGGTTAGCTAAATATCTCGATGATGTCATGCATGATGTTACCGAAGATATTTAGGAAATGAAAAAATAAGGAAAATGAGCAAAAATGGAAATACTTCATTTATAAGATAAGAGTCTTAAGGGGCTTTTGGTCTTTCTAAGTGTAAATAAAGGGGGAATACACTTAGGATTAAGTACACAGTTTCTTTTCTTATTCTTATTCCTAAGCTATTTTAATGGCTACTTCTTGAGAAGAAGTAGGAGGATGAAAATGGTGGACGTGCTTAAGCACCAATCCACTAATTACACTCTAGCCTTTTCAAAAGTTGGCCAAATCTTCTTTAATCTCGTTTAAACTTTGGCTTTTGTAAGACATCGTGGAAGACATGATTAGCTAGTAAGAAGTGGAGGAAGATGAGAGGAAGAAGTGGTTCCAATGTGGGGTCGTGAGTAACGGTGTAGGAGGGGGAGGAGAGGCATTGCTTAGTTTGGAAGAACTAAAGATTGGATCTTTAGGCTTGTGGTAATGAAAAGAGGTGGTTCTTTCATTCTTAAGGCTTTATGCTTGGTTAGGTATGGATCTAAGTGAGTTACCTCACTATCTCTTAGTTTTATATTGTTTATGTATGTATTGTATTTGAAGTATAAAGTTAAACTGACATTGGCTAAGTAAATATATTATCTTTAGACCCTTCTTGCCTTTTAAAGCAAATGGAAACTATATATTATGTAGCATAACTTATATTACCCTCTTAAACATGTGCATGGATTTGAGTTAATGTTTAACTAGTATGTTAAATTGAAACAAGTTTGAAAGTGTTTGAAGCTAGAATAGTCATATAAGTGCACTTCCTAATCTCTGTTAAAAGTCTTATAAATATCTTCTTCAAAACCATATTTTCTTTAATTATTTAACTGAAAGGTAATCGAAAGTGCATAACTCTAATAAGCCGACAACTAGGCTTATCTATTTGTGAGATTCAAGAATGGATTTTCTAGGTAAAGGGTGATGCAACCAGTGCTCTAACTTACCTAGCTCCGCTCTTGAACGAGGAATAATTAAGTTAAGAATGTCTGAAATGAGTTCAGTATATGAATAATGATAGTATATTAGTTATGGATTTAATTACAATTGATATAATTAAATTTGATTAGTGACACGTGTTAGTAGAATCAAACACTATTTTGTTATTATAACAACTTAGACAATTTCTTATACGTTAATTAAGTAATATTAATAAACGTTCTTTTATATATTGATTGTCATTTATTTTGGTTATTATTGTTTGATTGATTGTGTGATTTATGCTCAACTCATTTATGAGAAAATATCTGTTTCTATTTAACATTGGGTTAGGTAGAAAATATTTGTTTTTTAACGCCTTGTGATCTATTTCACGATTTGACTGAAAGGTGTTTAACGACAATATTGATTCATTTAAATTGCGAACAAAAATTTAAATGAATGATTTTGAAAGATGATTTCATAAAAGAATATTGAATGAAATATCGATTTTGAAGAAATAAAAAATATTTGGAAATAAATATTTTGAAGATGATGATTGATTTATAAAAGAAGTTTTATAAACAAAGAGAATTTAGATGACTTAAATACTGTTATTTAAATGATTTAGAAAATAATAACACTATGATTTGAAGATATTTGTTACAATTTTCGCGAAACAATTTGTCACTTCGGGATGCTAAATGATTTTCTCTATTATCGGAGATTCGAGTAAACTGTGATTAGAATCTGGGTATGGGGTTTGTGAGGCACTAAGGCATTTTATGGGGATTGTCTGCTCTGGAATGTTGGAGAGACGGTATTATTTATTTATGGAGGTAGCTAGTTCCCAGTGTCCTTGTTAACGGGTAAAACCTCCCGATCTGGTGGCAAGTATGTTGATATGATTGTATTGTAGACATTTGAGATTTAGTGATTTGTTTTTAAATCCAGAGGTGAAGTGTGATTTTATATGTAAGATATATATTATTTCAATGATTTAAGAAGAAATTGAGATTTTAAATTCAAATAGATTATTTTCAAAAGAATGGATTTTGTAAATAAATGAAGTTGATTGGATTCGATAAATCTAAATATCAAGATTAAGCTAAAGGGTAGTTTGGGAATTGCATTGTTGTTTGTGCATCGTAGGCTCGACAACTCCTATTTGTAAATAGGATAACTACATGGGCTTGATCCTGTATCTAATTGTGTACCCAATTTCGTAGGGTATGTAGGTAGCCACAAGTGGTAGTGATGCAACCCCGAAAATAACATAAATCTTTTCCATTTGTAGTTTTTTTATTTATCTTGTGATCTGGTTTCTTTCTTGCTTACTATATTATTTCGCATTTTACTTGTTTGTTTAGTTTGGAAGAGTGACTATTGATGTCTATCTCATAAGATGGCGTAGTGGTAGATTTATTTATTTAAGTTTTCTTATATTATAGCACACCTAGTGTATTAAAAGATTTTTGGCAGTTTGTTAATCAAAAATTGTATCCTATACATTTAGTAGTATCGAATATTTATCAAAATATTGATTACTAAGTTGGTAGTTTTCATTAGTAGTTTTAGAGAGGATGGATATTTTGGCAATTTTGACTGTATCGAAAATCCGGGTCATTACATATTGCATTTGGGATAAGTGCATTCCTCCCAAAGTCTCCATTTTAATATGGAAACTTCTTCACAAAGAACTTTCACTGGATGTTAACCTAATGAGGATTAGAATCCCTACTGTGTCTCGTTGTCAGTGTCGACGGTCTGGTTTGACAGAGTCGATTGCAAACTTATTCATGGATGGTGCTAGTGCTCGTGTTGTTTGGTCTTTCTTTGAGTATTTGCCTTCGAGGGGCCCTATCGTCTCTGCTCGAACTGCTTTGAGCTTTGTGGGCTGAGCTGTTGGCTAAGAACCTTAGGGAAATCCTTCTAAGGCTCATCCTTTGTCTCATCTGCTGGCACCTTTGGTGTGGCCGAAATAAGGTGGTGTTTGACTAAACCCCTATGCCGACGACATCCATCATTATGAATTTTCCGATGATGTTTGCTTCTCCTTGAGAGGTAGTCCCTTAATGGTTAACGTCAGTCCTATGTTTGTATCTTTGGCATGTGTTTTCTCAGTTTCTAGGGGATCTCTTCCCTGCATTGGTGTGTTATTTGTTGAGGAGATCACATCTACACTCTCTACTTGACCAATCGTCGCCTATAGCTTACTGAAGCCCTAACCCTAGCCACGATTATCCAAAATGGTTCCTCCTCGACGAACGTTGCACGTACAAAAATGCATATGGTATTGAAAATAATTTGATCACGAGTCCAACGAGCTTTGTCTCGTGCTTTTTCATTGTCTAGATCGGGAGATTTGGATTTTTGGTTGCAAGAGGAAAGAGGCAGACTCCATTTTCGATGAAACAATGAAATACCGGTTTGGAGAGAATAAGGGAAAGTAACTTATCCAGTTAGGTTCAGGCCTGTGGATATTCATTTATTCTTTTAATTTAAATTTTCCTTTCTGTCTCAAAAGAAATCGATACGTGTTTTACCTTTCCACGATCAAATAACTCATCCGAACGCTACGAAACTTGGCGATTTGAATCACTACAACGATACAGTTCGAATTATACAAGTTTCGTCGAAATCCGAGTCTACAGCCCGAAATGATAATTTTACGTGTATTTTGAGATGTTTTTGACCTTTTAGTCACCTGATCTCGAAATATAGCTATCCTTATACTTTGTATTCACGTAACAAACCATACAAACTCAGTGAAACTAGCTTCGAGTCCTGATTCGATCGTTCATGAAAAATCACATTTTGGAACCATCGATCGAATGACGATCAATGTTTAAATAAAATATTTAAATATCTAATTGTTAAAATACTTCTCATTAGACCAATCAAGAGCTAAGTGACCGTGCCATATAGCAAACAATCTAAACATCCAATTGGCATTGTCCCTCGTTTAATGTCTAAATAGTGAAAGATCATTTGCTTGCTGCTTTAGCTCAAGTCTTTCATGTTCTCACTCTAATTGATGATGAAAGGTATCTGAATGATTACTGTCCTTACTGGTTCCTGACCACGAAGCCTACTTTCAAAGACGAGGCAACTACTGAATCCTAAAGTCATTCATCAGTCTTTCGTTCTGCCCCAGATATAAATGTATCCAAGGCATACTCTTTTGATGGAACCACTACATGCCTGCCTCCAGGGGTGCGGCTTCATTAGGCATAACCCCGAGGGCCATCCTAGAGTATCCTTAGATCATGTAGAAGTTTCGAAATTCCCTCAGCCTTACTGAACATCGTATTGAACGTGCTCCCACTGCTTACGATAATCTGCTTCGTTAAACCCTCTATCCAGATTCCATTCGAACTTCTTCAAACACACCTCACTATTTTATTAGATCATATGTATAATCTTTCATTATGCATTTAACTTATTTTTCTTTTCTTTTATCATAACACTAATTAGCATTATTTCCCCAGATTCCTCTAATTTTATCCTTATTTACTTGCATATTTAATCTATTAGACGCTTATTTCATCCAGTTATCATTTGCAGCTAGAACGGACCGCTACAATGCTTATTAAACTTAATCCAGACCTTAATTTATATTTATAATAAGTCTTTTCATCATTCCTTTTAATTATAACCCTCATGTTATAATTCAATTTGCAAATATATCCAATTTATCTATTATGATTATTTATGTATCCGTACAATTATCATAATATTATTCTTATGAATATGTTGTATTTTTATATTATAACCTATTTACATTTTTATATGATTATTATAATAGGTTACACTTTTTTTATGGACATCAAGCATCTAAATTGATTTCATACTCCTTTTCTTTTCATAACATCTTTATATTACTCTTTTACTTACCGTCTCTATAAGTATTATCTTTAGGAAATTATACTTATTACTAATTGCTTGGTTACTAGAAATGTACTAAAATTTATTTTTGTAGTCTAATATAGGACATTACTATGAATAGAAATCTATAAATGCAAGATATTTCTTTTAATTATTTCTAAGTAATTGGACAGTGTAAAATACGGCTAAGTCCCTATTTCACACTATTCCATTTTCTTTTCTTTTGTTCTTGCAATTACACTTTTTGTTTTACTTACAAACCAAATTTATCAAAATATATGCCTTATTCTTAACCAACCAATTTAGGTTATTCCTAATTTCCAATTTAATCGGTATATTTTTAATTCCTATTCTTAAGTTATTTTCTAAATTTGACATAATTACTATAAATTTACCACAATTGGGCTTATCCCTTTTTGAAATTCTTAAATCTCAACAATATTTATATTTGTTCAAGTTTGATTCTGAATAATTAACTTCTATATATAAGTATAAATTTCTCAAATTTATAGTTTAATTACAGATTTACTGTTAGCAGTACAATTATGTTATGTCAAATTAAATAACAGCAGTTTACTATAAATAACTTTAATTAAACTATACCCAAGTTTAACAGGAAATAAAATATTACAAATAATTCTGAATTAAACTATGTTAAACTACAATAGAAATTAAACGACATTATATACCGCTATTAAAAGATATAATTTAAATTCGCTCTCCCATCTTCCTCAACTTTATTCCTTGCTACTGCATATCCCACCTCCAACAGGATTATAAATATTTAATTTTATAAACCTTCTCCCAAAAAAAAAAGATCAAGACTGTCTCAAAAAGGGAGAACCAGGAGAGGAAAAGATTATGCTATGAGGAGCTAGCTAGGCCCAAGGGTTTATTTATATGTTAGGTTACGAATCTTAGACAGTTGGATTCCTATATTAATTCTAGGACAACCACTTCATTCATCCAAAGGAACCTGTCATGTCAGCCTAAATTTCAAAAATACCATTAAAAACAAGTCGCATAAGCTAAAATTAGTAAAATAATGTCGCACTCGCTCTCGTGTTCGTGCCTGGGCGAAATCGTGCCCAGGTCATTGGGTGGGTTGACCCTTCCATAGCTCGAGTCGACCTATAGGTCAACCCGACTGGGTCATCAGTCAAATCGAACCCTTTATACTTTTTTCTATTTTGTTTTTGAACTTAATTATGTGGTAACTTCGTCGTTTCAACACCATTTTATGCAACTTATTGGTCTAATTGCTTAAAAAAATACCACGGACACAATTTTGCTAATCCCATTAATTTTTTCTGATAATTTTATTTTATTATTTAGTTATTAAAAAAGCGAGGCATAACAACCTCCTTAATGAAAAACTACATTAATAGTACATGTATTCTAAAGACAACTAAAGGAAGCCATGAAGAAACAAGCTATAGGAATCCAACAAAAGGCTATAGAAAAGTGGTTAACACAGGGAGACGAATGCACTAAGTTCTTCTACACTAAAATGTCATACATGAAACGCCAAAATTACCAGCTAAATGCTATTGATAGCGAAGGCAACCAAATACAAAATCTAGATCAATTCGTCTGGAATAAAAAGTGAACTTAGATACTTGAATTTACATTTAAATTTAGCTTGCACATTTTTAGTTTAAAAAAAAACTAGAATAACCATTAATAATGGAAATTCATTTAGCTTTAAAATGTTAGTGTGAAATCAGTAGATAATATAATAGTAAAATATTCACCACTGAATTATAAATATTTTACATGAAAATGTTCTAAAAAATTATAGTTAAAATATCAATGTTCATTTCGTCTAATATCAATTTCGCTAACTTCATTTAAATCTGTTTGTAATAATTGGTTAATGGTTAATGATAATGAATATAATGAAAATAATAAAATTTCACGAACAAATAAATATACTTTTTTGATGGTATATTATATTTGTATCGACAAGTTAAAGGCAATGATATTTTATTCCATGTGTTTAAACACTTAGTTTGAACTGTAGAGTAGCTCTGCTTTTTTGGTAAACCATTCCGTAACTGCTACTCTGCCTTTATTTCAATTTCAAACATTTTCTTCTCTTGTCATTCAGTTGTAACTCACACACGCTCGTGTCCTATAAAAACTATTATTTTCGAAACTCAAACTTTCTCCTCCAATGATCGCAACCATGACTCCACCTTTCTTCTCCAGTTCCCCGTCAAGGCCACCGCCTGAACAGACTGACCTTCGCCTCATCCTCCTTATGACTGCAGATTTGCCCTAGCACTCCTCTATGACATAGAAACACATCGACCACTCCACTCGATTACTTCAATCTTCCTTCTTCTCGGTCTCGACCTTCACAACCAACTGTAGCAGAAACTTCGTACTCCTATCGGCCTAGTTCAGATTTTCCATATCACTATGCAAAATTATTGTCCGACTTCCCTCTTTCATTCGTTTTATAACACCCTAGAATATAATACACTATGACCATAATAAATATTCAGAATTAACTGAAATCGACATTACCATTGCGTTCGTCTTGGAATTCTGGTTCAGACAGACCTCAAGTTTGCTTAATACGGATAACGTATCAAGAAGTTATAGGCTCTAGAAGTTTGTATTCATATAAGAGGCTTATGCATATATAATCTAAATATAAAATGTTTAAAATTTCGAATGAGACAAGAAGGAACAGAAGCGGGAAATCATCCCATTAGGGGATGACCCACTCCAGCCTCGGTTGACCTAAGGGTCGACCCAGGGGGTAGGTGGGACGACTGACCCCTGATCCATCTGGATTCCTTCTGCTGAACCTGGCCTGTTTTGTGTCTGTGTTCATGCTGACTCAGCATGACGTGTATGGTTCATACTTAAAACTTAGATCTAAGGGTTGATGTTGGCTCTATAAATCTATAAATAGATGGCTTTCCTCATTCTGGAATTCACACAAAATTTTCACATCTTACTTTGCCTCTAAATTATTTTGAAAAATATAAAATGGGGGAATGCCACTAAAGATTGGATCAAACAGAAGTAATATCAGTCAGGACTTGCATATATACAACTTGGATTTGATTTGGACATTCTATGGCCTAGTGTTATACATATTTATCTTCACCAAGACTCACTATGAGTTACAGTTATTTACATATCTGATTTCTTAGGCCTAGAACATGATAGTTAAATTAATCTGGTTAGGATTTACAATAAAATAAATATGCCTTTTTCACTATTTTCAGTTATGCCATTATAAACCTGTTATATATATGCCTGTGATGTTGTTAATTGAACCTATTATACCTATGCCTGTGATGTCGTTATACTTATGCCTGTGATGTTGCTAATTGAATAGGTTATACCTATGCCAGTGATGATGTTAATTAGACAAGTTATACCTATGCCTGTGATAATGTTAAATGGACAAGTTATACATATGCCTGTGATATTAGCAAGTTACACATATGCTTGTGAAGTTGGAAAGATTGGCAAGTTATATGTATCTATCGTCCTTTTTCGATTTTCTGTGTTTATTTCTAGTCTTGCCTATATGCCTATGAGATTTGACTCTCCTTCCTATGTTTTCCCTTTTTATTTTTATGCTAAGCCTAGGCCTTTGGAAGCCTAAGCTATATCCGATTAGATTGTGGGTATGTTTGGGCAATAATGATTAATATAACAGAGGAATTCAGGCATGTTATTTACATAGACCGATTAGCTATACTTTGGGAGAAAGGATGGATATACACATGTTAACTTGCTGTAAACTAATAAAAAGGATAATGTGTATATGTTGCAATAACTTGGTAGAAATGTAAAACATGCATTTCTGCTGTCATTTAGAAATGTAAAATATGCATGCTTGTTGTCATTTAGAAATGTAAAATATGCATACCTGCTGTCATTTAGGAATGTAAAATATGCATACCTGCTGTCATTAAGAAGTGTAAAATATATTACCTACTGCCATTTCGAAATGTAAAATATGCATATGATTATACATGTTGTAATTTGAGCATAATAGCATAGAATTTATACATGATGAAGTTTGAGGATAATATGCATAGAATATATACATGTCGGAATATGATAACATGCATGCTTGTTGTAATCAATAATATGAGAACATGCATATATATTGTAATATGGAATATAATGCATGCTAGTTGTAATGATATGAATAAACCTGTACATGCTGTAATCTTAGAGAAATAACTGATGAATAATATGCATATATGTGAACATGTAAAATTAGACTTAATACATACATTTAGTAAATGAAATGTTATGAAAATGTAAGTACCAGGTGTAGGCTTAATAAATGGAATTACTATATTATACATATACATCTGGTCAGGTAATTGATTTAGGGAAAAGGGATGTATAATAATAACATTTACAGAAAAATGTAATACTACAACCATGCTTATTAATAAACTTAAATCTGCTAAATTAAACCCTGCTAAGTTAAATCGGAGTATTAATAAGCTTAGAGATCCCTCGTTCTACTGTTGTATTAGGTTTTGGGGACTCTTAAATCCTAGTTACTTGGGGGGAACAAGCTTGGTGGAGTTTGGCTTGTGTCATCTGCTATTTGGAACCCATATCAGTCAGTATCCCTGTAGATGTCTTATTAATTGGGGTCTCGCACTAGGTAAGGTCAGGGTACGCTTTACTAAATTGGATAGTAAGAGTTTCAAGGGTTTTGGGGGTGTTAGGGGCGTGTTATCGACGGAGTCATGAGCGTGCATGGATCCAGCTATGGAACCTAAGACGTCAAAATACCTATGGATATTGCTATGTTTTATAAGTTGCCGGGTTGTGGAGTGATACACCCTACTGCCGAGGCTGACACAGGATATTCGGGATTGGGGAGCCAATTGCTTGGGTAGTAATTAGGGTATGCCTAATCCTACTGTTATATTCTGCTGTTATGTAATTAGGTTAGCACCAAATACAATTGAGTAATTAGGCTACACTTAATTCTACTGTTTCTGTTATTTATCCTATTAATTCTGTTAAGTAATTAGGTTATACCTAATCCTGCTGTTTCTGCTATTTACCCTGCTAATCCTGTTAAGTAATTAGGCTACACCTAATCCTGTTGTTTCTTCTGTTTATCATGTTGATCTGTTAAGTAATTAGACTAACACCTAATCATGTTATACTAGTAGTGGTGCAGACATATATATTCAGACATTACTTGTTTTTGGAATATAATGTGAAGCATTATCCGATCATAAGTTTATTCCTGTTATTATATCCATCTTGCTATTCTATTTAGTTTATCAATTGTTGCACTATACCTTTCTTATCCACCCTTATTTACCTGTCTTGGCATTCCTATTTTATGCATATTTGTAGGTTAGTGGAACTTGCCAGACTTAATTCTGACCCTTTTACTTTCCCCTCTTTCTTTCTTTCTTTCTTCCCTCATCTGGTTCTCAGAGTGGCAGCACTCAACAATAACTAGGATATCTCTTCAGCTTGGACTTGACTTGGACTTCTTGATGTATCGTGTTAACTTGCTCTCTACTTTAGTTCGGCTTATGGCATGGGATATGACTTCATGTACTTTTGTATTTTATTCTCCGAGATGGCTTGAAAGACAGATTTGAGACAATTTGTTAGTTGTAATTGATTTTTATGTATTTGTGAGACTATGCTTTATTTCTTTTATAATAAAGTTTAAAAAATTTCTACTGCTTATTTTTTCTATCTTGTATATTCTCTGCAATGATTTCCTGTTGCGCTTCACGGAACTTAATGCATTCTATTATGTGTGACATTAATGGACGTGGGATGTCACACATTGGTATCATAGCTGAATGTTACAAGATATGAGGGAAAATTTTGAAAAATTGTTTTCAAAAGCAAAGTATTTTCAAATAAAAACCAGTTTTTGAAAATCATACCCCCTCAAGCTATATTCGATATTCTTTCAACATTCTTTTTGGGGCTCCCAACTTTCTGGAGGGTGTCCCCATTACGGCAGGGTTCCGTAGGCATGTTGAAACTACGACTCCTACCGAAGGGCAACGAAGTGCCTAGCCTCCATCGGTATCTGCGGTAGTGCCACCACCAGCTAATCTTTCATATGCTTTGTAAAGATTTTCTATGCGACGAGGGCAACGTTCAAAAGGCTTGTTGACACAACTTTAATGCACGAGGACGGTTAGAGTAAGAAGAAAGAGGTCAATACTGAAGATGTACATCCCAAGGTTGAGAGAAAGAAATGGTGGCCTAAGAAGGGAGCGCAAAAGAAGGGAGGAAACCTAACAAGGCCCAGATTAAGACTGAAGTCAAGTGTCATGGGTGCGGAGCTAGGGGTCATTTTGGACTGCAGAAAGGTAAAGAAAGCCCGCTTTAATTGTGTAAAGGTAGGACACTTTACTAAGCAATGCCTTAGCAACTAAGGATAAGGGGCAGGAACTTCTGAGCAAGTACATGCTTTATAGGCTGGTGAACCTGATCGAGGTAGGAAAGTCACGGTTGAAGGATTGATTTCCCCCTTTTGACTATCCTATTAGAACCCTATTTGATTTTGGTGCTTCAAATTCGTTTATGTCCAGTTCTTTAGTAGATAGTATGCACCTTCATTCTAGCATAGTCTCTGAACCTGTAGTGGCCTCAAACCCCATAGGAGGATTGGCTCATTTATCCATGATGTGTAGGGGTTTTAGAATTTCTTTCTTGGGCATAAAATTTGAATGCGATGCATACGTGCTGGGCTTTATGGGCTATGGTTTGATTCTAGGCATGGATTGACTAGCCATGTATGGTGTCCTCCATGATTGCGAAAAGAGAGTGGTTGGACTTATTTATTGTCATGGTAGGACTCTCGAGATTTCCTACGACCCACGGGGGTTGGTGATGCTTATTTTTTCTAGAATCACTTAATGCTTTTGTTGACGATTTGCGATCTGTGTCCATAGTTAGAGACTACCCGTATGTTATTGAGGAGGTAAAGAAATTACCTTCGAGGCATGAGATAGCTTATACCTTAGGCAATGGTAAGGTAGTGGCGGAATTTGGTGCCGATGTTTTACTCGTCAGCGAGTAAAGGTTGGACAAGGGAAACCTGACAGATTACTTTAGCCCTTGGATGTCCCACAATGGAAGTGGTAGAGCATCTCTATGGACTTCTTCGATGGATTGCCCCGATCAGGAAGGGCAATACGAGCATTTGAGTGGTAGGGGGTAGTGTTGCAAAGAGCGCTCATATTATTCCTATGAAGAGCAAGAGAACAACATCTTGGCTGGCATCAGTTTGTCTCTAAGAGATAATTCGATTGCATGGGGTACCTTCTAGTACAGTGAGCGACCGCGACCCCATAGTAAGATTTGGAAAAACTTGCAAGAGGCGTTAGGTAAACAGCTACGTCTGAGCATGGCATACCACCCTCAAATAGATGGACAGGCTGGGAGGGTGGATAGAGCTCTTGAGGATCTTCTAAGATTGGGTATCCTAGACTTTGGAGGGACTTGGGAAGAGCACCTTCCCTTAGTGGAGTTCGCCTACAACAAAAGTTACCAACTCAACATAGGCATGGCACCCTTCGAAGCATTATATGGACGGTCTTGTAGATCGCCAACTTGTTGGTGTGAGTCTACGGATAAACTTCTACTTGGACTGAAAATGGTTTGAGATACTTCTGAGAAGACTGATCGTATCTGTCGGAGGATGAAAACCATTCAAGACAGAAAGAAATCCTATGCCTATAAAAGGAGGACCGATTTGGAATTTGAACTGGGAGATAAGTGTCACTGCTAAGGAATGTAGTTCGCTTTGGCTCAGTAGGGAAATTAGCAACGAGATTAGTAGGCCACTCCCTATAGTGGAGAGAATAAGACAGATGGCTTATAAGATTAAGCTACCAGGTAGACTGGTAAGTGTACACGATGTATTTCACGTTTCCCATTTGAGAAAATGTCTCTATGATACGGCAGAGATAGTAGAGTCATGCACTCATGAGGAAGTGGAAGTTGAGAAGGAAGCATCAGCGAGACGAGTTCCTACTCATATCCTTGGATCAGAAATCAAGAATTTACGTAATAAGGAAACCAGATTGGTTAAAGTGCAATGGGGAGAAGACCGCGAAGATGCGATGTAGGAACCGGAAGATAGGATTTGTGCTTCTTATCCTTTTCTTTTTGAGAGTACGTTCTTAACTTCTTTTCCAAGCTTTTACTTTGCATTTGCTTCTACCATTCAAATTCATTTATCATATCGTTTGAACTTTTCGATCCTTAGGTAGAATCCAATGGTTGGAAACATGTGTTTGAAACATGTTATGATTGATGGTTGCAAGTGGATGCAAGTGTTTGCTAGTGGTTGCTCATGGATGCATATACACATACTAGGCACTAGATCGGCTCAAATCACTTACATGTTGCATATGGATGTGTGTGCATTTTAGATTTTCTATGGATGGAAATGGATGTATCATCATATGAATGTTGCATTTGGACGGATGATTGTGCACACAAATAGAGTTTACATGATAGGACTATTTGCATACATTTTAGACTCATGGCACTACATATATTGCATTAAGGAGATTAACAGAATCAATCGATAGCCTGATTTTCACGTTAGTGTAACGACATGTACACACAACACTTTTCATAAGTTCATACAAGCATTAGAAATCTCTTAAGGACAATGGACGCCCGTGGAAGATGGATGAATACATGGTTGTAGATGGATGTTAGGATAATAACATTCTTCTAGGTTTGGGGATTTCGAGGACGAAATCCTTTAAGTAGAGGGGAATGAAACACCCTAGAATATAATACACTATAACCATAATAAATATTCAGAATTAACTGAAATCGAGATTACCGTTGCGTTCGACTAGGAATTTTGGTTCAGATAGACCCCAAGTTTGCGTAAAAAGGATAACTTATGAAGAAGTTATAGGTTCTAGAAGTTTGTATACATATAACAGGCTTATGTATATATAAATTAAATATAAAATTTCCAGAATTTCGAATGGGACAAACGGGAACAGAAGCGGGAAATCATCCCGTCAGGGGACGACCCACTCCATCCTGGGTCGAGCCATAGGTCGACCCAGGGAGTAGGTGGGTCGACCCACCGCTGATCCATCCAGATTCCTTATGTTGAACCTGGCATGTTTTGTACCTATGTTCATACTGACTCAGCATGACGTGTACGGTTCAGATTTAAAACCTAGATCTAATGGTTGATGTTGGCTCTGTAACTCTAAAAATAAATGGCTTCCCTCATTCTGGAATTCACACAAATTCTTCACATCTTACTTTGCATCTAAATTATTCTAAAAAATATAAAATGGGGGAATGCTGCTAAAGATTGGATCAAACAGAAGCAACATCAATCAAGACTTGCATACATACAACTTGGATTTGATTTGGATATTCTATGGCCTAGTGTTATACGTATTTATCTTCAACAAGACTCACTATGAGTTACAGTTGTTTGCAGATCTGATTTCTTAGGCCTTGAACATGACAGTTAAATAAAGCTAGTTAGGATTTATAGTAAAATAAATATATCTATTTCACTATATTCACCTATTTGGAAATAAACTTGTTATACATATGCATGTGATGTTGTCAATTGAACATGTTATACCTATGCATGCGATGTCGTTATGCTTATGCCTGTGATGTTGTTAATTGAACAAGTTATACCAATGTCTGTGATGATGTTAATTAAACAAGTTATACCGATGCCTGTGCTAATGTTAAATGGACAAGTTATACATATTCATGCGATATTAGCAAGTTATACATATGCACGTAATGTTGGAAAGATTAACAAGTTATATGTATCTATCTTTCTTTTACCATTTTCCGTGTTTATTTCCTGTCTTGCCTATATGCTATGAGATTTGATTCTCCTTCCTCCGTTTTCCCTTTTTACTTTTACACCAAGCCTAGGTATTTGGAAGCCTAAGCTATATCCGATTAGAGTGTGCGTATGTTTGGGCAATATTGAATAATGTAAAAGATGAATTTAGACATGTTATTTACTTGGACTGATTAGCGATACTTTGGGAAAAAGGATATATATATGCATATGTTTAGACCTGTTGTAAACTAATAAAAAGGATAATGTGTATATGTTGTTATAACTTGGTAGAAATGCAAAATATGCTTACCTACTATCATTTACAAATGTAGAATATGCATACCTGTTGTCATTTAGAAATGTAAAATATGCATACCTGCTGTCATTTAGAAATGTAAAATATGCAAACCTGCTATCATTTAGAAATGTAAAATATGCATACCTGCTATTTAGAAATGTAAAATATGCATATGATTTTACATGTTGTAATTTGAGGATAATATGCATAGAATTTATACATGTTGAAGTTTCAGGATAATATGCATAGAATATATACATGCTGAAATATGGTAACATGCATGTCTGTTGTAATCTAGAATATGAGTACGCGCATATCTGATGTAATTTGGAATATAATACATGTCAGTTATAATGATATGAATAAACCTATACTTTTTATAATCTTAGAGAAATAACTGATGCATAATATGCATATATGTGAACATGTTAAATTAGACTTAATACTATATTAAGTAAATGACATGTTATGAAAAGGTAAGTACTAGGTGTAGGCTTAGTAAACAGAATTACTATATTATACATATACATCTGGGCAGTTGATTAATTTGAGGGAATGCGTGTATAATAATAACATTTACAGAAAAATGTATTATTACAACCATGCTTATAAATAAACTTAAACCTGATAAGTAAATAGGGAGTATTAAATAGCTAAGAGGTCCCTCGTTTGGCTGTTGTATCGAGTTTTAGAGACTCTTAAATCCTAGTTACTTAGGGGCACAAGCATAGGGGGGGTTTGGCTTGTGTCATCTGCTGTTTGGAACCCTATATCAGTCAGTATCCCTGCAGGTATCTTATTAAAAGGGGTCCCACACTAGGTAGGGGTCAGGGCACGCTTTACTGAATTGAGTTGTAAGAGGTTCAAGGGTTTTGGGGGTGTTAGGGGCGCGTTTCCGAAGGTGTCATGAGCGTGCATGGATCTAGCTATGGAACCGAAGATGTTAAAACACCTATGGATATTGTTGTGTTCTATAAGTGTAACAACCCGAAAAATTAGAACCAATTTAAAATTTTTATTTTGGCAATTTTAATGAATTTTTAATATTTAAAATGAATTATTTTAAATAATGACGACGAGAAATTTATTTCGAATAGAATTGGAATGTATATATTTATTTGAATCGACGTAAGAATATAAATATTTATTTTAATTATAAAATAAATTGGAAATGGCACGGTAGTTTGAAATTTCGATTTCAAATTTCAAATGAATGTATAGGATTCAAAATAAACAGGTTTTTAGCAAAACCAAAAATATTAGAATCTATTTGAGAATATCTTTCCAACGAATCTGCAAAAATCCCGATTTCATAGCGGGAATAAAAAGTTATGCCCAGTTGAAAATTCAGAATAGTCATTATGGAAAATATAGCCCTTAAAAATGGAAATTTTGCAAATGACCTCCGTTTTCGACGAAACCACTTTTGTTGGATCCGGGATGTAAAATTATTGCAATATTCCAAAATTCATAATTTTTGGGATTAAAATGTGAGCGTAGCGAAGTAAAACATGTAATGACAGTTTCAGTCAATTTGGATCGACCAGCAAATGACCATTTTTCAAACGGTCTCCAAATTTGATGAAATTAGTTTTGTTAGGACCGTATCATCAGAACATAGTCAAATTTATTTTTCTGGAATTTTTAAAGTCTGTATGTGGCCCGGTAAATTAAAATGTGCGTCTGAATTTAAAATATATTGATTTATGTTTTAAATTTGGCGGATACTGATCAAAATAGTCGAATTGGTTTACGAAACATATCCCGTTGTGTTTGGAATAGGGATAATTAGCTAGGGGCGATGGTCGATGGGTTCGATCTGGGATTCGATTTAAAAAGTAACCTTTAGAAAAATTAATAAATAAATATATGATACATCCCCCCCCAATTATCTCACTAACCCAAAATTAAAAATCTCGCTCCCTCCCTCTCGTTCACCAAAATCGCGACGCCCACCTTCCCACCGTCAACGCTAGGCCGCCGGAGTTCCTCACCTCGCCGCGCCACCACAGCCTCCCCTTCCGCCTTCGATCCTTCCTCTTCCCCCCACCACCCCGTTCACTCTCTCCTCCTCTACTCAAAGGCCACGCACCCCACCAATTCCCGCCGCCTCCATCCTCAGTGGTCGTGCTGCCACCTACGATGTTTCCGACCCCTCCAGACCTCCCTCCGCCTACAACGCAACAACAACCCCCCCCACCCCGGGGCGAAAAGGTAAAACCCTGATTTTCTTTTCTTTTCAGTTTTAATATCAACTCAAATTGGATTTCTATTTATTTGAATGGTGATAAAAATCTAATTTTTATTATGTAGGAAGAATTATAAAAATGTGATTTTTATAGATAAAAATACGATTTTTATAATGTTTTCATTATGATAAAGATACGATCTTTATATGGATATCATTAAGATAAAAATTCGATTTATATTATATATGAAGCGAAATAAAAATCCGATCTTTATATGAGAAGTAGAGATATAAAAATATAATTTTTATATAGAAAGAAGCGTTGTAAAAATATATGTTTTTTACACATGAAGCGCCATTATAAAAATGTGATTTTTAAAATAAACATCATATTAAAAATGCGATTTTTACTATGAACAGCAGGAAAAGATCGCATTGGAATTTTGGGCAAATCCGAACCGCTCAGAAATAAAGAATGGAGCAGTGGAACCAATGGTGAGAACTTCTCACTTTAATTTTATTTCTAGTTAAAATATATACTAGGATGCAGACGGTGCTTAGCAGCATCCGACATCCGTCGTCCACAGACCGTGGACGACTTGTTTGTTTGTTTGATTGCGTTGTGAAAATTGATTGTGTTATGTGGAATGGAATAAATATTTTATAGTTAAAAATATAATTTTTAACGTGTATATGAATAAAATAAATATTCATAAACAAATCGGACGATTTGTTTTTGTACACACATTTGACGGATATTGATTGAGACGATAAATTTTACACATCGCTCAATTGCACAAATAAAAATCTGTGTTTGATAGATTGAAAGCCCACACGGGTATTGGGATGATATTGGACATACACTAATCCCAATATTTAGTTGTATGTCAATCGATTGGTTGGCAAGATGTGTAAGCGTTGAATATTTATATTTAATGCTTATGCAGTGTAGAATGCACTCGGGATGATGGTTGACTGTGTTTGATTGTTTTTGTGTACATGTGTTGTATGAAATCCATATAAATAACATTATATGGTAATTGGCTGTGTCTGATTCTAGTTCAGAAAGAATGAATATTTTAAAATAACGAATATTTTAAAATAATAAATAATTTAAATTAATATTCAGTAAAAGATCAAAATCTGATTTTGATGTCCGATTTGGGATAGACACGAATATATTTAAATATATAAAGCTGTGTTGATTAGATTAACGCCATTTTGACGTGAATGATATTATATCGATTTTTTTTCATTTTTATAATGAATATCGAATAGGAATTGATTTCAAAATCTAATGTTTTGAAAATACTATCACTAATATATCGATGATATGGAATATTCAATTTCTATTTGAAATTGAATATGAAGTTGAAATCGTTTTGAAAACGAATTTAAAACGATTTATAAAATACGTTTTTAAATGGAAATCGATGAAATATATATAATATATATAATGGTCTGAATAAAACGCGCCGCGCTGTGGTAGTTCTCGAATTTCGACCATTAACTTCGAACGGACATTTCGGGAGATCCGACCGTTGGATTCTCCTAAAACTGGAACCGTTGGGTTCGTATCGAAAAGTGCTTTCTAACGAATATGAGAAATTTGAAATCTAACTATTGGATTTAGAATTATGTCCAAATCAAATTTGGAAAAGGTCGTTGTAAGTGCAGTTCGATGACCGTTTATGGAAATTCACTGCATGGGCCTTGATAAAATTATTAAAAAATATCAATAATTTGTGTAAAACCATAATAAATGATTTGGAAAGAATTGGGATGAAGAATTCCATATTTGAAAAGATAAAAATATATTTTTATCGAAATGAACTAGTTATGAACTAGGATTATAAATCCAATATTTTTAAAATAAATGAATTGGATTTGAAATGGTTTTAAAAATAACCAGAATTTCCAATATATGAATTGGAATGGATTTGAATCGAAATTATCTTCGGAATATTTCGATATTGGATTCCGTGATTATACAGACATTATGGAGGAATTTGGAAGATATATATATATATATATCGTTATCCCAATACGATATTTGTTGATTTCAGAATTTGATATTGAATATAAGCCGATATATTCTCTATTCAGAGCCCTGTATTTAATATCAAATGGGATTTTGGGTTTGTTGTGAATGGTGTCTTCACTAACACTGTTCTTAAACCTAGTTGAGAAAAGATTAAATCCTTTTTCTTATATTTAATGAAGTATACTAATTAATAATTAATTGGAATTGAATTGAAATTGATTTTTGGGTTTATCGTGAATGGTGTTTTAAATAACGCTTATTCTTTAACCCGATTAAAAATGGAATGAAATTTTGGGTTTGTCTTGAATGGTATCTTTAATAATACTATTCTTAAACCCAATGGAGTTAAGAAAATTAGAAACTAACTGGAGATTAGCTAAGTTAAATGGTTTCCTGGGCACTGATCTGATGTTGGTTTCGGCCTTCGGGGTAAATACTTAGGGAATTGTTCTCTTACTAATTTACGGTTAGAGACTGATGGAATGTGATTTGGGTTTATTGCGAACTGTGTTTTTAACGACATTCGATCTTTAACCCGATTTACAGTGAAGTGTGATTTGGAATTTATAAATCTTTTTATTAATATTTAATGGGATTTTCCAAAGTAAAGTTTTCCAATTTAATACATTAAATTGGAATGGAATGGAATTCGATTTGGTAATAATCGAAGTGAACTTCTGTGGAGGAAGACTGTTAATACATATGAAATTTAAGAGGCTTTACCGTTATTCCATTTATATTATTAGTCGGATACGGAAATTGATATCGATTATATATTGATTTGTTTTTCCGTGAAGATTCCACAATTAGTGGAATGTGATTTGGGTTTATCGTGAGTTGTGTTTTAAACGACATTAGTTCTTTAATCCAGTTAAAGGCACGATTACATGTCTGTCATTGTATTTCGAACTGTATGGTTAATCTCTGCTAAATATATATCTGTTTGGTGGTAGAGAATTTATTCTCTTGCTTAACACCCTTCTCTAAGACGTACGAGCTTGGAGGTTATATATCGGTAGAAGTCAATAGTATGGTGTAGATTGTCGATGCGACATGTTTGTGTTTCCAAAGTTAAATAATCATTAATATTGATTTTTGGGAAGATTAAAACTAAGTGGAGTTTTATTGAATCTTTAATTAGATTGAAACGTGAATTGATAATTTAAATTATCAAATTTTGGAAATGATCGAGAGTGGAGTATCACCAGTTTTGCTCCAAGCGATAGTTAAATCTTTAATCAGATTTGAACGGGAAATGGTAATTAAATTTACCGATAACACCATGGTGATAGTTATTGGGTAATACCTGTTTTGCTCCATGGGATGAATAGGTTGGGATTGGGAAATTAAACAAATGATTACTTCGGTAAGGCGCGCTAATCCCGACTAGTTTGGAAAACCGTAATATGGTTTGAATTGATATCCAAGGGAAGATTAAAGAATAAATTTAAAGAATTCATCTTTGATAAAATTAACGGGAACCTTTCCTAAAGGATATGAATATTTAAATAAAAGAATATTCTAGATTGGAATGAGGCGTATGTATGTTTGTGTAGCACTTGTTTATTATATACGCGGGTTATTCGGAAAGGCCGGGTTTATACCCATTCTGAATAACTGATTCGACGATTTGTCGACTATGAAGACAGTGGTTGAAGACGAGAGGTCTTCACATCATTTGGATGATTACTGATGTCTTGATTGGGCTGTACACCCAAGATGAGGTAATAAGTGGTGATCGTCCAGACGTACTTGGAGATCAACGGATATTCGAGGGCCTCTCTCCTGTATTGGACATATGGGATGAGGAATAAGGTGCATCCGGTTTCGTTCAGACCCAGAACGAACTTGTAAATGGACTGTGTGTCTGACATTGGATTTTATTCTATGTTGATTGAATTTTATTAAATATATATCTTTTTGGCGGCGGGGAATTTATTCTCTTGCTTAACGCCCTTCTCTAAGACATACGAACTCAGAGGTTATATATCGATAGATATCAGTCGCATGGCATGAATTGCCAGTGTGACATGCTGAGTTGCATGGATCAAGGCTTCTGTTGAAAAGCAAAGTCTTGTGGTTGATGATCAAAGCATAGCTTTAATATAGCGCCGCTTTATGTATAGCGTTAATTCGCGAGCCTCACACCTCGGCGTGAACCAGAAATGGGAAGGACCTTCAGGAAATGGACATATGATGGTTTCTAGCTAGGAATGTTGTCAGCATTTTGCAAGCCCTGGCATTTTAATCATGTGGATGTTGCTTATTATTACTTGATGGATAGAGAGACGCCTTGGATATATCGGCTACTGCGGGAGCTGATGAATATGATGGTTGCAGAGGCTTACGGGCCCTAGATCACCAAGAGGTTCGATAGAACCGGCTAGCATATCGTTTACAGTATTACTAATCATTGATGGATGACCGGCCCCGACGATCCGGGTGCAGTTGCGACTAAGACCTGAGGCACGGGCTAGAGTGTCTCGAATTAGCATAGGATGATCCCTTTGCCTTGGTTCACAGATGGAATCCAACTTCTAATACGTTACATTTCGGTTTTGATTGTAGATCCTAGTATTGGCAACATGATATATGATACCCATGCCATCTAGGATTGATACATTTATATTTGAAGTTGTTTCATACACTTTACACTATAATAGTATCAAAATGATTTATTTTAAAAATACCAAGCATGTTTGGCTATTATAAGGGAAAACCCTATCCTCCGGCTTGCGTTGCATAGTGTGATGGGACCTGGGTTTTATAATAGCTTAATTTTTCCAAAAAGCATTGCGTTGTTTATTTTATACACTGGTATTCTTGGGAGGAAACCCGTTCCGTGTTATACGGCGTGGTCCCTTGATTTACTCTCTTTTAAAGTAAAGTTTTAAATAACTGTTTTAGTTCTCACACTAGTCACATGACTGACCTGGAGTTTATTGTTTTAACCTAAACTCTGGGTCCCCCTATTTTCCACACGGGCAGCTAGTAATTGGTTTTTTGCAGATTTATATTCATAGGATCCTGGTTTACATCTGGAACGATATTCGGAAAGCTCTGTATCCATTTATCTCTTTCAATTTTGTTTCGTATTATTTTCCACTGCTATGTGATGTAATTTAAATCTCTGATATTTTTCTAATGTGTAATATTTATTCATACTCTGTATATTCTTGTATTTTGATGGAATTGTTGTAATTAACAATGAAATGTTCTTCTGTTTGTGTTCTGATTCGTCTTGTTCTCGAAGCAATCCGGGCTTTCCTTCACGGGAAGTTCGGGTCGTTACAATAAGTTGCTGGGTTAGGGAATGATACACCCTACTGCCGGGGATGACATAGGGTAAATTATTAGGGAGCCGGTCGTTTGGGTAGTAATTATGGTATGCCTAATCCTACCGTTATATTCTGCTGTTATGTAATTAGGCTAACACCTAATCCTGTTAAATAATTAGGCTACACCTAATCCTGTTAAATAATTAGGCTACACCTAATCCTGTTGTTTATCCCGCTAACAATTGTTTATCCCGCTAATCTTGTTAAGTAATTAGGCTACACCTAATCCTGTTGTTTCTGCTGTTTATCCTGCTGATTCTATTAAGTAATTAGGCTAACACCTAATCCTGTTGTACTAGTATTGGTACAGACATATATGTTCAGACATTACTTATTTTTAGGATATAAATGTGAAGCATTACCCGATCATAAGTTTATTCCTGTTATTCTGTCCATCCTGCTACTCTGTTTAGTTTATCTGTTGTGGCATTGTACCTTTCTTATCCAGCCTTCTTTACATGTCTTGGCTTTTCCAATTTTACGCATATTTGTAAGTTACTGGAACTCGCTAGACTTTATTCTGGCCCTTTTTCTTTCCCATCTCCCTTCCCCTCCCCTCAGGTCCTCAAAGTGGTAGCACTCAACAGTAACTAGGATATCTCTTCAGCTTGGACTTGACTTGGACTACTTGTGATGTATCGTTTTGACTTGCTCTCTACTTCAGTTTGGCTTATGGCACGGGATACGTCTTTATGTACTTTGGTATTTTATTTTCTTAGATAGCTCGAAAGACAGATTTGAGACAGTTTGCTAGTTGTAACTGGTTTTGATGTATTTTTGAGACTATGCTTTATCTCTTCTATGATAAAGTTTTAAAAAAATTCGCTACTTGTTTTATTTGTCTTGTATATTCTCTTTAATGATTTCCTGTTGCGCTTCACGGAACTTAATGAATTTTATTATGAGTGACATTAACTGACGTGGGGTGTCACATATTGGCCCCTCAGTCCACCTATGGCTCCTTCTCTTTTTCCGACTATTGTCGGGCAAATATTAGACATTATTGGGGTTGAAAAGTCATGGTTTTTTTGCATGTACGGGCTCAAATATTTTGTGTTATTGTAGCAATAGGAAGGGAGGAAAGAATGTTTTCAGGTGATGACATGGCCCGTAATGTTGTTTTGTTTATGTTTATTTATTATTTTATTTTAAAATTTATATTTAAAATTCTATAGCTTATAACACTGGCAATTGTTGCATATACCCCGAATTCATGAGCGGTTTTCTCCTTTGATGCGTATCGAAATTTCAGACGACATAAAACTAATTTGGCTGTCATTAAAGACAATTAAAATTTTTGGTCTCTAATCAAATCTATTAATAGAGAATCCATCTTTATAAAATCAAACCCAAAATCATGAACTGATTCTTCAGTTGTCAAGGACATGAATGTTGAATCATATATGGACAAGGGTTGAACATGCTGAATCTTTACCCAGTAAGGCTGCCAAACTAAAATAATCTGCTGCAAATGAAAAAGAGAAAGAGGTGGAGTAATTGTTAGGGAATGCAGAATGGATCGTTAAGGCAAAACAAACATTAGAGGGGGTGAATAGTGTTTATGAGAATTTAAACAAAATCTAAAACTTATGTAAATAACAGAATGAATCAAACACCATAAACACAATCATAGACATAGATTCAAACACAGATAAAAATAAACAGAAATAAAAATGCAGAAAAGGAAAGAACGCACCAGATTTTATACTAGTTCAGATTACTCCTACGTCCAGTCCTACGCAACGCTGGATTGCACAGAGTTTTATTACTATATCAAAATCCAATTACAACCTCCTTGATCTTAGGGCTACAAGGATACTACCGATTCCAACCTCCTTGATTTCATGGCTACAAGGGATGCCACCGATTAACCACCCTTGATTTCACGGCTACAAGGGATACCACCGATTACCTGTCCTTGATTTCACGGCTACAAGGGATGCCACCGATTACCTGCCCTTGATTTCACGGCTACAAGGGATACCACCGATTACCCGTCCTTGATTTCACGACTACAGTGGATACCACCAATTCCTTAACACAACCCAAACTTTTACAAATAGCCCTATAACTCTTTAATAACACTTGATTCAGAGAGAGATGAGAAGAGAGTGTAGAGAGAAGAAGTTTGATCAAAACAGAATTGAATTCGGCAAAGTATAAGTGTACAAGTTATAAAAATGATTAAGAATGATTATATAATGAAAGAGGATGAAAGTGGAGAAGAAGATATGTTTAAAAATTCGGTTTTAACAACTTATTATACAGTGTAAAAGGTTGCAACGGTTCCAAATCGTTTCAAATAGTGAAAATACACTCCCTTTCAAAATTGAAAAAGTGACAGTTATATATCGACATGGTTATTTTGGTATGTCGGCATACCCTAGTGTAATTTTGTATTCTAAAGCATTTTTCAAGTGTTTTGATATTAATATAATTCTGGAAATTCTTAAGTAAAAAATTAGTGTTGTAAATTAATATTATATAGTAGAAAAACATATGAAAACATAAATTTAAACTATATAAATATATGTATATAGTTATAACATTATACGGTTTTAAACTATATAAATATATAAAGTATAATATAAAATTTAAGTTTGAAAAACAAAGAAGAATAAGAAAAGATAAAAACAAAATAGAGAGTATTGAGGATAGAATTGAAAATCAAAAATCAAAAATTAGAATTAGAATTTGAAACTGGAGTGTTATTTGGTGTCTTACATAAATTAGACTCTATTACTATATTTATCTTGAAATCTTGAAAGCTTAATAACTCTTGAGTCTTGAATCTATCTTGTATTCTGAATCTCTTGTAACTTTAAACTGTACAGTCTTCAGTACTTAAGTCTTGTATACAAATCCTGCATATATATATATATATATCTATATATTCTAGATATAGATGTTAGTATATATTTTATAATCAATGATAATTGAAATAAGGTTGTTGTCATCAAAACTAAATTCTCCAACAATCTCCCCCTTTTTGATGATGACAACCTTAGTTTATAAAATATAATACCTGTATTCATACCTATATATACCAGTTGATGACAATCCTTCTAATACTACTCCTGTCCTTAAGAATCCTATAAACTATTCCTATATTTCATAATTTCTCCCCCTTAGTCATTATCGAAAAGAAATTCTAAACATACTCCCTCTAAATCCTATATCTATCTAGATAATTCCTATACTGAAGTAAAGTACTCTCCCTGAATCCTAAATCTATCTATACCTTATAAAATACTCCCCCTAAATTTATGCCTATATAATATCGTAATTCTATCTATAACTTCCCTTAAATATGTAATTCTTCCTTAATTAATAATTATCTATAAATTTCTATAACTCCCCACTAGTCTAATAGACTAAATAGAAGGATAATAAACTAAGCAAACCAATTAATTCAAACTTGCAAATTAATCCAATCAAGCATTTCAAACAAGCAATTCAAACAAACAATTCAAGCAAACAAGCAATTCAAACAAACAATTCAAGCAAACAAGCAATTCAAACAAACAAATTAAATCAACCAAAGTACTCTAGAACCTTTAACTAGTCCTTAGAAACTCTAAAACTCCCCCTTAATCTAATACAAGACTAAACATGTCCTAAACTCCAATTCCCTTAAAACTATAATGAGACGTTAATCTAAAATAAGAATTAATTTTGATAAAATATCCTTAGAATTATAATATAAGTAAAGCAATTAAATCCAATCAATCAGTTTATTTATGTTTTGTCGTCACAAAACATCAATTCAAACATGAAACCAAACATTTTTTGTAACTTCTATTTATCCTAAAACCTATAAAGCTCCTACAAATACATATGTATATTTCTAACAAATCTACCAACCACTAATGAAATTCAACCATATCAAACAATTCAACCAAGTCAATCAAATCAAGCCAAACAAATCAAACAAACCAAATAAGTCAATCAATTCAATCAAGACAAACAAATCAATCAAGTTAATTAAAGCAAACTAAATATGTTATCTATTTGATTAGTAATCCTAGATAAAAAATTTCATACTATATACTTGTTATGTGTGGAGTTAAAGTTAACATGTAATGCAATGTGTTGGTTAAAATACAACTGTTGTATGCAAAACTATATGAAGTGGTATATTGAATGAAGTGCAACTTGTGATGTGAATGATTTTTATTTGAGATGTACTATAATTTATAATAATAATGTATGATATGAAATAAGATGTGTAATGATAGTATGTAGAATGATTTGGTAATTATATCTATATAAGTAAATCATATCCAAAGTACTATCTAACTATTATGCATAAAATATTAATTTATACACTTAGGTTAATGATACTTATAAAAGAGATTGAAAGGATAGTAAAGATAAAAGTTTCATGTATTCATAATAAATAATAAAAAAATTTAAAATAATTCTATGAGAAATTTGGCGTTAAATAATCTTAGTAGAATGCTTCTTTAATATAGTAAACATTGAAGATCCTTTTTAAAGAGATTATAGAATTGTACCATATATAAAGTGAACATCTATTTATATTATAATTCCCACTAATCTTTAATGATTACTAATTGGTTCGACCGTAAAATATCCAAATTTCCCATATTTATCAAGGTCATTTAATCAAACCGACTGTTAGGGAGGTTTGTCTAATGTAAGAGGGCCAAAATCAATTTGTCTATGCCAATAAATTTCGCCGCTAATCTCTCATCAAAAACAGTTCCGTCAAATTCTTCCCATCTATTCTTCTCTTCAGTGGTCGTCTTCTCGGTATTCCCAAATCTGCGTGATTTTAGATTCCTTTTCTTCCTTACAATCTAATATCTTCTGTTTTTCCATCTCGTCCGATTTCGTCTATTGTGCAGAATCTTCCAATGATGTTTCTTCATACTACCTGCTAAATCCTAACCCGCAACAAGCCCACCATTGAATTCACACAGCAACCCCTCTTCCAAAACCTAACTCGTTACCGATTTAAAATTTGCATCACACCGTTGAAGGAAGAGGTCGAAGTTTCACCGATAATTTGGAATTGTGCTGAAGCCTAACATAGCCTTAGTTTCTCACAATTATTAGGCAATAGTAGCTTTGACTATCACGATTTATATTGTTTATTTGAAGGCAAAATTGATGAAGTAGAGGGATATTACGGCTATTACTGCAAAGAAATTGGCTTGAGAATTAGCAAAGGTGTGACTTTGATTTATCTCTTCTTAATTACTGTTAATTCTTTAGGTGGAGATGCAACGTAGCATGAATTGTTGTATATATTGGGGTTGTTAAGTAGATATATATGCTGTAACAACATTTACAATTTGGAAGGAAAAAAAGGTGTTTAACATCGAAAATGATTAAGAACAAATAATTTGATAACTCCTACTCTACAAATTGTGTATATACTACTGGTTGACGTCATTGCACATATCAAAGCAATATGCAGTTAGGAGAAGGGAAAAACATATTAAGATTTATGGTTGAGAAGTAACAACGGTTAAGGCAATGTGCAAGTGCTAGTCTTTTGTATGTGTGTTGCAAAAATATACAGTGCTTACATCTTTGCTTTATTTGTCTTCTTTTAACCTCATTGATAGACTGCATCCCAGTTCATTATCTTTGCTTTGTTATTATTGAAGAGCAATATATGACT